>CM060128.1:17063611-18263611 GCA_030522415.1 Channallabes apus
TTTACACTAAACACAAACTTTTCAGCTTTCGACAGTCACTATAGTCCGCATTGTGAACTGCTTCATGCTTTAAATTGCTCTAGAGTGAATTTTTATAGGCCAATTTGTACTGAATTAAAGTTACTTATCTGCTATCAGGCAGTACCTTCCTTCTAATCTGGGATATATGCCCTTTTGTCATTTGTGATATTGTAAAACAATTTTGAACCGTTCTCTAAAAGATGCAGTGGATCTGAATTGGTGTGAGATCAAGGACGTGGAAGTGATTGAGCTGAACAAGCGTACATCAGGCCAGGCGTTTAAAGTCATCCTGAAGCCTCCTTCATTTGATGGCGTGCCTGAGCTGAATGCTTCTATGCCGCACCGCAAAGATCCCTCACTGGAGGAGATCCAGAAGAAATTGGAGGCTGCTGAGGAGAGACGTAAGGTTAGAATTCACAGACACATTTTCTCCCTCTGTCTTTTGGAGTAATCAACTTTTTCAATCAGTTCTAAAAAGACTGGTTCAAACTTTTTTTCCTGTTGACTACTAGTGAGGAAATCTCCATTTTGAACTGATTACCCTTAGTCCAACCTCCTCAAATGACATCGCAATAATAGAGCTCCAGCAAGTTCATTTGCCATATCCATATTTGTTGGTCTGCATCTGGAAAGATAATTATCTAACCAAAGCAGAACATCTGGAAAAACTGTGTTGGACCACACTGACTTTGTCTTAAATATATAATAATATCCTGACTATAAAATACTAATAGTCATAAGTCTTCGCTCAGTTCCAGGAGGCAGAGCTGCTGAAGCACCTAGCTGAGAAGAGAGAGCATGAAAGGGAGGTCATCCAGAAGGCCTTTGAGGAGAACAACAACTTCATTAAGAATGCAAAGGAGAAGCTTGAACAGAAGATGGAGATCAACAAGGAGAACCGTGAGGCCTTGCTGGCTGCCATGCTGGAGAGACTTCAGGAAAAGGTATTATGTATAAAAGTTGTCTTGTTCAATTCATAATCACCATCCATCCATCCCAGATCTTCTGTATGATCAATGTGATAACCATTGTATTTATTGTAAATATAACCAGAATCAAACCCGGACCCTGGAGGTGCAAGGCCACAGTGCTACCATATAGTGCACTATTTGTGGTTTGGCCATTTTGTCGTGCTGTCAAGTGTTTATATAGGGCGGGGGTAGTTTGATGGTTAAGGCATTGAGCTATGGTCAGAAGGTCCTGGGTTGGTCATTGAGCAAGGTCCTTAACCCTCATCTGCTCAGATGCATAATGAGATAAAATGTAAGTTGCTCTGGTATCTGCCAAATGCTTAAATGTAAACCTTATATTCTCAAAAAGTGTGTCCTGCACGTATATGTTTAAATAGAAATTGTTTAAAGACTGTTGTTAGTGGTGCAATTATTACAGAAAATCGCTTTTAATCCATGTAGAATTTTGTGCCTCTGATTATTATGTATATTTTATTATTCATTATTTGTTATATAATTTATATTATTATATATATGATATTATTATGTTATATTATTTATAATGTTCAAATTGTATAAATAGTTTTTCTAATAACAGAGCACAAAAATGTGTCAGAAAGCAATATCAGGCACAGTAAATGATTAGGCTCGTACAACAGCATGACGGTGAAAGGTTGGGTTTGGGCATTGGATGACTGAAAGTGTATGAGTTTGAATCATGGTATGACAAACCTGTCGCATATACTGTAGACTCAGTGCTACCATTTGTATTAGCCATATTCATACAGCCGTTATTCACAAACTCATACAATTAAACTCAGGTGAAATACTAATTATTGATTTTGAGTGAAATATGTTTTTAATGTAGTTATTTGACAGACATTTATTTGATTTCTTGTTTGACATTTCTTGATGCGCTGCAATCACAAGGCTGCATGCTCACTGCCCCACTTACAGTAGCATCCATAGTTCATATTTCTAGTGATCAAAATAGGAACTGCAATAAGAGGTCAGAGAAGAAAATGACAGGGTTGCCAGGTTGGACTACTTAAAAAGAACTTCCCTCTTGTAAAAATATTTTATAAGAAATGTTTTCTGCAAAATGTCAACATGTAAATGCAGAATGTGTATCTATGATCGATGAATAATATCTCATTATATTCAATTTTCCAATGGCAAAATGCTTTGGGATAATTTTAGGTCTTTTGTTTGGATTTTGCGAAGTTGGGATGGAAATTCTATAGAAATTTAGTTTGAGGCTGTGTAGTCATTAATGTCAGTATGGCCTACTAAAACATCTGTCCCCAAGCCAATTCAATTCAGTAAAATTTTATTTGCATAGCGCTTAAACAATGGTCATTCAAATTCAAATTTTATTTGTCACATACACAGTCATACACAGTATAATATGCAGTGAAATGCTTACACGACCGCCAGTGACCTTAAAAAGAAAATAAAAGCTTGTACGTAAAATAAATAGTCAATAAAAAGGAAATACTAAAGAAATAAATTTAACTAGTAAAATTAACTGTACAATAAGGGCATAATAAAATATTGCAAAATATAGAAACATAGGGTAGATCAGTGGTTCTCAAACTGTGGGGCGCGCCCCACTAGTGGGGAATACAGACATGACAGGTGGGGCGCAATGAACGGGAGGAAAAACAGGAAAGTACCTATTCTAATTCATGCTTTTCTTTATTGATGATGAAGAGCGTACGGTCAAAACTAAACAATCACACACAAATAAATGGATCATTAATACAAGTAAATTTAAAATAACATCAGTTGTGGGCCGGGAGAAAAAGTGGAACCATAGTGGAACAATAACGATTTAACGTCGGACAAACTTGAGCAGCTGCTCGAATCACAAACCTGCGCGAGCCACTGGGCAGCGCTGCGCGACTCTGACAGAAATAAACCACGCCGACCATCAAAATACATTTTCTGGGATGCGCACGTACAAACTAGGCATGGCACGGCGGAAACAATAATAAACAGTCCTGACATTTTAAATAGTTTGTAAATAAAAACATAGGGGGTCGCGCAGGTTTGTGATTCGAGCGGCGCTGCGCGATCCACCGGGCTGCGCAAATAAACCAGATCAACTCTGCGCTATCCAGATAGTCGCGCTGCGCTGTATTTGCGCAGATATTTGGTCCAATCGGGTGCAGCAGCAGTGAGTTTACTTACATGTGACGAAACCAAGTACGAGGAGATTGTAAAGGAAAAAGCTGCATCGTCTGTGTTGTGGAATTGGTTTGGGTATAAGAAAAGTGATACGAATTAGATGAACGTGATCCACTTTAAACATGTGGATTGCACAACCCTGGACATTACCATTCTTTTCCTACTCGTACAGCTGCTCTTATTGTTCACATATTCTTCATATATTTTCTATATTGTGTATTGTTGTACAGTTATTTTATTTTAACTTAAATTTTTATATTTTATTTTATTCTTTCCTAGTTAAATTTACCCCCTATTTTATTTTTCATATTTATTTCCTATTCATAGTCTTTTATTTTAAGGTCACGAGCAGTTGTCTAGGCATTTCACTGCATATCGTACTATGTATGACTGTGTATGTGACAAATAAAATTAGAATTTTTGAATTTGATTTGGAAGGTACGCAAGTTCACTGTTTTAACAAGTGGTGGAAACACGTCAAACCTTTTCTATCATCTGAAATCGAAGCATCCAATCGAATATGGCCAAAATAAAAAAAAAATGCGGCAAACCCCAGCAATTCACATAAAATTACATTATGTAAAACAGTTTCTTTGTGTTTGAATTTTTATTTATGCATTTTCAGTTACAAATTGCTATATTTTTATATATATATTGTTACCGAGGTAGAAAATAGCTTCTACTGTGATAGAAGATTTTGGTTATAACGCCCACCCCTAATGAAGCCTAACTTGCTTCATGGTGAGGATGGTGGGGGCAGAGGCGAGACCGTGTGTGTTTTGTGTCTTATACCGCTGGCAGCAGACCACATGAGACCCAACAAATTAGGAAGACACTTAGAGACAACACACGTTAATAAGCCACTCGACTTCTTTCAAAGAAAGCTGGCAGAATACAGACAGCAGGATAATCGCACGGTAACATCTGAATCAGCGGACAGCAAAGCACAAATGGCTTAATTCAAAGTTGCATACAGAATTGGCCAGTGCAAAAAACTACAAACGATTGTTGAGCAGCTAATAAACATGGAGTCAATTATGCAAAGATATGTGACAACGTAAGCATTTTATAACAATTGCACGTGTATTTTATCTGTTTTTAACTTGGTGTTGTTTGATCTTATTGGTTTAGAAATTGATATTTCAATAAACAGTAAACTTGGCAGATTTCGTTATTATTTTGTTGACAAGTGGGGCTTGAAAATTCGCTCACCCCCTTAAGTGGGGAATGACAGAAAAAGTTTGAGAACCACTGGGGTAGATAGAGTATATATGTATATAGAATTTAAAGTGTCAGTGGTTGTGCAAATATGCATGAAAGTGACTAATGAAAGTGACATGTGCAATTGTCCAGATGTATAAATATTTAGTGCAAGTGTGTATGAATGTGTCCATGATTGTCCAGTCAGTGTTGTGAGCTTAAAAAGATGTTATTAGTCCTGTGTGGAGGTGTGATTGAGAGACCTTATCCCCTGCGGGAAGAAGCTCCCCCTCAGCCTCTCTGTGTTGGCCTTTAGGGAGCGGAATCGCTTCCCAGACCGCAACAAAGAGAACAGTCCATTACTGGGGTGACTGAGGTCCTTCATGATCTTCCTGGCCTTAGTCCAGCACCGCTTGCTGTAGATCGAGTGCAGGTCAGGGAGTTCAGTGCGGATGATGCGCTCGGCTGATCGCACCACTCTCTGTAGAGCTCGTCTGTCCTGCATGGTGCTGTTCCTGAACCAGGTCGTGATGTTTCCCGTCAGGATGCTCTCTATGGTGCAGGAGTAGAAGTTCCTGAGCACCTTGGAGGGCAGTCTAAAGTCTCTCAAGCGTCTGAGGTGGTAGAGACGCTGCCGGGCTTTTTTCACCACGGTGTTGATGTGACAGGACCATGACAGGTCCTGCGTGATGTGAACACCGAGGTATCTGAAGCTGTCCACTCTCTCCACTGGGCTCCTGTTGATGACGGGGGTCTGGTAGTTCCTCTCCTGCTTTGTACTAAAGTCCACTGTCAGCTCCTTTGTCTTACTGATGTTCAGGAGGAGATTGTTCCTCTGGCACCAGTTCTCCAGATTTCCAATCTCCTCTAGGTAGTCCGACTCATCATTGTTGGTGATCAGTCCGACCACGACGGTGTCGTCAGCAAACTTGATGATGGAGGTGGAGTTGGTAGTGGCCACGCAGTCGTGGGTGTACAAAGAGTACAGCAGGGGGCTCAGAACACAACCCTGGGGGGCTCCAGTGCTGAGAGTGAGTGTAGCTGAGAGATGTCCGCCCATCCTTACTGCCTGTGGTCTGCCAGTCAGAAAATTGGAGATCCACTGACATATAGATGAGCTGAGTCCCAGGTGCTCCAGCTTGGTGGTGAGTGTGGAGGGAATTATGGTATTAAAAGCAGAGCTGTAGTCGATGAAGAGCATTTTAACATAATTCCCTTTCCTAGTGTCCAGGTGAGTGAGTGATGTGTGGAGGAGATGAGAGATTGCATCGTCTGTTGAGCGGTTCTGACGGTATGCAAACTGTAGTGGGTCCAATGTGTCGGGTAGTGAAGAAATGATGAAGTCTCTGATAAGGCGTTCAAAGCACTTCATCACTACTGAGGTGAGGGCTACAGGGCGATAGTCATTGAGGGAAGCAGGATGTGGTTTCTTCGGGACAGGAACTGATGGACTCTTTGAAGCATGTGGGGATCACCGACTGAGATAAGGAGATGTTGAATATCTCAGTGAACACAGGTGCTAGCTGGTCTGCGCAGGATCTGAGGATACGACCTGAGATGCCGTCTGGTCCTGCTGCTTTCCTGGTGTTCACTCTCTTGAAGGCTCTCCTCACGTCGTGCTCGGAGATGATGAGCGCGTTCCCGGTGCTGGCAGTGTCTTCCTGTCTGCAGCCGTTAGCGCCGCTAGCATTAGCGCCGTTAGCATTAGCGCCGTTAGCATTAGCATCGCTAGCGTCTTTAGCTGCAGCCTCGAAGCGAGCATAGAAGGTGTTGAGCTCGTCTGCCAGAGTCGCATCCGCGTTCGTCATACCGGATGTTGGTGCTTTATAATCCGTTATTGTTCTCAGTCCCTGCCACAGGCTCCTAGAGTCACTCTGTTGAAGCTGTGACTCTAGTTTTCTCCCGTAGCGCTGCTTCGCCTCTTTCACCGCTTTCCGCACGTTATATGCCGCAGCCTTGTACAGTTCCATGTCCCCCGAAGCAAGTCCCGTGTTGTAGGCAGCTGTGCGAGATCTCAGAGCGTCGCGGATGGTTTTATCCACCCACGGCTTCTGGTTGGGAAACGTTCTGATAGTCTTTTTCTCCACCGTATCGTCTACTAGCTTCCCAATAAATCCCACAACCGCTTCCGTAAACACGCTGACGTCATCATCGGAGCTGTTTCTGAACATGTCCCAGTCTGCGTCATCAAGTGCGTCCTGTAACGCGGCCACCGATTGGTCCGTCCAGCGCACGACCTCCCTCTGAACCGGAACTTCCTGTTTCAGCCTTTGTTTATATTTTGGCATGAGGAAGATGGCGGCGTGGTTGGATTTACCAAACGCTGGACGAGATTGTGGCTTGTAACTGTCTTTGACCATGGTATAACAGTGGTCCAGTGTCCTTTCGCCCCTGGTGGGGCAGGTGATGTGCTGATAAAAGTTCGGCGCTGCTCGTTTGAGGTTGGCACTATTAAAGTCCCCCGCCACAATGAGCCGCAGCGTCCCGGTGTTGTGTCTGGTGCTGTGTGAGTGCCTCATGCAGCTCGCATAAGGCAGTTTCAGTGTCCGCTTGTGGTGGAATGTAAACGGCACTGATTATGACCGATGTGAACTCCCGTGGAAGATAAAATGGACGACACATGATGGACAGTAGTTCCAGATTTGGTGTGCAGGAGCGTGTAAGAGGAACAACGCTCGCGCTGTTGCACCAGCTGTAGTTCACCATTAAGCACACGCCGCCTCCCCTTGACTTTCCCGAGTCCCGCGTCCGGTCCATGCGGTGAACCGAGAAGAACTCGGCTGGCTGGATGGCGTGGTCTGGCACCGCTGGGTTCAGCCATGTCTCGGTGAAGCAGAGAAGGTTGCAGTCATTGTTGCAAAGCAGGTTTACAGAATTAAAGCTAGAAAAATATAAGCAAAAGAAAAAAATTATAAATATTAATTTGTCCCTAATGATCAATCCAGGGGACGACAGTAGCAAGTAAAAACTCCCTGAGATGACAATAGAAAGAAACCTTCAGAGGAACCAGACTCAACATGGAACCCATCCTGATTTGAGTGATACTAGTCATTGCTGGTGGAGCTAATGAACAAGACTGTCATGAACTGTGGGTGTGTGTCGGCGGGCGCGAAGATCTCGGCGCCTGGCTGAGGAGCGGGCGCAACGATCTCGGCGCCTGGCTGAGGAGCGGGCGCGACGATCTCGGCGAACTGAGCAGCTGATGAGCTGGCGCGCTGTCTGTCGGCGGCAGCGCTGATACAAGGCTCGGCGGCGGAGCTGAAGAGACGCTTGACGACGGCGTCGGAGCTGATGCGAGGCTCGGCGGCGGCGGAGCTGATGCGAGGCACGGCGGCGGCGGACCTGATGCGAGGCACGGCGGCGGCGGGGCTGATGCGAGGCTCGGCGGCGGCGGAGCTGATGCGAGGCTCGGTGGCGGTGGCGCTGATGCGAGGCTCGGCGGCGGCGGCGGGGCTGGAGTTGCTTCTTGCAGTGGCAGGGCTGGAATGACGTCCACGGAGCTTGCTGTGCTTGGTGGCTGCGGAGCTGACGCAACACTCTCGAAGCTCTACGGCTGCAAAGCGGAAGCTACGTTTCCTGGGCTTGGCGGCAGTGGATCTGACTCAGAGCTTGTTGGCAGAGGCGCTGCTGTCATGCTCGCGGAGCTCAGCGACTGCTGCGCTGCAGTGATGTTTGCTGCTCCGGGCTGAGGAGCTGAAATTAAGTCCTCAAAGCCCGGAGGTGGAGGAAGGAGAAGGCACGCGTCATTCTCGCTGTCCAGCCACTGCGCGTAGTCTTTTTCGACGAGCACTGGCGGTGGCAGTGGAGGAAATGCGTCTTCCTCAGTGCAGAAGAGCGGCGGCTGCGGAGGAAACGCCTCTTCCTCGCTGTCCAGCGAAGGTACCGGAAGCGTTGTTTCCTCCGTGTCGAAGAGCGCAGGCGGGGAAAGAGGAAGCTCAGAGCCTGCTTCGCGGCTCTCCCGGAACTGGAGGATCAGGTGTTGGAGCTCTTCCACTTGCTCCCGCAGATCTCCTACTCGCTCTCGATTCAGATCAGCATACTGTACCACCTGACGAGATCGCTTTCCTCTCTCCACTGCTGCTCCGCCTGGGGTTTTACTTCCCTCTCGTCACCGCCGTACTTGACCTTCCTGGCCCTTCCCTTCCGGCCGGTGCGGGGACGTCTGTCACCCCTCTTTGTGTCGCCTCTGAATGGCGTCCGCCAAATGGCGAGCCTGCAGCCCTCCCAGCTCTGCTTTGCTTCTCTCTCTCTCTGCTCCTCGCTGCTCTCCAGCAAGCCCTCCTGCTCTTCGAGCAAGTAGTCCTCCCAGCTCTGATACATCTCGGTCTCGCTGTCCTCCAGCCAGTCCGCCAGCTCGTTAGGGATGGTAACTGCTCCCCCCCAAAATTCGTATTCATGTTCAAATATGCTCGTGTCATAATTGCAGGAGGCGAGCTGGCGGTTCAATAATAATGTTTATTCAAGTGAAACAGAAAACAAAACATAAGCTCTTCGTGGAGAGCACCTAGTAATCACTAATATACTTAAATATTTAAATAAACAAAACACCAACACAAACCATACGATGATTAATGCAACACAAAGTCTTCAACTTAAACTGGCTATTTACTGTCTTCTTAATTACCTTCCTCGGTTCAGGTGCCGGCATACGTCACCTGACTGAGGTGCAGTCTGGGAACTGAAGTTTTAACATTTAAACAAAACAGAAAACAAACTACAACAGAAATAGTCTTTGGCGCATTGGCGCCCTCTAGGGGTTAAAAAGACCCTTTAGAGTTTATCTTTTAATTTAAATGTAAAAAGATGCAGTAACAGAGACAGACTCCATAGTTCTTGTAAATATAGGGTTTTACTTGTAGTCCAGAATGACTGAGTAACACCATATTCTAGAACTTTGTTTAAAGGACAAATGATTCCAAATGACTTTAGCAGTGGTATACTGTAACTGTTATTACTTAGAAATGTTTTTTCTTGGTTATGATGGATTTTGGAGCCAAAATTGCCTTATTTTGTCAGCTTCCCTTAATTGCTCTAATCAGGATTGTTTTTGATGCTTTTAGGACAAGCACGCAGAGGAAGTGAGGAAGAATAAAGAGTTGAAGGAGGAAGCATGCCGATAAACTGATGGAGGAAAAGTGGACTGCGTTGGGTATGGTTTAAAGAAAAGGATGAGTGGGAAGTAGTGGACATTGCTAATGGCAAGTTAAAACACAATAAACCTTTTTTTTGTTCATGGGGTATAAAATGGCAAAACAAATAACTGTTTGGACAACAATGCAAGATGCAATGAAGTTCTAGTGACAGTGGTTCAGGTGGAAGATATTACCAATTTTTAGTAAATCATTCATTTAACCAATCACAATCATTTGTACATACACAGGTGATGATGTAGAGTATAGGAGAAAAACAAGAAATAACAACTAAATAATACAGATTTACAAAAAATGCAGAATTACATTGAAACTTATGATCAGTGATATTGAGGCAAGACTTTACATAAATGTCTACACACATTGCAAAAATAAAATAAAAAAGCAGCTTTTTCTTAAATGTATGCTGTCTAGCAAAGTGCAAGCTATGCATGCTTATTCACTTAACATTTGTTTATTATAGAGACACGTGTTTTCTTAATTTAAAATATTTGCTCGCATTGCAATTGTTCTCTAAGAAGTATTAAATTCAGGATGATGCATTTTCATGCAATTTAATGAAAAAAATATTCTAAGCACATAAGTTTTAGTTTTTGTCAGAATGATATTCCTTAGTAACTTAAGTACAATTTAAAGGAACATATAAGCTAAAAAATATTATTTGTGTCATGCTTAAAAGAGTGATGTCGAGAGCAAATTACAACCTCAAAATGCAGAGCAGGGATATAATAATAAAAGAGAGAGAGAGAGAGAGAGAGAGAGAGAGCATTAAGGAACACTGAGAAACTGTGCTTATCATTTAATGAAGTGGCAATCATACAATCATACGTTTTTGGCATGTCTCTGTGATTTTCTTTGTGTTGTTAATGTCAGTTTGGTCAAGGTGACTTTACAAAATGACCAAATGACCAAACGTGCAGTGAAGAGCATTGTTGTGAACCGTTCAGGAAACCCCATTTGCTGTTTTTGTGGTTGTCATGAAGATCTTCCTGTTTCTGATTTGGCATGACAGTAAAAACATCTCTTTATTAAACGACTAATGTGTGCTTTTTTTTATCGGTATTTGATTTGTTAACTAAGATTAAGAACTAAAACTTACAAAGACTCAAAAAGACTCTTTGAAGAAAAATGCTTGAGTCCAAATGTAAGGCCCTTGATAATGCTCTTCAAGTCAAGCCCTTTATGTTTTATCATTTCCTGTGTTACAAAGAACATGTGAAGCTGTATGCACATCAACTATAGCACTGCAGCGCTACATGTGGGAGATAACATTAGGTAAAACACATGTGCAGCCCACGCTGGTGGTATGTCTCTCCAGTCGAAAGGAGTAGTCTTTCTTTTTGGCCTTTACTCTTCTGAGCACCAGGATTTGATAGAAGATGGGTTTCGATTCCAGACCAATGTCTTCACTTCCATCTTTGTTCAAGCAGCCCGTCCTTTTACACTTTGCCTCGAACATGTGGCTTGGAATGCAGGATTCATCGTAAGTGACCCTGGGATGAGGCAGGACTCAAAGATGTTAATTAACATTGTAGACATTAACCCTAAACATTCCTTATCTTGCTTATCCTGCAATGTTTTTTGTGGTTTTGATACTGTTTGCTATAATATTTTATCAAATAATAACTAAACTCTGCAAGCATGACATCTAGCAAATAAGCAGGTGTAGAATATATATATATATATATATATATATATATATATATATATATGTAAAGAAATATTTATATAAAAATAATGAATACAAAAAAATAAAACAAATTAACCTGCACTTTAACTTTGAACAGAATCCAGACAAAGTGATGTTTCCATTAGTGTGTGTGTGTGTGTGTGTGTGTGTGTGTGTGTGTGTGTGTGTGTGTGTGTGTGTGTGTGTAATAATCACATAATCACATTACTGTATGTTAACGTAAGATAACATAATTAGATTTATGGTATCTCAACAATCATAGAATTACAGCAGTATACTAAATGGTTTTAAATCCTCAACTCCTAAGTGACAAGAATCGGACTCAGGGTAGGAAGTGGATGTGCATGATGTAACAGATATTTTTTATAGATTTCACAAGTGAAAATGGAGAAACAGGGCCCTGTTGATACAAAGTTGTTGTGCTATGGACCATATTAACCACTATGGTTCTTTGTAATTTAGAAACACACAGGCTATAAGACAAGATTGTTACAGCAGTATTTCTGGGGAAAACAAATCTGTATCTGTACATGACTTTGTGAAATGTCTTTTTTTTTTTAAAGGTGCACACACAAAAAAGTGGTTCTCTGATCCTTGGCATGATTCTTAGACCATTCCCTGTACACCTAGGCCACTCCTAACTTATTCAGGTCATATTATAGCAGGACGGTTACTAATCTTGGCGATAGAATCTGTACAATTTGCTAAACCATGGATACAGGGCAACGTTATTCAAATTGGGTACAAACTGAATATTTGGCATATGGATAAGTATTTGGATACTAATATACTTCCAGTGTATACATATATTCACTTCATATTTACACACATGTCCTTTGACTTATAAATCTAAATTGGTATCCATAAGAATAAAAATAAGAAATACTGTATGTGTGTTAATGTTGCATAAAAATCCATCAAGTTAACTTAACATGAAGCAATCCGGTTAAAGCTTCCTAAATTTCTCAGAGACAACATTATTTTAAAAAATGCGATAGCAAAGCACTCCAACATCCCTGTTTGTATAGCATGTTCAATAATATGCAGGTGAAAACTCAGGGAAAATGTTGGCCATGACATGATATCAGTGAACACGGAAAAACATAAGAAACAAGTTAAAAACATAGAGTATAGAGTTATACAGTACTTATGATCTTACCAGAAACACAGTGAAGGCCAGTGTTCATTCATATGAATCTGCTTCACTGCCAACGGTTCTGGAGAATCGCATGCAATTGAAACTATTTTACTGTAAATGAAGCAATGTACCGGTAATGTACTGTCGAAGAAACTGAATCAGAGCAGAAGCTGCGTGTTTTAATGAGACTACAACACCGAGCATACAGTGCAACCTAAATAACTTGAAGGCTTCGCATGGACTTTCCTAATCTCCTGAATTAAATCTCATTAAAGTTCATGGAGGATTTAGAAATTGTGAGTCCTTCAGGAGGAACCGTGTGAAATTGAAGAAAATTTCTCAAGAGAAATGGGCCTGGACTGAACCGCATGCAACAAAAAAAGCTAATTCCAAAACAAGCAAGTAAAAATATCAAGACAAATCATATTAAACATTTTGTTTGAGTATAGACACACACACACACACACACACACATACCCTCGAGATGATCATAAAACCAAAAAAACATGATTCCATGCACTCTAAAAAATAAAACTGTGCTGTACTCAATTTTTTTGGTGAAACATTTTTACACTTAAAAATATCAATATCAATCTAAAAATTAAAAAAATCGTGTAAAATATACTTCATGAATTCAGTAAAAAAATTAAGTAGACCCGAATAACTTTTTTTTAGTACAATAATGTACAAAATTTAGTAAATGTAATGAAAATCATAAGTTAATGCAAGGTTACCCTAAGTGGAAATGAGTAAAATAATTGAGTAGATATGATTGAAATGGAAGGTAGAAGAAACTGAAAATTAGACTTATTTAACAAACAAATATGCTACATTTACTTATTTTAAATTAATTTAATTCATACTGGTCTATCACAGAATAAATTCTTTACACTATTTTTTAAATACTGTATGTTTAGCTTTTAATCAAGTTATTTTTTTCAATTTAGGTTAATGTATCTAATGACATAACTAATTATAAACAAAGACACAATACACACATTACCATTTTAATTAAACATTTATTTGCCAAATTTGACAAGACATGACGTCTAAACTCAATCTGGTTTACTTTGCAAATGACATGTAACAAAATCATAAACAATGAGCTGAATTTATCTCATTATTAAACAGTCTCACAAACAATACTTCTGCCACAAATATTATACAGTTAATATGTGGAAACTAGACTTTTGTATTAGAATAGAATCACAGTCACATTTTACATCTGAAAGATTGCAGACCTTCACACTTCAGTTTCCTGCAAACTGTGGGATCCATACAAATGTGTGTGCAGACATTCTCAGGTCTTAAAGAAGCAATGAGTCTAAATGAAGACAGGACACTGAATATCATTGATCAACAGTACCATGCTTCACTCGATAATGATCGAAATTCCTTTTGATGATGCAACACATGTGCAGAGCCTTACACCGCCATCCCATAAGCTGGCACCTAAAAAAGGAATGATAGTATACAAGTAAGTACAAGTGTGACTGTTACTATATACATCATCACATTGATCTATGAGTGGTGTTCAAGTCAAAGTGGGAATTTTACAGAGCCCATTGCTGGTAAAATTCCGGTGAACATTTCAGTGGAATGCTTTTACAAAAAACAGACTGCTTTGATCACCAAAGGCGTTTTGCTCTTGCAGAACAATGCACAACCTCATATATAGAGACAGAAATATAGGGAGCTTTTACTCTAATAAGTGTGTTCTGTTACATTTAGGCATTTGGCGACTTACATTTTTATCTAATTACACATCTGAGCAGTTGAGGGTTAAGGACCTTGCTCAAGGGCCCAACAGTGGCAACTTGGTGGTTGTGGGGTTTGAACCAGGGATCTTCCGAACTGTAGTCCAATGCCTTAACCACTGAGCTACCCTTGGCCGGCACAATTAAAAGTCCCGCTTTGACTTGAATGTCCCTTGTATAAATTATATAATCAACTATATAATTTTTTTACTTTAGTTACTGGAAAATCTTGTATATTCTAGTGGATTCAATATATTCTGGATTAAAAATAGGTAAAGTGAAATATTTCCAGCCTTGTTTCAATTTCTATCTTGGATTCAATGGTTACACATTTAATACTTCTGAAACATTTAAAAAGTTGACATTTACCTCCAGTTTTATCTCCATTCAACTTCTCTTCTTTAGTGGTGTTGGTGCTGTGAAAGAGATATTGAAAATATATAACGTTTCACGAAAATGATTTAAAAATACTTACATATCACAACATACATAACATATTTCACTTCAATATTTTAATTTTATATTATTTCTCCCAATTATAATTCTGAGAGAAATGTTGTAGGCCTACTTTTACTTAATTTATTTCATCAACAGCCATTTTAATAATGTTTAAGTACACGGTTATGTTTGTGAAGTACTTGTAGAAGTTTTGTACTTCAAAGACATTAGAAGTTTAGAATGGCATGTACTTATGACTTTAACTTGAGTAAAATGTTTGAAGTTCTATTGTTTTAAACAAAGCTATACACCATTATACTGCTAATCAAACTGCCTGTCTGTAGTGCTGTACATCATGACTGGAGCTGTGCTGGACTCAGAGCTGTTGCTCTCCCGGTGTGTAAACAGTGCCAGAGTCCGGACACTGCACCTCATTTCTGCTGTTTAAATCTGTTCTGCGTTTCCTCCTTAAAGTGTCGGAGTGACCCGAGCAGACTCGCGGTTCAGTGTGTGAGGTGGACCCGGTACACACGCGGTAATTATGTGAACACGCTAGTTTTATATCATCGCCACAGTGACGGTTGGCTGCGCAAAATCACCGCATTCGGCGGGAGAAATTCAAATATTGCGGCACAACCGCGGCCGGTTACACCGAGAAACCCGGACATGCACGCGCACGCGGCTCGGTGTTAAATCTCTCCTTTTACACCAGATTTTAAGTGTCTGTATTAACGCCGCTTTACCTGAGCAGTTCGGTGGTTGGAACAAACAAGTAAAATGACAATGAACACCAGGACTGAGCTGTTGCTAGCTATCGTTAGCTATGTAGCTCGGCTGTGACAGGATTCAGAACAGTAACTTACACACTATAAAGTTGTGTATACAGACAGACAGAGGCATTATTTCAGTAACTTGTGTTGGCTGTTTACTCACCAGGATTTATAAGGAATGTTCCAGAATGTTCCAGGTGCTTCATGTCCATCCTCACAGCCTTCTGGTCTCTGACGTTACACCAGATTTCCCATGAGCACTTGCGCAGGGCAATTTACTCAATTATTTAATTTTTTCTTGTTAAACATAAAGAATATTGAGATGGAATCAGTGATAATTGTAGTTCTTTAAACTAATCAGCATTAATTACTCCATTACCAAATATTTTGATTGAAATGTATCAAAAATATTAAGTGGATGTTAAAAATATAATTCAGTTAGTCAAATACTAATTTCTATTTGTGAAATAAACTTAAATTATAGTGTAAATTGAAGACAAACAGAACAGTAGTTTTTTTAGGCATTTATTTTGATTTGTCTAACTCAAACAATCATGTATGTGACTTTTAGAGATTTTATTAAGCTAACATAACCTGTTTATTACTGTGAAATTTACAAGGCCACAGAATCATTTTTTAGAGTGTGTATAACTAGCTTATGAACTCAGAACACTAATAAACTAGAGAGTTTTGTATTTTGTATATTGAAGTGTATTTAAATATTTAATGCTGTAAGTAAAAATATATTAAACTTATAACTAAAATTGTTCTATTTTAAGTTCAGGTAGGGCTGCATGATTTGATTAAACAAATCACATTGCAATTATTTTGACACATATTGTGATTGCTTGCGAAGTGTGATATGTATCTATTAAATGTACAAATTTGTATTGAAAGTTTTTATCAAGGCTAACAGAAAATAATAAGGCAAATTATCTCATTAAAAAGATATTGGCCAATATATATTTATTACTGATTCACTAATCATCTACACCTGCGGGCCTGAAGCCTATCCCAAGAGACCTATAGGCCATGAGGCAGGGTACACCCTCAACAGGGTGCCAAATCATTGCTGGGCACAAACATGCATTCACACTAAGGGCACTTTGGCAGCGCCAATGAAACTAATCTGCATGTCTTTGAACTGTGGAAGGAAACCACAGTACCTGGAGGAAACCCACCAAGCAGCGGGAGAACATGCAAACTCCATGCACACAGACCCGATGTGACAGTGACAGTGACAGTGCTAACCACTAAGCCACCATGGCACCTTGTTTATTTATTACTTTAAAGTTATTTTAATTGTTTACAATTATTGACTGTACTATATTTATATATATATTATATATATTCAGACAGTGTTCGGGGAGCAGACACGGTTTCCCAGTTCAAAAGTAGACTCAAGACACATCTTTTTAATCTGGCATTCACGTAACTCATGCCATAACCTCATAATCTGGCATACACATAACTCATCCCATAACCTCATACTCCAGTACACCTATCCCGAATGGCAACTACGCTAATTCTCCCCATCTGTTCTGTATCCTTCTACCCATCCCGAGGCATCGGGAGATTGTGCCAGCTTCAGTAGACAAAGGCCGACCCTGCGAGGTTCCAGAGAAGGACCAGCTCCAGCTGGATTCAGCTTTATGATGGTTGGAGCTACACATGCTGCTCCTGTGCTTCCAGTGATCCAGACCTCATCTGCCTTCTGCACCTACTGACTCATCCCTACATGTATGCTAAACTGGTCTTCATGTTAATTTAAAGAACTTCTGTCATATTGAACTTTCACCTGCACAACACACATGATGTCATATCATTTCTATCTGTTATCACCCAAATGAGGATGGGTTCCCTGTTGAGTCTGGTTCCTCTCAAGGTTTCTTCCTAATGCCATCTCATGAATCATCACTATTGAATTGAATTGAATTGAATATTACCTGTAATGTAATTATAATGTATAAGTAATTGTCCAGGTCCATATTGCTATTTTGATTTTATTTTAGGTGATTAACTATTCAATGTTGATTCAGGAGAATATCTCCATTCACCAAGCATTTAAAAAGATTAACATGAGAGCATCAATAACAATGCAAAGTATTAAGTGTTCTACATTGAGTAATGTGTTGATTTTGATTTTAGATGTAATACTCAAGGCAGGTAATAGCAGAATTTTTAAAAGATAAATGAAATTGTAAATAACCTGTGAAACAAGGTACAACTTGCTAGACATTTTTACTAATTTCAACCTTTAATTATCTCTTTCTATAAATAAATGTTTTTTAGCGATGTCAATAAAGCAAGAACATTTAAATCTTGCAATTACTGAAAGAATGCTAAGAATTTCTCTCAAAATGCTATTAATAAGCTTATATTAGTAATATTGTAAACGTAAAGCAGGAAATATAAGTTAAACTTGACCACTGGTTAAGATATCGTATATATTTGCAGCCTACTCTTTATATATAACTCATTATACTCTTGCTATATACATAAACGTCTCAATGCGTTTTGAATACTTTTTTCACTATTAGCTTCATTTCTAATCCATATCTTTTTGTTCATGTTCATGAATACACACTCTACATACTCATGTTTGTGTAAAAAGTCAAAAGACTTAAGATTTAAGTTGAAATATTTAATGTGTATAAATATTCACTGGAAGTGGATTAAGTACCAAGTAATAAGTGTCTCTAAAATTATTTCTCAGTGCTGTATGATGAATCAGACTCACTCATATGTCCATGGTGATGTTGACTGACTTGAAGATACTTGGTAGGTATCTGGTCGCTTTTCTACTGCAGGATCAACACCTAGCCACAGTTTTCTGACTTTTCTTTGAGAGCTCTTTTTAGCTGGACTTCTTTTCCGTTCCTTCTTTCCTCTGCGTCCTGCAGGAGAATTAGCAGCTCCGAGCAACAGCACACACAATGCTAACAACAGTAACACCCTGAGAAGCTTGTAGGACAGGAGAGAAGAACAGAGGAGATTTAACAAATAAATCTCTTCTAATGCTCGTGATCAATGTTTCAGGGAAACACACATGTGTCTATGTATATCAGTTAACATTTCTGATGATTAAAATGATTAAAATTAAGTTCAATGACTAACCACTGAGATGTGCATCTTGAGAAAAACACATGCGTAGTCTGTCCTCAGCGTGGAACTGCTTTTCAGCGATTAGTGAGCGTTTGTGAATTCCCCATCTTTATATAGATAGACATATCATGCTTTGCTGGGGGTATTTCTTTCCATTGACACACTTTTTTTTATTTTAAATGTAGGTGAGCAGTTGAATATGTTCCAGTCAAAAAAAAAAAAAAATCAAAAGAGATGTTTCTGAAAATGTGTAAAAAGTATTTTCAGTTTCATTTCTAAACATTTCTAGTTTTACCCAATTCATTAATTTTTAATAAACTGTGTACGGATAATTTATCTGTCTGTGTGTTAGCCAGAACACAAGAATATAAGTTTAACCTCCTGCTTAACTTTACTAGCACTAGTAACCTTTTAAAGAAAAGAAAAAAAAACAGACAAATAATTTTTCCTGTTACTGTTATTTTTAAACCAACCATTCAAAGATATCTGCATTTTGTTTTTTCACTATTATTTTAAAAAGAACCTTATATAACGTCAGTTTCATTTAACTGATTTAATTGTGTTTAAAAATTGCTAGAATGTTGGACCTGAGCACTAAGCATCTGTACCTGATGGTGAACCATTTAGGAGTTTAGTAAACAGGATTTAGTTTTAGTAAATCCATGTCATTGAGATTAATTTGCAATACTTAAAAGTCTCTTGCATAGATTTAATTAAATTTAAGGTTTAATGTTGATTGTTGAATGTTGATTTGATAGCATATTAATAAAAGTCACAATTTAAACAAACAACAATAATAAGAAGAAGAAAAAAGAAGAATTTAGTTTTCATCATCATCGGCTTCATTTAAAAGAATCATCGTCCACCTCTTTAAATGTGCGAGACTATTATTGAAAAATATTTAGTCATCGTTTTTTTTTATCCTGTAAATGCTTAACTAGATTCCTCTTCTGAGCTTTTCACATATGTCATGAGTCATGAGAGTCATCACTTGTATAATTAACATCATGTGTTATTCTACAGGCTAAACACATACTGTACATCATATGAGAAGCTGGGAGATTTTCGTCTACAACGATGAATTAAATAAATAAAAATAAAAAATGTTCTGGGGTCATGCTATCCAAAAAACAGTTTACTCTGTGAAAGTGTTTCTCCAACCGGACATCTCAACAGCAAAAGAAAACTGCTGATGATCCCCTCCTCTTGCACAAAATGCAAAAAAAAAAAAAAAAACACGCAAAAATGCAAGATTGTGAACATGTACTGTAGATCTACAGCAGACATGATGTCGCCCACTTTGCAGATATGTAGGTCACTGAAATGCTGACTGACTTCTTATAACAACTAGCAAAGAATGAACGTACAACGGGGGATACAATCTCCCATATCTGATAATGAGTCATTATCAGATATACTGTATAGTAATAATAATAATTATAATTATAATTATAATAATAATAATAATTATTATTATTATTATTATTATATCTGAGAAATACTAATGAGATTGAATCTCTCTAACACACAAAAAGTGAAATTTCTCATTTTAATTAATTCTATAAATAAATAAGTAAGTAAATAAACACAGCAAAATTCACAGTGCATGTCAATCCATGAAGTCCAGGAAATGAAGTCGGAATGACTTAGAAGCAATTATTAAGGTGTTAAAGTATTTTCAAGATGACATCATTTATTTCCAGATGACATAGCGTTATCAAATGTGTTTTCTTGCTGAAAGTGCTTCTGTGACTGCTTTTTAAAAGTGAGTTTTGGATCCATAAACACCATAATTAATTCCAAAAGTATTAATTTAGTGATGTTAATTAGATGTCCTAAGCACTTTGACTAAATATGTTTTATATAGTACACCCATGTCCTCTTTAAATCCATCTGTGTCTAATTCTATGCTTGCTTAATAAATATATTTGTTTTTCTTTTTGAAAGGTTCTTAAAACATCCCCAGAGTTTTAAACGCTTCTAAGAGCGCTGTGAAATCCATTATACAGAAGTGGAAAAAATGTGGCACAACCCAGACATTACTGAGATCAGGCCAAACGCCCCAAGAAGAAGAGAAGAGCCATTGTCAGAGAAGTGTTTAAGAGACTAGACGCAATGCTGAAGGTGTTACAGAGCTCACTGGCTGAAACAGGAGAACCTGTGCAGACCTCAGTAACGTCCTCATGATTCTCTATGAGCGAGTGATATTTAGTTTGTGTTTTAGGAAAAGATTTTGTGGTCTAGTGAGACAAGAACTGTTTTTTCTAAAGCCAAAACACAAACTAAATATGGCCCAATACATGAATAACACTGTTCCTCTGATCAAACATGGTGATGGTAGCATCATGTCCTGGGGTTGTTTTTCAGCAGGATGATTTTTAAAGCGTGTTGGCATAACAGACTGGATGGAAGAAGCCAAATACAGTACAAGCAAACTGCTCAGGAGAACCTGATTCAGGCAGCCAGACATCTGCATTTAGGGTGAAAATATATGTTCCAAAGAAGTGTCTCGAATAATAAGAAATGATTTGAAATGGCCGGAAAGCCCAGATTTAGATTAGATCATGTTTCAAATTTGTTGTATGACCTAAAATTGGCGTCCACCATATTTCTTTAAAATAGGAAGTGAAGATCATGCCAAAATATAAATATACAAATGAAATAAGTTATTGAGATGGATTATGGACTAAAAACTGTTTTAGTCTCTGAAACAGCAGGGGGGGGGCTAATCCCACTCTGATCTGCTTAAATTTGATGTTCCAACACATGAAAAAGAGCAATGATGAGGGAAGGTATGAATACTTTCTGATATATCCATTACTGTATGTCTCATAATAAGAGAGTGGACCATTTCTGATCTTTAGGTAACCCTGCTCAGCTGCACTTTCACTATGACACAACAGTCATGTCAGTTTACCCACTTTGCTTTACCGCTTCAGTATGAGGTCAGTGGAGAGAAGGTGACAGTGGGTGATTTTGGTGAGAACTTGCCGTCGGGAAGTCGTGACGACGCTTGTGTATCACAGGCTTTCACGATGTACATTGTAGAGGAATAGTATGCAAATTTTAAGATTTTTAAGAAAGACTGTAATGCATACGATGCGAAGGCCATAGTTCTTTTTCTTTCAGGGTAAATTCTGTGTGATTTTTCGAGAATGTTGAGATGAGTTGTGTTAATGTACATGTGAACCTAATATTGTGGTATGTGAAAAATTATTAACCCCCTGTTAATTTCTTCTATTTGTGTATGTTAAAATAAACTTGTTTAACCTGAATAAACATAAAACACAAGCTTTAAAAAATAAGTGTATTTATTGACATACTGTAAAAGAGGTTACGCAATACCTAAATCACCTAAATGTGAAAAAGTAATCACCCCCTCACCGCAGCCGAGTGCTTCCGAGAACCGGATCACATCGTCACTGTGGAGGAAGATTTTAGCCCACTCTGCTTTACAGAACTGCTTTAATTCAGCCACATCGCATGCTCTTTTCATGTACAACCACAGCATCTTGGACTAGGCCACTCCAAAACCTTTATTTCATTTCTTTTGAGTGGTTCTGAGGTTGACTTGGGATGACTATGCTTGGGATTATTGTCTCGCTGCATAACCCAGTTGTGCTTGAATTTTAGCGCACAGACTGTTAACATAACACAGTTCACCATCTCAATCATCAGTCCATAGAACTTTCTCCATAGAAGACTTGCAGGTCAAGATGTGTTATGGCAAAATTTACCAGATCCTTAATGTGCTACTAGGTTAGTAGTGGCTTTAGCAATTTCTACTCCTGAACACAGATCTTTATTAAAATGAGAGAGTTCTCTGAGGATCTTGGACCAGTCTTGTTACATATGTTGTCTCGTGTTATATATAGTCTCGTTTATGTATGATGTCTCTCGCTGTGGATCTGTTGATCTCCCAGAGTACTTGTAACCATTCCCAAACCCATTTACTTTAATCTCCTCATCTCTTGTGGAATTTCTGCAGTCGGAATTTTGACTCAGTGTGCTACTGGTGAGACGTTTCAGACAACCATCAGACATGCTTCTGAAAATGCTGTTTATGTGATGATTTGATTGAACATAACTGGCAGCAATCAGGCCTGGCTGTTTCTAATGCCGTCCAGCTGCAACGAGTTAGCAATGCAGTTTGGTAAGTCTTTTTTTACTTGGATATATTAACAGGGGAGGGGCACTTCCCAAAAATAAGACAGGCAGGGGAACAAAAAAAGGAAACAATAATTCAAGACTTGAATCAGGTGACGACTAAATAATTTTTATTGCATTGAAATGAAACATCAACACACACACACATAACTTTTTTCTTTTAATCTGTCAAACAGTTACAGAAAAAGCAACTCTACAAATCAGAAACAATGTGACCCAGAGGCTACCATTTAAGGAAAATTTTTTAGCATGTAAATAAAAAAAGAACTTCCAAATGTTCATCTGCAACAAAAGTCCACACTCTGCAGTGATATCGCTTGCTCTGTTTACTCTCTCCATCCTTTCTTTTTTTTTGTTGTCCTTTTTAGATGAGGAAAATGATGTCATCAGCCACCATGACCTGGTTGTCGTCCTGCATGCGCGCCAGAGCAGCTCGGACCTCGGCCTGCTCGAACGGAGTGGTGCGGTCCTTGTTGATGTCTCCCATTAGCGCGTTCATGCCCACTGACTGAGCATGTGCAGCACGGAAGACCTCCAGTAACGCCGATTTGAACTCCTTCAGCCTGTAAAATACACATCGGGGATAACACTGCATAAGACGATGCTATTCACTCATCCTCTATACTGCTTATCCTATGCAAGGTCACTGGGGCGTGGAGCCTTTTTTTTTTTTTTTACTGTTTATTCATGTGACTCTGTTTATTCATATTGCTCTGACTTTGCATCATCGTGCTTTACACCTACCTGTCCTCTGACAGCTCTGTGTTGCCATTCTGCTCAGGTGTCTCCATGGGCTCCTCATCGAGTCTTGCAGCAGCTGGAGATTGAACTGGATACAAGAACACAAGCCGTTTTTTTCATTAACAATCAAGAGATGTGTACTGATCACTATGATAATCAAATGGTTTAACTCTGCTCACTCTGAGGTACGTCTGCCTCGGTGGTGAAGTCATATGGGTCGTAGGGTTCGCTGCTCTGTGACGGCCTGCGCTCAGTCGAACGTCGCCTCCTAGAGGACAGAAAGAACATTCAAAATTCAATGGTAAAAATCTGCTTTCTTTCTACAGATGAAACGTTGTATCAAGTATTGTGTAACAAGTATCCGGACCTCTTCCTTTGTTGTTTGGGGGTGCCCTGATCTTCCTCCTCTTCCTCTTCCTCATTCTCAGAGGCTTCATCATGGTCTTCCTGCCTGGTGCGCTTCTTCTTCTCCAGAACCTAGTACATCAGAAGGAATGGTTATTATCTAGGAACACATACAGTATATACAATATAAAGATGTAGTATAAAGGATGAGGTTTTTACAGTGGGGCAAAAAAGTATTTAGTCAGCCACCAATTGTGCAAGTTCTCCCACTTAAAAAGATGAGAAAGGTCTGTAATTTTCATCGTAGGTATACCTCAACTATGAGAACAGTTATATATACAGTAGAAGTTATATTCCAAACTCCACTATGGTCAAGACCAAAGAGCTGTCAAAGGACACCAGAAGCAAAATTGTAGACCTGCACCAGGCTGGGAAGACTGAATCTGCAATATGTAAGCAGCTTGGTGTGAAGAAATCAACTGTGGAAGCAATTATTAGGAAATGGAAGACATACAAGACCACTGATAATCTCCATCGATCTGGGGCTCCACGCAAGATTTCACCCCGTGGGGTCAAAAAAATCCCAAAGCAAAAATCCCAGAACCACATGGGGGGACCTAGTGAATGACCTGCAGAGAGCAGGGACCAAAGTAACAAATGCTACCATCAGTAACACACTGCGCCGCCAGGGACTCAAATCCTGCAGTGCCAGACGTGTCCCCCTGATTAAACCAGTACATGTCCAGGCCCGTCTGAAGTTTGCCAGAGAGCGTTTGGATGATCCAGAAGAGGATTGGGAGAATGTCATATGGTCAAATGAAACCAAAATAGAACTTTTTGGTAAAAACTCAACTTGTCGTGTTTGGAGGAGAAATAATGCTGAGTTGCATCCCAAAAACACCATAACTACTGTGAAGCATGGGGGTGGAAACATCATGTTTTTCTGCAAAGGGACCAGGAAGATTGATCCGTGTAAAGGAAACCTCCTTCCATCAGCAAGGACACTGAAGATGAAACGTGGCTGGGTCTTTCAGCATGACAATGATCCATAAACACACCGCCCGGGCAACGAAGGAGTGGCCTCATAAGAAGCATTTCAAGGTCCAGGAGTGGCCTAACCAGTCTCCAGATCTCAAACCCATAGAAAATCTTTGGAGGGAGTTGAAAGTCCGTGTTGCCCAGCGACAGCCCCAAAACATCACTGCTCTAGAGGAGATCTGCATGGAGGAATGGGCCAAAATACCAGCAACAGTGTGTGAAAAACTTGTGAAGACTTACAGAAAACGTTTGACCTCTGTCGTTGCCAACAAGGGGTATATAACAAAGTAAGGAGATGAAATGTTGTTATTGACCAAATACTTATTCTCCATAATTTCCATAAAATCCTACAATGTGATTTTCTGGATTTTTTTGTCTCTCATAGTTGAGGTATACCTATGATGAAAACTACAGGACTCGCTCATCGTTTTAAGTGGGAGAACTTGCACAATTGTTGGCTGATTAAATACTTTTTTTGCCCCAATGTAAATCGCCGACATTGCAGTAGGTAGGTATACAGTAAGGAAGGTGATCTGATCTGACCTTTTTAAAGTAGGCAAACTGAACGAGCTCCACAGCCACTTCTGTGTCCTCCAGCTCCACGGCTTTGCTCATGCGAGCTTTGGCATGGGCCGTGGCCAGACGGATCAGTGTCTCCAGTGTCCTGACTGTCACCGGGGAGGTCTAGCAGAGGGAGAAGGGGTCGCTTATTAAACTCTGTTAGCAATTCAACAGTGTTAATGTCATTTTCAGGTGAATAAACATGCAATGATCAATTTAAATGACTAACTAAGAACTAACTAAGCAAGAACGTGTACGTTTTCCTCACCCGAGCAATGTCTGTGCCGAGCTGCTCCTGGTTGCGCAGTCGTGTGTATTCCTCTGCAATGTGATTGGCTGCTTCTTGGGTCAATACAGGAGAAATCGCCTTGGCAACGTGGATGTACTTCTTCATGAACTGCTTGCTCACCACGCGCTCCCTTAAAACAAGACAAAAACAACAATTTCACACCTCTTCTTCTTCACAATCATAAAATATTGCACGTTGAGTAATCTTGATCAGCTTGCAAACTCTAAACACATCAACACACATCAATATGGAACAAGAAACCTTAATGCAAAACTAACGCAATAACACACCTAAACTCCTGTGTGATATTGAACAGGGCTCATTGATGGGTTATTTTAGGAGTTTACCTCTGTTTCCGGTTGCCATGCAGAAGATGGTTGTGTTTCTCATACACCTGTAGCTCCTGCTCCTCTTCCTGTGAATCAGGGTCATCGGTTGCCAAAACATCCACCGTACCACCCAGAGGCAATGCTGGAACACAGGAAAGGGGAGATGGTGTAAGTATACAAAGCTCGCAGTGAAAGACCTGCAAATGTCTGATATACTGCACATCATGACAAACATCATAGTGTTTAAAACAGCAGATGTAGTTCCTGACTGAATCAGGTCTTAGTTTAAAGCTAGGTTTTTCACAATTGACAGCCCAAGTTTCAACTGAACAGTTTAAAGTGATGCGTGAGTACCTGCTCCGTCTTGTTCACGAGGGTCACGGTAGCGGTGCATGCGCAGAACGTGGTCAGAAATCTCACGATCCTGCTCGGGGTCCATCTGATCCAACATGATGAAGAGCAAATCGAAACGAGACAGCAGGGAGTCCTGCAGCCCGATGTTCTCCATGGGGGTCTTATACTGGTCATACTGCAGAGAGAGAGAGAGAGAGAGAGAGAGAGAGACTCAGGCCAAGTGTTGTGGATTCATAAGCAATCACTATATTTATGATCATTACACATATCGTAGTTGTGCTTGTATGAGCAGTTCAGCTCATTTTTAGAGCAGATTATTTTATAAAGCGCTCACCCGGCCATAGACGGGGTTGGCTGCTGCCAGGACGCTGCAGCGGGCGTTCAGACGGGCATGGATGCCAGCTTTGGCGATAGTGACACGCCCCTGCTCCATGACTTCGTGGATGGCGGTGCGGTCCATGTCCGACATTTTGTCGAATTCATCGATGCAGACTACACCCCGATCAGCCAGCACCATGGCACCTGCCTCCAGACGCCGCTCACCTACGACACAGAGCATATTACACAGGGTGAGACTTCTGAGATACAAGGCACAAGTTTAATTTAACATTCACACCGCAGTACCTGTCTCCTGATCAGTGGTGACCGCTGCGGTGAGACCGACACCTGATGAGCCGCGGCCTGTGGTGGGGATGGCACGCGGCGCTGTATACAGCACATAGCGCAGCAGCTGTGACTTCGCTACAGAGGGATCCCCTGGCAAAGTAAACAACACAGGAAATGTTCACCCAATTTGCAGTCGCTCCAAACCTGAGTGATATTGCTTCAGGCCAGGATCAGTCTGCATGTGCTAACTTTATTTAAGATTATCAACACTTTTACAAGTTCGAAGTTTAATAATGTACATTTCTGTGAAATGTATTGAGCCATTTGTGAAACACACCTATGAGGAGGACGTTGATGTCTCCACGGAGGCGTGATCCATTTTCTAGAACCTTCTCTACTCCTCCAAGCAGCATACACAGGATGGCCTTCTTAATGTAATCATGACCGTGGATACTGGGAGCCAAGGAGCGTGCCAACTGGTCAAACACGTTCTGTAGAAACACATGAGAGAGACGTGAGTCTATGATGTCATAAACAAGTTGAACAGTGAAGAGTAGTGACAATTATCGGTGTTATCGGATAAGACGTCACAATCACAATAAATCCATGCGCACTGTATATACAAATATCAAAAAGATACATTTTGCTAAAAGATTAATGAGTCATAACTAGGGATATAATAATACGGATCATGACACAATGCCAAAACGTGACTGGGTGTCACAAGAAAATGCGAGTCACATCTTGAAAATCAGAATTCTATTATTATCTCAGAATGTGATGCAGTTGCACTATTTGAACACCAGAGATCCCAATCTGACCCCCACGTGAAGATATATCAGTGAGAAGGAGCGCTACATCCACATCCTCACCTTGGTGCGAGACTTGCTGAAGTTTTTGATCTTCGCCACGTCATCAGCAGAGAAGTACGGCGTGACTTCTTTGCTCATCTGCTTCACCTGGCAAGCTATCATAATGGTCCTAAATAGGAGGAACAAAGAAAGAACCGAGAATGCTCAAGGACTAGAAGCACAGTCATTTCATATCAGCTCTACTAAAGCGTTCTTTGGGCTGCTCTCATCGAGGGGTTGCCACTGCAAACCATTCGATCCATACAGCTTGCCACAGGTTTTACCCTGGATGCCCTTCCTGACGCAACCCTTCCATTTTTCTAAGCGGGCTTGAGACCAGCACTGCATCCAGTGGTTTGGTTGTATGGGGGTTGTTTGTTGGGACTAAAACCCAGCTCCTTAAATCAACACACAGCCTTAGCCACCTGCCCCAAAACTCCCTCTACAGGATAATAATACTCTAATCAGTGAAGACTGATGGATTAGCCAGTGCTTCACCAAATGTGTAAATAAAGTGCTTTCGAGTGCTGGCCATACCTGAAGGTTCCTGAGGTGAAGCCTCCCTTCTTGCCTGGCAGGCAGCGGTAGGTGCCAATGAGCTGCACACGATCTCCTGGTTTGGCAGCGTCCACCAAGTCGTTGTCCAGGATGATGTCCACTGAGCGGGGCAGCTGGCCAGCCGGAGCCTTCTCAGGCATCTCCTGCACTGTGATGGTCTGATGGTCTTTATAAATAGACAGACCAAACTCGGTCTCCAGGGGGTTGTTCTCCTCATCCTGGAATGAAAATAAAGGAGCTGTCACACCGAGCACAACTGATTTCGTACGACCCCTCCCCCTCCCCTGCTGTGCAACAGTCACATTATTATTAATTCAGTGAATTCAGTCTAGTTTTAAAGACTTGCCTTTGTTTCCCTCACGTTGAAGGAGCATGTTACTTGTATGCCACATTGCACACACCTTATATGTTTCTTATTCTTATATTATTTCTCAACAGACAAATTTGTGTTAGGTGGGAAAGGAGGCTAATGATGTTGAACAATGGTCCACTTCCGCTCTCAAGTATGACTGGCTTTTATATCTGACTCAATATCACCATTTCAAGCGTGACTCTCGCACCCGGTATGTTTGTGATCACACTGATCAAAATGAACCAGACTTTGGGGTCAAGTTTACCTGGAAACATGCATGTATGCCTAATGTGAAAATGTGTGTAGTAGTTTCATTATCCAACTTTTTCTGTAAAAAACCTCAACTTAAATAGTGCTAGATATTTCTTCCTCAAACAAAATGTTGCAAGTACACAAATGAGGTATACCTTAGTCGGGTAGATAGCACTAGAAGGGAAAGCTTCCAGCGAGGTCATGTCTGTGTATTTGCGCTCCAAAGTCTTCTTGGTGGCCGGGCAATAATGGACACTTCGTATCACCTTAGGGCGCACAAGAGAGCCTAGAATATAAACAACAAAATGGTTTAAAAAAATGTGTAATTATACTGTTATAACATCTTCCCAACCTTACTGCTTAAGTCTTGTTTCTCTTTAACAAGCAGTGACCTACACTTGGTGACGATGCCCTCCACACACACCATGGAGCCCAGCAGACGGGACGTAAGAGTCCGAGGAGTGACGTGCTTGCTCCCGAAGCTGCCCTCTAGTCCAACGAAAAACTCCTCGTACTGCTTGGCGTAGGTGGCATCAACGGAGGCAACCATATCCTTCAAAGCACGCTGGAACGCCAGGAGCTCCATGAAAGCATTGTTCAACAGCCTGTAAACAGAGCGCTTGTGAACCTCAATGAAGTAAGACATTATGCATTACAGTGAAATGTTGCTTAAAGGCAACACTGTGGCCTAAAAAGACAGTTTATTCAGTTTTATGTTACAGATATGTTACAGAAGGTTCGCATTCGCTCTATAATGTTTCAGAAGAAACAAAAACAGTCTTTATTTACCGGACTAACCAACCTCACACACAGAGACTTTTTGGTCAGACACTGTTGTATTCGATGCTGTTCTCCAGCTCATACAACATCTCAGTTAGTCGGGTGACCACTCGACTGTATAAAGTGAAGAAGAATCTTTGGCAGGCATTAAGCTGGACTCACTAGTGATGGCGCTGGAAAGGAGAACCTTGAACAAAATGCTGTCCATCATGTCCAACATACAGAAGTCACCCTTCTGTATGGAGCTTTTGCCAAGCATAAGAGTGGCAGATTTCTATCACAGAGCTGCCCTACTGACAGACTCCTTTGTTCCCAGGGCCATAAGCTGGGATTCACACATTTTTACGAATGCCTGGGATGGGGATTGGTCGTGAGCGTCCCTCAGCTTATCTTCAGTTATAAATGTAGTTTTCCATCATATCAAACTGTTCACCAGAGATGGGGGAAAATCAACTCTGTTATGAATTGCGATTCTTTTGTGTGGTGATTCGGGTATCGAAAAGCGATTATTCAAAAAAAGTGATTAGTGACCAGTGATTAGCCTCAGATATAAACAATTCTTTACACCATTTTATAGAGGTACATTATCAAAAAGTACATGCTCAATGGGTTGATGAGTTCTGTGTCAAGCTGGCCCTCACAGATGAACCTTTGGAATGAAGTGGAATAGAGATTGCAAGCCAGGCCTTCTTGTCCAACATCAGTGCCATAAATACTCTACAGAATGAGTGGGCACAAATTCCCACAGAAACACTCCAAAATCTTGTGGACAGCCTTCCAAGAAGATTTGAAGAGTTATATAAGTAAATACATAGTAAGATATAAGTAAAAAAAAAAAAGTACATTTCTTTTAAGTAAGTAAAAAGAAAAAATGTCAGCTGCTTAAGTGTTTTTAGATCTTTTGTCAGATGTCAGTGCTTCTTGAGGATTGACCACATGTTCTCAATGGGATTCAGATTTGGAGTGTTTCCTGGCCATGGACCCAAAATTACAAAGTTTTCTATCTCTGGCCACTTAGTTATCACTTTTGCCTTATGACAAGGAGCTCCATTATGCTGGAAAAGGCATTGTTCATCAGCAAACTGTTCTTGGATGGTTGGGAGAGGTTGCTCTCAGAGAATGTTTTGTATCATTCTTTATTCATGGCTGTACTCTTAGACGTGTGTAAGCCTTGGCTGAGAAGCAACCCACACATGAATGCTCTCAGGATCCTTTCTTGTTGGCATGACATATGACTAGCAGGAGCGTTCACTATCAGTCCTGTCACAGCATGCCTGGGTCGAATTGCAGGGGTCTCGATAAAGAAGCGTCAACACTTATAATAACAACAAATATTGACTCTTTACACAAATGTAATTGTCAGTAAAAGCCATTGATACTTATGAAATGCTTGTAATTATACTTGAGTATACTATAGTAATATCTGACAAAAAGATGTCAAAAACACTGAAGCAGCAGACTTTTATAAAGAAAATTAATATTTGTGTCATTCTCAAAACTTTTGGCCACAGATGTACGTACCTGAATGTCATCGCAGGTTTGTCCAAACACTTATGTCCATATAGTGTATGTTCTAATAGTACTGTATTTACAATTGATTTAACAAATCAATAAGCAAGAAATTGGTATATGACATCATCTGGTGCCTGTCTATCACTGTACCTGAGTAACAGCGGGATAAAGTTCACACTTTGCATGTGTCTGTGAGATGAAAATAAAGGAAAGTAAAAAATAAAGATGGACCTACTTGGCAGCTCGTGCCTCGTTCCGGCGGCGCAGGTCGTTAATGTTGACGATGAGGCGGAATTGGTTCTCACTGATCATGTCCCGCACCTTACTCTGATAGATCCCCTGATCCTGCTGCAAAACAGTATGTAACAACAAGACATTACACACAGAGTACACGTGGAAGCATGGGGCCATGTATGTTGAAAGTGCACGTGGGGGAAAAGTATAAATTCTAGACCTGGAATACATAGAACTGTTCTGCGATCAAAGTTCTACCGGTTAAAAAAAACTGATCTGAGAACGGTTTCCGTTTGCGCTCCTATAAATTCAAGTTTCTACGATTGAATACCACGAGCCTCAGCTGATTAACAGTTAACTGGATCATTAGAACTAACTTGCGTGTGATGAGAGAACGGCATGGCAAAACTACTTCCTCCATCTTTACTTAAACAGCTACATCAGGAACAATGGTGTAGACCACTAGTGTGGAGAACTACTTACATCGTCATCCAGAAAATCCAGGTAATCTCTCTGAGCTTCCCTGATCTCATGATCATCCACAACTTCAGTAGCCATTTTAATACAATAATTAAAGTAGTTAAACTAAGAATAATAAAAGTTAAACAGTGAACAGAAGAGAAACAGTCTGCTCTCCTCTGCGCGGTGCTGACTCTGGGAGATTTTTCGCGCCACACGGAGTTCTGACGCTGCATCGCTCTGCGCTCTGATTGGTTGAGACACCGTCGACTCATTTGAATATTCCTAGTTCTAGGTTAGGCGTCCAATCAAAAGCAGCGCGCGCCGAACTCTCCCGACCCCTTTCAGGATTTCGCGCGAAAAGTTGAGAGCGCTGCGCATGCGCAAGCTTTGCGGCAAACGTAACGACTTTATAGGCGGTGTTTAGCCATACTCTCCACTGAAGAGATTTTTACTCATTTGTATGCAATAAAACGATAAAAAATAAAATCAATACTGATCATAAAACTCACAACACGCTAGGTGTAGTAGTATAGTTTATGGGTGGGGCGGGTATGACGAATGTACAGTAGAAACACCGGCTCGAATCTCATAGGAATCCTACTGATCAATAGGTTACTTGCGTAACCCCGGTTCTCTGATAGCATTAAGTGAGGTGTCTCACTATGGGATACGCCCCTTCCGCGTATTCTTCAGAAGCCCTATTACATTACGCCAGCCCCAATTGGCTGGCAGATGTGACGTCGTGTCCTGGCGTGGCCTTCCCCCCCCCCCCCCCCCCCCCCCCCCCCCCGTATAAAGGGGGCAGCACGACGTCACTTCGCTATTCAAAACAAGCAACCTCTTCCTCGCTTCACACAGCAAGGAGGGTGATCTGGTGAGACACCTCACTTAATGCTATCAGAGAACCGGGGTTACGCAAGTAACCTATTGTTCTCTTTCAAGCATACGTTTCGGTGTCTCACTATGGGATATCCTAACTCCCGTATTGTCAGATAGCCTGTCTTGAAGTCTGCCAACCATAACCAACACATTCAGGGCTGAACGAATTTAGTTTGTAGATTCTGTGCTTACACTCAGTACTGCGTGAGCTAGAGTCTGAGCTGTAACATCTAATTTATAAAATCTGGCGAATGTGTGCGGCGATGACCAGTTCGCCGCTTCACAGATATCCTGTAATGTGACTCCTTTAAATAGAGCCCATGAACTTGACATTCCCCTTGTTGAGTGCGCGCGCAAACCAGTTGGGGGTTCGAGACCCTTACTGGAGTATGCCAGCGAAATAGCCTCCACTATCCAATGCGATAAACGTTGCTTAGTGATCGGCTTCCCCGTGCGAGGTTTCACCCAAGAAACGAACAGCTGATCGCTCTCCCTTAAACCTCTGGTTCGCTCTGTATAGATGCGTAAAGCGCGCACTGGGCACAGTGTATTCAACTTTTGCTGCTCTGATGATGCAAAAGGGGGAGGATGGAAGGCCCTCAGCTCAAGAGGGCTTATCGCATTAATGACCTTAGGCATGAATGCGGGATTAGGTTTCATAACTACTCCTGCATCTCCAGACATGAACTGTAAACATGCTGGATGCACAGAAAACGCATGAATCTCACTCACGCGCTTCGCTGAGACCAAGGCAATCAATAGCGCAGTCTTGAAGGACAGTGCCTTGAAATCAATCTTGTCTATCGGTTCAAATGGGGGCGTGGATAATGCATCAAGCACCAATCCCAGGTCCCATGATGGGGTAAGTGGTTTTGACACCGGCAGGGCGCGGCGCGCGCCCTTCATGAATCTGCATATCAAAGGATGTTGGCCCACCGTTTTATTATCCCAACCGATGTGGCACGCAGATATAGCAGCCAGAAACACTTTTATGGTTGAGAACGCTCTGCCTTTCTCTATCATTTCCTGCAGAAATGAGAGAATCACTGCCACTGAACACTGAAAGGGAATCTCGTGTCTAGCTGTGCACCAGCGCTCAAACACATTCCATTTGCAGTCATAGAGAGACCTAGTCGATGCTGCTCTGGCGTTCTGTATAGTCTTGATGACACTGTCAGGCAGGCCAGTCTTACTTAAATTGGACCACTCACAGGCCAGGCCCATAGTGCCAGTCGTTCCGGGTGAGGGTGGAAGATCTCCCCCCCCTCCTGTGACAGGAGGTCTCTGCGCTGAGGGAGAGACCACGGTTCGCCGTCTAGCATATGCATGATCTCCGCAAGCCAGTGTTTCCCTGGCCATCTCGGAGCTATTAGTATTATTTTCAGACCTTCCTCTCTTACTCTGCAGAGAGTTGGTGCTATCAGCGCTATTGGCGGGAACGCGTATAGGAGAGTGCGAGGCCACTCGTGTGCTAGCGCATCTGTCCCCAGAGGCGCGCTCCGGTCCTTCAGGGAAAAAAACAGGTGACATTGGGCGTTGTCTTTGGACGCGAACAGATCCACTGTCGCTCTGCCATATATGCTCCAGATCTGTTCGATCACTTCGCTGTTCAGTTTCCACTCCCCATAGGAGGGATTTCCCCTGGACAGCAGATCTGCGCCCCGATTCATCACACCCTGTACGTGTGTCGCTCTCAGGGATAAAAGGTTGACACTGCCCCATAAGATCAGTCTGCGTGCTAGCGTGTGCAGCAGAAGCGATCTGAGGCCCCCCTGACGATTTATGTACGCTACAACTGTAGTGTTGTCCGTTCTCACAAGAACATGATTTCCTCTCAGAAAAGGAAGAAAATGTTTTAGTGTCAGAAAGACAGCTAGCATTTCCAGATAGTTTATGTGAAGATTGGTCATGTGCTGACCCCATCTCCCATTCACTATTCTGGCCTCGTGAATGCCCCCCCAACCGGATAACGACGCATCCGTTGTTATCATCTTTCTGTGTCGGACCACGCCCATGGCAACCCCTTCGATCAGGAAATTCGGGTGTCTCCACTGGCGTAGTGCTAGAACCGCCTCTGACGTCACTCTTACCCTTCTCCGTGAGTGACGTGCTGGGTCCAGCCCCTGAGACGCCACCCAGCGTTGAAATTCCCTCATATGCAGTCTGCCTAGGGGAATAACCATCAGGGCTGATGCCATCAGTCCTAGTAATCTGAGGCATGTGCGAAAGCAAACTTTGTGTTCTCTCTGAAATTGTGTCATGCAGGAGGTGAATCTTTTCACCCTGTCTGTGGAGAGTCGCGCTCTGAACTTCACTGAGTCCAGCGCCAGGCCCAGATACGTTATGGATTGTGTGGGAATTAAAACACTCTTTTCTGTGTTTAATCTTAGCCCCAGCTCCTGTATGTGTTCCATAAGCATAGCTGTGTGTTCTCTCGCTTCTTGTTCCGAGCTGGCTGTCACGAGCCAGTCGTCTATGTAAGTAGCGAGACGAATGCCTTTTTCTCTGAGCGGAGTCAGTGCCGCTTCTGTGCATTTCACAAATACTCTGGGACTGAGGGACAAGCCGAATGGTAGCACCAGATATTCGTATACCACACCAAGGAAGGCAAATCTCAGAAACTTCCTGTGGGGTGGGTATATGTTTATGTGAAAATATGCGTCCTTCAGGTCGATCGATGTAAACCAATCTCCCTGGCGCACTATTTTCAGGAGTGTAGAGTGAGTGAGCATTCTGAACTTGTATTTCTTTAGGTATACATTCAGCGCGCGCAGATCTAGTATCGGGCGGAGGGTTTGAGTCCCTTTCTTTGGAACGAGAAAGTATCTCGAGTAGAACCCGCTGTGGCTCTCTTCTGGTGGAACCACTCTTATTGCCCTTTTGTTCAACAGAGAGGAAATTTCCTCTTGAAGGACCTGTTTCAGTTCCCCTCGCACCTGGGAATGAATTATCCCTCTGAAGGCTGGGGGGGAAAACGCGAATTGCAGTCTGTACCCGAATTGTATTGTTTTCAATACCCAGCGGGACTGTGTGCATTTGCGCCAACTGCTTATCTGCAGTGTTTTGGCGCCATCGTGCGGCTGAATCTTGAACTGTTCCGTGGCCTGTACTGCGCATGCGCGAGCACTTAGCGCTGTGACAGTGTCTGTGCACCCCATCGCCTCTGTGAGAGCGAGAGCTCCCCGAGGCGATGTTATATTGTGCTTTATTGATATGTTTTTCAACATTTTTTGGGGAGATATTTTTTGGAACATATTGTTTGGGGGGTACAGTGAAAACTTTATTAGGTTTTGAGTGTAGCCTGTGCTTGTGACACATTGCTGCGTGCACACCGCTGCACTGTCCCATTTCCTCTTCACTGCCACTCTTCCCTTTTCCCTGCCGGGCTCTCCCCGCCACACAGAACAATTGCGGACTCTGGAACTCGTCCTTAGAACTTTGTGAGGGTCGGGAACTAGCGAACTGTGGTGCTGTTGGTTCCCTCCCTGACGAAAGACCCCGTCAAACGGCCTTCTTCTTCCTCCTCACTCCCTGAAGTTGGGGTTGAGGGTGAGGCTGAGGCGCAGGCTGGGTCGTTTGAGCTGCCGCTGGCTGATAGCTCTTTCTCTGCCAGGGAGCTCTCTGCTCCACGACCCCGGTTTGGCCAGCTGCACTCGTCGTCGGTCTCTGCCGTTTTGGAATGCGATAGCTGGGGGGAGGGCGGGCTGTGACCTGCGCAAAGGACTGACGAAACGGCGGGGGGGGTGCTGCTTGCGTCTTCCTGGGCATGCAGAGCTGTAGCGCTTCGTCATCCCGCTTCTTCTCCTCGCATCTCTTCTGCATGCGGCTTAAAGCCGAGCCGAAGATGCCTTCTGCCACCACCGGTGCATCCAGGATTGACTCTTTCTCTCTGTCAGAGAGATTTGTCAGGTTGAGCCACCTTCCTCGTTCCTGGATGACCATAGTGGCCATAGCCTTCCCCGCGGCTTGCACCGCACACCTCTGAAGCCTCAGGGAGAGATCCGTAACGACACAGATCTCCTCCCAATGTGTCTGACCTGGTGTGGTCGAGGCTTCGTCCTGCAGCTCCGCCTGGTAAGCGGTCAGCAGCGAGGTCGCATTTAGGGCTCTGGCACAGAGCGCGACTGCCTTGTATGCGCGTTCAGTCATGCTTGACTGAAAGCGCTCTGCCTTCGATGGCAGCGACGGATTTGCAGCCGCCGCGTGTCTCGGGAGCAGGTGCGCAGCCACTAGCTGTTCCATGGGGGGCATCCTGAAAAGTCCTGCCTTTTCCATCCCGTCCACGTCCAATGCAGACCCTCCCTGCACTGGCACCTTGCTAGTGAAGGGTTTATCCTTCCACGTCACCGCGAGCTCCTCCAAGAGCTCTGGGAAGACTGGAAGGAGCTGCCGTGCCGCCCGTTTCGCTCTCGGCAGCCTCTTGCCCTCGTAGCGAGACTTTGCAGTCTCCGCTACCACGTTTGGCCACTGGATGTCGAGCTTCTCCGCGGCGCGTTTGCACACGTCTTGTAGGTCGACGCTAAGGACCGGGGATGGTGCCCCGTCCATAGCTCCAGCGGCTCCCGTCGTGGCAAGAAGTTGCTCCGAGTGCGCGGGTGGGAGGAAAGGGGAGTCCTCGAACTCCTCCTCCTCCTCCGATAGGAGAAAGTCGGACTGGCCGTCTTCCTCAAACTCGAGCTCGCCTTCCTCCTCGTCAGTGCTGAGCACACCGGGCAGAGGAGCGCAGGCGTCGAGCTGTTCGCCCCACGATAAAGCTGCCGTGGTGGGCAGCTCTACAGGGATGGATACCTGTGGGGTGGTAGCTGGAGTAGGGCTAGGCGAAAGAAGCGGGTCGAGGCCTGACAGGCTAGCTTGGCGTGCCAGCCTGCGACGAAGACTCTTCTTGGTGAAGCGCGCACAGTGCTCGCAGGCACCGGGGTTGTCGACCGCCAGTTGGGCGTGTTTCAGCCCGAGACAAGCTGAGCAGACCTGGTGTGAGTCCTTGCCCGAGATTTTGTTCCCGCAAACGCAGAGTCGCGCGTCTCCTCCTTCCCTAGCCGTAGCCGTCTGCATTGCTGCAGCCATAGTATAGATAGGCTTCTGGTGTGAAGCGAGAAGAGGTTTTTGAATAGCGAAGTGACGTCGTGCTGCCCCCTTTATACGGGGGGGGGGAAGGCCACGCCAGGACACGACGTCACATCTGCCAGCCAATTGGGGCTGGCGTAATGTAATAGGGCTTCTGAAGAATACGCGGAAGGGGCGTATCCCATAGTGAGACACCGAAACGTATGCTTGAAAGAGAACCTCACTCAGGCACAACACAAAACATGAGACTCTGGGACAAACAGTGCCACCATTGGGGAGAAGTGGGACATACCAGTTATACCTGTAACAGTTATACCCTTATACAATGTTTATGCTGCTGTGGAAAGAGTTAGAAGTGTTAAGTTATTAAATTTTACAATGCAGGACTGGACTGGGACCAAAAAACGGCCCTGGCATTTTTGGCCATAGCGGCTCAACATGATTATTTAAACAATATGCTGAGGCATATGACACATCAAAGGATATATGCGCTCACTGTTTTGTTTCAAACATTAAACCACAGTAACCTGCATGGAAGCAAATAACCTTGGTAAAAAATATTCTTAATTATTATTATTGTTATTATACAGTTTTTTATTAGCAATTCTCTCTCTCTCTCTCCCTCACACACACACACACACACACACACATGCACACACACACAACTTGAGTCACCTCCAACCTAGCAAGGATGAAATTCTGCACAAAACTCAGTCTACTATTAAATGTTTTTAAGTCTGACTGCAATAATTTGAGCATTTGTACAGTGTTAGCCTAAAAATCCTCCAGATAGCTTACTATTTAGTGAAGATGTCGGCTACATTTAACATTTTCATTGTTAATTCCATGGGCTATCATCATTCTGCATGTGTGTAGGCTTACGTGTGTCTACCTAGAAATCCGATAGTCAGCCATGTCATTTATATAACTCTGGGGGTTTATTGTTGTACTGCGTGAAAATTGACAACAATTCATAAGACCACTCGTTAATTTGATGTGGATGGCAATGTACCTAAAAGCAGTAACTAAATCAGCATACTATCATCTCAAAAACATTGCAAGAATTAGGTGTTTTGTTTCCAATCAAGACTTGGAGAAACTTGTCCATGCCTTTATCACCAGCAGGGTGGATTATTGCAATGGTCTCCTCACCGGCCTTCCCAAGAAGACCATTAGACAGCTGCAGCTCATCCAGAAGGCTGCTGCTAGGATTCTAACTAGAACCAGAAAATCTGTGCACATCACACCAGTCCTCAGGTCCTTACACTGGCTTCCTGTAACATTTAGGATAGATTTTAAAGTACTTTTACTTGTTTATAAATCACTTAATGGCCTAGGACCTAAATACATTGCAGATATGCTCACTGAATATAAACCTAACAGACGACTCAGATCGTTAGGATCGATTCAGTTAGAAATACCAAGAGTTCACACAAGACAAGGGGAGTCAGCTTTTAGCTATTATGCTGCCCGCAGTTGGAACCAGCTTCCAGAAGAGATCAGATGTACTAATACATTAGTCATTTTTAAATCTAGACTCAAAACTCATCTGCTTAGCTGTGCGTTTATTCAATGAGCACTGAGCTACGTCCGAACTGACTGCATTATTTTATGTTTATCTAATATCTTAAATTGTGTTATTTTTATTTTTAAATATGTTTTAATTAGTTTTAATTAGTTCTCTATTTTTATTTTAAATTAAATTAAAATTAGTTTATAGTTTTATTGCAAACTGTTTTTATTTTTATTTTTAATTAAATTTAAAAGTTTTCATTAAAAAGCTTTATTGCTATTATCTTTTATTTCATTTTATGATTATTTTCTTTTCTTCTATGTAAAGCACTTTGAATTACCATTGTGTATGAAATGTGCTCTACAAATAAACTTGCCTTGCCTAATTGGCAGACGGTTCAGTTGGGAGTAGCAGTTAGGTAGGCTAGTGGTGCAGGTTGTCGACAAACACTCAAATGCACGAGTGGCACACACACACACACACCACAAAAAAGCCCTCGGTCCTCCCTACATAACTGTCCCTCCCTTCACTCTGCCAACATTTCGGCTACTTCTTACCGGACTCGTAGCTATTCTGAAGCCTTCCTCAATCTGTACCTGCTGGGTCACGTCTCTCACCTCCTCCTCATCTGTGTAACTAACGTTGACGTTACTCTGTTCTACACTCCCTTGTGCCGCTCCGGCAGCCTGAACACTCTGCACTGCCTCTGCACTCTTGCTAGATGTTGATGGCCCTAAATGTGATTTTCGCACATTTTGCTGCTTCCACTTGTAGGCTTTTGCGTCTTTTTTCCCGCAGCTTTTTGATTTTGTCACAGGGAGATGAGGGCTAACCAGGAGGGAGGCGGGGCGTGACCTGAGATTTCATTGGACCTGCTACCAGGCAATTTATTTATTACCTCAATGGTAGAGTATCTGAGACTCGAATCGCGGCACATTGGTTGACTGTCTTAAAAGACATTGAGCTAGTCCAATGAAATCTCAGGCCATCAACATCTAGCAAGAGTGCTCAGGCAAATTTATGATAAACTGTATTAAAAGGAAACTCTCAGTGAAGGTATTTGTTACTAATATCATGAAGCATCAGTTTATATTTTACTAAACCTTTGCTGATAGAGTTTAAAAATCAGAAAAATATCTGCTCTGTAAAAAATAAACCGTAAATTTTACGGTAAAAAACTGGCAGCTGTGGTTGCTTGTGAGGGTTGCCCACTAGAGGGCAGTGTTTTTACTTTGTAGTTTTGAAGCCTCCTCGGTCAGGTGACATGGATACTCACCTGAACTGAGGAGGCTCATTAGCACTTTTATAAATACCTGTTTGTTCTGGGAAACTGGGTCGAGCATTAATTTCTGTTATGTGGGTTTTGTTTTGTTCTTTTCTGTTTTAGTTTAACAGTACAGTTGGCATTTGGTTTAAGGAGCACTTAACTTAAAGTTTGTATTTGCTTTGATTTAGTTTGTCTCTTTGTCTCTGTGTCTCCTAGCAGGATTAGCCTCTAGGAGAATTAGCCTTTTGTGTTTACCCTTTTGTGTAAGTAACCCCCATTGCCTGTTTAGCTAGTAGTCTGTTTCAATACTAATGAGGGTGATACTAACATGTCTAGATCTTAGTCTGTCTAGTCTTCGTGTCTGTCTAGTCTCATTGTCTGCTTAGCTCTTAGTCTGTTTAGGTACTAACATCTTTAGCCACTAACCTTTAGAGTTCTTAGTCTGTTTCATACCTAGTCTGCTGTGTACCTTGTCTGTTCATTCCCTTGTGTCTCAGGCTACTGGCTGGTGTAGCCATTAGTCTGATTAGCTATGAGCTAGCTTAGCAGCTAATGTGCAGCTCAGCCAATAGACCTAGCCAAGCCTGTCTTGTGTTTGTTTACCCCTTGAATGCACAGTCCCTAATGTTTAGTCCGTTAGACTGTTTCGTGTGTCTTGTCTTGTCCAGTTTGTATCCCATGTCTGTATTGTGAATCAATGTATGTAATCCCTAGTCTTATGTCTAAGTGTTTGAGTTCTGTTACAACATGCTCCCAAGTTTTAAGCCAACTCTCTTAGTTCATGTTTTGTTCATGTTTTCATATTATTATTAAAGACTCTTTGCGTTTCACTGCATCCCCTCTGCATTTATGCCTCAACACCAAGCCCACAGTCCAACACCATAGCAGAATGTGACAGAATGCTCGACCCAACAAGAGGCATAGCAGAGGGGCCCCCCCGGGAGAAAATTTTTGGGGGGGGCTGGGACTATAACACCTGGGCAAGCTGACCAGGAATAATCAGCTTGCCCCACGTCAAAACAGGGGACTGAACTGGAGGTGAGGGGCCTCAGTGGAGGCTCCAGTTTCGCCGGCGGGCCTCAGGGGAGGCTCCAGTTTCGCCGGCGGGCCTCAGGGGAGGCTCCAGTTTCGCCGGCGGGCCTCAGGGGAGGCTCCAGTTTCGCCGGCGCGCCTCAGGGGAGGCTCCAGTTCTCCAGCGCGCCGCAGGGGAGGCTCCATGTCCCCAGAGCCCAGCCAGGACCTCGCCAGGGAAAACCCTCACCACGCTCTCTAGCTTCGTTCACAGTGGTGACAGCGACCCGCCACCGCCAGACTTCGAGAGCGTGCTTCCATCGCCACCCGGTGTCAAAGGAGGCCAGAGTACTGCAGAGGCTGCCTGGCGTGAGGACAACACAGTGCTGCATCGGCCGCCCGACTTGGAGGGCGATTCAGTGCTGCAGCCATCGCTCCACCGGCAAGAGCGACACAGCACTGCCTCCAACGCCCGGCCTACACCAGCGATCCGGCACTGCCTCCGCCGCCCGGCCTACGGCATCGGCCCAGTGCTGCCTCCGCCACCCGACGACGTCGTGAGCTCACCACCGCTCAGCCCCGAGGACGAGCCATTGCTGCCTCTGCCACCCAGCCTCGGGTGCAGGCCGCTGCTGCACCCGGCGCCTGGCTTCGGCGGCAGTTCAAGCTCGCCCACCCTCCCACCCACCTTGGGGAGCCGGCTCGTCGGCGTCGCAGTCGGGTGGAATGACCCGGGACATGGGGAAGGGTACCCAGGACCTCCGTTAGCGCTCCGGAGGAGCGTTTTTAAGGGGGGGGGGGGGTACTGTGAGGGTTGCCCACTAGAGGGCAGTGTTTTTACTTTGTAGTTTTGGTTCCTAGACTCAGTTTCCCAGAAGCCTCCTCGGTCAGGTGACATGGATACTCACCTGAACTGAGGAGGCTCATTAGCACTTTTATAAATACCTGTTTGTTCTGGGAAACTGGGTCGAGCATTAATTTCTGTTATGTGGGTTTTGTTTTGTTCTTTTCTGTTTTAGTTTAACAGTATAGTTGGCATTTGGTTTCAGGAGCACTTAACTTAAAGTTTGTATTTGCTTTGATTTAGTTTGTCTCTGTGTCTCCTAGCAGGATTAGCCTCTAGGAGAATTAGCCTTTTGTGTTTACCCTTTTGTGTAAGTAACCCCCATTGCCTGTTTAGCTAGTAGTCTGTTTCAATACTAATGAGGGTGATACTAACATGTCTAGATCTTAGTCTGTCTAGTCTTCGTGTCTGTCTAGTCTCATTGTCTGCTTAGCTCTTAGTCTGTTTAGGTACTAACATCTTTAGCCACTAACCTTTAGAGTTCTTAGTCTGTTTCATACCTAGTCTGCTGTGTACCTTGTCTATTCATTCCCTTGTGTCTCAGGCTACTGGCTGGTGTAGCCATTAGTCTGATTAGCTATGAGCTAGCTTAGCAGCTAATGTGCAGCTCAGCCAATAGACCTAGCCAAGCCTGTCTTGTGTTTGTTTACCCCTTGAATGCACAGTCCCTAATGTTTAGTCCGTTAGACTGTTTCGTGTGTCTTGTCTTGTCCAGTTTGTATCCCATGTCTGTATTGTGAATCAATGTATGTAATCCCTAGTCTTATGTCTAAGTGTTTATGAGTTCTGTTACAACATGCTCCCAAGTTTTAAGCCAACTCTCTTAGTTCATGTTTTGTTCATGTTTTCATGTTATTATTAAAGACTCTTTGCGTTTCACTGCATCCCCTCTGCATTTATGTCTCAACACCAAGCCCACAGTCCAACACCATAGCAGAATGTGACATTGCTAGAAATTTACCATAAAAAATACGGTAGCAACGTTATTGGTTGTACGGGACTGCACTCATTATACTGTATTTTATGGATTTTAATATTTTTTAAATATTTTTTCTGAGGACAATGCACACAATCTGTCTTTTAATAGCCTGTTTAATTTTAAGACTAAGAGACATAAAAAAAACATTCAGTTGAAGTAATTCAATATGTTGAAAGCATCACATTTGTCTGTGTTTGTTGGTCAAGCATTAGTAAATAGTGTTCCTCCTGTTAGGGATAAATGTTTCTATTGACAACCCAACATAAAACTGTTAGTACAGTATATCTTTTTCTCTTCCTCTTTTCATAGTGTGTCCTCTGAAGGATGAGTTGCAATTTAGTCTCACACAGGTGTGTGTGTGTGTGTGTGTTGGGGGGGGGCGGGGGGGTTAGCTTGCTATACCTTGCTTTCAATTACAGTTAGTATTGAAATATTGCAATCTTTTTTTAGCAGCTATAAAGAGGTATTTCCTCACCAGCCTCTCGGTTTTGGTGTTATAAAGAACAAACTCCTTTCATGAATATTAAATAAACATTTCTTTACTTTAAGAAAACAATGATTTCTTAATTGTGAAATCTATAATTTTTTAAGATTTATTAACAGATATTGATGAATATGCCTAATAAAAGATTCTTACTGTAAATGCCACATTAATATAGACCTGTGTGTACATCTCTTAACCATGTTGCAGTTTGATGTGGACATTAAAAATTCAAATTTTATTTGTCACATACACAGTCATACACAGTACGATATGCAGTGAAATGCTTAGACAACTGCTCGAGACCTTAAAATAAAAGACTATGAATAGGAATAGGAAATAAATATGAAAAATAAAATAGAGGGTAAATTTAACTAGGAAAGAATAAATTAAAATCTAAAAAATTTAAGTTAAAATAAAATAACTGTACAACAATACACAATATAGAAAATATATGAAGAATATATGAACAGTAAGAGCAGCTGTACGAGTAGGAAAAGAATGGTAATGTCCAGGGTTGTGCAATCCACATGTTTAAAGTGTCTTGTGCAGTGCGAATATGCTTAAAGTGATTTATTTAAAGTGACTTGTGATAGTGATTTGAGTGATTTGATGACCACGAAGTGTAGTTGTGCAGTGGTCACTAGTGTAAACGAATGTCCAGAATGTCCAGAGTGTGTGTAAAAACCATATGTGTGGGTCAGTACTGTGTGGTGGTGTGATTGAGGATCCCGTATCGCCTGCGGGAAGAAGCTCCTCCTCAGTCTCTCTGTGTTGGCCTTCAGGGAGCGGAATCGCTTTACTGACCTCAACAGAGAGAACAGTCCATTGTTGGGATGGCTGAGGTCCTTCACGATCTTCCTGGCCTTGGTCCAGCACCTCCTGCTGTAGATCGAGTGCAGGTCAGGGAGCTCGGTGCGGATGATGCGTTCAGCTGATCACACGACCCCTAAACCCCTAAAGATGTGTCATATGATGTGGACATTAACACTTACTGGTTTTATTTCCACAAAGTGTGTAATAATACCAATGAAAATAATACCAATAGCAAATTGCTTTGGATGGTGGCGGTTTATTCACTTGACACTTCTCATTGTATGGAAGGAGTCCACAGTGTAAGCAGGAAGTTTAGCAATTTTTGTCTAGAGCAGATTTGCCATGACTGTCTGTGAGCAAACAGTCCTACTCGCTGGACGTAAAAATGCCCATCACGTCTTCTGCTCCAGTCAGAAGTAAGTGGGAGAGAGAACAGATGGTAGAAAAAGAGAAAAGAGTGGAAAAAGTGGAAGAGAAAAACAAAAAAGCAGCACATGCATTTCTGCACAATGCATTCATGCAATGAAGGCAAAACTGGCAGAGACCATCAACCATTTATATGAACAGAGAATAAAAATTTAAATGCAACTACAGCAGGATCATCTGTATCTCTGTCACCACCTGTCTAACATCAGCCCCTGCTTCTGACCCTCACTCTGATTCAGCTGCACCCTCATCTCTCACATTCATTCTACTTTTTTTCTCTTCTCTCATTTTGTCAATTATTTCCTCTGTGTCTTTGTCTGTCTCTCTTGCTCTCCTGCCTACTTCCTTCTCATTCTGTAAACCTCTTTCATATCTTCCTCCTCCCCAGACTTCAGCCTTATCTGGCTGAAAAAATTTGCCAAAATTTAAACAAATGTTCTCATCCCTGGTCCTGGATGACCATCTGCCCTGCACATTTTAGTGTTATCCCTGCTCTATCACACAATTCAATGAGGTGTGCTGCGTGATGAGAAAACACTCAAATGAGATGGGCAGGTGATCCTCCTGAACCATGGTTAAGAGCCACAGTTTTAAACCATTTTTTTATCTCCTTTTCATTTCATCATTTTAATTTTTTACTACTATCACATACAACAACAATAGTCAAAATATTAAAGGTGTCATGGTAAAAATCCACGTATTCCATTTACCTAATGAGATTAATACAGTAAAATAAAACTTATCAGATCTTATCAGTAAAGATCTAACACAAAGAGCGACTAGTGGTAGTGGAGGGATGGGCGTGGCCACGTGCCATACTGTGATGGGAGTAAAGGTAAGGGATTTGTACTGTGGGAACAAGAATTCATACTACACAGCAGCTACAATACAGTGTGATATAATATTTTCATATTACAATATTATACAATGTAATATTATAATTTTAAAATACAGTATATTATATATATTATTATATATTATTGTAATATTATAATTTCTTATCATTTCTTATTCCTCCCACAGTCCAAAGACCTACAGGTTAGGCTAACTGGCTTCCCAAATTTCCCCTAGTGTGTGAATGAGTGTGTGTGTGCCCTGCGATGGATTGGCACCCTGTCCAGGGTGTACCCCGCCTCGTGCCCTAAGTCTCCTGGGATAGGTTCCCAAGCCCCCGTGACACTGAATGCAGGATAAAGCTATATAGACGATGAGTGAATGAGTTAAACCGTTTGCCGTTCCGGTTGTATTGAACTCTTTCACATCATATAGTTTGGAATCTTACTTAAGAATTAACACCCTGAGCAGTCCACTTCGCAGGGAACTTCTAGCCGATCAGTCTGCTGATAATTGCTATGCAAATACTGTTCTGCAATTTTGTTAAAGTTATGAATTATACAGTTGTACAGAATGACTGTATATCAGGGTTTGACATTGACACCCGCCAAATGCGGGTAAAAGTCGGCTGTGGCGGGTAATAACTTTAGCCTCACTAGCCACTTTGGCGGGTAGTTTATTCTTTGGTATGACGATATATTTTTCTTGTAGTTTTCTCTAAAGTTATCCGATATAATAAACGCGTTGCAACGTAATATTACGCGCATAAAACGCGCATGAATGTAATTTATGACATTTAATTCCTCCCTACACATGCATTGCACACACGGGTCGTTTATGAACAATTCGTTATTTTTGAACGACTCTTTAACATGACTCAGATGAACGAGTATCTCGGAGAGTGATTCGTTAATTTTCTATTGGGCGCGCATGCGCAAAACATCGTAAAACCTTGAGTCGTTCATTCTTTTGTCACGTGACTCCCATAGACGCTATGCGGTGCAATAGATTCAAAAGAACGAACGACTGGAAGATATTATGGTGAGTTAAAATCTATTCAGATTTCATATTGAATTATAGAAAATTCATCAATTGATTGAATTACCTCACACTATAAAGAGTCAACACTTCAAGATAGACCAGAGTCCATTGTCCTAACTCAGAATTCTGATATAATAATACATAATGAATAATAATACCTGATAATAGTACACAACACACTAAAATGATAAATGTTCTGAGTTGCTGTATTTTTAATATCAGAATGAGTTCAGTTGTACTCAATCTATTGTTTTTCAATTTCATGTGGTAAGAGGCTTGAATTTAAGTTCAATAAGCAGAATATACTGTTCATGTTTGCATGTTTTTATATTGGGAGCTATCTTAACAGTACTGAACACTTGACAGTGTATGCTGTCATTTATAAGTAAATCTAAACATTAACGTATCATGGTGAAGGAAAAGCTAAGATTTTCTGGTAACAAAATTGTGGCGACTAAAAAGGCTGAATGGCGAGTGACTCCAAAAATCCACTAGCCACATTGGCCAGTGAGCAAAAAAGTTAATGTCAAACCCTGATATATATATATATATCAGGCCTTCTTACAAAATATCAGTGCCTGAATTCAGCTGAATTGACACAAATCCCCATAGCCAGACTCCAAAATCTAGTGGAAAGAGTAGGAATGGGATGTTTAATACTTTGATGTCCTGATACTTTGAGCAATATACTGTAGTGCAATTCTGCACATAGTCTTATAATATTTGAGTTTCAAAAAACACAAGTTATAATACTGTAACTACAGTGAATCTTGCAAACTAGCAGCATCTATATAAATAAAAGGAAGATTTGGTCTGTACATTTCAATAAAATCTTTAAGATTCATAGATTGGAGGACAAAAAAACAGTCTCAGAAAGTCGTTCTGTATGTCTGTATGTCTGTCCAGGCAGATTTTGTCACAGCATCAAGCAAAACTGGCTGAACAGAATTTAATGAATCGTTTGCAGTACTTCCATATCTGTCTGAAGTATAACCATAAGTTAAATTAAAATGTTAAGTTAAAACAATGCTATGAACAGTTATGTGATGGATTTAATAATATACTTTAAAATAAGCTACTAATAAACTACTTGCTCAATGTAAACAAAAACCTGCACCAATCGATATTAATTAGAAAATCTAAACTGAATATTTGTACAACAGCACTGAAGTGGTACAGTAGCTGAATTGAATTTGAACTAGTTGGAGCTGTTTTAAGATAAAACCTAATCTTTATTCTATTTTTCAAAAAGCCTAGAACCACACGGTAGAGACCTGCGCGGGACGGATTTTTCCATCGGGGGGTGGCAGGGGGAGTGGGGGGGAGGGGCAATTGAGTATAGAACCGCTACTGAGTAGATAAATAATAAAGTATTTGTTTAAAAATAAATCAATTTTAAGATAATTCCATTTTGCGGGAGTCCCGCGATTAATGTTATTCTCCCACATCCCGCACATACATGAGGACCTTCCTGCCCGCACCCGCATTCACCCATCAAATTTTGTCCCGCGCCGCACTCCGTGCGCTGGGTCCCGCGGGAGAGTGCAGGTCTCTACCACACGGGTGACCTAGTGAATGACCTGCAGAGAGCTAGGACCAAAGTAAGAAAGGCTACCATCAGTAACACACTGCACCGCCAGGGACTCAAATCCTGCAGTGCCAGACGTGTCCCCCCAGACATGTACATGTCCAGGCCCATCTGAAGTTTGCTAGAGAGCATTTGGATTATGATGCATGGGGGTGGAAACATCATGCTTTGGGGCTGTTTTTGTGCAAAGGGACCAGGAAGCCTGATTCGTGTAAAGGAAAGAATGAATGGGGCCATTTATCGTGAGATTTTGAGTGAAAACCTCCTTCCATTAGCAAGGGCCTTGAAGATGAAACATGGCTGGGTCTTTCAGCATGACAATGATCCCAAACACACCGCCCGGGCAACAAAGGAGTGACCTCGTAAAAAGCATTTCAAGGTCCAGGAGTGGCCTAGCCAGTCTCCAGATCTCAAACCCATAGAAAATCTTTGGAGGGAGTTGAAAGTGCGTGTAACCCCACGACAGCCCCAAAACATCACTGCTCTAGAGGAGATCTGCATGGAGGAATGGGCCAAAATACCAGCAACAGTGTGTGAAAACCTTGTGAAGACTTACAGAAAACGTTTGACCCCAACAAGGGGTATATAACAAAGTAAGGAGATGAAATGTTGTTATTGACCAAATACTTATTTTCCATAATTTGCAAATAAATTCTTAAAAAATCCTACAATGTGATTTTCTGGATTTTTTTTCTTATTTTGTCTCTCATAGTTGAGGTACAGTATACCTATGATGAAAACTACAGGCCTCTCTCATCTTTTTAAGTGGGAGAACTTGCCCAATTGTTGGCTGAATAAATACTTTTTTGCCCCACTGTATGTGGGCTTTAACCTAAAATAATATCACTGTTTATATTAAAGCTGATAAGTTTATTTTTTGCTTGAAACTTTTAACTCTTTCTACCAACTCTTTTCTTATCAATGATGGGTACTAATGCTAGTGTGATTAGAGTAAGCAGCATGGGTGAATTTTGCTTTTAAATAATTTCACCACAGAATCCACTGCACTATCAGTTGCGACTCAGTTGCTTTTTCAAAGACAAAAATCTGTAAAAATGTGAATTTCAAATCACTTTTTCTCGAAAACACCATCCACACCCATAACTCATTAATGTTAATTCTTTTCATTGTAGCTGCCGGGTCACATAGTACAAATCTTTGTACATATATTAGATTCAGATTCAACAACGAAATTATGTAGTGCCACATGCTTGTAAACCTAAATAATGAAAAAATTATTGCACTTATTTGAAAACATAGTAATGATAGTTATTGGACATTTTTCAGACTGGTGTTCAGTAGAGTTTGTAAACATAATGATAAATATTTCACCTATTTGAAACATAAGTAATGATAACTATTGCACCTATTTGAGACTGGCGTTCAGTATAACAATATCTTTTTAGTGCATGCTACTTAACAGTCTGGTTGTTCTAGTTGGATCTGACCTGTAACGCCTGCCTGAGGGCAGGAGTTCAACACATGGTGTGATAGGTGGGTCGAGTCCTTCAAAATATTTTTTACTTTCTGGAGGCCACAGGAAGTGAAAATGTCCTCCAGAGCAGCTCGTTGTGTTGTTTTTTTTTTTTAATTTTCTCTGCAGATCTGATGATTCTTTCCAGGGCCTTCCTATCAGCTGCAGAACTGCTACTGTACCACATAAAAATGCTATTAGTAATTTCACTTATAGTACATTTTAAATATAGTACAGATTAAATTCATATGGAGCTTTTATATACTGATATAATGTCTCAATTCATAAATGTGTGTATTCCTATTTCACGTATCTATTGTTTCACTACACCCCCATTTGAGGGGAAACATAGTGTTTCTGGAGAAAAGTCCTTCCGTAGTTGGAGTGAAACCGGGGATTATTCCAATAGTCGAAGTGTAATCTCCCACAACATAGCTGAATGCCGTGTGGTGGAATTTGTTAGCTGCGGTTTCATGCAGGAGAGAGAGATGTTTAAAAGTACTCATTTCTATCTCATTTTGCTGAGAAACCTTTCTTTCTGGCTCCATTTAGTATTTGTAGATCTCCACAATTCCATATTTCAGTAAAATATTAGCAGCAATTTTGCTCGTTTTATTTCTGTAAAAAAAAAAATTGCCAAAAAAATAAGACAGATGAAAATTGTATTGTTTGTTTTTTTTGTTTTACTTTATTGCAATCTTATCATTGAAAAAACTGGATCAATTTGACAAAATTAACGATATTTAATGACAAGGTGTCATTCTTGCAATATAAAGCACGTTTGCATTTCTATCTGGACTAAGTGCTATTCATGGGTGGTGAAACTTCACTGCAACTGACTCCTCCCAGCTACCGAAACTTGCAGCTCGCCTCACCAGTTCAGCTGTGGACACATCTGAGGCTGGGTCGCTCCATCGCTGAGGATAATGCCTGCACACTCACAAGCACTGCACAGAGCCCAGAAAGGAGATCAGCTTGTTGTTTCTTAAACTACTCAAGAGTGAAAAGTGCTTCTCTAAATGTGTCCGCAAACACAGGTGAGGTGATCATTAATAGATATCATGCTTTATATTTATCAGAAACAGAGTGGAATGTTTTAGTGTGTCTTTGTAAAAGTCTTTTGGTATTACTTGATGCTTGGATGTAAGACAATAAAGTATCAATGAATAGCCTGTAGATATCTGAAAAACAGGGATGTGTCCTGTAATAAGAGCTAGACACTCACTGACACAATACAAGCAGCACTTAAGGCTAGATGTTTCTTGTCTAATGAAAATGTATTTCCATTGTGCAAGCAAGGTCCGGCAAACAGGTAATGCCGATTACTTACCTGAGCATGAAGAGGCAGCATGTGTTCATGGTGGTATCATGGATAAGGGAGTGATTATGCACATTTCAGTTGTTTCTTGTTTACCTGATAACTGAGTCATGTGCTTAAAATCCCATGAATCTGCCAGCAAATTCTTGAAACTTGAATTAAAAATTTGTTGCTACACTTGCATGCACAGTCTCCACTAGCCTTTTGCAACCACCTTCATACTTCAGTATCTTAATACCACCTTACCCTGAACCTTCTTGACACTGGAATTTTTTTTCTCTCCAGGTTATCACTATGTCAAGCGGAGTTTTAGGTCGTCTGAGCACCTTGACAATTGATATTAAGCAGCTACTTGGCCTGCCTCGTCCTTTTCTCATTCTTCAACACTTACCGTCCCCTCAGGCCACAGTGGGAGCCTCAAACGTGCCCAGCTTGTTCCGTGAGCCCTATATCCATTCAGGTTACCGTCCTGTAGGCCAGCCGTGGCACTGCTATGCGCTCAGCCTCTTTCAAAGCCACAATGAGTTGCTGAATGTCTGGTCACACCTTATAGCTCTACCCGCTGTGCTGCTACGCTTCTGGGTCTTCGCTGCAACAAGAGACCTGCATCTGGACACCTCATCGCTGCCCCTTTGCCTCTACATCCTTTCAGTTCTGACCTACCTCACATTTAGCACTCTAGCCCATTTGCTTCAGTCTCACTCAGAGCTCTCACACTATTCCCTCTTCTTCCTGGATTATGTTGGCGTGGCTGTGTATCAGTATGGCTCGGCATTGGCAAACCATTTTTACTGCGCTGAGGAGGAGTGGAGCCAGAGCCGGGTAGGGGCATTGTTCCTGCCTAGCGCTGCTCTACTGGGCTGGTTGTCATGTGCCAGCTGCTGCTTTGCCAAGTTGCGCTATCGCCGTCCGTACCCGCTGCAAAGGAAAATCTTCCAGATTGTGCCTGCTAGCCTGGCATACATGTTGGACATCAGCCCTGTAGCACTCCGGCTAGCCACAACCCCCTGGCACGAGTCTGTGCTGGTGCTACATGCCCTGCAAGTGACCTTCTTCCTGATGGCTGCCTTCTTCTTCTCATGCTCGGTACCTGAACGCTTTTTTCCAGGGAAGTGTGATATTGTAGGACATGGACACCAGATCTTTCATATCTTTCTGGTTATGTGCACTATGTGCCAAATGGAGGGGGTTTTTAAGGATTTCTTGGGGCAGAGGAGCACGGTAGTGCAGCTGCGTGGAGAGTCGAGCATCTGGCTAGCCACAGGCTTTTTCATTGTTCTGGTGCTATGCAGTATACTGACAGCAGTTGGAATGAGACATTGTGTCCAAAGGCAGATGCAGAATGAAAGAATGAAGAGTGAATGAAGGCAAATTTGGGTGTTCCGAAGGGCTACCAATCACTGTAAACCCTAATGCTCAAAGTAATTAAACATATTGAGTACTGTTAAATAATTACAATTAGTTCAAATTAATAAACCTTGATAAGTATTTAGATCTTTTGGGTATTTATGAGTTTGTAGAAATGACACTTTTTAGGTTAGATGAACAAGTTTGATATTTAAAGTATCTGTAAGTACTTAAGTAACAGTAACTGTCACGTTAAAGTTCCACCAACTTAAAATCTTTCAGACTAGCGATTTTGTGTCTGACGTCCTCAGGATAATAGGGCATTTGTGGCTCAGTGGTAGGTGTTTCGCCTGCCATGCGAAAGAATGTTGTTTGATTCCCAACAACTGGATGAAGTGCCTGTCCCAAGCCCATATAGATTAGATTAGATTAGATTAGATTAGATTCAACTTTATTGTCATTACACATGTACAAGTACAAGGCAACGAAATGCAGTTTAGGTCTAACCAGAAGTGCAATTAGCAGAAAGTGCAGGATAAAGGTATGCATTTAAAAAAAAGGGATATGTGCAGGGAGAAGCTATGGGTAACTATTAAAGAAAGATATTATGTGAGTATAATATATAGATTACTAGTAACTATAGTTATAAATTTACAGTGGATGAACTGTATGTACAGGTTGCTATTAACTGTAGGCAGGAATTTGCAAATAGATATAAACATAATGTACAGGATATTATATGATCATAGTATACAGATTGCAAGTGACTATAATTATAAATTTAAGGTGTATGAACAATATATACAAGTTGCTGTTGACTGTAGTTGGGAATTTTAAAATAGATATGAGCATAATGTACAAGTTGCTATTTTCTATATATATATATATTCTATATATATATAAAATTGGGGGTTGTGTCAGGAAGGGCATCCGACATAAAACCTGTGCCTTGTCTGCGGACCGGATTGTCTGCTGTGGTGACCCATTGCCGGAGGCAGCCAAAAGACCAACAACTAAAAATATATAAATATAATTGCTATTAAATAGTATGAGTTAGACTACTCAATAATGCAAGTAAAGAACGATTAATATGAATGTGTACAAAAAACTCAAAATGTTCCGTTTACTTAAAACTGGAAACATCATTACTTAACTGATGTAACTGATTACCTCAAATTATTTGAGTTTGACAGTGAACTGTGGTGTTCTAACACAAATTAGATTCAGTATACAAAGAGTATGAATATTAGGGCACTGGTGGCTCAGTGGTAGGTGTTTCGCCTGCCATGCGGATGGCCCGGGTTCGATTCCAGCCAGTGCCCACACCCCAGCCACTGGATACAGTGCCGGTCCCAAGCCCGGATAAAATGGGAGGGTTGCGTCAGGAAGGGCATCCGGCGTAAAACCTGTGCCAAGTTGTAGTGCGGACTGGATATTCCGCTGTGGCGACCCCTTGCCGGGAGCAGCCGAAAGACCTACATACAAAGAGTATGAATATGGGTAAGGATGTGCTTTGTGATATAATCTGTTACTGTATACAAGACAGATATGGCGGTATGATGTGACCTAAGTATTAAAAAGGTAATATTGGAGTTGAGAATGTACGGCAACCAAGAAATATGTTTCTAATGCTTATATGTCTTTATTCCAAGAAAAACAACCACACATTACTTAATAATACAAAACTGCTAAAAAGCACCTAATAACCCTAATAGCCCATTTCTGCTGCTTTTGGTATGTTTACATAATTTAATGGTGTTATCGCATATATAGAACAGTCATTATAACCTGTTACTTAGCTAATTTTCCTTGCATTATGCATTTATGAGTCTGTGTGACCTATTTTCTACTAATCCTTTTCAGCCAGAGTCCATTTAATCACTTTAAAAAGACACAGGAAAAAAAGTTATATTTGGAGGAATGTGTGAACAAAGGCGACTAAAGAGTCTGTTAGATTCTAGCTCGAGAAGGAGCAGATCAGTTTAGTTAATCAGATTTACCTCAGAAACTCAAGAATGTGCCCTTCCTCGCAGTAGCATTTCTGGGTCGTTGAATGTGATGTGATTTGGTGAATGTGACATGAAGCTTGTTTTTTAATATTTATTTATAATGTACTGTAATAATTTTAAAGGATTGTTATTACTTCAGGTGGGTGGTAGTGTGTGTTTATGAAGCTCAAAACCATCTCCACTGCGAATCTGTGATGAAACTGTATACTGTAAACAACAATTAAAATTAAATAAAACAGAAAATTTCATGATCTTAAATAACACATTATCATGCCTTGATGTAGATACAGCAGTATAAGAATTATTGTGTTATTATTATTGTGCTGCACAGTATTGGTGCTTATAATCACAAATGTGGGGTGGTGGTTGCTCAGTGTGTTAAGGCTGATCGGAAAGTCAGTAGCTTGAGCCCCAGCTCTACCAGGTTTCCGATGTTGGGCACTTGAGCAAGAACTTTAAGCCTGTCTGCCTTAGTGTCGCCGTATAATGGCTGACCCTTCGCTCTGACCCCAGCATCCTAACAGTAGAATATGCAAAGAATTTCACTGTACAGTAATGTATATGTGACAAATAAAATCTGAACTAGAACACTGCAAACTTCAAGAGTGTGTACGACAGTGACTGGGGAATCTCAGAGTGTCTCAGGAAACACTGTAGCAGCCACGCAAATTAGATACTAGGTCTAACCAGTTACAGGTACAGTACACTATATGGAGAATATGTTGTACATACTTGACCGTTACAGTTTGGTGTAGTACTTTCACAAAACTACTCCTACAAAGTTAAATAACACTAAATGTATAGGATGTCTTGGTATGCTGGAGGATTAAAGTTCCCATTCACTTGAACTAATAGGCCCAAACCTGTTCCAGCATAACAATGCCCCTGTGCACAAAGCCAGCTCTATGAAGACATGGTGTGTTAAGGTTGGAGTGGAGTGAACACCTTTGGGAGCTAGAACTCCAAATGCACCTTAGACGTACTGAATGAAGACAAATCACCACAGCCACTCTCCAAAATCTAGTGGAAACACTTGTCAGAAGAGGGGAGCAACAGCAAAATGGCACCAAATGTGTAAATGCTTGTTCAATAAGCACATATGGGTGCACTGTTCAGGTGTCCACATACTTTTGGCCCTATAGCATAGTTTTGGTAAAAGAGAAATATCTAGTAGGCACTAAACATACAGTCAGGTCCATATATTTTGGTACAAAGATTTTTTTTTTGCCATTTGTGCTCTGTACATCACCACATTAGATTTGAAATGAAACACTCAAAATGTGAGATAAGTCAAGATTTTCAGCTTTAATTCATGGGGTTTTACAAACCTGTGGCATTAACCATTTATCCATTTTCATACACACAACCAAGTTGGAGGGCTCATAAATAAAGTAACGAACTAATATAATTAAGAACATAAGGATTGACTTTAATACTTGGCTGAAATTTTTTTGCAATGACTGCCTGAAGTCTAGAATCCATGGACATGTTTTTTGACCCATGTCAGTGCATTATAGCAGGAACAATACAATATGTAGTTCATAAGTAGTTATACTACTTTAAATGGAGTCAAATAAGAACTGCAACATTTTTTCTAACACTTGTCTTGATCACTGAGTTGAATGATAATAGCTCTGAAGGATTACACAACAAACAGGTAGGAGCAGCAAGGTATGACTGACTCTACATATGGGAAGTATGCAGCCAAAATATTGACAGTCAGGTCACACAGGGTGTTGGCAACAACGTGCACCACTTATCCTGATGTGACTGGGACTACGGCTAAGACACAATTTTCTGGTCAGATCTACTGTATTGTTTTAAACTGAGCACAATAGTGTAAGTTGTTGAGTATTGTTCAGTATGTCACCAATGAGTAGTGTGTGTATAGCAAACACACTTTGTTGTTTAGTGTATGTTCCAAGAAATGCTAAATTTCTAACATATGCTTCCTCTGTGAGCTCTTATTTGGGAAGCTACAGTGGAAACAGCTTCATAAAATTCAACATAAGTGTCCTAACTGACAAATGTGTTTGTTTTCTATTAGCTAAGCCTAACTTACGCATCCTAACAAAAAAAAAAAAACTAATAATAAATATGCATGTACAGCTTCTAACATATTACAGTTGAGTTAAGTAGGCAAAAATTACAAGATGGCTTTATGGTTGTATTTATTCCCAGAGGTGGAAAGTAACGAATTACATTTACTCGCGTTACTGTAATTGAGTAGCTTTTTTGTGTATTTCTACTTTTTAAAGTAGTTTTAAAAATCTGTAATTTTACTTTTACTTAAGTATGTTTTGTTTGAAGTATTGTAATTCGCTACATTTTAAATCATATTCGCTACTGAGTAAAAAATAAATGAATGAAAATGATAAAATAATAAAAATATTATGCTTTATAAATGCTCCGTTGCGCCGCGTGTGTGTATCATGTCCTGGTCGCGCGCCGCTCCAGACTCCACTCCAGGTTTTCTGACATCGGCATCTACCTGACCTTCCACACGGTCGCTTCCGCCCTGAGTGACGTCATCGACTAGCGCGACCATATTAAAACCGGAGAGAGATGCGGGAAAGATGAAAGAGGTTGTGATTTTGGCGTTTTGATATTTGGTTGTGTATTCTGGTTTGACTTTTTGCCTCCAATTGACTTTGATTATTGCTTTGTCCTTTTGGTTTGGTTGGTCTTTGTATATATTTGTAGATAATTTCATTGTTTTTGGTTTAGGGAGTCCGGGAAGGTACCTGTATTTTTTTGTTTGTGTTTTTTTTTTTTTTTTGCAGGTAATCTAGCTACTAAATATAAATACCATTTTGTTTATTATTTTGGCCTGGGTCCATCCTGAATCTGATCCTCTTCCTCCTCCTGGGGGGTGGTCTTCGTACGTCGTTAACTCAGTTAGCTGGATTTGATTGTTGTGTATTTGTCCTGATCTTGGATTGTTTCGTTCTTCGATGCTCATCTCGCATTTGCTGTCATAGCAACATGTCCGTAAGCTTGAACCTGCTCGGTAGCAGCTTTATTTCATGTAAACAGGATTAAGGCTGCGCTCCTGCCGGGTTATGATTGGTTGAAATGGTGAGGTCACATCTGATTGGTTAAAGAGCGCTGACGTGGACTGACTCACGTGGGGAAAGAAAAGTATCTTGCATATATATATATATATATATATATATATATATATATATATATATATATAAATGATATCAAATATTATATTAGAACATAAATTCATAGGTTTTTTATTATTATAATAAACTCTAGGCACGAGACAGCCCTCAAGACCATTAATTCAAATTCTTGTATAATGTTTATTTTGTAACACATTTATTTTTCAGGGGTTCGTTATGAATATATATATAAAATAAAAATATTTTTTTTATAATTAAAAATTGGACAAAACTAATTTTATTATAAAGTAAACAATATAAAAGTATACATGTTTTTGAAAAAAATATTCATATTTCTATTATTCCATATATTTATTTTCATATTTCTTATTTTATTTTATTTTCTCATGTAATTTGTAAACCATATGCGCATATTATGTTCTAATATAATATTTGATAGCGATTATGTGTGTGTGTGTGTGTGTGGGGAGGGGGCGGGATCCATTTCAGGGAAGCATTTCAGCGCATAACACGTGGGGGAGGGGGCATTTCAGCGCATAACAGGTGTTACAAAAAAATTGAGCTTGTTCTTTTGTCATTTCGTCAACCAATCAAAGGGCTTGTGATCAGTGTTTCTACTGTCGATGCATATCGCCTTTTAAACCAACGCACGAACGCGCAATAATCCTAGACAACTCAATCCGGCCATACTAATCATCAACAACAGGTGTGCTTGAAGGACCAACTTAGCCGGAGCGTAATTAGCACGATGATCTCATCTTAGATGTGTCAATTCATCCCGGATGTTTCAAGCGACGTACGAAGAATACCCCCCTGGTGTGTGTGTGTGTGTGTGTGTGTGTGTATATACAAACCTCATTATTTCATCAGTTAATGATTGGATCTAGTTCTTTCTGCCATATACCACCATTTCCATACAGTTTAAAATAGAACCCTGAACCATTCTTTTGCCGTATGGCCCTAGACTGGGACGTAACACCATATTTAAGTGACCACTTTGATTTTCAAGCACAAGAAAGACAACAGCTTTATTATGCAAAGGTGTTCCTTCAGTTAAAAACAACTAGTTTGAGATTTATATCTGCTCATCTTTTTTGAACTACGCTAGAATGCCTCATCCCACCCCCGCTGTTAAAAAAAATAAAGATAAAAAATTAACTTGGTAACTTTTACTCTGAGTAAATTTTTTAATGAGCTACTTTTTACTTTTACTTGAGTAGATTTTTATAATGGTAACTTTACTTGTACTTAAGTAAAATTTCACTGAAGTAACAGTACTTGTACTTGAGTACAAAATGTTATTACTCTTTCCACCTCTGGTTTTGAGTAATGAACCAGGCTGGGAGTTTTTAAAAGCCTCAGTGTCATGCTCTCCTAGTAATACACACAAACAGCTGCAGGTGCAGGAAATGACAGTCCTTTATTCTTTTCAGTCTCTTTATGATTTGAACACAATAAACAAAAAAACACAACATCCACCCCGTGGGTGGCTTCTCCCGGCGCGGTCTGCAGGCGGAAACACAGAAAACTAGATACTTTCTAGAACGAGGGAAAAACAAACGAGACTGTATACCGATCCACGGCCGAGTCAGTCCATGAATGTGAAGCTGTCTCGCTTCATACAACCTCGCCTGCAGATACCGCTTAGCCCTTGGGAGAGACAGAGAAAAGACACAGATAGTATGTATTGTAGCATAAAGGTGACCAGACGCTGTGGTGTGGGTTCGGCTGGGTTAAATAGTGAGACACATGAGGTAGAGACAGGTGATTTCCATCAATCATTAGGGGCAGACAATGACATACACAGACACACTAGGGGGAGACAAAGCTACGGCTCAGTAAGCCGGTGAACCGGATCTCCGGGGCTGCGGCGGCTCGGATGTTACATTACCCCCCTCCCCAGGACCGGCTTCCTGAAGAGGAGGTGGGCGCTCCCCTTGCGTTACCAAAGGGGGTCGGGACCCACCGACCTGATGGAACTGCCGGCGGGTGGGTCGGCCCGGAGGTCGTGGCGCAGGACGATCACCAGATATTGGAGTGAGCCTCCTCGCCTTCGGGAGTCCAGCAGTTGCTGGACTCTAAACGCCGGAGCGCCCTCGATCTCCACAGCCCCGGGGAGCGAAGGGTCCACGACACCTCCGTCCAGCAGTCCCCTTTTCACTGGCCTGAGAAGAGAGATGTGAAAGGTTGGGTTAATGCGCATGTGTGTGGGGAGTTGTAATTTAAATGACACAGGGTTGATTTGAGCTAAGATGGGGAAGGGACCGATGAACCGGGGGGAGAGTTTACGACAGGGGAGGTTGAGAGAGAGGTCCTTTGTCGAGAGTCAAACCCGATCTCCTACCTGGAGCGGAGGACTTTCCCTTCGCCGCCTATCGGCAAATCTTTTGAAGCGGCGAACTGCTTGGGAGATATGGGCATGCGCCCCCTCCCATACTTTTTCCGCTTTCTTAAACCACTCATCCACCATGGGGATATTGGTGGGAGTGGCATCCCAGGGACAGAGTGGCGGCTGGTGTCCGAGCATACATTGAAACGGCATTAGGCCGGTTGAGGAGTGTTTTAATGAGTTTTGCGCATATTCCGCCCAGAGTAAATAGTCTGCCCATTCATGTTGTCGACTACTACAATATGCGCGAAGGAACTTCCCGAGATCCTGCACAGTCCGCTCTGCCTGTCCATTAGACTCCGGGTGATAGCCTGACATTAGACTAACAGTGGTCCCCAACTTCTGGAAAAAAGCTCTCCAGACCCTAGCGATAAATTGGGGACCACGATCTGAAACGATGTCCTCCAGAATACCATAGTAGCGAAACACTGTGTTGAATAGGGTTTCCGTTACCTGAGAAGCGGTTGGGAGAGCGCAGAACGGGATGAATCGACAGCCTTTAGAAAACCGATCCACCACCACTAGGACTGTCGTGTACCCTTTTGACACCGGCAGGTCCGTCACAAAGTCCACCGCTAGGTGAGACCACGGTCTCTTAGGTGTGGGCAAGGGCATTAATTTACCAACTGGCAACCCTCGGGGGCTTTTAGTAGTTGCACAGGTAGCACAAGACGAAACGACTGTTTTCACTGTTTCCTGCATATTTGGCCACCAGAACCTAGGTTCCAGTAGTTGCAATGTTTTTAATTCGCCGGGGTGTCCAGATGAGAGGTTAATGTGGGCCTCAACCGTCACTCGTTCCCGTAGTGATCCCGGTACGTAGGTTCGGTCCGGAGGGCAGTCCGACGGCACGGGGTCGGACCGTGTCGCCTGGGCTATCTCCGCATCGAGGTCCCACGTAATCGGGGCCACCACGAGTGCCGGGGGCAGGATGGGTTCAGGAGCCGTGGTTCGGTCCTGCGACGCGAAACAGCGGGAGAGCGCGTCCGCCTTTATGTTCTTAGAGCCGGGGCGATATGTAATACTGAAATGAAAATGAGTGAACAACAGCGCCCAGCGGGCTTGGCGAGGGTTTAGTCTTTTAGCTTGTTGGAGGTACTCAAGGTTCTTGTGATCTGTGAGTACCATAAATGGGTGTTCTGCTCCCTCCAACCAATGCCTCCACTCCTCTAACGCCGCTTTTATTGCGAGCAGTTCGCGGTTTCCGATATCATAATTGCTCTCGGCAGGTGTCAATTTCCTCGAAAAGAAAGCGCAGGGGTACAGCTTCTCTGGGTGGCCATGGCGCTGTGACAGTACCACTCCGTGTCCTACTTCCGATGCGTCGACCTCAACTACGAAGGGCTTATTTGGATCGGGAAGTTTTAATATAGGCGCGGAGGTAAAAGCTCGTTTTAGCCGCTGGAATGCGAGACGCGCTTCCGGCGTGAACTTACGCAGTCGCTGTGGCTTTCCCTTCAATAAATTAGTGAGCGGTGCTGCCAACGTACTGTAGCCCCTAATAAAGCGCCTATAAAAATTGGCAAACCCAAGGAAACTTTGTAGCGCCTTCACTGATGTGGGCTCCGGCCATAGTTGTACCGCACTGACCTTGGCTGTGTCCATCTTGACCCCCAGTGGCCCTATGAGATAGCCCAGAAATGCTACCTCCGTTTTGTGGAATTCACACTTCTCCGCCTTCACATAGAGCCCATGTTCCCTCAGCCGACGGAGGACGGTGGTCACATGATGGACGTGCTCTTCGTATGACCGAGAGTATATTAGGATGTCATCTAGATATACTATCACAAACTGGTTTAACATATGTTGGAGCACGTCATTCATGAGGCCCTGAAACACCACAGGTGCGTTTACCAGTCCATAGGCCATCACATTATACTGATAATGACCTGATGTCGTGCTAAACGCAGTCTTCCACTCATCGCCCTTGCGAACACGAACGAGGTTGTATGCGCTGCGGAGGTCAAGTTTAGTAAAGATGGACGCACCTCGGAGCAGGTCGATCGCGGCCGGCACCAAGGGCAGTGGGTGCTTATATTTTACTGTGATAGCATTGAGTCCCCGATAATCAATACACGGCCTAAGGCCCCCCCTTTCTTTTCGATAAAAAAGAAACCTGCCTAGGCTGGTGACGTGGAGCGACTAATGAGTCCCTGCTGGAGAGCCTCTCTCACGTATTCCTCCATTGCCCGGGTCTCGGATACGGACAATGGGTAAATTCGCGAGCAGGGCGGTGTTTTCCCCGGCAGGAGGTCAATAGCGCAATCCCACGGGCGGTGAGGGGGAAGTCGTGCGGCAGCCCTAATACTAAACACGTCTTTAAAATTTCCGTACTCTGATGGCACTAGAGTAGAAACCAGGGCGCTGGGGCTTTCAACAGAAGTTGTTTGGACCATCAATGAGGATGGTGTACAGAATTTCGCGCATCGGGGGGACCAGGAAAGGATACGCAATCCGGCCCAATTGAAATTAGGGTTGTGAGAGCGCAGCCATGGGAGGCCGAGCACGACGGACTGACTCACCTGGGAAATTACATAGAATTTCAATTCCTCTGTGGTTCGGGAAAGTTAACCGTAGGGGCACGGAGATCATGTTAACTGGCGACTGAGCTAATGGGTTGCCATCTAGAGCTTTAATCACGATCGGATTTGGAAGCTTCGACACTGGAGCACGCAGCGAGGAAAGGAGAGAGGATGAAATAAAATTCCCAGCCGACCCGGAATCTATTAAGGGGGAAACAGAAACCACATGGTTATTATACGACAGGATAGCATTGATGCAGAATGACTGGGTGATGCGTGGGGGTGTGTGCTGAGTTACTTGTAATAGTGGGCAGGCTGTCTCCTGTGCGGACAGCCGGGATGTGCCTACGTCCATGGGTTCCGACGGTGGGTTCTCTCGTGGGCTCGGCGGGCTCTTACTGGGGCTGGGACGGCGGCGCGGCTCGAAACTGCCTCCTACCGCTTTCGCGGGGGGCAGCCGTTTCTGACCGTGGAGGTGCTGGTCCAGCTTCATGGCGAGCTGAATGGTCTCGTCGAGGTCCATCTCGGTGTCTCGGCATGCCAACTCAAGCTGGATCTCGGGTTGAAGGCCGTCCCGGAAGCGTGCGAGGAGGCTCTTCTCGCACCATTCACTCTCCGCGGCCAGGATCTTAAATTTAACGGCGTAATCCACCACTGTGGCTTGCCCTTGTCTCAGTCTCAGTAATCGCTGTTCTCCCGTCCGACCCTGATCCGGGTGGTCGAAAACCGCGCGAAAGGCGCGTCGGAACCGCGTGAAGTCAATCATGTCCCGGCCGCCCACACTCCACATCGCGGCTTCCCAATCCATAGCCGCGCCCGTGAGCTGTTGTGTGACGAAACTGATCTTCCGGCGATCATCTAGGTCAGGGTAGTCTGCAAGGTACAGCTCACAGGCGAGGAGAAACTTTCTGCAGCCCTCAGGGTTGCCAGCATACCTTTCAGGGGGGGCCGCCCGAGGCAGGGACCGTGAGGGGCGCTTCAGCACCGGGGATGAGGGCGACTGGCCGGCTGCAATGTCACGGACGCTGTGCGCGAGGTCATTTATGGCCCGGGCGAGACTGTCCATTTGCCCCTGCTGTCTTCGGATGTAATCCATCATTGGCAGGTTGTCGCCGGGCAGGGGCGTTCCTGCTGCAGTCTATAGAGAACATTTCCCTATAGAGAACATTTGGCGCATCATAAAGAGGAAGGTGCGACAAAGAAGGCCCAAGACGATTGAACAGTTAGAGGCCTGTTTTGGACAAGAATGGGAGAGCATTCCTATTTCTAAACTTGAGAAACTGGTCAGGAATCTTTTGCAGGTGTTTAGAGTTAATTAGTTGATTCAGATGATTAGGTTAATAGCTTGTTTAGAGAACCTTTTCATGATATGCTAATTTTTTGAGAATTTTGGGTTTTCATGAGCTGTATGCCACAATCATCAATATTAAAACAATAAAAGGCTTGAACTACTTCAGTTGTGTGTAATGAATCTAAAATATATGAAAGTCTAATGTTTATCAGTACATTACAGAAAATAATGAACTTTATCACAATATGCTATTTTTTTTTAGAAGGACCTGTATATTCACCTTCCTTCTCTGCATCATGTCAACCAACTGTCTTGCCTTCCCTGCCATAGTCCCAACATTCAAAGTCCCTACTGTCCCAACATTCTCGTTACATCTGATGTACTGTAAATGTTTTACAGTACATCAGATGCCCATCCTGCCACAACCCTCTGCATTTATCCTGACTTGGGACTGGCACAAGAAGACACCGAATTGTGCTCCCCTGTGGTTGCATAATAATAATAATAATAATAATAATAATAATAAGAGTTAATTTAACTCCATAGTCTATAAATATAATAAAACTGTAAAGTTGGCATGTCTGTACATTTAAAAATATTTGCAAAAAAAATTAGGAGAACATAAAATGAATAATAGAACACATCAAGATGGTTGTTGGAATTTTTCTCTGTCTGTATGTCTGTGCATGCATCACCTAAAAACTACTGAATCAATCGGGTTTTCACAGATGTATTTGGCTGAGCTTGAGGTAACATACAGGCTTTATTTCATCACAATCGGAAGAGGAAGAGAAGATATACTTCTTTGAAATTTAAATGGAAAACGCTCTTATATCATAAAAAAGGCGCTGTCGATTTTTTGCTTCAATTGCTTCAATTCAATTGCTTATGAGTGCGCAATTGAAATCTACTTAATAAACCTGATCGCACACCTTCATTCCACGCACTTCATGGTAACACATAAAAATTTTAGTTCAAAATTCAATGGCTTATGAGTGTGCAATTAAATTCCACATGAACAAAGTCGATGGCACGTTTACTAACCATTATGAACCCAATTAAAATGTTTGCATTTATTAAGAAACAAAATTCAAAACTGAGGTAAGTTCCAAATATCAAGGCCATTTATTATTTTCTAATTTTGTGAACTTATTTTTAACTTTAAAAGTAACGTAAATTTAACTAATGCAATAAATAATGTTTAAGGAAATATTACTGTAAAAACATCACCATTATACCATGTGAGTGAAGAAGTATAAACTGAGTGTTCAAACGAACAATATAAGGCTAAAATGTTCACGAATGTAAATACAATTCATCAATGCATTAAAGGGGACCTTTTAGGAAAAATTAAGTTTTTAGTCATGTTTAAACATTCAGATTCTTCTCCATTCTGCATGTAAAAAAAAATACAATCCTGCTTTTTGTCATTTTCCAATTTCCAAACAAGCCATTCAGATATTCCCCTATGACCCCTATGACCTCATATAAGGGAAACCCAACTTGTTGCTTAGCTCTTCTCTTAGACACTGAAAAAGTGCATTCAAAGGAAGAAAATGTGCATTACTTGATGAGTATTTTAGCTGGAACATAAACACGCACACTTTTGGGAGCTCTGAGACTTACAGTATGTCAATTTGTTCCAAAATCAAATATGGGACCTTTAAAAGTGTTTTATTCTGTCAGAGGTCCTGTCTTACACATTCCTCACTCTTCCTGATTAGTTTCAGGATTTAGTTACTGTATCATTTATAATCATTAAAGAGTAATATACAGTATTATAGATAAAGCATATGAAGATAAATATACATATTGTCATGTTGCACAGAGTAGGGACGCAGATGCAGGGTGAACAAAAACCAAGTGTCTTTATTTAAACACACCAACGCACAGAAGATCCTCCTTGTTTATGAACATATACAAAATCCCAAAAGAACGTGACCCGATTCCCAAAAAACGGCTGGTGTGCTGAGCACCTTAGTCCACAGTGGCGGCGTGACGTGGGCTGTCTCAGACCTGGAAAAACATATGAAACAAAACGTAAAGGTCCTCTGCGAAAAGGCAGCTAGAACACACACACAATGACGAATCGCGTCGGTAACGAGGCATTCGCAAGAAACACGTATGGAACGCTGAGGTATCACAACTGTGGACGAACAGTGGGCTACGGGGTCGGCTGGTTTAAATAGACACACACATCAGGAAGATACAGGTGATACTATTTAGTGATTATTGTGACATGACATACACACGCAGACACACTAGGGGGAGACGGCAGCTCAGTAGTCCGGGGAACCGGATCTTCTTCCCTGAGGCCGTGCTGGCCCAGATGTTACACATATAAAGATAAAGCCATACTTTTAACAGAAGCAATTCAGATAATACAACAATACAACAAGTGGTACGCTAAAACAGTTTTCCAAAATCAAGGGTAGATTTTCACATATACAATTTATTTTTGGACATATTCTCTTAAGTGTTATAATTTATAAATGTGTGAATGTTGGCTGCCTTTGGTTTTTGAGCCTCTTAATATATATTTCTTTATTCATCAACAGATTGTTAACAGATCCTAGTTCTTAACATGTCCTTTATGTCAGACTTTATCTCTGACTGTAAAACTGTTCCTCTTTCTTGATTTAGTTCATATGTAGTCACATCAGGATCTGTATGGAGCGCTATGGCTGCAGACCTGGGTTGGATGTCAAGACACCCTGCCTTCTTAGACATGACCATTATCTCCATCCTCTTCCTTATTGCCTATATCACACTCTACACACTCTGCACCAGCTGTTTCTGGTATTATTTTCTTCTCTGCACATAGATTTTTAGTAGCCTGTGGGCATTTTATTGTACTGTGGGTTTGTGAGACTGTGATGGAAATGAAATTAACTAACTGTTAATCAATAAATGCTTTTTAGAGGTGAAATAATTAGAGTAAGCTAATTAGCAAAAGGGACAAATTATAAATAAATCAATTATTTCTAATTCATTCTTTCACTATATAATTCTATGAAATGAAAGGAACATCCATGCATGATTCAGTCAAATAATAAAATCTCCAAAACCAAAAGTGTTGAAAAGGTTAGGTTTAGGTTGACTATTTAAAATCTGGACAAGATTTACACACCTGACCAGTAATAAGACCAAACCCCTTCCCTTACCTGTATGTACAAAATATTTCAAAATATGGCAGCTTTTTATTGAAAGAATTCCTAAGACTTCCTAAGAAGTGAAGTACTGTATGAGAACCAAAACTGTGGAAACCTGGTCACAAAACCAGTTGGATGAGGTGATTAAATTAAAATCTATATAATGTATAAGTTATAAGAAAGTAAGAGAAAGTTAAGAAACTAAAGAAAAACATATGCTTCTAAGGCCACTTATTGTAATTGTACTGTTTAATCAAGAAGCCATGGATCAATAAATATTTGTCTGAGAGTCACATTTGGCACTGGGGCTGGACTTTGGACACCTCTTGATGGGTGTGTCTCTGTTGAATGTTTTTATTGACAGTGTTGGCTATATTTCTGAGACTGAGAACAGTACAAATCTATTTACATTTTATGTAAAGTAGGGCTGCACCATTTAATAAAAAAAATCCCAATACGATTATAAAAAATGCGTTAGTGAAATAATTAAAAGTGCTTTTAATTATTTTTAAATGCACAATTTAAATGCAATAAATAATTATTAAATGTACCATTTTTTAGTCAAGCGTATTTAAATGGGATTAAACAGCAAATAACGGCACAATTGATCTGGTTTTGGTATGGGTTTTCCACAAAGACCTAACTAACCTGATCTACACACCGTAATTTACTGGCAGTGTGGTTACCAGTATGTAGTGAGTTACATTTTGGACAGAAGGCCATGTGTTCAAGTCTCAGCACTGCAAAGCTACCCACAGTTGTATTCATTAGCAAGATATTTAAACTTCAGCTGAGTTGTATCCCGCATCAGCTACTTGAGATGTATTATGTATTACATTATACACTGATCACTCATAACATCAACACCACCACCAGGGGGGGTGTTCCAGAAAGCAGGTTATGTGACATACCCGGATAAGTTTGAGGGTAAGTTAGTGGATAACCTAAAATTCAGGTTCCAAAAACGGAGGTAACTTTCTGGGTATGTATGTAACCATAGCAACTTAATCTCTGAAGATAACCTGCTCGGTAGCAGGTTATGTTCCAGGGTAAGTTTGTTTCAGAAGGTTATTCAGCATGCCGCGCCCTTTTAATGAGGATCCCGTGGACGCAGAGGCACAAATTATACAAGTTTTTTTTCGCCGGGAGAGAGTTATAAGACCTCGTATTGATTTTTTTTAATTTCCTAATGATTATTAGAAAGAGTTTTATTGGTTTTCAATGGAATCGTTAATTTACTTAACACATCTCTTGAAACCGCATATTGTAAATATCACAAACGGCGGGTCTGCGCTTAGAAAACATTCCGTGCACAGCACTTCGTTTTTTTTTGCGTCAGGGCATTTTTTGTACAACATGGGCGATGCAGAGCATGTGGGAAAGGCAACTGTATGTCTGGCACTTAAACACACATGTGGGAAAGGCACTCTGACAGGTTTTCATAAAACATGGTTAAGTATAGCTGGACAAAGTTAACCAACGAATTGAATCTATGAAACAAACTTTTGCCACATCATTATGTGACAGTAATGGCAGAAACAGCTCGTGACATGAGCAGGAAGTTCTCCATAGACCAAAGCATCTTGTTTTTGTTTGGCTTTTGTAGTCTACACAGTCAACGAAGGTCACAAGCCTACAAAAAACATTTAAACCATCTAAACTGTGCCCTTCAAAGGATGAAGCAAAAATGAAAAAAAACCAAAAAAACATCAGAGGTGTTTATTTTCTTGCCTAGTCCAATCTTTACTCACTAGTCAAATACTTTTTCTGGAACAGGAGGGACCTCGTCGTCATCCAGCACCATTGTTTCTTGTACAACTGAACCTTCTTTGATGCTTTTATGACTTTTGTTTTTCCTGTTCACTGCTGCATCGATGGCAGTTTTGTCTGTAGTAATTACTAGCTGATCATCCTGGACAGCTGGTAAAGGCGTGAAAATAAATTCTAACTCCTCTACCTTTTTGCTTTCTGTCACAGGAAGGAGTATGGCTAGCTCAGACTCTGACCATTCTGTCACCGTTTGGTAAAGACTCTCGCTCTCCCATTGCTTCTCGTCAGCTTCATTACAGGGGAAGGATGGTCCACTGACTAATACATTTCCTATACATGCGTAGGGATGCTCCTCACTAAGAATACCAGTACACCCATCATTCATATTTAACTGTTGTTCAGGTGGAGGTGTGACATTTTCGATCTGGAAAATTGGTGGAATTGGTGGAAGAGCAGGACGTCCTACTTGTGGAGACAGTGAAGCTGTGGATCTGACAGAGAATGCAGGACTAGCTGGTATCCTGGTTGTCACTGAATTATCTGTAAAGGAAGCAGCCAGGTTCCCTTTCAAAGGCAACACTCGATGCTGCGTGAAAACGCTATGCGAACATCTTTTCGTGTTGCCGGTTGTGAAGCATGTGTGTATCAAACATGCCAAATTTTGGCTTATAAAACCTCGGTCAGGTGACGTCATCTGATGAGACACACCTGCAGGTTATAAATAGGAGTAAACCGGAAACATTCCTCAGATCTTTTTGTCTTCAGGACCGCATTGTGAATCCGTGTGATGTGTGCAAGAAAATTTCCACACCATGTAAACCAGCAAAATAAGGAAGTGTTTAACTCCTTATATGGCTGAGTTTCAAGCGAGATGTGTCTCTCCGTGTGATAAATCCATCCCGGGGGGGGGGGGGGGGGATCTCCACACTTCCTGTTTCGATTAAAGTGCTTCACGTGCGGCTCGCAAACTTTACAGAGAAGCTACGGGCCACGGCGCATTCCTGGGGCTTAAAACAACGTACATCTGGCAGAGCTGCGAGAGACAGATTCTCCTCGTTTCTTTCGCATTCTCATCGGATCGGGATATTCCTCCATCCGCTTCCCAAGCGCGCCCTGGCGCTTCTTATGAAATGGGCAGGATAGACATTTCTCTCAGTTCCGCGGAGATGGAAATAACCTCCAAGCACTCGAAAAAAATTAAATGACAGGTTTCTGTCGGGTGGCCGGGGCGGAGCTTCAATGATGCTCTCTCCCTTTCCTTAGCAACCTCCATGACGAGTTAACCTTTTCAGGGAGTAAGCTTTATTCATCCCGTATTTTCGTGCCATCGACTTATTTATTTATTTAAATATAGTTGATGTGGAAGCACAGGGTTATATGATGACGCCCCAGATAGAAAAGACACTATCTCTCTTCTGGGACATCATCCTCCCTGAAAAGCTAACACTTCCTTCCACAGACTTGTCTCTTCGTGCAACAAAGCAGACGGCTCGTGCTATCTGCTGTTTTATGGCTGCGATAGTATCTGCGGAGAGGCACTTGTGGCTGAATCTAACGGGCATCAAGGATAAGGATCGTGCATTCCTCCTTGATGCCCCAATCTCGCCTTCCGGCCTGTTTGGCGATGTCGTTAACTCGGTCGCCACTAGGTTTGTGAGGCAAAGTTATATGAACAAGCCTTTGGGAAACTCCTTCCCTGCCGTGCTCAAGAGTCGGGATTGTCGGCCACCCAGTCTCAACTCTGACTCTGACTCTTGCGAGGCGTGAAACACACAAGGAGAGTGTTTTTGAGCTGGGCACCCCCTTGTAAGATTGGGGTGCGGCGCACCGCGCTTCGCAATCCGCCTCAAAGAGGTCGGACTGGCATACTGTCTTCTTCACCAAGAAGTCCTGAGGCTTATGTGCCCAGGACCATGGGGGTGGCCCCCCAATGGGGAGAGGCACGTAGAATTCCTTTCGAGAATGACGTGTTCTCCCTGGCACCCCCAGGAGGTCGGTGTTCATGCTTCGCCACCACTGGTGTTTTGGGCAACACCGGTCTCCAATAAAGTGTTAGTTCTTCGGTTTCTTCCTGCCATGTTTCAGGATGCCGAACATCTAATATCCCCCCCGTTTAACCAAGCCGCCAAGACTTTTGCCCCTTTCGGAGAAACTGGGAGCGTGGAAGCTACTGCCAAGTATATCTCCTTGGGTACTAAGCACTGTAGAGAGAAGCTACAGGATTCAGTTCTCACATAACCCTTCGCGTTTCAACGGCGTGGGCTCCACTTCCGTGAAACCGGAAAAGGCGCATCTGCTGACAGAAGTTGCTGGGAAAAGGAGCCATAGAACATGTTGCCCTACCAGACAGAGAGTCAGACTACTAGCTGAACCGCTATCTAAAAATAAATAAATACAGCTTCAGAATGTTGACTGTCAAAGTGATTCTTCTCAAATCCAACAAGCGACTGATTTGTGACAATCGATCTGAAGGATGCATACTTTCATATAGAAATATTGCCACAACACAGGAGGTTCCTGATGTTTCGCTTTCGGGGGCGAAGCTTACCAGTATTGGGTCCTTCCATTTAGTCTAGCTCTCTCACCTGCACATACACAAAATGCATGGATGCAATTCTGGCTCTTACGACTCCAGGGCATCCGTATTTTGAATTACATAAACGGCTGGTTGGCCCAGTCTCAGTAGCTAGCTCTTTGACATCAGGATGTCGTCCTAGCTCATCTTTGTTTCTTAGGATTGAGACCCAATGCCACGAAAAGCATGCTCTTTCCTGTTCAGAGGACAACATATTTGGGTGTGACATGGAATTCGACAGCTGTCTCCCGCTCGGTCGAATCCATTCTCCAATCAAGCTAGACCAAAGTTCATCACTTTCAGAGATCTTTAGCTCTCATGGCAGCTGCATCCACGGTGATACCTTTGGGCCTTCTGCACATGAGAGCATTTCAGTTGTGGCTAAGAACCAGGGGATTTCACTCGAGGGCCAATCCTCAATAAGGGTTATGTGCCAGGGGCTTCGTACCCTTTCTATGTGGTTCAGACCCCGGTTTCTGACTCTGGGTCCCACTCTAAGTCCGTCTTGTCGTCGCAAGATGCTAACGACCGACGCTTCCCTCACGGGCTGGGTGAAATGATGGCGAAATGATTGCTCTATTTCTGGCACTAAAGCACTTCCTCCAGCAGTTGAGAGGCTACCATGTCCTAGTGCGGGTAGACAACACTACGGTAGTCTCATATATTAATCGAATAAGCTAGCGCACCAGGTTCTGCTTTGGGCACAGACAAATTCCTGTCCCTCAGGGCGATTTACATTCCAGGGAATATGAATGTGGGAGCAGATGTGCTGTCCAGTCAAGCTCTGACACACGGGGAATGGCCCCTGAATGGAACCAACTAAGTCAAGCTGGTCTTCCAGCCAGCGTAATTGAGACTATTCTAATTGCTAGGGCTCCCTCCACTCGAAGAGATTATGTCCTCAAATGGAATGTATTTGAAAGTTGGTGCATGACAAAACATGTAGACCCAGTCCACAGTGCCGGAGTTTCTGCAGGAAAAGTTGTCCTCGGGCTTGTGCCCTAGTACTCTCAGAACGTACGTAGCCGCTATTTCAGCCTGCCACATTCTGATTGGTGGGGTTTCCGTGGGAAAGCACCCTTTAGTTGCCGTTGCTCGAAGGTCTATTTGACACCCCTTTCGAACCACTAGAGTCAGCGCCTGTCAGGTTTCTGACCCGTAAGATGTTTTTTCTGATGGCCATTACCTCTCTGAAGAGAATTGGAGATCTGCACGCCTTGTCAGTCTCCCCATCCTGCCTAGACTTTGCCCCTGGGCAATGCCATTTTGCATCCTCACCCGAACTATCTTCCGAAAGTTCCATTCTCAACCATGTACCCTGTTGTTCTTGAAGCTTTCAGTCCTCCGCCTTTTACAGCTCCAGAGCAGGAGAGACTTCACTTACTGTGTCCAGTACGTGCTCTCCAGATTTACGTCCACCGCACCGATACTGGTATCGGAAATGCTGCCGATACCACAAAAAAAGCTGGCATCGGAATCGGCTAGTACTTGAGTCCACGTACCGATCCGATACCATTTTCCTAAACATAACCTATTTATGGCCGCTAGCTTTGCTAGCTTAGCTTACTTACAGAGTGTCACGGCGTGCGCCTGTGATGGGCGTGCGCCCAAATTGATATCGCTCCTCACTCACTAGTTAGGCGGCCTCCCCCCCTTTAGGTATGTGAAGTAGCAGGGCCGCAGAATCAGGCAACGGGCCATGAGCTATCGCCGCTATAAAACACAGCGGGGAGTGTAGCTCGGGGTCTGACTGTTGGGAAGCTGGACTTTGCGACGCGGTGGATTTTATGAGAGACGGTGGCACAAGAGCGGGGTGATGTGATGTGCCCCAGAGACTTTAAAAAGGGGGCGCCTTTGATCTCCGCGAGAGGAGCGCGTGAACGAGCTGCACGAGCTCCCGCGGCACCTTCACTTCCGCGTCGAGCCCGCCTTCGCATCCCTGCCGCCGAAGGGGAAAAGACCGCAGAGAGCCTTTAACCCTTTCCTTACCCGTTTTTCTAAATAAATGACCCTTTTCCTGTAAGACCTCGCCTCGTGTCCGTGTTTCATGGTGTCGCCCGTGCACTTAGGGTCGAACCCGTTACACAGGGCTAGTATTTTACTTAAAAAAAGAAATTATATATATATTTATTATGTATATATATATATATATATATATATATATATATAGTATATACATAATAAATATATATATATATAGTATACACACACAGTACAGATACACACCCAGGTATCGGATCGGTACTCGGTATCGGCCGATACCCTGAGCCCAAGTATCGGAATCGGGAGGGAAAAAATGGTATCGGAACATCTCTAGATACTAATAGAGGGATCGTATTGTTGGACGCTACAGAAAGAACACAGTCTGTCACAGTTGTAAGTGTTTTGTTGTACTTTTATTTAATTTATTTGCCAGAAAACGTATACTTGCATATTTTCACTGAAGAATGAAGATGAAGAGACCACATCTGCTGTGACAGAAGTGGACAATGCTGGTAGATCCACTGAGGTAGGATGCATACTATTATAATGCACGCCCCCTTTTACATTAGAGTAATAAACTGTCATTGTTCTTTCACAGTACATACCTGGGGATTTCTCCACGAATGAAGGTCCTTCAACCTCAATGCACAATCTAATCAATGTAAGAATATTTGTGCAGATGTCCATATTTTAATTTTATTGTCTGACAGAATCTTCTTTATTTTATTATTTTTAATAATAAATCCTAGTTTCCTTCCTAGTTGCCAGCAAAGGAGCTGTATAAGGTTCATCTTCAAAAACAAATATGAAAAAGTGACATGGAGATGGATCTTAAATGGAAGAGAAAAGGCTATCCATTAAAAAAGCAACACTAGAAATTGAATTACTGGAGCATCACCTTAAGGTGAGAACTTGTGCGTATATTGATCTGTTGCATGTTAAAAGTGTTGTGTGTGTATATAAAGCAATGTCATTAAAATAACACATTTTATTTAATTTGACTTTCATTGTTTTTCAGGAAATAAAGAAATGAACTGTGCAGCAGACCAGTGCAAATTATTTAATAAAAGTAATTTTGACACATACTGTCTTCCATCTCTGCTGTGTGCAAAAATCTGTAGAGGTTCCTCTGGGCCATCTTCTTCAATACAAGGAATGTGGCTCTCTCCTCTTACTGTATATTGGCAATGTTGTGAAGCACAACACAAGCCACTATGGTGTTGCATGCCCTCTCTGGACTGGCCCAGAGCCCACGGAGACACTGAAACCTAGACGTGAGGATCCCTATGATCATCTCCAGCTTGGCCCGTGTTCAGCTGTGAGCCAGGTTATAGCGTGTCTGTGGTCCAGGATCAGGTTCAGGGTACGGTGTCATTAAATAGGGCAGACAAGGGTATCCTCTGTCCCCCAGCAAGTAACCATTGTACTGTCCTGTAATGATTCAAGTGTACAATACAAATATATATACATAACATATATATAAACATTGTATAGAGCAAAACATACCCAACTGAAATGTCTGGCATAATGATGACTTGTGGAAAATTCTGTCATCATGCACAGATCCTGGCCATTTTGCTTCACCATTAGTAATGATGTGAGTTGCCTCACATATTAAAAAGTAATGAGTTTAATGATTTTAACAAGGCAAAAAATTAAGCACACAAAATTAAGTTGTTACCTGTACATTGATACTATGAATAGATTTCCTATTAACATAGTCTCCCTCATTTATTGAAGGAGCTTTAATAGGAATGCGGGTGCCATCAATGCACCCAATTACATTTGGAAACCCTGAAATAGAAAGTCATATATGGAAGGATCAAGTGTGTGTGCAGGATGAATACACGTATACAGTAGATCTAAATAGTATGACTACATATTAAATATGCGTCATCGATTTTACTACAAAGGACAAACCTGCCACTCTGTGGAATTCCTCTTTAATACCACACAGAGGTTTATGTCCAGGGACCTGCTGTACACATGTGTGTTTAAGTGCCAGACATACAAGTTTTTTGCTGTGGGGTCTTCATTTTTTAATCAACTAATTTGAGTAAAACTGAAGATTTTGTCATCTAAGTTATATTACAATATTAACCTTATTTTCATGTAACTGAACAGTGTGACTGATAAGCTCAATGTTGTACACAGCTGACAGGAAGCTGATGAGCTCCACCGTCTTGCTCATGTGCTCAGCCTCTGACAAATTCGTCCCAGTGCAGGCTGTACAGGATAGGCCATGCCTTCCCCCCTTACATTAACAGATTAAGTAAAAATTCTGTAAATATCAAAATGATCCAGGGTTGCCTTCGCTTGCCGTAGGCACTGTCGCTGTAGACACTCTGCAATCTGATCTGCGGTTTGAGTAGATATGAGTTCAGCCTGACGTACGCATTTTTGCCGGAGGCGACACAGCCTACTGTTACATTTAGTGAGGACATAAAAGTCGATGAACACGCTTACAACTGTTACATTTGGTGTGATACACCTGTTACGGAACTACACACATTGGCATCTCAGTAATAGGTTTCTCACCTACCAGGCAAAAGACCTAATGCCCAAACCCCAGCCACTGAATGCAGTGGCGGTCCCAAGCCCAGGTTAAATGGGAGAGTTCAGATCGGATGGTCTGCTGTGGCAATCCCTAGACAAGAGCAGCTGAAAGACTAAAGACAAAACGCACACATTACATTTAGGCAGACGCTCTTATCCAGAGCGACTTACATTTTTTTTTTTTTTTGTCTCATTATACATCTGAGAAGTTGAGGGTTAAGGGCCTTGCTCAAGGGCCCAACAGTGGCAACTTGGTGGTTGTGGGGTTTGAACCTGGGATCTTCTGAACCATAGTCCAATGCCTTAACCACTGAGCTACCCCTGGCAACAATCACATTATCCTATAGCAAGATGCTAAAATTAAGTTAGCAATTTGCTGCTAGCTGTGCACCTTCCCCCTTCGACGTTAACAAAAAATTTTTTTTGGAAAAATGAAAAATTCTGTAAAAATTTAATAACTATTTCTACAGGCAGTTGAAGTTTTCTAATACTATTTAGAGAAATGACACACACACACACACACACACACGTGGAGCTCGCACACATGCCCTGTGTGGAGAGGAACGCGCGACCAGAAGAGCCGCAGTCACTCCACGGGTCACTCACATTCCAGGTAAAATTACATTTAAAAACACTTTCAATTCATAATTCTATTAGTTTTATATATAATTTTTTTTACCGATTTCTAGACGTGCTGTTTTTATATAGGAAGATCTGATATATAATCTATAATTCTACGCTGATTCTAGTCAAGTTCAAATTAACAAAGTAGTTCTGCACCATTTATCACCAAGGTAGATTTTTTTAGTAACATAGTAATATGATCATCATCTAATCAACTAGTTTAGGTTGATTTGATTGTTGTTGTATTATTATATTGATAATAATATTAACACATCTACTTTTGTGTTGATTACTATTTGTTAATTATGTCAATTATGTCCGATAATGATGTAAATGTAATACATTCTTACTTGAATTGGATCAGATGTACACACACAACACACACAGGCCCAGCATCAAAACTCGTGTCTGTACACGTTGGTGAGCGAGGGCGTGTACGCGTGGGGGAGCCGCTCAGCCAATCAGCGAACAAGACACGCCCCCTAGTAGGCGGGTTGTTGATGGGGCGCTCGTGAAGTAGCGGCGGCTCAGCGGAAGGTGCGGCGGCGGATCCGCGGAGTCGGGGCGCGCGAGAGTTTGACGCGCGGAGACGATCGAGTGACGTCACACGCAGGACCATGCAAACGTCCGAACAGAGTAACAGCGATATGCTCGTTTATTTGACGCAAAGAAATGATGCAATGTAAATCCAGACAGAGGTGTAGGTCTGATCCGGTGTGTGCTCCGTTCTTCTCCCAAGCTGAAGCCAGAGTCCAGCTAAGGCTCACTGAGGGGGTGTGTTGCCCTAAAAACAATCCAGTGCACTTTTGCGAAGACCTAGCTGTTTCTTTTTTTAATTATTCTCAGACAAAGACTTACGGATTTGAATACAGGTTTGGTTTTATCATTTCTATTTAACATTTTAGCATTTAGTATTTACTATTTAGCAGCTAAGATGCAGAATTCTTCCAAAGGCTTTCCACATTGACACAGTGTGTCCTGTCTGTGTGTGACTGTGTGAGGGATATCAAAGCTTCTCGTGAGCCTACAGTATTATCAGCCATTTTGTGTCTCAGCATGTATAACATAATAATAATAATATATCTGTTTTCAGATTTTTTTTTTAGCTTCAGGTCATCCCCTTTGGTCTGTCCTGCTGAGAGACAGAAAGACAGACAGAGATAGTAGGAAAGCTGTGAAGTTCCAGGCAGGACCGCGGGTCATGCATTCGGCAACAAGGCGAAAGAAGGCAGGCCTGGTACGGTACACATCAGCATGTATTCCAACATAACACTATCGTCATTTCAGTTTTGATGGCATGAGTGATGTGCTGTGTCCTAATTTGGGATGCCAAAGCAAAATGATCTCATTCAGCTCTCTACAGGTCAGAAATCATTCTCAGGAGCGTGCACACGTACAGAAACACTGCCAAGACTCCATCTTTCAGGCATCGCCAGGTCTTGCAAAGTCAGAGCAGTCAAACACCATGCTTTTCTTACATTCCTGCAATGTCAATCTGCAATACCGGTAATCCCACTTGGTTTATGTTTAACTCCATTGTTTTCAGCACATTTGTGTGTGTTCTGTGTGTTAACACTAAACCCAATAAATCATCCTACACACTGATTCTAAATGCTCCCCTCAGTGTTGTCTGTTGTCCTATTGCTTGTATGATGATGTGACATTGTATGAATTTTTTGTCATATCTTTGACAGGTCCTGTACAGTGTCCAAATTCTTTTTTAGAGATCATAAGAGTACATCGATATATATTTAGGAAATATGACTTTGCAGGTGGTCTCATTGCCTTGATGATATATGCTGATTCACAGAAACATTATAATCCCATTGTTTAACCCCATTATTTACGGAATGTTAAATATAATCAGTAATTGGTTGCTTAGATTATTAACTACTTATCATTTAGGATGATGTTTTGCAACATTTCTAAAAGAAGTTACTTCCCATTATCACTTACGATTTGGCAGCCATAAAGAGTAATGCCATCATCACATTCTTTTCTTTCTTTAATTCTTTTCTTTCTTTTGTCTAATTGACTTCCTTGAAGTTAATTAGACAAAAACAGAAAGTACTAAGCAGCGGAGACACCCAAGTCTTCTTTCATAAATGTAAAAAAAAAAATGCCTCTTTCCAGAAATCCGTGATTATATGAGTTTGTTCAATAATAACATGCTTTGAGCATGCTTATTATTCGTCTTGGCTTATGGGGAGCTTCCATTCTAAATGAGAAGTGGTTGCATACGAAGGCTGTCCTGAAAGTAATGCAAAAGTGAGCATAACTTTTTTTTATTAACTGACATAGTTTGTCTCAGTTGCACATGTTGGTAGAGTATCTCTAGCTCCATACAAAGATACTACTCAACATAGTCTCCATCACAAGTCTTGTATGCGTGCCGTCGTTGAACCCAACTCTCGTATTTTATTGCAGTCGTTGTTCTCCCACTAACTGGTTTGACTACGGTGCAGGTTTCCATTTCTTTAAGCTTCTTCGTGTGTACATTGCTTGTGGCAATGGTGTCATTTCCATAAACATTCTATAGCTTAGTGGGAGACCATGATGGTGCAAATTCAGGCTTGTGATGGAGACCATGTTGAGTAGTACCTTTGTACAGAGGAAGAGGTAATCTACCAAAATATGCGATTTGAACAACCTATGTCAGGTAATAAAAATGTTATGCCCACTTTTGCATTATTTCGGTGCTGACCTGCAATATCAGTCTGTCTCTGTCCTCTGTCATGCTATAAATACATGTAAAACATTTTTAATAACTTCATCCTGCATATTGAATCAGAGACACATCACATCATGCATTCTCTTCAAATTTAGGTATATTTATAGATATATTTATTTATATCTCTGTGTCATATCTCTGTTATAGGAGTCCTGAATCAGTAGAGATGGATGAGATAATGGCTGCGATGGTCCTCACCAGTCTGTCCTGCAGTCCAGTGATCCAGATCCCTTCACAGAGAGATCCTTTACCACGTAAATTATATCTTTATTTACTGAAGTCGTTTGGTGATTTATTGGCACGTACAATATATACAGTGGCTTGCAAAAGTATTCGGCCCCCTTGAACTTTTCCACATTTTGTCACATTACAACCACAAACATGAATCAATTTTATTGGAATTCCACGTGAAAGACCAATACAAAGTGGTGTACACGTGAGAAGTGGAACGAAAATCATACAGGATTCCAAACATTTTTTACAAATAAATAACTGAAAAGTGGGGTGTGGGTAATTATTCAGCCCCCTGAGTCAATACTTTGTAGAACCACCTTTTGCTGCAATTACAGCTGCCAGTCTTTTAGGGTATGTCTCTACCAGCTTTGCACATCTAGAGACTGAAATCCTCGCCCATTCTTCTTTGCAAAACAGCTCCAACTCATTCAGATTAGATGGACAGCAGTTTTCAGATCTTGCCACAGATTCTCGATTGGATTTAGATCTGGACTTTGACTGGGCCATTCTAACACATGGATATGTTTGGATGTTTGGACACATGGATCATTGCCCTGCACTGGTGGCAGGTGGGCTCTGGAACTGCCAATCTGCTGTAAAGAAAGCAGATTTTATCTCTGCAATAGCTACCCATTACTCTTTTGACTTTCTGGCAATAACTGAGACCTGGATATCTCCTCAGAACTCTGCTACACCTGCTGCCCTATCATCTGCCTATGTATTCTCTCACACTCCACGAGAAACTGGTAGAGGTGGTGGTACGGGTCTCCTGTTGTCCAAGAGATGGTCCTTCTCGCCAATCCCCCTGTCTCATCTCAGTTTTTCATCATTTGAATTTCATGCAGTTAAGGTAACCTCTCCAATTAACCTCCACATCTTAGTTATTTACCATCCTCCTGGCTCTCTAGGAAACTTTCTAGATGAAATGGACATTCTTCTTAGTTTTTTTCCTTCTGTTAACACTCCTCTCACTGTTCTAGGAGATTTCAACCTTCCATCTGACAAACTCCAATCCTCTTTCCTTCTCCCTCTACTTAACTCCTTCTCTTTAACTCTAAACAGCTGCCCTCCCACACACAAGGCAGGGAATTCTCTCGATCTCGTTTTCTGCCGTCCTTGCCCAGTCACGGATGTCACTACTATTCCTCTTCATAAATCTGATCATTACCTGGTATCCTTCACCATAACCCTTCCTATTCTATGTAAACCTAATGACCAAAATTTCTCTTTTTCTCGCAGAAACCTTCACTCTGTCTCCCCCGCCTCTGTGTCTTCATGCACCCTATCATCCCTCCCAGACCCAACCTCCTTCTCCTCTCTACCACTAGAGACTGCGACTGAAACTTTCCTCTCCTCTCTCTCCTCATCCATAGATCTCCTTTGCCCGCTGTCATCTAAACCAAGGAAGACGTCTTGTCCTGCTCCTTGGAAGATGGAAGAAATCGCAACTTGATGCAGATCTCATCTCTTACCAGACTCTTCTCTCCAAATTCTCATGTGCTGTGACTTCTGCCAAAACTACCTTCTTCAGAGAAAAGCTGGAAGCCGCTGCACATGATCCTGGCAAACTCCACAACATCTTCTCCTCACTACTCAACCCACCAACTCCTCCTGCCCCTTCCTCTCTGACTGCTGACGATTTTGCCACATTCTACGATGGGAAAATTGCAGCAATCCGCCAGTCCTTCGCTCCCAACCAAACTCCTACAGCAGAACCTCAGGACCTTCCCTTCCCTCCTTTAGCAGAATTCTCCAACTTGTCATCTGATGAGATTCAGCAGATCATCTCGTCATCTAACCCCACCACCTGTTCATTAGACCCAATCCCCTCCACAATGCTCCAGGCAATCTCACAAGACCTCCTTCCCTTCACCACAACCATCATCAACCATTCCATATCATCTGGTCATGTTCCTGCTGCTTTTAAGAAGGCAAGGGTTATTCCCATCCTCAAGAAACCCTGCCTGGACCCATCAGAAGTTAACAACTATCGCCCGGTATCACTTCTCTCTTTTATTTCCAAAATTCTTGAAAGAACTGTTTATAACCAAATGTCTCTTTATCTCTCACAGAACAACCTTAATGATCCCAACCAATCTGGATTCAAAGTGGCACATTCCACAGAGACTGCCCTTCTGTCAGTCACTGAGAAGCTCCATGCTGCTAGATCTGCTAAACTGTCATCTGTTCTCATCCTCCTGGACATGTCAGCTGCATTTGACACGGTGAACCACAAGATTCTATTATCTATTCTTACAAGCCTTGGAATTTGTGGAACAGCGTGGCAATGGTTTGCTTCTTACCTAGAAGATAGGTCATATGAGGTAACATGGAGGGGATCTACATCTGCTCCACGTAGACTCTCTACTGGTGTCCCACAGGGCTCAGTACTTGGTCCTCTTCTGTTCTCCCTCTATACCCAGTCTCTTGGTAAAGTCATATCATCGCATGGATTTTCATACCATTGTTATGCAGATGACACCCAACTTACTCTCTCCTTTCCTCCCTCTGACACTCAGGTTTCCACCCAGATCTCAGCATGTCTGGCAGACATCTCATCCTGGATGACTGCACATCAGCTAAAGCTCAATCTGAGTAAAACTGAACTGTTGTTCATCCCTTGTGACTCATCCCCAGGTCAAGACCTTGTGATATCCCTGGACAACAACCAAATCACTCCTTCAGCCACTGCCCGCAATCTTGGGGTAACCGTGGACAGCCATCTGTCATTTTCCCCACACATCGCTAACCTTACTCGCTCTTGTAGATTTCTTCTTTACAATATCAGAAGAATTCGCCCATTTCTTTCTTCACAGGCTACTCAGGTGCTTGTTCAGTCCCTTGTTATTTCAAGACTGGACTACTGCAACTCACTCCTGGCAGGTCTGCCTCTGTCCACGATTCGTCCTCTGCAACTGATCCAGAATGCAGCAGCACGTCTCGTTTTTAACCTCCCCAAGTTCTCCCACACCACCCCACTCCTCCGCTCCCTGCACTGGCTTCCTGTAGCTGCCCGCATCAAATTCAAAACGCTGATGCTTGCCTACAAAGCTAAAAATGGCCCTGCACCCACTTACCTCTCTGCTCTAATCACACCACGCACTGCACCACGTTCCCTCCGATCCTCCAGCACTGCTCGCCTCATCCCACCATCTCTCAGGGATCGAGGGCGACATTCATCCAGGCTCTTTTCTGTTCTGGCACCTAGGTGGTGGAACGAACTTCCTCTAGATGTCCGTACAGCAGAGACTTTGACTATCTTTAAACGACGACTCAAGACGCATCTGTTTCTCCAGTACTAGGACTAACCCCCCCCCCCCCCCCCCCCCGCAAAAAAAAAAAAAAAAAAAACTCTTCCCAGTTGTGTTCGACTAATGGCACTTAGTTATAAACCTAGTTAACCCAGTGTAAGTATGTATCCAGTGATGTTAACTTTAAAGCACTTTTTGTAAGTCGCTCTGGATAAGAGCGTCTGCCAAATGCCTAAATGTAAATGTAAATGTAAATATGTTTTGTTTTAAACCATTCCATTGTTGCCCTGGCTTTATGTTTAGGGTCGTTGTCCTGCTGGAAGGTGAACCTCCGCCCCAGTCTCAAGTCTTTTGCAGACTCCAAGAGGTTTTCTTCCAAGATTGCCCTGTATTTGGCTCCATCCATCTTCCCATCAACTCTGACCAGCTTCCCTGTCCCTGCTGAAGAGAAGCACCCCCAGAGCATGATGCTGCCACCACCCTATTTGACAGTGGGGATGGTGTGTTCAGAGTGATGTGCAGTGTTAGTTTTCCGCCACACATAGCGTTTTGCATTTTGGCCAAAAAGTTCCATTTTGGTCTCATCTGACCAGAGCACCTTCTTCCACATGTTTGCTGTGTCCCCCACATGGCTTGTGGCAAACTGCAAACGGGACTTCTTATGGTTTTCTGTTAACAATGGCTTTCTTCTTGTCACTCTTCCATAAAGGCCAACTTTGTGCAGTGCACGACTAATAGTTGTCCTATGGACAGATTCCCCCACCTGAGCTGTAGATCTCTGCATCTCGTCCAGAGTCACCATGGGCCTCTTGGCTGCATTTCTGATCAGCGCTCTCCTTGTTCGGCCTGTGAGTTTAGGTGGACGGCCTTGTCTTGGTAGGTTTACAGTTGTGCCATACTCATTCCATTTCTGAATGATCGCGTGAACAGTGCTCCGTGGGATGTTCAAGGCTTTGGAAATCTTTTTGTAGCCTAAGCCTGCTTTAAATTTCTCAATAACTTTATCCCTGACCTGTCTGGTGTGTTCTTTGGACTTCATGGTGTTGTTGCTCCCAATATTCTCTTAGACAACCTCTGAGGCCGTCACAGAGCAGCTGTATTTGTACTGACATTAGATTACACACAGGTGCACTCTATTTAGTCATTAGCACTCATCAGGCAATGTCTATGGGCAACTGACTGCACTCAGACCAAAGGGGGCTGAATAATTACGTACACCCCACTTTGCAGTTATTTATTTGTTAAAAAAAATGTTTGGAATCATGTATGATTTTCGTTCCACTTCTCACGTGTACACCACTTTGTATTTGTCTTTCACGTGGAATTCCAATAAAATTGATTCATATTTGTGGCTGTAATGTGACAAAATGTGGAAAAGTTCAAGTTATTTTTGCAAGCCACTGTAAATGTATATAAACAATGAGATGAGAAGACGTTATAACTGACACTGAAGGCATAGTCCTAATCAGTGACCCCCGATATATGCCTAGTATTTGCCATGTGGTTAAAAGAACATGGAAGTACCCTGCTTTAGGATCCAACTAAATTACCCTCCATTCACCCACGTCCTCATCCCTTATTTCTCCATATGCACTTTCCAGATGGCTCACTGGATATGGAGTGTGGTGGAGGGGAGCTGTCAGACAGCGGCAGTAGTGGCTACTGGAGCTCGGAGCACGGCAGTGTCAGTCCTGCTCCCTCCCCGTCTATCACGGACACAGACAGCAGCATGGGCCAGCAGGCAGATGAGGGGCTGCACATAGAACTGGATCTGGCAGCAGGTGACGAGCATGAGATCAGACAGTGTATGGTGAGAGATGTGTAAGATGTTTTGTAGCAAATATCTAAAAACATTTTTAGCCTGTTTAGGCTGTTTTCCTCCGGTTGTGATAGACTTCGACCAGGGGAGTATATAGGTGTTTGTGGCCAGGCTGCGGCAAAGTGCTGACATCACGGGTTGGGATAAAACAACACATTCGCATTCTCCATCTCGGGTGAGCATGTCACTTCAGGAACAATTGTATGGAGGACTATATACTGTATATATATATATATATATATATATATATATATTTATGAAATATCACATGATCGTACTGATGGAACCAACTCATATTCTTCTCATACACAGCGGAGCAGAACAGTCTCATAGAGAAGAAGATTTTTATTATACCGATGTCTTCTCCGAAGAAGATGAACCAACGTCGCCGTCTTTATCTTCGTCACTCACCAGTGCGCTTTGGTCCTTGTGCAGCTCCACCCCCAGCCAGCACACTTCACGAGATGCCCCGTCATCTTCCAGCACTCTTAGCCAATCTGCCCCCGGTAGTGTGTGGCAGATACACGCGGAACATCTCTACCAGGTGAAGCTCTCCTGTTTTAGCTCGCGAGCAGAAGACAGTCGTGCAGACCAAAGAGTCTAGTTGCACTTGCACGGTTGTGCTTCTGAATGATTTCGAGTATGCATAGTTTACATTTCGCATGTATGCTTCTCTGAGTTGATTATGAATTGCCCTTTTGTATGCCATACTTGTGTAGGATTTCTCAAAGGGACAGCCAATATCCATTTTTGTAGCCTATAGTAATTCTCATTTTTATAATTCACTTTTCCAGGCTTCTGCACCCATTGAGGAAACCACATCCCCAAACTCTCCATTATTCTGTGATTGGACTTTAGCTGCACTCCCTCTGAGGCCTCACGTACGTCTTACATACTGTACAGTACACACATGTACATGCACATATCGTTTAAACACCAAGGAGTTTTCTGCTGCTTATATTCTAAGACCTCATGAAATGACACACATGCTGGCAGCCTAGGAACCAATGTATAAGCTAATCAGACCGTTTTAAACTTATGCTTCTGAATAAAAAGCACACTATTTCTACTGAGTTATACAGTACATTATGGATAATGACATCTGCATGGTCTCATAACTGATTTTTACTGATTTCCTGATGATTTTCCTAGCTATAACCTATCTAGTTTTAAAGGCTCCTATTTTACTATTTTTCTTTAACAATTGGACACAGGTCTCAGAGCTCCCCCAAAGTATGTGTTAATGTTCCAGGTGAAGTACTGTATCGCTTCGATAATGCATTTTTATCACTCAAACCCCCTTTGTTTCACTCCACCTTCGATGAGCGTGCTGTTTTAGGGTCTATGTAAATGAGCTACTGATAAGCCATGCCCCTCCAGATAACATCAGAGCTGAGCACCAAGCGTGTGTCTTCTTATTTATACATATTTCCTCACACTTTTCAAATTCATTTCCAAAATATTGTAATTTTGTCATTTTAAAAACACTATATACAGTGGTGTGAAAAACTATTTGCCCCCCTCCTGATTTCTTATTCTTTTGCATGTTTGTCACACAAAATGTTTCTGATCATCAAACACATTTAACTATTAGTCAAAGATAACACAAGTAAACACAAAATGCAGATTTTAAATGAGGGGTTTTATTATTTAGGGAGAAAAAAAATCCAAACCTACATGGCCCTGTCTGAAAAAGTAATTGCCCCCTGAACCTAATAACTGGTTGAGCCACCCTTAGCAGCAATAACTGCAATCAAGCGTTTGCGATAACTTGCAACGAGTCTTTTACAGCGCTCTGGAGGAATTTTGGCCCACTCATCTTTGCAGAATTGTTGTAATTCAGCTTTATTTGAGGGTTTTCTAGCATGAACCGCCTTTTTAAGGTCATGCCACAACATCTCAATAGGATTCAGGTCAGGACTTTGACTAGGCCACTCCAAAGTCTTCATTTTGTTTTTCTTCAGCCATTCAGAGGTGGATTTGCTGGTGTGTTTTGGGTCATTGTCCTGCTGCAGCACCCAAGATCGCTTCAGCTTGAGTTGACGAACAGATGGCTTTTTTGGTAGACTGTAGAATTCATGGTTCCATCTATCACAGCAAGCCTTCCAGGTCCTGAAGCAGCAAAACAACCCCAGACCATCACACTACCACCACCATATTTTCCTGTTGGTATGATGTTCTTTTTCTGAAATGCTGTGTTACTTTTACGCCAGATGTAACGGGACACGCACCTTCCAAAAAGTTCAACTTTTGTCTTGTGACCACAAGGTATTTTCCCAAAAGTCTTGGCAATCATTGAGATGTTTTTTTAGCAAAATTGAGACGAGCCTTAATGTTCTTTTTGCTTAAAAGTGGTTTGCGCCTTGGAAATCTGCCATGCAGGCCGTTTTTGCCCAGTCTCTTTCTTATGGTGGAGTCGTGAACACTGACCTTAATTGAGGCAAGTGAGGCCTGCAGTTCTTTAGATGTTGTCCTGGGGTCTTTTGTGGCCTCTCGGATGAGTCGTCTCTGCGCTCTTGGGGTAATTTTGGTCGGCCGGCCACTCCTGGGAAGGTTCACCACTGTTCCATGTTTTTGCCATTTGTGGATAATGGCTCTCACTGTGGTTCGCTGGAGTCCCAAAGCTTTAGAAATGGCTTTATAACCTTTACCAGCCTGATAGATCTCAATTACTTTTGTTCTCATTTGTTCCTGAATTTCTTTGGATCTTGGCATGATGTCTAGCTTTTGAGGTGCTTTTGGTCTACTTCTCTGTGTCAGGTAGCTCCTATTTAAGTGATTTCTTGATTGAAACAGGTGTGGCAGTAATCAGGCCTGGGGGTGACTACAGAAATTGAACTCAGGTGTGATAAACCACAGTTAAGTATTTTTTTAACAAGGGGGGCAATCACTTTTTCACACAGGGCCATGTAGATTTGAAGTTTTCTTTCTCCCTTAATAACGTAAACCTTCATTTAAAAACTGCATTTTGTGTTCAATTATGTTATCTTTGACTAATAGTTAACGGTTTTTGATGAGCAGAAACATTTAAGTGTGACAAACATGCAAAAGAATAAGAAATCAGGAAGGGGGCAAATAGTTTTTCACACCACTGTATTAAAAACTGAATTTATTTGAAGTCCTGGTTTGACGCCTCATACATTCTGACGAGTGATGAAAGAATTGGAAATGCAAAGCAGTTTAAACCAGCACAGTGGAAGTGCTTATTGCTGCAGGGTTTGTCATTGTCTTCCTTCATCGCCTGATTCACAGGTCAGCGTGTCACGTAGCCGTTCCGTCAGCATGGGTGAGCAGTTGCTACAGCGGAATAACACTCCTACCAGATCACACACTTTGAGTGCATCGCCATCCAGAGGCCAGTGCTCCAGCCGGTTTGTGTTCTCCATATTTAGAAACGGATTACAGTGTTCTTTCCATCCATCTATCATATAACTAGCATGCATAACTCTTAACCCTTAACCCTCTTAACCACTGCAGTCAACACGCCAGTGTTTGCTAATGTTTAATCATCACATTTCTGTATAGCCAGCCATGATGCCACTGCAGCAATTACTTTCTGAGGTTATACTATTAAGGGTTTAATCCGTTCTCCGTATGTGTGCCCATTCAGGAAAGGTCGGGGCGAGGCAAAAAAGTGCCGCAAGGTGTACGGCATGGAATGCAGGGAGCAGTGGTGCACAGCTTGTCGCTGGAAGAAAGCTTGTCAGCGCTTCCCTGACTAAAAAATAACGATCCTTTCTTTCATTCGACTCCTCTCGGCAGTGTAGAGGACACCGAGAATCTCATTTTCACCTTTTGTACCTGTTTTCCATGAAGGTTAAGGCATTTTTTTTTGTTCTTGTCAGAGACATGGCGCAGTCCCTCATCCCTTGAACCTAAGTTCTTAAAAACAATTTTTATAATTTCCTTGCATTATTTATGTGATTTTCAGGTCCGTACAGTATATAGTTAATATCTGTACAGTGTTTTTTTTTCTATTGCTGTTTTTATATCCTGAAACATTTAGCAAAATTGTAGTTCTATCAATCAGACCTGTTAAAAATCATCTTTGGTTTGGTTTATACAGTACCCATGACATCGCTCTTACTGGTTAAGTACAAATGCCACACATAAAGGTTAAAGGTATAGGCAAATGCTGAGCAGCTCTGCTATGCTTTTCAGTATTAACATTTGTGTATGTGTGTATGATGTATTAAAATGTTGGACAATTATTATACACACATAGTACTCATAAAGAACAGGGAACCGTCAGGGTAAAGGCCAAAAAGACGCTGGTCTACTTTACCCATCAGCCCCGGGACATCAGAAGTCTCAACCACTCACCTGTGTCTCCTCACCTTGATTAGTTTCCTCTAACATTCAGTGTCCAGCTTTTGTCCTATTCGCCATGCGTGTCTTTTGTCGCTCATAGTTTCTTTTTTTTGCTTAATGTATAAAGTCCATGTTCATGATTTTTGTGTTCTCTGTTGTGTGTGTTTGTTTGCATTCACTCATTTGGTTAATAAAAGATCTGCACTTGCATTTGCCTTCTTCAGCTTTACCTTGAAAAAAATGACATGATTAAAAGACACAGTATGTATATGCAAGATGGTTGATGGGTGAAGCTGATGGTTGCATGACCAGCCACAAGAGAAATAATAAACTATTTTATTGATATTTTATATGCTTTTTATCTACAGTCGAAAAAAGGAAAAGATCACTGGGGGGGGGGGATGTGTTTGAATCCCATGTCTTTGAAAAGATGTGTTTGAATCCCAAAATGTATTATGTTTTAAATGATACATTTACGACAAAAATAAAAATGAAGAATACTGTAATGCACAAAGACCTGTATGCCAAAACCTTTTAATAGACCACTTACCTAAAATATATAATATAATAAATAATTATAATATTAATAATAAAGATAATAATAAAAAATTATTTCCTTTTTTTAAATGAATACTATGAGGAAAATATAATTACTTAAATAATTTCACTTTAATTCATCCATTATTGAAATTTTACCTAGAACAAGGATAATTAAAATTTAAAATCAAAGTCAAATCAAAGTGCTTGTGTGTGTGAGTGAGTAAAAGAAAGCGATGGAGCTCTAGAGGGCAGAATTGCTCCACAGATTTAGGTTTGACATATTCTAGAGGGGGATGAATCTAAAATGGCTCCCTTATTCAACATTTGCTCACTCGCTTATTGTCTATATCAATTTAAACTGTGTACTGTCTAATCCTTTACTCAGTGCCCTAAGACGTAGGGCACTAATTAAGCCTATCCCAGGAGACTTATGGCGCTTTTCCACTGCATACTACGGCACGACACGGTTCAGTTCAGCTCACTTTTGGGGGGTTTTCCACTGGGAACAGTACCTGGTACCTGATCCTTTTTTTAGTACCACCTCAGCCGAGGTTCCAAACGCGCCGAACCGTTACCAAAACGTGACGTGTAAACTCTGATTGTAAATCACTGATTGGCCGGAGAAAATCGTCATTACTGCGTCACTGAATTTACGACACGAGACACAACAGAACCGCTATATTTAGAACAGCCAGCAAAGGATCGGACGCACCTTTTTGTATTAACCAAAAATTTTCTTTGGCTGCCATCAGCCTCTTTTGAAACAAACTCCTTCGCCTCGCTGTTAAAAACATCCACATGCCGAGAATGAAGAACACCATGCCGTCGATATGCTCCATTGTTGTGTGTTTGTTTGTGGCGCCTTTATGATGATGTCACGGCAGTAGAGGCGCCGCAACTAAAACGACACGTGAATAATCCCGCCCACTCTAAAGCGTTACTAAACTGCAGTGGAAGCGCAAACTGAGCCGAACCGAAGTGAGCTGTACTGAACCGTGCTGTGCCGCACTATGCAGTGGAAAAGAGGCATTAGAGCACAAGGTGGTGTACACACTGGACAGGCAAGGCACACACTTATTCACAACCCACAGGGAATATGGAAACACCAATTAGCCTTCTGCATGTCTTTGGACTGTGGAAGGAAACCGGAGTACCAGGATGAAACCCAGCGAGCATGGAGAGAACATGCAAACTCCATGCACACAGACCTGAGGCGGGAATCAAACACGGACACAGGACACTTTGTGACCACTACGCCACCTAATCAACACATAGTGCTTATCTTATTTTAAATCAGTATCTTAATTTTAGTCAACAGTGTTATTTTTTTAAGCTAAAGCTACCTTTTAACATTGGGGGATCATTTTTCATTTAAATTTCAGCAAACAACACAAAAGTTCTTGATAAGTAATGTTCTTAAATATGAGACTTAATAAAGATAAATAGACATAACAAAAATAAAATCCATGCTGGATCATTCCCTTGTTTGAACCCATATCAAGTGTTATCAATGGTGGAAAAGACAGGATGATAAAATAGATAAAGTGCTTTTTCCTTCATGACATTCAACTTCATACGACGGAAAAAAACAAACGACCACAGTGCTCTGCGATTCCTCCGACATCCAGAGCTGATACTGATGATGGACATGCTCGATGAAAGTTTCAGTGCATCGCTTTTATTTCTGCCAAGGTTAAAACCCAGCCAAGTGGCTGAAATTCAAAACCAACAGCTTGTTTGTTACTGAATTAGTGAGCACAATGAGCTCGAAATATCAATAGTGGAAGCAAACAACCAAAACAAAAAAATCCTCATTGGATATCAATGCAATATCTTTTAGCTCATCTTGGATGTGGTACATGATGGCGGTAAGAGGAGAGATCAGCACCTTTTGTATGGTGGTTAAACCTCATTCTTTTGTCGAACCGCAGCTGTAGACAGGTTGGAGAATTGGCCCGAGCGGCCTGTGCGTGCGGTGAGACTCAGGTACTGCCTCAGCAGCTGGCTCACTCGCTTCTGGTTGTTCCACTTGCGGGCTGACTTCCGGATCCCGATGAAGCCACCGTAGCGCTTCTGCATGGGTCTCCCAGAGCTCACCAGCTTACGGAAGCCCTGGCGCCCTTTCATAAAGCCGCCAAAGCGTTTGGAGAGATTGAGGGCGGAGGCACTATCTTGGTCCTGCTCTTCCCCCTTGTCTTGCTCCTCCTCAACCTCCATACCAGAGTCGAGCCCCAAGTCATAGGTTTCCCCAAACGGATCCGATTTTTGTGCCTCCTCAGAAGGTTCGTGACTGCTGAGTGCCTGCGCCATGTGACGGAATCTCTCCAAAGCTTCTGAGTATTCTACTCCCTCATCCTCCATCTTCACTATAGCCAGAGGCTTTACTTCATCTTCTGAACGCTTCGATAGATCCTGTGGTGGCAATGCAGCTGGATTTAGACCCAACACTTGGTAGCAGAGATCCCAGGTATGAGCGGGGAACGCCTGGGCCTCACATTCCAGCAAACACACCTGCCGAGACATCATGTCACGGGCGAGTTAGACAAATGTGACTTTTTACCAGAATAACACTATTAGTGCAGCAATCAGAACTGAAGTGAATCCTCATTTCTCTACTAACACTGCCCGTGGGTGTAAGAAAGGCGTCTAATCTTGGAAAAGCGGCAAACTGTCTATTACTTAAGAAATAGAAATTGTCACTTTTGAAGGGAGAGGCTCCACAAATATGAGACTTTATATAACAGAAAGCTCTGACTAGGATGTCTGTAAAAATCAATTACCCATTTCTAATTAAATACAGCCTACAGAGTGTTCTAAGTGCCATGTAGGCATGGTTAAAAAAACAGGCATGAGAGTGCAGACATATTTGTATGCATTCATAACTGCAGGTAGTTCAACATGAGCATGTGAGTGGCTGAAAATGGAAAAATCATAAGGTAAGTTCTTGAAGCCTGAAAAGCCCCTTATGAGATTCGATATAGCCGCTCAGTAAAATGCCATACACATAAGTGGCACACTCTTCTCTAACCAATTATGTGCATATATTAACTGAAGTGACTCGGGCACAGCATTTTGCATCTTCAAACCCATTAGGAACTTGATTAAAGAGCAAGTGCTGTGACACTAAAAGCTATTTTTTTGTCTGTAATTTAAACAGTGCTTATGACAGTCTTGGATTTTGTCGGGTAACAAATCAAGAGACTTTAAAATTTTTTCCTTGATGTGTACATTTATATGAAATATGAGAGAAACTGAGAGAGAGAGAGAGAGAGAGAGAGAGAGAGAGAGAGAGAGAGAGAGAGAGCACTCACAAGGGTGTTGAAAGTTTGCTGTGGACGCAGGAGAAGTCCACAGGTTAAACAATCTCCCTGGCAGTCGCTGCGCCCAGGGACACACAAGCTCAACAAGAGAAGAACCCAAAGTGGCGTCTTCATGGCTTTTTTTTTTAATGGAAAACCCCGGTGTAGAGTTTTAAGCTGGAGTGAAGGGTGAAAGGTTGCAGGATTACTGAGTAAAAAACAAAAGTCATGCATCAATCATCAAAATATACAGTAGCATAATTTCTAGCATAATTATTGTCTAGCTTTATACAAGAACAGAACACAGTTATAAGAGTACAAAACTTTATTTCTCTATATAATCCCTTGCTACACTAATGCACTTATCCCAGTGTTTCCTTAGTGCTTAGAAACCATTAAGATAAAAAAAAATTGTCTTAGTACGCCGGAACCATGATGTGACTACCTGCTTCACATTTGAAACCCCAGCCTCCCAGGAAATCCTTTAATGGCCCATTTAATGGAACATTAATAAACATAATGGAAATAGCTTGGAGCAAGGTCAGGACTGTACAAGTTCCAGCAATGTGCAAGTGATGTTGGAGAATGATTGCATGTACTGTACAGCTCCCACAGGCAAATGTGTGTCTTCCACAAATCGGTGGCAAGTTATCAGTCGATTTTCAAAGATTAGGCATTTATCACTGAACATACTTTTACATACTTACAGCCTTTTTTTTTTTTTTTTTAAACGAATGTTTTACTGCAGCTAAGAATATAGTACAGTGCTAACCATACAGTGCTTGAAATGTTCTGTACTGTACATGTCAATGTCAAAAGTTTCCAGTCTTGACTACCCCTTGTGTCAGCCATTACATTATGACTACCTGCCTAATATTGCGTAGGTCCCCATTTTGCCACCCCATTTTGCACACATTTACATTGGAACCAGCATTTACCTTTTCATCAATTTTATCTGTGCTAGCTCTTCTATTGGATTAAACTACTCAAGCCAGCCTTTACTTCCCATGTGCACCAGAGAGCCATGGCTGCATATGACCCTGTCACCCGTTCACCAATTTTGCTTTGGGGACATTTCTGGGAACATTCTCCAGTTTTCAAGTTGCTCTGCCATCATGATTTGGTCCTCGTCAAACCGCAGCTTTGTACAGATTTGTACAGCTACACACACTGTATACATTGTGCATTATATGGTTTAACTAATTAAAAATATCTAACAAAAGTTATGATTTTACTGACTGGTAAGTCAGGTGACCATGACCATGCAATGAGTGATAATCTCTCATTCAAAATCTCTAAATTTTTATTCATTGGTGTTGCTTTACTGTACTATATATATATGAATATGAGGGCAATGCTTGCATTTGGATTCATTTGGAGTACATGTTTGCATTAGAGGGGAATGGCATGATAATTTCACGGTGCGATAACTGTTGAACCCAATTTCATGGGTTTTTGATAGCATCTGCTAAAAACCTATGCTGAAGGACAACAGCAGCATCAGGATTAAATGATCAGGTTAGGGAGATAGAAGAGGAGCACATCTAGCTTTTATTATTTTTTCAGCATAGAAAATTATATATATCATAAAAAGATATATCATAGCAGTTATAGTAAGTGTTTGTATTATTTCAGTATTTTTGTTACTGTGGGTTATGAATTTACTGTCACTTTTAAGCTTGAATATATAAATACCAATACATATGCATAAATGTAATTATTCATATTAAAATCCACAGAATAACATTAATTTTGATATGATCTTTCCATCACCATTTCCACCTTGGCCAAACATGACCAAATGAGGCATGAAAGTGGAAATTTTATGCCATATGCCATTTAATTGTGCATATCTCCAGCCTGCAGCAGATGCTTTATCAAGACATGTGTCTTTCTCAAGGGCAAAGTGTAATGTTGAAGGACATTGGTGTAGGACGTTAGGGCTTAAGCTTTAATTGCACCCCTTTTGCCCCTTGTCCACATCTATAAACGTGACCTCTGAGTTTATCAGTCTTCCCCACTCAGGATTTTTTTTATAGCACACGCTGATTACACTTTCTTAGCACATTATGTTATGGAAGGCAAAATTAAACATTCACCATCTGTTTTTCCTCTCGTTCTAAAGTTCATTAACAAAACTCATCATAGCCTTTAATTGATGTCTGAATTAGCATGTTGTATGGCATAATGAAGAGGAAATGAGAGAGAGCGAGTGACTGTGAGTAACAAGGACTCTGAGTCACTCTGCCAGCACACATTAGTCACGATGAGATTAGGGCCTTATACACTTTTTTATCAACCTTTAACCAAAAATCAACCTCCAACTGTAATGAAGTCAAATCTTTTTTTCTCTCTTTCTTTCATTTAAAACTTTCTATTTGGTGAAGAAAAAGTGTAGGACTGATTACAGGCTAATAATATACTGTATGATTGTGAGCAATGAGGCCATTTACAATGGCAGGATGACCAGAAAACATTTTTCAGTCAATTTAACACACTCTCATGGGCTGTTAATGCAGCTCAGTTAATTTTCTAAAAGCTACACTTATGGAAGCTCTTTTTTGTTTTATTATCTTCCTCTTTATAATCTTTTATTGAAAGGGGTTTTGGGCATAATAAGGAAATAAAAAGCAGCCAGTGTGAGAACAATGAGAGATGTAAGACCATCAAAAGTGTTCTTTCAGTGCACAACTACTTTAATTGACTTTTTATTACTTTATACAATACATATTCATATTCATATACATAACACAATAATTCTACCAGAGATGTTTGGTGGCTATCAGAAGTGTATCTACTGTATGGTAACTTATGGTATGGTAACTGTAAATATAACATAGATAGATAGATAGATAGATAGATAGATAGATAGATAGATAGATAGATAGATAGATACTTTATCATCATTGTACAACAAAATTAGACGTCACCACTTAAGGTGCATAAAAATAGAATAATACGGGTAAAGTATAAACATTATAACAGAGTAGAAATGGAAAAATATTTAATCAGTTTTAGTCAATTCAACTCATCAAAGCAGTCCTTATTATATTTTTATTATTTTTATATAGTATCTATATAGAACTCATTTGAGATATAAACAATGTATGTAGTATTTCCTATTATAATATTAAAATAAACCAAATATAGGATTAAAAAGCTTATTTTGAGTAATTCCAACTTATATCAAGCGTGCTTCTTAAGGAAAATTCTTGATACATGTGACTATTTTTATTAAGATTGGTTGAAGTTTAAAATCTAACTTTCCAGCAGGATGAATGCACCTACTACAAGCCCATAGCTTTAGTTTTAAAAATTGGAGAATTGTAAGTTTTATTTAAATTTTATTTTTTTTAACACCATTCCTCATTAATGTAGTGCTGTATTGTGTATATAGTGTAATGTATTAATGTGAATGAGTTTGTAAAGGGCCGCATGCTGCAGCTGAGAGATTGCAAGCCACCACTCACATTCCCCCAGGGAAGAGCTGTGAAATGATAAATCTGAGGCAATTTTAATCCGATTAAAGCAGCCGGCTCGCTTTCTCCCATTCAAGGAGCCACCTGATGCTATCAACTCCAAGGTAAACAACTAGTTTAATTTTTCCTTCCTGAGGCCACACTCCATCTCACCACCCAATCTATTAGCACTGTGTTGCAGGTTGAAGACAGATAAGCAAATCTGTACGTCCGCACTATGACGTCTGGCGCTGTTTACGTAGAAGCGAGCGTAACAATGTAACTGTCCATGTTCCCCCACCACCACCACCACTACCACACCAACCCCACCCCCCATCACCCAGCCTATGAGTCTATAAAATAAAACGTATTAAGTAATGGCCCACATTATTTTTCCCCGCATTCAGCAATTTCATCTTGCCTTTCGCAATGTCATTTCATTTTAATCATCAGAACTCTCATTGTCATAATGAGATACATTTTCAGTCAGCCTACAGACACATCATATGCTCGGTCAATTTAATTGAGAATAGCCTAAAGGTACGGCATCTGTGGAGATGATTTTACTCCTCCTCCACTAGCAATTATTACATTATCTCCCAGTGCCCACAAGGGACTTTATCGTAAAAAAGACGCAATCCAAGGCAGTGAATGGATGCTTTAGGAATTCAGGTTGGTGAAGACATTTACATAAACTGTTACAAAGTCAGTCAGCTAAACTTCAATGGAAAATGGATATCAAATCAATCTGTTATGTTGGCAGAAATTTCTCAGGAACTCATCTCAATGCTATTTTTGGACTAGTGATTAGGCAAGAAGCTAAAGTTGAAATGAAGAGCCAGCACAAATCACAAAGTTTAGATCCAAAAAGCTGATAAGGAATTAAAAAATTCTTCACCTTGCAAAAACACGGCCACCTTGTAAGTTCTGAATCAGCTAACCTCATAGTCAAAATATGACAATAAATTAACATGTAAACTTCTCAGCCATTAATTGATGATGCATAAACACATCAAATGCTTAGGAATTTGATCATGCATATTTTCCCTTGCATATAGGAATGGCCCAAGAAGAGATTTTTATCCTTTTCTGTGTGTGCACACTTACGATTTACATGTTGTGTATTTTAAAACTCACACTATATCAAGCACATGCTTTGATTTATCTGTGAATTCAGGAGTAGGAAAAAGAAAAGTCATTGTGCACATTGCGCAGTTCACTTAGTTCACAGCTTACAAGCATTCATTTTCTCGACAGATGTAACTAATTATAAGGTGTTAAAAGAAATTACTGTAAGAAGCCACACTCCTAATGGAAATGATAATTGGACAATTAAGCAAAACATGACTGGGATATTAAATCAAATTATTTTCAAAATAGCACATTTTATTTGTATTCAGTATTACTTCCTAATTGCTTTTAATATTTTCTATATTCTTCAATATTTATGGTTTTTGTCATGGTTAATTATGGTCAGAGTCATTACATTGGTTTCATGGGACATTTAAAACATGTCTGACACAAAATTATTCCCAAAACACATTTGACTGGCACAAGGAGATACGCATACTTAACCTTCAGATGAGGAGGAAATTACAGCTGGGTGTTTCAGTTCAGTCAAATGGAAAATAAAATGTTGCTTGCGTTTGGATCATGGCAACAGCAATGTCAATAAGGATCAAGGATCAAGTAGCTCAGATGTGGTCCATTTATACCCGCAAGAACATTAGGTTTTACATTTTGTAATTCAAATTTTGATGACTTTTGATGTTCAAAGGATTTTTTGAAAATTTCAATTTAATTGCTAAAGTCAGGAATCAATTAAACATTACACTCTTGGGCAGTATTTCGGATTGATACTATTAAGATTAAGATCCTCTTCCTCTTGTGTAATAATCAGGTGCTTGTTCTTGGGAAGAAATGTTCCTTTGGTATGCACATAGATAGAGGAAATGATTCCACGATGATTGCATAACAAGGAAGAAGTGGAGGAAAAATTCAGTGTTTTATTGTACAACGCTGCAACAAAGCTCTTGCAGCAAAACCCATCTGTACAATTAGGCATAATCGGAGTAGGGTGAAAAAAATCAAGCTCCCGCATCCTCTTCAAAGCCACTAAGGTGTTTGAGATGAAAGCTTGGTCAAGTGTATTTAAACAGACCGTGGTGAGAGAAAGCCATGTCTGAAATTCAGTTATCCAAAGAAACTAAATTAACTAAATGTAAAAAAGACAAAAAGAGAAACCTAAGCCATAACTTTTTAATAGATTTTGTGACTTCTTCTGTTAACTGTGTCCCTATAAGTAATTTATTATATACAGTAAGAAAACAATATTCTGTATAAATCCCAAAAGTGTAATATTGCAGCAGCCAATGAAAGATCAGGTTTGTACAGGTAACGTGATGAAACGAATAGGTTTTTGAGGACCTGCTTAGTCATTATAAACTGTCACATCGGAATTGTAAAGCACTCCAATAAAAATACATTTCTGTCTGTTAATATCAATTACAATGCTTTCTTTGATTCTGATGACAATAAGAAGTAAACTGAATTAAAGGAAACAGTACTATTTCTCTTGCAGACAACAATATGAGGCAATGTAGTACCCTCTTTTTTAAAAGCCTATATCTTGTTCACACACACACACACACACACACACACACAAACAGAGAAAGCTTAGGAGGATGTGCCGAGCCTTACCTGTGCTTCAGTGCTGAGGAAGTCGTGATCTCACTCACACACACACTCTGACTCTTCAGCAGTGTACAACCCTCAGTCTTGTTCAGCTGCTTGCCTTCACGCTCTTTCCTCTCTTATAACAACCCGCCCCTTCCTTTGGTTCACCCCCCTCCCTTCATCCCCCGTCCCTCGCTTTTCCATGCCATAAGCAGGAGCACACTAAGGTGTGGAATCATGCATAACTTAGTCAACTAGCAACCCTTAGTCAATGCTGACGTATATACCTTCATCAACAACGTCACTCCTGCTCCTAAGCTCCCAAAAAACAACTTCAACACATACACAACCTCTGCTTAGGTGCGATAACATACACATAAAAATTACTGTTATTTTTTGCATAAAAGAAAAGCTTATAAAGGCCAATGGGTGCATCCAAGGAGAAAAACAAACATTCCCGGAGGTGAAGAATTGTCTCAGTGGGCTGTTGAGGCAGTACAGCTCGAGCAAAGGACAAGGAAAAAAGGAAGATCTATTTATCTTTTTATAAAGATCTTGTGTATTTATCTATTTAAAAAATGTCAATCGTTCACCATCCTACGATAGTCTTTCATTTAGAGTATTTGGATCCATGTTTTCCTATACAGTAAATAACCATGTGACTAGTGTGAGAAGGCAGCTGCCTCCGATATAGAACATGGTGGACTGTTGGTCATGACACAAGCCTTAAATTTGTGCTGTAACTGTGTGTAGTTTTGTGTATAACCATGCACAGTTAAGTGGAGCTCTGGTTATAGCTCAATTTATCTAACTCATGTAACTGGACTACGGCTCTTGTCTTAGTATATCTGGATGGCAGGTGGAATCGATTTAGGGACTGAAGTATATCTGACTCCACTACGATAGGTGAAGTAGGTTTCCAGTTGCCCTATTACATCACACGGCAAAACACTCAAACAAACAAGTTACAGTAGCTAGTGGCAAATTGGTAGCATGTCGAACTGGGGAAACATGAAGAACTTTACAGCGTATTGTATGCTTTACTTTGTACAAATGAGGTGCTCACTATCTCCCGTGGTCTTGGTGTTATCTGAAGGTAGACAGAACCGCCATATAGTTAATGGCTACTTAGGGTTAGGCCCTTACAGATTTCTTTGACTTCTGGGTCAACGCCTGAGGCGGGAGCAAAGCATCTAGGCCAATTTTTGCAGCCAATTGAGTTATAAATGCAGGAGAATCTCCCCTTTCAATTGCATTATCTGGGTGTGCTAGGGTGACTTTGATCAATTGGATTTAGTACAGTTTTAGTAAATGTGCTGAGTGACCTGTTAGAAAGCACAGTGAATATAAAAATATACACACTTGTGTTAAAATTACAGGTCACTGTGATAAATTAGGTCAGACCTTTTTTGGCATTTAATGTCACATTAAAACAAACAGAACTGTTATAGCAGTGAGAACACTGCATAAGAGCTTGTTGCCTTTTGTTTCTAATATACATGGATAAGAATCTACTAACAAAACATCTTGATTTTGGTAAAAAAAAATCTTGCAGCTTCATCAAATTGTGTAAGGATCTGGTGTTCAAGTCATTTCACAAGTATTAAAGATAGAATTAAGAACTTTCCCGGGCTTTTCCTTAGCGGCAGAAAAGCTTCACCTCCGGTGTTGTGTTCTTGCACAAACAAGTTACCCCGGGCCAGGAGTAGCTCAGTGGTTAAGGCATTGGACTACGGTTCGGAAGATCCCAGGTTCAAACCCCACAACCACCAAGTTGCCACTGTTGGGCCCTTGAGCAAGGCCCTTAACCCTCAACTGCTCAGATGTGTAATGAGATAAAAATGTAAGTCGCTCTGGATAAGAGCGTCTGCCAAATGCCTAAATGTAAGTTTCAGAATTATGTTTAAAAAAAATTCTACCTTGGCCTCATTAGACTGTTGCGGATTTTGTTACGCGGTTTGGGTTGCTGTATGTATGTTATAGTGGGCTTGGATGGGCTTGAAAAAAATTGTCTACTCCTTAGTCCAGAAATAAAAAGAATCTAAGAATATGAGATTGTTGGGGGAAAAATGCTATTTTAATAGGGTGTGTAGACTTTCTCTATCCGCTGTTAGTACTGTATGAATCAACTGACTGCAGTGTAAATATCCTGATTTGCCAAAATGTGATGATTAATATTTTAAAACAGCATGATTTTGGTTGTAGAGAAAATTAAAGGTTTATATACAGTAAATGCACTGATCCTCATATGTAATTTTTTTAACATGCTCCTGTTTGGCATTTACTCAACATAAGCAGATTAAAGCACAGGCCAAACTGAACTAGACATTTCTGATTTAGTTTATACTCAGTCACTACATAGAATGGTGATGAAGCTCAATCATCCATTAAGGGCAAAGTATAAGCACACTACAGCTCACTGCACATTTAATACTGTCCACAAGCCTCCAAAAAAAAAAAAAAAAAAGCAAAACCTGTAGAAAGGTGAAAGCACAAAATGACACCAAATGATTTGACAGGAAAATGCATTTTTGGAAATCTTTGGGAGAGTGAGCTACCTCAAATATACACAGGAAGTTTTTCAGAACTCATAACTTTGTGAGACATGACAAGCTTTTTTGTCTTTATATTTTCTAGGATGATTAAAAAAAGAGATGCTGGTGCTGAAATGATATTTTCTCCCCAAAAAGCAAATGCACATTATCAAACAACATGGGAAAAAGAGAAGCAACTGTTGTTGCTTACTAATCTGAGAAGGGTCATAAAGCCATCTACAAATAATTTAAAATTCCTCATTGTACAGAGAAAGGCATCATTTGGGGAACCCCAAAGGCAGCCACCAGTCTTTCCAGGAGTGAGCATTCCAACTAATTCTATCCAAAGGCATACCGCTTAACTTTCAGCACTCAGTCCTCTGTTAGGACATAAACGGGTTCTTAACAGCACAACTTGAAATAGACTGAACAAGTATAGCTTTCATGGAAGAGTGGTTAATTAAAAGCCCCCCAAAATATATGGCAGCATGAGTACAGAGATGTCTGGTTATGCTTTCATGCTCCATTTTTGGCAATAACCAAACGCAGAAAATTACACCAAGCAGAGTGGCGAAAGGCTGGTTATTTGGGGATGTTTTGCAGCCACATGACCTAGGAAGCTTGAAGTCATTGAGGCAAAGATGAACAACACTTTATACCAGACAATATATCATTGAGGCAAATTTGAGGAGCACCTTCTGAGAATTATATTCAGGTTGGGCTGACACAAGGTGACGAAACTGGATGATGATCTGCTCTCAAACCCACCAGCAAACCAGGATCTAAAGGCTAAAGAAAAAAATCTATAAAATAAAGGAGTTGGAATGGTCAAGTCTAGCCCTCAAGCCTATTGAGATGGTGGAGAAAAATCTTAAGAGTGCTGTTATATTTCCTACATGTTGCAGAAAATTAAATGCAACAATAAATGTTGAAACAATATGATGCCATTGTTAATAAATAAAATATGTCTCATACCAAACTGCTGTCGTAACACACTGACAACACATACAGAAATGTACTGTAAAATATAGACATAGATGAATTTCCTATAAATTTAAGATATTGACATATGTTTTATATACAGGATACATACTGTACACTGTCCAGACAAAAAAGTCACCCTCAGGATTTAGCTAAGCAAATAGGTAAGAATCTTCCATTGGATAATTACTGCATTGATTGATATGGTTCAGCTTAAACAAGTTTAAAATAGAAAATTTAGAATATGTGACTTTTCTTTTTCTTTTTTTGACCATGCAGTGTATACAGTACAAACAAATTCAAAGTCAAATTTAAAATGCAACAATAAAATGCTAATTTCAATTTGTCACATATACAAGTACACATATACACAATTGAATGCTTATATGACTGTTCTTAAAAAAGGAAAGATGAAATGGAATAAGAGGGATTGGGGCAAATTGCACTTGAAAATAACATAAAATTTACAAATATACAACATACATAAAAAGATATATGTATATATATATATTTATTTATTTATTTATTTTTTTACTGTTTTTACTATTTTATATATTTTTATTTTATATATATATAAAATGTAAATGCAAAAGTATAAATTAATGTGTTACTCAAATGTTGTTTCTCAGGACCTCTAGGCATTTCCTGTGGTCTCTGGCACCAGGCTGTTGGCAGTGGATTTTTTTGGGTGCAGTGGGTTGCTGTGTGGCGACTCAATGGATCAGTTTGTTTGCCCATGAGCTCTTTATCGGATTGGGATCTGGGGAATTTGTAATCTACAACCTTAAACACTTTGTGTTCTGGGGAATGTGCTTGGCAGTTTGAAAGTGTTCTGATCCATTTGTTCTACATTGATTTTACTGTGGAAATGCACCCGATGGACTGGTCTTTAGTCTCCGTGGGCATTAGTCTTGGGTGCCCTTGATCCTGTCATCATATGTGTGTGTGTTGTAATTGACAAAATAAATTCAGTATAAATTACCTTGAAACAACTTGATAAAAAATTATTTGCCAATAAACAATATATGTTGTTTCCCCATAATTACATGTATGGGTAAAATTAAATATTTACGTTTAGGGGCATACAAACATCAATATGTATTGTAATCTATGTTATAACATATATGTATAAAAAGCTCTCTGATATATCGACATACATTACTGTACATATCAATTTAAGGCAGATGGCTAATAGTGGAAATAATGGCTAAGTGGAAAATGTGCACATGGAACATTTCAGTGAAGTCTTTTTTTCACAACCTGATGAAACACTCTAATGAAGAGTCTGTGAAAAACAGATCAGGGTAATTTGATGTGCCTAATAATTTTAAGTGAAAATACTGGAAAATCAAGTATACTCCGATGTTAACCCACCATTAGAACCCAAGTCAGTCATTGTTTTCAGATCACTTATAACAACATGGTTTATTTTAGACAATGTAAGACATGCATTAAGATCTTTAATGTTAAGGAACAAATTCTAAATTAAAAGCAGCTGCTGAATATGCAGGAGGTTATCATACCCTGTTACCATTTTCTGCTAAATGTTAATGCATTGATTAGAACCTTTTTTACCAGAATCCCTCAAAATACTTGAAGCAGTTTTCCACTCAGGCTTTTTTCCCCCATAGTGTGCGAACTGCACCTTGTTATATTTGAACTTAGATATAACAAAAGCCCAAATAAAAAGCTTCCAGGTCTCTACAGATGAAATTCATCAGACGCTGTGTCACATCATATTACTCTGGCCTGTGAATCCTGGGCACTGCATCGAGGTCCAAGTATATGATCGAATAAAGCTACCTCCCCCTACTCCCTCACTCACTCGTCCAGCACCAAAGCGAAATTGAAAAGTCAATTCCCCACAAAATATGCAATTAGGTGAGCAGACATATTCACCTGTGTGACGCATTGTGCTCAGCCGACTCTGCTTGAAAAGCCATTTCACTGCCTTTCATCATTCCCGGCAAGTTGTATTGTCTTATAAGGCGATGAAAAGCACCGATGCATTCCCAAGCCATTGGTGGAGACACGACTTTGGTTTATGGGGGGCGCGCGGCTGCCCAGACCTTGATGATGGTTATTAAAACTGGACCTTAAATTGATTTCATCAGCCAGAATGGGGAAAAAAATGCAAAAGTATTTAATGATGTAGATAAAAAAAATAAATAAACATTTTCAGGGAAGCATTATTTGCAAGACTAAGTCAACCAAGCAGGGACAACTGACACATTTCGAATTTCATTATTCTGAATGTTGTGTGTGTGTGTGTGTGTGTGTGTGTGTGTGTGTGTGTGTGTGTGTGTGTGTGTGCGTGCGTTGGGGAGGCAGTGATATATAGTCCCCTGTAAATCTATTGGAACACTAAGGCCAATATTTTTTTGCTACACACTGAAGAAATTTGGGTTTCAGATCAATTTAAGTGTGAGGTCATAGATTAAAATGCTAACTTTCATTTCTGCATTCATATTAGATCTGTTAAATAACTAAGCAGCTTTTTGTCTGCTTATGATCCAAAACATGCATTGGTCACAACAAGTATTTTGACCCTAAAATTTTTCTTTTTAAGATAAATTTGTGAGTAGCGGGAATAATCCTTTCATAAATTTGCTAACATAAGATAAGATATACCTTTATTCATCCCACGGTGGGAAATTTCTATGTTACACAGCAAAGAAAGAAATACGCAGAACAGTGTATAAATACAAAAGAAAATAAACAAACAATGCAATAGTTACACTTTCAAACAAATTGCACCAGGTAATATTGCACAGTTTCAAATGGTATTATTGCACAGTTACTGTACGATTGCACAAAAGTTATTGTTAAAAACAGGTAATAACAGTGGACATTATAAAGACTGGGAGCAGCTCTGATTGTACAGTCTAACAGCAGAAGTGAGGACCTTTGGTATCGCTCCTTGAGACACAAAGGATGTTATAGTCTGTCACTGAAGGAGCTGCTCAGAGATGAAACTGTTTTGTTGAGATGAGGGTAATTCTCCAGCAATGATGATAGCTTAGCTACAGTACCATTCTCCTTTCTCCCACATCCTGTATTGTGTCCAGGGGAATCCCCAAGACTGAGTTGGTCTTACTAATCACTGCTATGTCAAATTCAACATCTCAGTATACAATAACTAGCAGTCTACCTAAAAAGGTGGGAGTTAGGATTGACTATTACCAATTTTGGAAGTCAAGTTTATCTGAACTTATCTGATCTTAATCACTAGCTGTTCCTCTACAACTAAACTGATGAAGTCATACATTTATGAATATATACATTTCATATTTAAAATTTTTAATCCATTATAATTTATGTCCATTGGTGCAATAAATGTGCTTTATACTGTAAGTAAAAGTGAATTAAAGGCGCAATCCCAATCCCTGCCACTGCAATTAGGGCAACCTTAATTCCCAAGTCTGGATAGAATAAGAGGGTTGCATCAGAAAGGACATCCAGTGTAAAAACCGGTGCTAAATTGTATGCAGATTCGATGGTCAACTGTGGTGACACTTTGACAGAAAGAACAACATTATAGAGTCGAGCAGTTCTAGTTGTGCTGGAAAGTCCTGTTCATAAGCATCAACATCGTTTTTAAAATCGAACAGCGCCTCACCTTGGAAAATGTCCACTGAATAATGATTTTGAGTTTTAAGCAAGGGCACCCTCACGTTTGTCCAAGGGTACAAATTTTTTTAACTAAATATACAGTGGTGTGAAAAACTATTTGCCCCCTTCCTGATTTCTTATTCTTTTGCATGTTTGTCACACTTAAATATTTCTGCTCATCAAAAACCGTTAACTATTAGTCAAAGATAACATAATTGAACACAAAATGCAGTTTTTAAATGAAGGTTTACATTATTAAGGGAGAAAAAAAACTCCAAATCTACATGGCCCTGTGTGAAAAAGTGATTGCCCCCCTTGTTAAAAAATAACTTAACTGTGGTTTATCACACCTGAGTTCAATTTCTGTAGTCACCCCCAGGCCTGATTACTGCCACACCTGTTTCAATCAAGAAATCACTTAAATAGGAGCTACCTGACACAGAGAAGTAGACCAAAAGCACCTCAAAAGCTAGACATCATGCCAAGATCCAAAGAAATTCAGGAACAAATGAGAACAAAAGTAATTGAGATCTATCAGTCTGGTAAAGGTTATAAAGCCATTTCTAAAGCTTTGGGACTCCAGCGAACCACAGTGAGAGCCATTATCCACAAATGGCAAAACATGGAACAGTGGTGAACCTTCCCAGGAGTGGCCGGCCGACCAAAATTACCCCAAGAGCGCAGAGACAACTCATCCGAGAGGCCACAAAAGACCCCAGGACAACATCTAAAGAACTGCAGGCCTCACTTGCCTCAATTAAGGTCAGTGTTCACGACTCCACCATAAGAAAGAGACTGGGCAAAAACGGCCTGCATGGCAGATTTCCAAGGCGCAAACCACTTTTAAGCAAAAAGAACATTACGGCTCGTCTCAATTTTGCTAAAAAACATCTCAATGATTGCCAAGACTTTTGGGAAAATACCTTGTGGATCGACAAGACAAAAGTTAAACTTTTTGGAAGGTACGTGTCCTGTTACATCTGGCGTAAAAGTAACACAGCATTTCAGAAAAAGAACATCATACCAACAGTTAAATATGGTGGTGGTAGTGTGATGGTCTGGGGTTGTTTTGCTGCTTCAGGACCTGGAAGGCTTGCTGTGATAGATGGAACCATGAATTCTACTGTCTACCAAAAAATCCTGAAGGAGAATGTCCGGCCATCTGTTCGTCAACTCAAGCTGAAGCGATCTTGGGTGCTGCAGCAGGACAATGACCCAAAACACACCAGCAAATCCACCTCTGAATGGCTGAAGAAAAACAAAATGAAGACTTTGGAGTGGCCTAGTCAAAGTCCTGACCTGAATCCTATTGAGATGTTGTGGCATGACCTTAAAAAGGCGGTTCATGCTAGAAAACCCTCAAATAAAGCTGAATTACAACAATTCTGCAAAGATGAGTGGGCCAAAATTCCTCCAGAGCGCTGTAAAAGACTCGGTGCAAGTTATCGCAAACGCTTGATTGCAGTTATTGCTGCTAAGGGTGGCCCAACCAGTTATTAGGTTCAGGGGGCAATTACTTTTTCACACAGGGCCATGTAGGTTTGGATTTTTTTTCTCCCTAAGTAATAAAACCCCTCATTTAAAAACTGCATTTTGTGTTTACTTGTGTTATCTTTGACTAATAGTTAAATGTGTTTGATGATCAGAAACATTTTGTTTGACAAACATGCAAAAGAATAAGAAATCAGGAGGGGGGCAAATAGTTTTTCACACCACTGTATTTCCAGACTAAACTTTGACAGAGAATCTAATCCTAGATTTTTATTTAATACTGTAGCGAAAATAACTAGGATTAAGTCTAGCACCTAAACATGTTGGCTTATGACTGCAATTGCCTGACCATAACACTTTCGTCCCCAAGTTTTCATCACTGGTAACCTCAACAAATACCAATACAAACACATTACCTGTACCACAATCATAAAATGGTAATACTGTAAATACATTGGTCTTTGTGATATCATCAACATGAACCTTTAATAAGGGACTGGCATCAAGGTCTTTACTCCAAGGTCTTTACCACAGGTATTTTACTATTGCATATGATGTAATTAAAAAGGTCTTTTTTTTTATTACTACATACTGTTCGACATAAGCTTTCTTCAAGCTGCTCTTTCACAATGTCAAAATTAAGTAGCATGAAGTCAGCAAAGCATCCAGTGTCTAAAGTTCTTTTACACATTCCTTAACTTTATTAAGCTGGTGTCTCTTATCTGGCATTCCTGAAATTTAGAACTGTGTGCCATCAGCATAGTTATTGAAACTGATGCCATGCTTATCAATAATTGGATCAAGAGGTAGCATATTTAGAGAAAAAAGACTCTAAAATAAAGCATTTTGGAAGATTAATCTGTTCTTTATTATGCATAAAGACATCACTATTCATTTCTATTAACTGATAATGATCAGTCAAAAAAAAAACTGTGCCAGAAGAGCCCATTCCTTTAATTACAGTATAACATTTAGTCGATCTAGAGAAAAGTGAGGAAGTATGAATCAAAAGCTCCCCTGAGATTAAACAACACAAGCAAGGAGACAGTTATCTTTAAAGAGGTCTGTACTTTGTAGTCATTTTTGGACATTTAAATGTGCAAACAAAATATGTGACAAAATAGGTGGAAAAAAACATTCCCTGTGTTTTGTCTTGTCTGTATTTTTGTCTGCATTTTTTTTCATATGGTGTATATATACAGTAAATGCAGTAAATATTGTGCAACATGACTATGCAGTATACAGAATATACATAATAGATAATAGGTGATATAAACAAGTTATGAATATAGCAATAAATAACCTTATAACCTAAATCTTATGTGCTATCTACTTTAAAAAAATATGGTAACAAAATTGCACGTATTATTTTTAAGCAGTTTTTAAGGCATGATTTTTTTATTTTGTGGAATTTACTTGAAAAAATCATATAAAAAATCCTAAATTATTTAGCCAGACGCATATTATTTTTAAGTATTTATGGCTTGATTTTATCCCCTAGCAGAATCCACTTAAATAAATCATGTAAAACATCCTAAATTATTTAGCCAGACACATGATGATTTTCAAAAGGTACTCATATGTATTAAGGAAAATTACTTAATAATATAAAAAAATATTTTATAATGAAATGAATACATAATACATTTTGGTGTTAAACATGCTTTTATTTCATGTTTCACTGTTATCAAAATATTAAACAGTGTGTAAAATAGTGTATATAACATTTACAGCAGTTTTAAGATCTGTAAAACAATTTGTAAAACAGTTTCTAACTGACAATTTCTATGCCATTGAAATCAACTGTATGCTAACATCTTTTCTTGTGGGAATAGTCACATTCTGTACTAAAATCTGAGAGAACTTGTACAGTAAACGTATTTCTACCACTATCTAAACCATTATCTTTGTAACATTGTAATACATAATAACTCCCCAAAACTTGTTTCAGTGAACTGTGGAGACTGACACTACAACAAACTCAAGTATGCTAATAGCTAATGGCGGACAGGATGTTTTCAGAAATGTTCACAATGTTTAATTTATTTCATTTATATTGCTGACACAAGTACAACAAAAGGAGCTTATTTAAGAAATAAAAATAAAATAAAAAAATTAGTAAGGGGCCTAACTTACTTCTTAACATTTTACACTGTTCGTCTGCTCCTTCAAAATGGCGTCTGATCACTGGTGCTGTTGTTGAGATTCAAATGAAGGTGACTTTGTCATGCACACTCAGCCGCGACCGGCACTAGGACCCGGAAGTAAGACGGTCGCGAACCTGAAAGCATAAAAGGAAACAAGATGGCGCCACACATCGCTCTGTCATTGAGTTATGCCCATGTCTTTTCGGAATCGTTCCAGTATATGTGAGTACTCACTTTCTTGGCTATCTTTTCAGACTGAGTGTGTGTTTATAGGACTAGGGTTAGATTGTGTCTTTCCTGTGCTCATTGAGTGTGAGAGTCCTTATAGCAAATCACGTGATTATCCTGACACAGACACCGCGCACTCCTATAATGAGTTCACCCGTCAACTCAAGTTAACATTTGAACATCCCGCGGGTGAGGTGGAGACCGACACAAAGCTCTACCACCTGCGGCAGGGAGGACTGTCCATGAGTAAGAACACCGCCGAGTTTCGGACCCTCGCCATCCAGACCTCCTGGGGAGACGCAGCCCTCCGGACGTCCTACTTCGAGGGCCTGGCTAATCGCATCAGAGACGAGCTAGCCGGACGAGAGCTCCCAGCCACACTGGAGGGGCTAATCCTGCTAGCCCTCCGGATCGACCAGCGCCTCCTATCCCGCCCGAAGCCAGCTCCTCGAACCCTGCCGCCACCGTCCACTTACGTCTACACTGCACCAAGGCCACCAACCACCGTCACCATCGCTCTCCCTGGACGTGTCGGATCTCCACCCCCTGCCGTGGTTGACACCGGAGCTGGGGAACCCATGCAGCTAGGGCGCGCCTCCCTGACCGTGGCGGAACGCGAGAGACGTTACCGCGAGGGACTGTGCGCCTACTGCGGCTCACAGGCCTACCATCGAGCGACCTGCCCGTCCCGTCCGGGAAACGCCCAAACCCGGTGAGAGAGAGGAGAGACTCCCCGGGTACCATCCATCTCTCCGCTACCACCGACAACACCGCTACTCGGCTCACGGTCCAGGTAACCCTCCATCTTGGCCACAGACGGGTCAGAAGTACCGCGTTCATCGATTCTGGTACCGCGGGTAACTTCATTGACTCCAGAGGATTGGGGGTAAAGATTGAGGCGTTATCCCAGCCAGTGAAAATCACCTCAGTCGACGGGCGGCCCCTCTCATCCAGCCCCATCACCCAGCAGACTCCACCCATCACTCTCATCCTCGGTCAACATCAGGAGTCTATACGATTTCACCTTACACCCATCTCCTCTCCACCCATCATCCTCGGCTACCCCTGGCTCTTACAGCACGACCCACTCATCTCCTGGTCTCAGAACCGGATTCTTCAATGGGGGCCGACCTGCACCGACTTATGCCTACAGGCCCAAGTGTTCCAGGGAGTCCGAGGCCCCCGACGTCGACATCCACGCCATCCCGCCACCATATCGAGACCTGGCTGAGGTGTTCTGCAAACGCCGGGCCAGCCATCTACCACCTCATCGACTCTACGACCTAGCCATCGAACTCCAGCCAGGCTCCAGCCCCCCCCGCGGCCATCTCTACTCCCTCTCTACCAGCGAGACCCAGGCTATGGAGGAGTATGTCGCCAGCGTCCTGCGAAATGGCACCATCAGACCCCCCTCCTCGCCGGCTGCCGCGGGGTTCTTCTTTGTAAAGAAAAAAGGGGGCGAACTTTGTCCGTGTGTCGACTATCGGGGGCTTAACAAGATCACCATCAGAAATCGTCACCCTTTGCCTCTTACCATCTCAGCCCTGGACACCCTCTCTGGTGCCACCATGTTCACTAAGTTGGACCTCCGGAGCCCCAACAACTTGGTGCGCATCAGAGAGGGTGATGAGTGGAAGACGGCCTTCATCACCCCCACCGGACACTATGAGAGCCTGGTCATTCCATTTGGTCTCTGCAACGCACCCTCGGCCTTCCAGTCTTTCATCAACGACGTCCTCAGGGACATGCTAGGCCGATGGGTGTTCGTCTACCTAGATGACATTTTAATATACTCACGCACCCCGAGGAACACACAAAACACGTTCGAGCTGTCCTTAAGAGATTGCTCGCCCACCAGCTGTACTGTAAGTTGGAAAAGTGTGCTTTTCACGAGCACTCCACCACGTTCCTGGGTTTTGTTATCTCGCCCCAGGGTGTGGCCATGGACCCGCAGAAGCTGGAGGTTGTACGTCACTGGCCCCTACCCAGGACACTGAAACAGCTCCAACGCTTTCTCGGGTTTGCGAACTTTTATCGTCGCTTTATCCGGGGCTACAGTACAGTTGCAGCACCACTCACTGCACTTACCAGGCTCTCCAACCATTCCTTCCAACTCAACCCTACCGCCATCTCAGCTTTCCACCGACTCTGTCACCTGTTCACCACCGCCCCGATTCTTCTCCATCCGTATGCCAGCCAACCGTTCGTTGTGGAGGTGGACGCGTCGGAAGTGGGCGCCGGCGCTGTTCTCTCACAACGAGGTCCAGACCAGAAGCTACACCCCTGTGGCTTTTACTCCAAAAAGTTTAACCCCACTCAGCAGCGATACGGAGTAGGGGACCGTGAACTGTTGGGCATAAAGTGGGCCTTGGAGGAGTGGCGTCACTGGCTCCAGGGTGCCAGTGAGCCATTCATTGTCTGGACGGATCATCAGAACCTCATCACCATCCGCAACCTCAAACAGCTGAACCCACGACAGGCACGGTGGGCCCTGTTCTTCGAACACTACGATTTCCATCTTTCGTACCGCCCGGGGTCAAAGAACACCAAGGCTGATGCCCTCTCCCGTCAATACGAACGAGAGGCGCCCCGGGCGGAGCCCGTGCCTGTCCTTCCACCCACCCGGATCATCGCACCCCTGCACTGGGATATGGAAACGAGGGTCCACCAGGCACTGGCCAGCCAACCCGCACCGGCAGGTGTGCCGCCCGGGCGGCTCTACGTTCCCACTCAACTCCGGCCCGAAGTCCTCCAGTGGGGCCATTCTTCGCCCGTCGCGGGACACCAGGGAACCCGGAGAACCCTCACCTTCGTGGGACGGGCCTTTTGGTGGCCTTCAATGAGGAGGGAGGCTACTGAGTTCGTCCGGGCGTGCCCAGTGTGTGCCAGGGCCAAAGACTCCAACCAACCAACACCGGGGGAGCTTCAACCACTTCCAGTTCCTCGTCGGCCCTGGTCGCACATTGCCGTCGACTTCATCACGGGCCTGCCAATCTCCGAAGGAAGAGACGTCATCCTCACCATCGTGGACCGCTTTTCCAAGGCAGTGCACCTGGTGGCCCTCACCGGACTCCCGTCAGCCAAGACCACAGCCGAGCTGATATTGGAACACGTAGTCCGATTGCATGGGTTCCCTAAGGACATCGTCTCGGACAGAGGTCCCCAGTTCACTGCCCGGTTCTGGAAGGCCTTCTGCCGTCTGATCGACTCGTCCTGCAGTTTGTCCTCTGGCTACCACCCCCAGACGAACGGTCAGACGGAGCGAACCAACCAACAGCTGGAGCGCTACCTAAGATGTTTCGTGTCGGATCGCCAGCGCTCCTGGGCCCGCTACCTCAAGTGGGCCGAATTATCACACAACCTTCACGTCTCCTCAGCCACCAACCTGAGCCCATTTGAGGTGTGCTATGGTTTCCAGCCTCCGATGTTCACCCACCAGGAACCGGAGGTTGACGTACCATCGGCCCAACAGTTGGTTCGCCGGTGCCGGCGGCTATGGCACCAAGCCAACCTCGCCATCCGACGCACCAACGCCAACTATGTGGCCCAACACCGCCGTCGGCACCCTCCGGGACGGTTGTACCACGTAGGTGACAAAGTGTGGCTATCGACCAAAAACCTCCACCTGCACACAGAGTCAAAAAAGTTATCACCAAGGTTCATCGGGCCATACCGCATTACTCTCAGGATCAACCCTGTCACCTACCGGCTCCAGCTGCCTGCGGCGCTCCGGATCCACCCTGTCTTCCACACCTCACAGCTGAAACCATTCACCACCTCACCCATGGTTACACCCACCCCCCCTGCTCCTCCTCCCCGAATCATTGACGGCGGTCCCGCCTACACCGTGCGACGGATCCTCGACTCGCGCCCTCGGGGCAGGGGCACCCAGTATCTGGTCGACTGGGAGGGCTACGGCCCCGAGGAGCGGTCCTGGGTTCCGGCTCGCTTCATCCTCGACTCCGGGCTCATTAGGGACTACCGTCACCGGGTATCCTCCACCCCTGGACCGTCCGGAGTCGGTCCTGGACGGGGGGGCACTGTCATGCACACTCAGCCGCGACCGGCACTAGGACCCGGAAGTAAGACGGTCGCGAACCTGAAAGCATAAAAGGAAACAAGATGGCGCCGCACATCGCTCTGTCATTGAGTTATGCCCATGTCTTTTCGGAATCGTTCCAGTATACAGTTGTTACAAAATCGGAGCATCGTATGTAACGTCGCCGCCGCATTACGGCATGTGCATTTGCTGTGCATTTGCTTGCTTTTACCACTGAGTGGCGCTATATAACTACAGACTGACGCATCATGCCTTACATTCTCTGTCTCATTAATGAGACGCGTCCCATTAAATAATACACGTAGTAGCCCATAACATCAAGTGAAACACTGTAGTTGATCGAATTCATAATCACAGTACTATAATTACAGTACAAATGTAGAATTCAAATTAAATCAAATCTTATTAAGATCAAATTTAAGCACAATAAATATTAACACAGTGAGCCTTTAGATTTTATCACGTGTAATTAGAAAATAAGTGTGTAGGGTTTTATTTAAATATAAATTTCTAAACCAATAAGATCAAATAACACCAAGTTATTATTATAACAGGCTTACTTCGTCACTTATCAAAGACGTACACTTGCTTTCAAAGAAGTCGAGTGGCTTATTAACGTCTCTGGTGTGCATTGTCTCTAAGTGGCCGCTTGGTGTAGCGGGTAGAACACTCGACTAGTGATCTACAAAGCGCCAGTTCGAATCCCGAGTGATGTTTTAAAATTGTTTTATTTTAAAACTAAATAAAATGTTTTAAGTGCGCTTAAGGTAGAGTCTTATAAAGGCTATGTAGACTTGTATAGTTTTATTATATATTTTTGCACATTAATCTGAGTCCTCATCTATTAGATCTGTTTAGTTTTTTTTTCCTGCCGGGACGAATGCGCGGTTCCATCCCTTTCCCGCCTATTCAGGGAGCCTACGGAGTGAGCGATTAACCATAGTCGAATCGATTGGTGTGCGTCCAACTCACGTTACTCGTTTGCTATTCATGCCGGCTGGTGATAATTAACGTTAATATGATCTCGGGCTTGCTCACGATGCTCAACATCTATAAAAATAGCAAAGTATTGTGTATAGAGTGATAAAAAAAAAAACTATCTAACGCATGTTAGAAAACATAATTTCCTGCATTTTTTTCTGCTTCAGGAGTCAGTCTGTTCTGAGACAGTGAGAGTAGAGGAAGTGGGCAGATTCAGGACCAGGGAGGGAGCCGGAGACAGCAGAACAAAGAGATGATATTGCCAGCACCAGCACAGGGAGCACAGTTTTTAGTTTAGATCTCATGTTTACATTTTATTGTATGTTGATGGCTTGACTGTAAACAACATAAACAATGCAATAAATTTATAAAAATATATATTTATTGTCCCCCCTGCTGTTAAATGAAATTTGCGTTATTTTACGTTAATGTTACGTTATTACATTATTAACGTCGACAGAATAAAGTAAAGTTTTATTTCTGGAATTGATGCACGGGCTTCATCTTAGGCTTTTTTTTCTTTCGGTTCTTTCGTTTCTCAGCGCCGGACTGTTGATGTCTCTTTCCAGGACCAGGCATATCGTTCAATTATTATAATTCTTTTGGCCAAATACTGTAGGCAGCCGTAACAGAGGTGAGGGCGCGCGCGTCATCACGTGTGCTTAGCCGACTCTGCGTTCACCGTAGACTTCAATATAGACGTTTATATTTTTGTTTATTTGTATATGTATGTTACTAATATTAATTTTTTAGAGATTGTGTGTGTGCGTGCACGGAGAGTTTGTGTTGATAAGTGTATGTCGATAAGTTGATAAGTGTATCAGAAAGCATTAAAATGTTCATTTGAATTAAAATGACACACACACGTCTGTATATACAGTATATCAATTACATATATATCAATTTCATTAGTTCGTTCATTCTATTTGAAGCTTCGGATGTTTGTTTTTTTCTTGGTTTGGTTAGATTAGTTCTGAACTCGCTTCCGTGAAACTATCGCTAAAACAATGTGTGTAAAACAAGAGTGTCATAGTCCATTGTTAGTTTTAATGATTTGGCTGAAACTAATTATCACTACATAAGTACCCTAACACCATTGATCATGAGTCTCAGCTGAACCTAATTCTATACTTGTAACAGAAAATGTAGATGCAGATTCCAAATGTGTATTTATATAATAGATAGATAGATAGATGTGTGTGTGTGTGTGTGTGTGTGGGCTCTACGCAGGGGCAAGAGAGGGCAGCGCACCCTTAAATGTCTGCACATGTTAATATATTCCTAAAATGTATATATTACAAGTTGATAAACTGATCTGCGGTAGCGGAAAAATCCGCTGAAAATGACAGGCTGCAGCGCACACACACACACACACACACATACACACGCGCGCGCACACACACACACACACACACACAGACACACCTCCCTTGAGCCCTGCGTCTGTCGGATTTCAGCTGTCACGGGGTGGAAAGACTTTGAAGCAGTTTATATATGAATCTAAGCTTGAACTTATCAGCATTGTAAATATATAATACTTTTCAAATAAAATCGCTATTACTTTGACCCTGAAGTTTAGTTTAGCACACACAAAAAACAGAAAAGTCATTTCTGGTAAATCAACGGAATGTGTAGTTTATTTACAGTAATTCATTAAAAAATGAATATACATTGTACAGTACACGGTAAACACGGGAAAGATTACAAAATGAAAAAACAAACAGTGTCTACTTTATAAACAGCTTAGTATGTGCGTCGAGATGCTGAAATCCCTTGCATGTTTTTGCTTCCAAGTGGAGAGATATTTGACCGATAGCCTAGAACAAAAGATCTATAGGTGTGATCACAACCCTCTCCGACCGACCGTGCCATCAATCACTGACCACCTCAGAAGTTCCCTCCAATGTATGGCTGCAATACTTGTTTTGCAAGTATTTTTAACACCATTCAAAGGCTTACAAGTTCCATTCAACATATAATGATGTCTCCACATGTTAATATATTCCTAAAATTTATATATTACAAGTTGATAAACTGATCTGCGGTAGCGGAAAAATCCGCTGAAAAAAGGACAGGCGCGCACACACACACAGACACACACACACAGACACACACAGACACAGACACACACAGACACACCTCCCTTGAGCCCTCGGTAAACATCCAAGCACTGAGGCACGCAAATCCCCTGACCACAATAAGGTGGCAATCCCAAACAGCAAACAAAAAAAAATATTATTCAGAGCACGATATACAACCGTAATGAATCCCGTAACCGGCTTATACAGCTGGCATGTGACCAACGTATTTAACCGTGATGAGTCCATAAAATCAGTAGCAGCTAATAATTACTAATTACTTTAGTTAATGCTGCTACTGATTTTATTCCAGTTTACCTGTTCAGGTTGATTGCGATTCTTTTTAAAATATTGTCTCAGTTTTATACGTATGTTGTTCGTCTTGATGTTTGTCTTCTTTTCACTTGGCAACACTCAAATGCAAATTATTCACCGTGAATCAGCTGTTCTCACCTATCCATTCAGAGAAACTGAATGAGCTGAAATGAGCCTTTGTTTCACGACCGCGACACCCCTCTCTCTCACGCACATACAGTACAGAGTAGACCAAATCATTACAGTACATACTTTATCCAACGAACATGAAAAATATCCACATAATGATGAGTTAAGAAGCATTGCTTAATTCTCGTTTAGACAGACTGTTTGTATCTGATTATTGGTATTATTAAAGAACAGCAGCACAAACAACAACACAAGGGCTTGTACAGCAAGACACATTTTTATTATTTTGCAAAGAGTTAAATTTGTAACATTAAAAGGCATCCGAATTTAAATATATAAATTACTAGAAACAAATTGAGCACACTATCAGAATAAAAAATATAACAAATCAAATGTAAACTTTTAGTAGTTTATGATGACCATAACAGCCTACTGCATTTCATTATTTATAATAACACAAAAACAATATTACAATATTTGTTATTTTAATATAAACTCGGTATCATTATCCTCCTTGTGTATGTGTAAAAAACATTTGATTTGTTATATTTTTTATTCTGATAGTGTGCTCAATTTGTTTCTAGTAATTTATATATTTAAATTCGGATGCCTTTTAATGTTACAAATTTAACTCTTTGCAAAATAATAAAAATGTGTCTTGCTGTACAAGCCCTTGTGTTGTTGTTTGTGCTGCTGTTCTTTAATAATACCAATAATCAGATACAAACAGTCTGTCTAAACGAGAATTAAGCAATGCTTCTTAACTCATCATTATGTGGATATTTTTCATGTTCGTTGGATAAAGTATGTACTGTAATGATTTGGTCTACTCTGTACTGTATGTGCGTGAGAGAGAGGGGTGTCGCGGTCGTGAAACAAAGGCTCATTTCAGCTCATTCAGTTTCTCTGAATGGATAGGTGAGAACAGCTGATTCACGGTGAATAATTTGCATTTGAGTGTTGCCAAGTGAAAAGAAGACAAACATCAAGACGAACAACATACGTATAAAACTGAGACAATATTTTAAAAAGAATCGCAATCAACCTGAACAGGTAAGCTGGAATAAAATCAGTAGCAGCATTAACTAAAGTAATTAGTAATTATTAGCTGCTACTGATTTTATGGACTCCTCACGGTTAAATACGTTGGTCACATGCCAGCTGTATAAGCCGGTTACGGGACTCATTACGGTTGTATATCGTGCTCTGAATAAAAAAATTTTTTGTTTGCTGAGCAAAATTAAAATAGAACAATTTTTTTAAAAAAAGCATCATCCAGGATTCGAACCGACACTTTGTAAATCCCTGACTGAGCGCTCTAGCCGCTACGCCAACCAGGCACTAAGAGACAACACACCTCCGTGATGTTAATAAGCCACTCGACTTCTTTGAAAGCAAGCGTTAAATAAGTAACGAAGTAAGCCTGTTATACAATTATACTATTTGCACGTGTATTTTATCTGTTTTAAACTTGGTGTCATTTGATCTTGTTTAGAAATGCCGCACTTCCGCGTTGTTGCGCGGGCATCGCAATCACACCGGGTAGTAAAAATCCCCTGTAAACCAACAAACCCCGAGTATTTTATAGCGCGGGGTGCAAACCGGAGAGCTTGCCAGCCAAGGATAAAAAAAGATGAATTGGGCACACGCCGTGACAGGCTGAAAAAAAATTATTGTTATCAAAAATGTAACAGATGTAACACCGGACCTCATTACCCACAATGCATCTCCCGCACTGGACTACACTGCCGTAAACAGCTGTCGTAAATCAAAATGGCCACCACTTTTCATCAGTATAATGACACACACACACACACACGCAGCAGCAGCAGACCGAGCCGTCACTCCCCTAAATTTAAAGAATACAAACTGGTTGCGTGCGAGTTTGCTGTTTTTTCTATAGTATACTGAAGCAAAATCAAAATGCAACAAATTTTTTTTATTTTAATTTTGCTATAATTAAAATAAAAAAATTTAAAACATCATCCCTCGGGATTCGAACCAGCGCTTAATATAACACTGGCCGTGGGCTCTAACCGCTACACCAAGCGGGCACTGAAAGACAATGCACCCAAGTAACGTTAAATAAGGCAAGGTTAATAAAGCAAGCGCTGGATAAGTAACGAAGTAAGCCTGTTATAATAATAACTTGGTGTTATTTGATCTTATTGGTTTATAAATTTATATTTAAATAAATAGTAAACTTGGCCGATTTCGTTATAATTTTGTTTGATGAGTGGGGCTTGAAAATTCTCTTGAAAAATATGGTCATTTATTTCAGTTAATAAATCTACTATAATTTTTCTTTTTACTCATTATTGTACAGTACACATTAATAGCTCTGGTTCAGATTTGTCATGTTTGTTGTGGAAATTACCATCACTGTTGTATTTACTGCGATGAATGAAAATGTCACTTTGCGCCACCTGGCGGCCATTTTACGAATGACTTTGAAATGCAACTGATTTATTTTGGCCGCTGTTGCCTTTAAACGGCGGTATACGCGGCGAGATCGCCATTCCAATTTTGTAACCACTGTATGTGAGTACTCACTTTCTTGGCTATCTTTTCAGACTGAGTGTGTGTTTATAGGACTAGGGTTAGATTGTGTCTTTCCTGTGCTCATTGAGTGTGAGAGTCCTTATAGCAAATCGCGTGATTATCCTGCCTGCTCGTGTTTATCCGCGTTTGGGTTTACCATTCACGCTACAGGGCTAACTGCTAAAGCTATCTGTTCATCCCGGTTAGTTTGTGACAGACTTAATAAAACCCGGATAATTGAGCCAATTCTCTTAAAATAAATATGAAGCCTTTTTTCCTAAAAATTTTTGACCAAATGGTTCTTCAAATTAAGCCTAAAAATTGCACTAATTTCCTTAAAAAAATAGGTAAAATTTATTTCTTCATTTTATTAGTGAAATGTTCTCAATATATTATAAATACACAGAAAACCATTTTTAAAAATGAAATATGCATATTATTTTTAATGATTACATAAATTTTTTTAATGAAAATTACAAGCCTCATGATTCATTTTTTACAGTGTGGATACAACCTGCTTCACTGCAACACCACATTACAGACTATATTACAAGTGAATTGGATGTCACTTTAGCTCATTACACACCTCACTAAAGTGCCTTTGACTGATGATGGCGTGTATTGTTAGCTCCTATATGAATAATTATCTTCTAAAAAACTATGCTTGCCTAAGAACCTTAGATTACCTGGTATGTCCATCACACTAGCTCCCAGAATACACCTTGCACGCGCTGGTGGCCGTAAAAGCCTAGCTAATTTTACATGCTGTATAATAGAGCCTTCTATACCCAGAGCCCTTTCACCAAGCTTCTCACCGGGTGCTTTACTGAGGCGAGCAATTGTCATGACACATGATGAGTTTGACTGAGATGAGTGGTGCGCCTGTGGGCGGGCCTTAGCGATAGCTTTGCCTTTGCAATTATGCTCCTGAGTAGGCACCTATTTGCTCCTCTTTGAGGGCTCTAATCTTGGAATCAGGGGCTTTGTTATCGCTGCATAAGGCACCTAGATATCCCCCCTACAGAGCTCATGCTGCGCTCACTCATGTTAACCCTCTCCAGAAACTGAATGTGCACCACTAATGCTGTTATCCTCTCCATCAGTGAGCTAACTGATATACACTTAGCACAACTAAAGCTATTAATAATGATGAAGGAAGATTAACTAAATGCCCTGCACGTGACACACTGCACAAGCTTAATGTAGACTAGGATGACAATTACATACAGTATGCCTTAGTTGTAGCTTCCTGGTGATGATTTTAATTCAATTCAATTCAATTTTATTTGTATAGCTCTTTTAACAATTGTTATTGTCGCAAAGCAGCTTTACACAATCAAAAGAATTATTTAAAGTTGTATGGAATGTGAATGTGTATGAATCAGTATGATCAGATAGTCCCTGGTGAACAAGCCGAGGGCGACAGTGGCAAGGAAAAACTCCCTGAGATGGTAATAGGAAGAAACCTTGGGAGGAACCAGACTCAACAGGGAACCCATCCTCATCTGGGTGAAACAGATAGCAGGAAATGATCTGTATTTATACAGTGTGTTAGGTGGCAGGCAGTTCAGCTATAATAGTTGATGTTAATTGATGTTAAAATGGAGTCCAGGTAGTTATTGGAGACTCAGATAGACTTGTAGAAAGTTCCAGTCCTGAACTATCGAATTGTCAAGTCCTCAGAGAAACAGCTGCTAACACCAGTCGAGGCCAGAACCGTCTTCTAGGTAGATAGAATCATCCCCAGACACCAGACGCAGTCCAAAAACACACGGGGCATCCATGCGACGAGACCTCCAACCAGAAGCGGGGCACCAGGATGGGTCAGACAGGTCCGGAGGGCAGAGGGAGTCTGGACCACTGGCAGCTCAGGAATGGCATGTGTAGCTCGACAGAGAGAGAGAGAGAGAAAGGGGGGGGGGAGACAGGGGGAGAGAGGAAAGAGAAAGAAGGGGAGAAAGAGAAGAAGAGGAGAGATGGCAGTTAGGTATGGTCACGGTCACATAATGTATAATGTGAATGTATATTTACTGTAGAGTGCAAGCAGGGACTCCGGCAGGACTAACTATGACAGCATAACTAAAAGGGAGAGCCAGAAGGAAACACAAACATGAGGGCTCCCTGAGATGTAAAGCAAACAATCACCCAGTGGTGTCAAAAGTATTCACATTCATTACTATAGATACTAGGGTTTAAAAAGACTTCTTTAGAAGTTGAAGTATCAACTCAAGCTTTTTACTCAAGTAAAAGTATAAAAGTACTGGTTTCAAAACTACTTAAAGTATAAAAGTAAAAGTAACGTGAGGGGGAAAAAAAGCATTAAGGATAAAAGCTTAGGCTGTGCCACGGGCCTAAATACTACTGTACACTAACACCTCATAAAAAAGAAAATAAAAATGTGTTGTTTTTTTTGTTGTAATTTTTAACGCCCATAGTGATTTGAGATACTGTATATGGCAATTGAAAAAGAATGCATTTTAGTACAATGCAAATACATTAAAGAACCATATATGTGTACTACTGAGCATTAACATGTTTCATAGAGAAGAAGATATGATAACTAGTTGCCTATAAGTATTTTAATGGGGCAAAAAGTCAAACTTCAGAGGCGTGTCATCAGTAACCTTTATTGGAATGTAAATGTACATCCGAGCTTAGCTGCAGAAATGTGTGAGGACAACATACAAGAAAATTAGTGTACCCAGGGCGGGCTTGTGTGTGTGTGTGTGTGTGTGTGTGTGTGTGTGTGTGTGTGTGTGTATATACAGTATATATCATTCCTGTTACCCTACTGGTGCTGTTACCTTCCTCGCTGGTGCTTGGCGCTCGAATCTTAAGTCTCTATCTCGGACATCTTTGTCTACTTATCACAACCTTATCAACCGAAAATGCTAATTTATTCAAACGTCCTTGCTGGAGTGTGTGACGTAACGTCATGTGCAGGTGCGATGGATCGCGTACCAACCAATAGGGCGTCGGAATGGAATGTTTATACTTCTCATCTGTAACGTCCTTCGGTATAGAAGAAAATAAAGATCACATAGACAAACGGAGTTGTTAGCGAATGTGCAGTTTACTTTTTTGTTCTCTCATGCGCATGCCCAGTGACAGATTACACACGCTTAGTTACCTCGTCCCGCTCGACGTGCTTACGTCAGAGTCAGGATGCTCAACAGAAAACTTGGAACAGAACTACATGCAAACATTACATCATCCAACCACAATCAAATTCGCTCCATCCGGATGGCGCGATTTATCCAGATGTTTTTTTTTTTTGTTTGTTTTTTGAATGACAAGCTGAAATAAATTAGGAGTAAAAGGCTATTTTTAATGTAAGGAGTAGAAAGTACAGATAATTGTGTGAAAATGTAAGGAGTAGAAAAAGTCAGCTGAAAAATAATTACTCCAGTAAAGTATAGATACCCAAAATTTCTACTTAAGTAATGTAACAAAGTATTTGTACTTCCTTACTTGACACCTCTGCAATCACCTCACCGTCAACAAACCTGAGTGATCAATGAGAGTGGCAGATCTGTCATGAAAAATACAACAAATTCAATTCAATTCAATTCAATTGTATTTGTATAGCACTTTTAACAAATGTCATTGTCACAAAGCAGCTTTACACAATGAGAATTATGAAAGTTTGTATGAAATGAGTTTGTACAGATGAGAATGTAAGTTCTGAAATTTATAATAAATTAAATTAAATGCAGAAACAATTGAGAAATTCCTGGTGAATGATTCGATAAGAGGAGCTATGGAGAACTGTAAGTATGCATTTGTCAACAAATCAGAGGCTTTGTCTGAAAAGTGTGTATCTCTTTCCAGGCTCATATCGCATGATACTTAAGCATGACTGAGGCTTTTTATGTTGTTACAGAAAAAACGTGGTGAGATATGGCTTGTGCAAAGCAAAGGGGTCTGGTTTATGACTTTGTGTGCACTTGCAGAAGCAGCTGCAGCAGGGAGGGCGCAACGCGACATCACTAGACAGCACATCAGAGCCAAAATATTCTAAAGCTGAACTCGAACTGAAACTGAAAATGTTTAGCAATTTAATTTCCTGGAACAGACTGACAACTATGTCTTTAAATAAACTGTTAGCTGTAACATTAACACCATTGTAAGGTGAATTGAATAACTTTCATTATCAATAAACCAGTAAACTGGTGACAGGATCATGGCCACCCAAGGCTCATTTATGCCCATGGGGACCAAGACCAGGCCAGTCTGTCTGGCCCAATCCCACCGAAAAGCCAATGCAGTACAATTCACAGGAAAAAAGTCAATACATGTACTGGGAAAGGCATGAACAAAAGGCATCACTCAGTGAACCACAGCCCATTGTGCACAAGGCTGCATTGGCATGGGGCAGGATTGGTGCCATGTGGCCCAGCAACTATGTTTCAAAAAACATTAGACCAAATTTAAACAATTTAAAGGTTATATCAACCAAACACTTAGTAAGTGTATGTAAACTTCTGGCCCATTGGAATTCTTACTCACTCACTCATCTTCTAAACCGCTTTATCCTGTAATTCAGGGTCGCGGGGGGCCTGGAGCCTATCCCAGGAGGCTTAGGGCACGAGATGGGGTACACCCTGGACAGATTGTCAATCCATCACAGGGCACACACACATACACACTCATTCACACACTACGGGCAATTTGGGAATGCCAATTAGCCTGCATGTCTTTGGACTGTGGGAGGAAACCGGAGTACCCGGAGGAAACCCACCAAGCACGGGAAGAACATGCAAACTCCATGCACACAGAGACGGGAATCGAATCCGGACCCTGGAGGTGCAAGGTGACAGTGCTAACCACTACACCACCGTGCCACCTCACTGGAAATCTGATGAAAGAAATAAAAGCTGGAATAGATATTTCTCTTTACTATTATTCTGGCATTTCACACTTTTAAAATAAAGTACTGATCCTTAAACAAGAAATGTTTACTCAGATTAAATGTCAGGAATTCTGAAAAACTGAGTTTAAATGTATTTTCCTTAGGTATATGTAAACTTCTAACAACTGTAATTCACCTGGTTTCTGTAAATCCCCACTCACAACCACGACAAGCTCAAGAAAACTAACTCCTCTGAACTAGAAGTTTATATTGTTTTTTATCTTATCAACGTTTGCAAGCATCTTCTTATCTTATCTTTTTTTTTTTCATGAAAGTCGATTCTTAAAATGTGCACAAAACTTTACTTTTTTCTTTTAAAAAGTTTTTTTTGTAGTTCAAATGAAAGTTTTAATCAAGTAAATGTAACGTAAACACCAAATAATTTAATATTTCTTTCCAACAATATTTTTAGGTTTATGACACCACCAGATAATTTCATATTTCTACCTATTTTTCATATGTATACCTCCCTTTAAAGGTTCTAATAATTAACCTAAACACAAGAACCTGAACAGTGATCCAGATGTTTTCACTAATGATAATATATACTAAATTCAGCTTAATACTTACAATGGGCACATTACTTAAGACGCTGGATCATTTGTAACAATTATTAAATTGTTTGTCTTAGGCCCTGTGATGGATTGGCACCCTCTCCAGGGTGTACCCTGCCTGGGCATATACTGTAGGTTACAGCCCTCCTGCTCTATAGTATAAGTGTTATAGAGAATGATTGTGTAAGTGGGAGTGTGCGTCTCTAATCCAAATCTTTTACATATTGGCTAAAAGGTCTCCAAATATTCTCAGATACTTTTTGTTTAACCTTCAGTACACCAATGTGTACTATATGCTGTTTCCTCTAATGAAAGGCTTGATGACATTTGCCTTATCATGTGCAATTTATTTTTTGGCATTTAGTAAACCAAGAGCAATAAATGCTTCCTCATTTTTACTCTATGAATAATCCTTTATAATATAAAGCCAGTGGTTAAGGCATTGGACTACAGTTCGGAAGGTCCCAGGTTCAAACCTCACAACCACCAAGTTGCCACTGTTGGGTCCTTGAGCAAGGCCCTTAACCCTCAACTGCTCAGATGTGTAATGAGATAAAAAAAAATAAAAAAAAGTAAGTCGCTCTGCATAAGAGCGTCTGCCAAATGCGTAAATGTAAATAACTCTTACCTCCAGGGGGGGGACAATTTTTATTTATTTATTCATATAATTATCGAATGAGTGTGTGTGTGTGTGTGTGTGTGTGTGCTCTGCGATGGAATGTCCAGGGTGTACCCTGCCTCGTGCCCTGAGTCTCCTGGGATAGGTTCCAGGTCCACGCGACCCTAAATACAGGATAAAGCGGTATAGAAGATGAATGAATGAATGAAATTTCTTAATATAATTATTATGTATGCGGCGCGGTGGTGTAGTGGTTAGCACTGTCACCTTGCACCTCCAGAGTCTGGGTTCGATTCCCCGGCCAGGCTCGATTCCCGTCTCTGTGTGCATGGAGTTTGCATGTTCTCCCCGTGCTTGGTGGGTTTCCTCCAGGTACTCCGGTTTCCTCCCACAGTCCAAAGATATGCAGGTTAGGCTAATTGGCGTTCCTAAATTGCCCGTAGTGTGTGAGTGTGTGTATGTGTGTGTGCTCTGCGATGGATTGGCACCCTGTCCAGGGTGTACCCCGCCTAGTGCCCGAAGTCTCCTGGGATAGGCTCCAGGTCCCCCGCGACCCTGAACACAGGATTAAGCGGTATAGAAAATGAATGAATTAATTAATTATATATTATGTATTATTAATAAAATCATATTGAATATAATCTATGTTTGATTTAGTTATTTCAAACTGAAATGACGCATTACAATACCTTGTATATTTTATATGCTTTTTTTAAAAGAACATTTTTAATAATAAATAATAATAATAACCTTTAATTTATGGCACTAGATCAAATCAACATGCCTCACTGCCTGTCTGTTTATCATTACTTCATTGCACTGGTCGATTTAAATCCTTAGCGACTGCGCTGATTGGACAGAGGGATACAGGAAGTACAGGCTGACCAATAGGGGCGCAGATTCGGTTGAAGGCGGGAAGATCTAAAAGGTCAGCACTTCCGCTACGATCAGAGGCAGATCTTACATTGTAACCATTTGATTTAAGTCTCGCTTTTTAGCGGCGTATTTTATAGTACAAAGTGTATTTTTATACGAGAATCGAAAAAATATCAGTTTTGACAGCGTTCATTTGGATTTTTTTTTAAATGGGTGAGTAAATTCACAAGGCTTTTTATTGAACATGGACCAGACTTTCACTTCTCCTTCTCCTTTTTAATTGTTGTTAGTTATATTAATGTTAATGTTAATCGTGATGAGATGAATCTTGACGAGTTTAACTGAATGTTACAGTCACTCCATGTATCAAATGCATATTCTTTACATGACATTAATCTAAAGCATAGTTTCAAACATAGTACTCATTTCTATAGAGAAAAGTGCAAATGTTACAACAGACCTATACAGAGAAATACTGCAAAGATGCAATAATAATAATAACAACAACAACAACTTGGGGAAAATATATATTTTAAAAAGCGTCAAAAAATTGGTTTGACAGCTGCCAGGGCCTCTTGATACACCACCAAACATCCTCCCAGCTTCATTGTGTGCATTGTATATGCTTTGAACTTCCTCATATGAGATCAGACCTTTAGCCAGACTTCTTTCTGTCTGAAGACGTTGATCAAGTACATTAGTGTTAATTAACAGAAACCGTGAAAACAAGCTTGTCAGTTGTATTCGGTATCAGGAAACACAAGCACCACAGATGATGATGATTACAGGAATAAAGCATGATGTGACATGCTCAAAATAATCAACACCAGGAAGCTGTGGTTTTCCCGGCCATGAGAAGCTGAGCTACATTTACCACACCGGAGTGTCTCACCCACTCACATCAAGAAATCCTACTTGTTTAGACTAGAAAGTGGCAGTTAACAAATTAGTATGCAAAACTAATGCACGCCAGGGTGGTGTGTTTACCATGCAAAACTCAACATGGTCCAGAGTGTTTATTCCACTTGTGTACTAGAGACATTAACTGATTGCAGTGTTTAATTACAATGAGTTGTACATTGTCAGATTTATTTGCCTAATTACACAAAATGTTATACCAGTATCTCGCCAGTCTCGATCACGCCACAACCCAAATTACTGCCTGAGCCGAGCTGCTATATAAAAGTAATGCACACTTTCTGACCAATCAGATTCATGCATTTAACTGCAGAACAGTCAGCTACTGAAGGAAAGAAATACGTTGCAGAAGAAAAGGACATCATGTCTGCAACCTCAGTTTAAAATAAGGTGTACTCAAGAGATAAGAAGATATTTGGCATCATGAGCTGCAGTGTTCTCTCCTCATCTCATGGGCAATAATATTATCTCAGTCTGAGAAGCATTTTCTCTTGTTAAATTTAGCCACGAGGTGGCTGTGTATTGTCCTGGCAGGGGAAAGTCCACCACCATGTCCACCACTGACATTCAGTGTGCAAGTATTAGATAACCTTTTAAAGGTTTGGATTTATTAGAATAAACTCACCACTTGTGTGCAGTAGCCTAAACTGCTGCGAGAGCTGACCAATCAGAATTGAGAATTCAACATAATTTAAAAGTAGAAAACAAGTGGTGCCTAAATTTTTGTTAGAACCAAACCTTACAATTAAATAGTTATAAAGTACAATATCATCATGATACCTTTTCATAATACCTTTTTAACATACTGTAATACATAATTTGAATCGTTTTGTGATTCTGTCTGTCACAATTTCATAAATATCATGATCCTGTACAATACATTTTTTTTATTTTGTTATAATTGTAAACAAACCTAGCAAATAATTTACTACAACCACACAAAAAATTTATGTATGAAGGATCGTGATCAATCACTGAATCTATTTTGTTTTTGATTTTTTCTGTTGAAGGTATTTTTTTTTTTACCGCAGATACCTTAAATAGCCACATTTTTTTGCACAATAATATAGTATATATAACATATATTTTATATATATATATAAATAATTGGGTGAGGAATATATATCCAGTGAGGGTAGAGACATCTGTCACTGAGATATATACTGCAGTATGTATGTATATATATATATATATTTATTATTATTATTATTATTATTATTATTTATTTTATTTTTTTTTTGTGCAAAAAAAAGAAGAGGGGTAAGTAATGTAATCAGAGTAATACTATTTTTATCCAATGTTTAAGAGAACTTGGTGTATTCATATATTACATGTTGGCAATATAATAGCATTATTTCATGCTGACTTTTCCAGTTTATCAAGAAATTAAATCAAGACAAGCTAGAATTTATAGATTCCTAGAATGTAGTTTTGTGCCATTTAATAAATTATCAGCTCAAACATTTTGTGATGTTCATTAGCCCCTGGTTTGGAAACCCCCTGTCTGGAAAACTAAGTTCAGTGTTAATACGATCTGCAGTGGTTTGAGGTAAATATCTTTTTCCTGTTGTTGCAGCTCAAGCAAAAGAAAACATCAGCTCAGACTCTTGTGTACCGTACAGACTGCAGTGAGGGTAGATCTATCTGTCATGGAGCAGGTCTACAGGCTGCAGCGGGAAGTGGGACGGGGCAGCTATGGCGTGGTGTTTGAAGGTCATGTGATGGAAACAGGCTGGTGGGGCCACAGAGGAGACACAGTGGCCATCAAACGTCTGCCCTGCTGCAGCCCAGAAAGCATTGAGCTCTACTTGCAGGAGCTTTGGGCCATGAGAGCCACTGCCAGGAGTCACCCGAATGTCATCGCCCTCCACAACTGCCTGGTACAGACTGGCCCTAAAACGCTTCAGCCGCTAAAATCGGACAAGCTGCCTCTTGACCTCGTCGAGACTGCACTTAAAGGAAGGGTCGTGGACAAGGAGTCTAAAAGTCAAGCAAGAAACATGGCCAAGTCGAGGAGGAGCCTGGCATCAACAGGGAAGTTGCCAAAACGCTGCTTGGCTCTGTGGCTGGTGATGGAGTATTGCGATGGAGGAGACCTGAACCAGTACATACTGTCTAGGAGTCCAGACATCCCGAGAAACCATGAGGTGGTTCGGCAGCTCAGTAGTGCCATGGCTTTCCTGCATGGATTGGGCATAGTGCACCGGGATCTGAAACCAGCCAATGTGCTCATCTGCCTAACTAAGACCGGCCCAGTGATAAAGGTAAAGCACTCGTCACATATCAAGACCTCGAGTGTTTCGATTCCACGCCACATGCATTAGAGAAACATGAGTCAAGCACAGCTTGTTTTATGGAAACACAGGAAACATGTGCAAATAGTAGTGCAATTCTGTTTGGTTTTTGGAGCACTTTGCATCCAGTTTGTTGTATTAGACTATTACAGTAAGACCTTGGACTTCTGATGCTTCTGGAAGGTTGTGAGTTTAAATCCTAGCACCACTAAGCTGCCCCTGCCGGGCCACTGAGGAAGGCCCTAAACTCTGATCTGCTTAGCTGTAACCTTGGATTACGAGCATAATTTGGAAGCGGGCTCGTATTCGAAAACACTTGTAAATCAAAGCTAATTTACCCATAATAAATAATGGAAACTCAAATTATTCATTCCAGGGCCCCAAAAAAATAAATACATAAAAATAATTTATACAAAATATAAAGTAAAAATAAAACAAATTAACCTGCACGTTACCTTTAAAAAAAAAAAGTAAAAATTAATCTCAACAGATAAGTGTTTCCGTTATGCTTGAGACGCTGTGTGTGTTTATGCGTGTGAAACTAAAGTAAGAGGAGACGCTTACTTTCAGCCCCTCAGCCTGTCCTTATGTGTGTGCGTTGTGTGTACGCGCACATAATTTAACACCGTGCTGGTTCTCACACGCACACACTCTCTCTCTTTCTCTCTCTCTCGTGTGTGTTTGTGTGTGAAGCACCCCCTCTCTGGTCACACACACACACAACCCCAAACACTAAAGGCGAGAGAGAGAGAGTGCGCGTGCGTGCGTGCGCATGCATGCATGTGTGTGCGTGAACGGGCACAGTGTCAAATTACGCGCGCGCACACATAACGACAGAGAGGGAGAAAATCTATTTTTAACCTCTAATGAGACTTTCTTTTGCTTTACACGCATGTGTTATAAGAAACAGTACACACGTTTTCAAACACAAAGTAAAATATGTTCCACGCACGCACGTGGTCACAGTGCTATAGTAAACACTACATGCGTGCACGGATGTTGATTATAATAGTAAGAGCACCAAGACCCAGCAGGGGAGACGATTACCCACAATAACGCAGCGCAAGAGAGGGAAAAACTGCTGCTCAGTGCTGATCATCACCAATCATGTGAATCACGTCACTCGCAATCCAAGGTTTCGCTCTGGATAAGGGCTTCTGTGAATTGCACAAGTAGTTATCGCCCTCTTCAGGAGAGTTCTGTTCTTATGTAATGATACACCATCCAGCACTTAGACACTAGATACAGGAAAAAAAGGTCATGTCCACACATAGCCAGGTATTTTTCAAAACAGTTTTTTCTACTTATTTTTTTTATAACTCTGTCCATACGACCTACATGTTAAGTGGCGCAGTGGTAAAGTGCTCGCCCTATCATCCGGAGATCGCTGGTTCGTTTCCCGGGTGATGCTGTAACCTCTCACAGCCGGAGGTCTAGAGAGAGCTGATTGGCCGAGTTCTCTCAGAGGGGAGGGATGAGAGGTACTTCGTGCTCCAGGGCTCGCAAAATTTTAAAATTCCTGGTAGCCCTTCGGGCAGGCACTTTTCAGTTTTTGGTAGCCCAAAATTAATTTAAGTAGCCCAAATAAAGAGATTTTTAATGTATAATATTGTAAAGGAAACAAAAAATGTATCAAAAACATTGTTATAACACAAATTACAACTTTATAAAAATTTTAATCATCAAATCAAATATTTGGTTCTAATTGAACAGACATTTCTATGAGCTTGTAAAAACTGTGTAGAAGATGAATCAGTCTGTGGCCGATTCTGAATGTGAAATTTCCACTGAAGTCACGGATGAGTAAATGCCACTCGACGCTGCTTTCTGAAGTTTGCAAAGGCTGCTAAATTTGGCCAATGGTAGTTCACTCTTTGCAACATAGTACTCTGTTCTAAACAACTTTTTCAGGACTTTGTTGTGCTTGGTTTATTTTTAGTATGTTTTTTGCAATTGGTGTTTGTTCTGGGAAAGATGCTGCAGCCTGAGCACCACCTCATGTCTCGTAATGCAGAGATTTCTCATGGGTTCTGATGGGGTCTTTCCTAAAGTTACTGGTCCCATTAACAAAGGTGCCTGTCGAGTCAGAAATCGAGGGAAACTCACGACACACCCGGCAGAACATTATATTATTTAGCTTGTCATATTCCAGCCACAGAAATTCTTTTTTTGTCCATGAAACCAAAAAACTGCGCCTTTTTCTTGCCTCATAGTCTGATTAGTCATAACAAAAGCATTCCCATGATAGCCCGACGGGCAGGGCTGAGAGAGATTTTGGTAGCCCGACTGGAAGATACAATAGCCCCGGGACGTCGGGCTAGCGATTTTGCGAGCCCTGTGCTCCCACATTAATCACGGCTCTACAGCCAATCAGGGGCGTCGGTGAGCTTGCGCACGCGGAGGGTGCGGATAGCGCTGTCCTCCAAGTGTGTTACGCCGCCCCTAACGGTGCGTGAGCAAGCAGTTCGAAAAGATGCGGTTGGCTGGCGTCACGTGGTTTGTCCACATGAAAACGCCGTAGGTTAAGTGCTGTCAGAAGCCTAGACGAAACGTCAGCTGGTTCCGTCCATGTCTGACGGGGTTACATCCAAAACTGCCGTCGCTGTCTGTGTCATCGGAGTTTTGTATGTAGCAGCAGTGAGGTCAGACACATCTGTTCATTAACGTAATGTGTGAGTAACTGCGAGTGTATGTACACACATATAAAAAGTCCAGTAAACAACGCTAACATAGTCACTAGTCTACTGTACAGTATGTCAGTCCAAAATTGCTCAAAATATCCTCATAAACAAAGCTGACGTCAAATCAAGGAGACTAGCACACAGACAATGACATCATCGGCACACAAGGTGACGTTACACCCTGACGTTTCCCCTGTCCCCACACCAACACTGAAAACTGAGGTTTGGGAAAATCATGTGTGCAAAATTGCATTTGCATGTGAATGAAAGGCCAAAACACAGACAAATCTCTGTTTTTAAAAATGCCCAGCTACATGTTGACATGGCCTAACATGGTGAGTTAATGGGCGTGTCTGAAGGTGTGTGGGGGTGTGGCTTTTGGAACTGAATTAGAATTATTTAACAAACAGTTAAACGTTAAAAAGTTTAAATGTCTCAAAATGAACTAAAGAAAAAAGCTAGAAATGTGTATTTTCCTTCTCCTTGTAAATGAGTACAATACTGAATACTGAAGTTGCTAAAGAGGCCAGGTTTGAATACGCGGCTGTAACCCTAAACATCCTGGAAGACAAAATCTCAGCCTTAACCTCAAGTCTTTTTGACATGAAAAGTTTGTATTAATGGAGTATGTTACTACATTTGTTAATATTTTATATTGCAGTGCTGTCGTAACCCCGTTGCATAAATTTTTTTAATAACATCCTGACCCGGACAGGTCGAAGTTCAGTGCCAGGTGAATTTCAAATAGGTTTATGTTAATGTGCTCCTTCTAATACATTGTCTGATTAGCAGATGATGGATTAACGAAAGTTATTTAGCAAACATTTTTTAGAAAAGATTATTATAATAGATGATCTATTATTAGATTTAGATTACGGAGCGCATCCATTATACAAGTACCTGTGAGCTGTAACTATAGAAACATTTAATTATACACTTTTATTAAACACTTGGACATACCTTATTTATGTTACAGCTGGAGCGGAATCAGAAACAGCAACTGACCGCTGCATTCCTTCTCTATAAAGCAGGTCTGTGTTTGTTTTGGCTTAGCTCTGAGCTCACTCAGTAAACACAGTGTGTGCTTACTATTCTTGCATTACACCATTACTGTACCAGACTGTGGTAGCATCATTTTCCTAGCAAATTCGATTGAATTTTAAATGAAGGATTTACTGATATGTTCCCACTGTTATAGCCATTACGAATTGAATAGAAGATCAGATTTTTTTTTATTGAATCAGTACGTTTATAAAATCACGATGCTTACAGGATTCATAACAGCCATAACATTATGACCACCTGCCTAATATTGAGTAGGTCCCCCTTTGTCCCCAAAACAGTGATGCACTGTGTGTCCCGGCACATTTTGGTCACATGTAGGATTAGTAGAGCTCCAGTAGCTCTTCTATTGGATCGGACTACACGGGACAATCTTCACTCACCATGTGCATCAGTAAGCCCTGGCTGGCCATGACCCTGTTGGCAGTTCACTGGTTTTCCTTCTTTGGATCACTTTTGGTATGTCCCGACCACTGCAGCCTGGGAACAGTCCATAAGAGCAGCAGTTTTGGAGTTGCTCTGACCCTGTAATATAGCCATTAAAATTTTAGCCATTAAAACAGTGGCGACTGGCAGAGGACAAGGGCCAATTTATTTACTATATCCTTAAGGCCTCCAGCACCGATCGGTGCATAGGGCAATGAGTGTTGTCCATTGAAGAGAATTTTTTGAAGAGAATTGTTTCTGTAGGGCTTGGGCTTTTACAGGGCAGGTTGCCATCCCAACGCCCAACCCTTCTCACTCGGCACTTGGGAATCGGCAACGGCGGAGTTCTAGGCCTATATATATATATATATATATATATAAACATATTGTGTAACATATTATGATTCTTATGAGTAAATTAATTCATGAATTGCCACAACTTCTACAAAATAATTTTTTTAATCAATGTAGAAAAATGTTGCTGTTCCTCTATAATCCTGCAGGTGGCATGCTCTAAACTAGTCAAACAGCACAGCATCCTGTGTGGTAGGGGAAATTATTTTAGGCCCAATTTGTAACAAAATTTGAAAAAATTCAATATTGAATCAGGATATGTATAGAATCATTATATAAATCGAATCAATGCGTAGATATAGGGATAGTATTATACCGGGTGATCCCTTGTATTTATTAAGAATGGGAATAACCATTTGGTATGAAGCGTTCCAGCAGGTTGGAATACCTTGCCACTGGATATAAGCAATATTAACATCTGGCTCAGTAATTTGCAGCATCCGATTTCTGTTTTTCTGCCAAAAGAGTCTCAAATCTTGCATGCGATTATGTGATTGTGATCAACATGCCGTGTGAAAGCTCAGAGTGAGACACAAACTTTGTTTACATAGAAAATATTTCTTCAGTCCGATTAAAATTATTCCGATTGAAGGTTCCAACTGGACTGTTTACATGAACATTGGTCTGATGTGTGTGTTTCCACGCACAAAGCATGTTTTATATCCAGCTTTAAGGTTGGGTTAGGCTTCCTATCTTTTCCAGTACATCCTGCCTTCTGCGTTATGATTGGTCACAAGAACACAGAGCTTTACTATGTGAGAAATGTAAATGAAAACCACCTAAAATTCAGAATGCCAACAAGTATTTTTATAAAGAAAATATGTTGCCAAGTACATATCCAGGAGAAATAGTTTAATTAAGGAACAGTTGTGTTTTGACTGCTAGTTTTTTAGTTTTTTTTTTAATGGGTAAATCTATTTATCAGTACAGTCATTACATTAGATCATTAATGTTGCCTAATTGATGATTTATTAAAAACACTGCAAATTATAGGTTAATAAGGCCAGCAAGGAATCAACATCATTTACACATCACTCATCATTTATGAACATCTTATAAATAATTCAACAAATTAAACAAGAACATGAACAAATTTGAACATTAGCGTAAATCTCTACCCACCAGCTCTCATCGTCCAGGATCCTACAGTATGTTACCACAGCACTCGAATAATCATGAACATTTTACACAGGAGCTCTATTGCTCTGAAGTCAGATGATTGTCATCTATAAGATTTTTCGCAGGATATGCATGCATGGATGTATGTATGTTTGTTTGTTTGTTTTTGGTTTTAGTTTTACTTTTTTGTTGAGTGCACAGACAGTACTGGATCTGTAGCGACAACAGACCGCAAAGGATGATGGTCACGCCTGGGCTGATGTGAATTGTAGTTCCCGCTACCTCCCGTTCGCTCCATTCGCCTGAGCAAACTTTTCCCAGAAGACCTAGTTTTACTGTCATGCGACCACGGTATTATTGAAATAAAGTGTTATTGCGGTACGCCGGTATTTACAATACCGTTACATCCCTAGTAAATGGTGATTTATAGTATATAGTAAAGTAAATCGTGATTCATAGTTGGGCTGCAAGATATTAGGAAAATATGCGATAATGATATTTCTTGCGATATAACATTTCCCTAGAGAAATGCATTTTTTTATTATTATTATTGGCTATTTTTAAAAAATCATTTATATGTAATGATCATACTAAAATAAACAGGTAATAGATATTCGTCTTATGTAATTAAATCTAATTCAGGCTAAAAAGAAACTATTGGTCAAGGAAGTTGCGAATATTTAGACTTCAAAACACTATGAATGACTTTAAACCCTCAGCAGATATTCTGATTTCTGGTTTGCTGTTACTATAAACCTGCCATCACAATATGAATTACTTTCAAACATTACTTTTTATTTACGTGTAACCATACACTCATCAATTTAATTTATCGCAAATCTTTGCAATACAGATTTTGCGTATATCATTATCGCGATAACGATAATTTTTCGATATTGTGCAGCCCTAATTCATAGTATATAATAAATGGTGATTTATAGTATAATGAATGGTGATTTATAGTATATAATAAAGTAAAATCGTGAGTCATAGTATATACAGGAGTAAATGGTGATTCATGGTATATAGTATAGTAAATGGTGATGTATAGTAAAGTAAATAGTGATTTATGGCTCTTTCTTGTGCCAATTAATTCTAATGTGACCATCATCCAAAACTCTTTCGAATAAAAATAAGCATTTTTTAAAATGAATTAAAACACCTGGATTAATATAATTATTCAAAATTATATTGTATATTTGCTTTATGCTTCTGAGTTTAGTTTAGTTTATTTGTCAAATGCATGTCAACACAGGGCCAACAGTAAGAGAAAATAAAAAGCGTGGGATGAGAAGAGCCAGTCAACTTGTGTATGTGTATGTAAGCACATGTTTATGTCTGCCTGCATGTGAATATGTGAGGATGTGTGTATTTATGTAATGTTTGAGGATTTTTAAGATCCCCACATGGGATAAAGTTCACAGCAAGCTCAAGTAGATAAAACTGTTTTTCTTCAGTAGTGTCATTTCTGTTCACTATATAGTAATGTTACTTACTGTCCCCGCAATGGATTGGCACCTTAGTTAGTGCCATGCGTCTGCTGGGATACTCTCCAGGCCTCCTACTGTAATAGGATACATTGTTTAGAGACAGTCAATGAGAGTGAGTGAGTGAGTACTGTATAGGCTCATGTTCAGCCATTCAGGGCCCTTGTTTTGGCTAGCTCAGTACGTCTGTCCAGGATTCTCATTAGTGCAATATCTCAAAAGCAGGTGTTTGAATATTTGTAGGATTCTATTAAATCAATTATGCCATTCAATGGATATTTTTTGTTTGGTCAGTTCAATTCACACTAAAATTATTTCCATAAACTATCAGCAGTCTAAAATTAAAAGACAATATACCACATCTTTGGCAGAAAATACAAACATCTTGATACTCATTTATGTGCGGTTGCTGCAGTACATCCACCTACCTACTGGACTGAAGGACAACAAATTGGCTGGAAAGTTTATTGCTTTGTACAAGACATGATATTTAAACAATGAATATAAGTTACAAAGCATTTAAAATTGCATTTAAACGCTCAAATATTCAATATGAGAGTGTTGTAGTCTGCTGAATGAAGGGATAAAACAGTGATAAATACAGCTATAAGACCAGAGTAAAACATTTTAATGGCGCAGACCTTTTTTTTTTTTTTTTTTTTTTTGTAATAATTTTTTTGGGTTTTTTCCAATTTTCTCCCCAATTTAGTCGTGGCCAATTCCTCCCCGTCGCTAGAGGGGGCTCCCACATTAAGGCTACGACTACCACTCAGTCGGGAGGGCGAAGACTATCCTGTGTTTCCTCCGAACCGCGTGACGTCAGCCAACCGCATCTTTTTTCCGAAATTGCTTGCTCACACACCATTGGGGCGGAGTAACACACTCGGAGGAAAGCGCGAGCTCACAGACGCCCCTGATTGGCTGTAGAGCCGTGATTAATGTGGGAGTGCAAGTACCTCTCATCCCTCCCCCCTGAGAGAGCTCAGCCAATCAGCTCACTCTATGCCTCCAGCTGTGAGAGGAAAACAGCATCACCCGGGGTTCGAACCAGCGATCTCCGGATGATAGGGCGAGCGCTTTACCACTGCGCCACTCGGACGCTGGCGCAGACTTTTTAAAGAAGGCAATGATGATCCCGGCAGAGGTGGAGTCGTTCAGCAAGTGGAACACCTGATCCTTGTCGCCAACTTTACTTGTGTGTCTGAGAGAACTGTAACACACCATCGTTCACCAACACAACTTTCACATTACAGGAAATCGTCTGGGAGTTATTGCCACATCCAACGTATAGTCCTGACCTCGGTCCAAGCTATTTCCACATGTTCATGCCATTAAAGGAGTTCCTGGGAAGCCAGCGTTTCAGAAGTAAAACAGGCAGTACGATCATGTACTGAGAAAACATTCTAACTTGATGGAATCCAAGCTCTAGTGAAACACTGCAAATGCTAAATGATTAATGCATTAGTGTAACGGGATTTATATAGAGAAATAAAGATCCGGAGGTTTAGAGAGAGCTGATTGGCCGAGCTCTTTCAGAGGGGAGGGTGAGAGGTAGTTAGTGCTCCGACATTAATCACGGCTCTACAGCCAATCAGGGGCATCTGTGAGCTCACACAAGTGGAAGGAGCGGATAGCGCTGTCCTCAGAGTGTGTTACGCCGTCCCCAACGGTGCGTGAGCAACCAGTTCGAAAATATCCATTCGGCTGGCGTCATGTGGCTCGCCATGTCAGCCCTCCAGACAGGAGTGGTAGTAGGGACTAAATTAGGGAGAAAATGTGTTCTCTTATACAGCACAATCAAAAGTCCCAGTTTGACTTGAACACCCCTCATAGTTTTTACTAATCTAAAACCTCTAAATAAGCAGTCTAGCCATGATTCACACATTATCCTATACATTAGTATTCCAGTGGAGGGGGCATCCCCGATGCACAGGGGTCAACTGAATGTCACAGACAGGCTTACTTGTTGTGTTGGAAAAAAAGATGCATCATTCCTAGATTTTTATCATATCGAGGTTAGTGGCTGATGCTTGCTTTCATTTCTTCTCCAGGTGGCCGACTTTGGGCTGAGCAAGATGATAGACAGCGCCATGGAAGGAGAACGGAGCAGACTGGCCCTGTCCTCAACGTGTGGCTCAGACTTCTACATGGCCCCTGAGGTGTGGGCTGGAAATACCTACACGGCCCAAGCAGACATCTTCTCTCTGGGCGTACTTTTCTGGGCCGTGCTGGAGAGGATCACCTTTCTAGAAGATGGCTCCAACGAGGAGCAGCTGGGTGAGCGCAAGACTTGTGAACATGATCCCAGTTTAGTTTAGCCAGTAAAGCTGAAATCTACCTCACATTGTAATCCATGTTGTAAAAACCATGTAATTAAAAGCAAGAAGGCGTTATTTTCCGGGGTGGTAAAGTGGTTAATCCGGTGTAATAGGAAGTACATCACACTGTAATATACATCCTGACACCTTGGGATAAACTTATGCTGGGATGTTTTCTTACCGCCCACTACTTCATGCCATGCTTTCAACCCCAAGTTCATTTGGATTCCTAATTCATGATAAGGATGTTTTAAAGAATTAAAGGAATCAGTCCCAGGTCACTGGGGCGTTTTATTCTAATTTCACATCTCAGTGGCTACACTGCTTATTTCAAAACTGTACTGATTCCCCATACATCCCTTACACAATGTCATTTGCTCATCTTTAGCCATGCACGTATACAGAAATTATAAGACCAGTCTTGTTCTTGAAATCGACAGAGCCCATGTTTATCGATAATGTCTCTCATCTGGGGCCATTTCGCCTGCATGTGACCCCGATCTCACCCTCGCTAATGCCAACCAGTGCATCGAAACTACATCAGGATTGTAGCTGTGCTTAATTTTATGTATGGTGGCATTTGAGTGCCTGACTTAAGGGTCCATTGACACAGTGTATTATTGGTGATGGACTAAATTGGTTTGAGCAAAGAGGCTTTGGATGGAGTGGCCAGCCAATTCAAGCAGTGCTGTAATTACTCAGAGCTGGCTACCACAAAGGTCAGATGTCTCAGCCTATTTATTAAAGGCAGTTTAGAGCCTTCAGTGTTTGTTTTTTCCATCTCTCATCCATCAGCTTTACGGGGTGTGTTGTGTTTTCTCTGTGCTGTAGTGAATACTAATGAATGGAGGCTTGCGAGTCAGCTTTGCTCTTACCCTTACCAGAAACATCCCATTAAACTTTGATCTTGCTGATTTATATTCATTAAATAGCCTTGAATTTAGTTGCTTAATAATTTGCTGGTCAAACAGAAAATGACCTTTTGATCTTTTTTGTATACTATCGTCCATCTACAGGAGTGTATGTGGAGAAGGGTCGATGGCTCACACCGCTTGGAGAGGCTTTATGTCAAAATCCAGCTCTGCAGTTGGTAATCCCCATGCGGACACGACGGGCACCGCCGTTGCCTCCGACGCCAAGCCCTGACTTGTGTGCCCTGCTTTTGGACATGCTGGCATTTGACCCTGACACACGTCCCACCGCTTTACAGCTGCAGGACAGAGTTTATGTGGCCATGGACCTCCACTGATTTCTTTTTACTTACATTTTTTCTCCTTCTGGTAATTCTGTGAAATTTTAACTTAAGTATTTCTTCATCCAATGCCTCAGTAGGCTTTATACAAGACGTATCGCGTCGTTTAAGTCTGTTGTAGATGTGTGTTGCCAGTGTTTGCTTGTGTATCATTGTTCAAATATTTTAAATAAACTCTTGAAATATCTCTGGGGTACATTCATGAAATAATGCACATCAAGTCAAACTAACCGCCAGAGCATGCACAAGAGCGTGCAGTCAAATCACATCAATCAAAAGAGGGGCAACAAATATAAGCGAAAGGAGTTCAACAAGTGTAGAAAACTGGAAGGTGACTTTTTAATGTGAAGTCCTCCTAGAATTCAGTAAAAGGACAAGAAACAAACTTGTCAGGGAAGCTGCCCGAGTACCCAACAGTGACATTAAAGGAGCTGCAGAAGCAAGTGATCCTTACTCCCTGCATGTGGTAACAGTCTCTAGATCTGTGGGGTAGAGTGGCTAGATGGTAGCTCTTTTTAATGAGATCCAAAACATCCAAGCTCGAATTACCCAAAGTGTGTGATGGTATGATAAGACTGAGGTAGAATGTCATGAGCTCCCTTTCTTAGGGACACAATTGATCCTAAGGCATGTCAACTGATTGCCCAAAGAACATCAAACAACCAGCAAAGCATGCTGGTGGCAGCATCATGCCATCTTCAGCTTGGATTGGTCGCTTTAGTCATAAAGGTGAATTATGACTAGCTGTGTAAAGATGCCAAAAGATCCATCTTATTTTTGATTTCACAAAAGCATAGAGTTTTAACTGTGCTTCCTAAAAAGGTCAATTTAAAAAGAAGCATATTTTTCAGAAAGTCAACTCCATAATGCTGTAAGCATTAAAAAAAAATCTTAACCACTGAATATTACAAGTTCAGGTTGTACAGTATAGGTTATGAACACAAAAAGCTTATGCACTTGTTTGTGAAATATTCATCCATCCATTTAGGAACCTCTGTAGTCTAACCTGGGACCATGGAGTCCAATTGTGACAATTTAATTTATTCCCATCTTTATGCCTGTGGTCAACATTTACTCGTTTTCACACACTACGGGCAATTTGGGAATGCCGGTTACCCTAATCTGCATTTTTTTTCTGCTGTGGGAGGAAACCGGTAGAACCGAAGGAAACCCCCAAGCACGGGGAGAACATTCAAATTCCATGCACACAGACCCTGAGGTGGGAACTGAACCTGGACCCTGGAGGTGCAAGTCGACAGTGCTAACCACTGAGCCAACATGCACCTTGTGAAAAATAACAGAAGAAGTGTGTATTAATTTTTCTAATTGGAAATGTGTACATTATGTATAGAGGATTTTCAGTCAGACAGAGGGACAAGATTAATAATGAATTCTGCACTAATCCAGGTACTGTAGGATTAGAATGAATGCATTCACATTGATGGAGCATGGATTAATTACTTCACACTGATGGAGTAGTGTAATCTCAGGCAGTGAGTGCAGGCTGTAGTAGCTGCTCAGCTAAAAGAAGCGTCCAAAACTCTAGCAGAAGAAATATGGAGTTTTCTTGAGGACTGCCAGAATGCAGCTGGTGTAAAAAGAAAAAGAAAAAAGACATTTGTATCATTCAAAATGATCGCTCACGTATTTCCAGTGGTTCTGAAGTAGCTGCTGAGCTTTCTCCTTAGAGTTATTGCCCTTTTTTTTTTTTGCTGGTCTGGGTTTGTCAAATGGCTTTTCAGCTCAGAGCTTTCCTCAGTTTTCGACAGGAAATGAAACTTCCAATTTGATGGATCTAGATTAAATCTGCCTGGATCCAAAATGGTTTCTTTGTTATAGCTGTTATATATCAAGGTACAAGCCAATAAATTGTTTTTAATGTATTAATGTTTTAATCTATTCCACACTAAAGTATCTCAAAGTATATCGAACTTAAATCTACTTTAGGTGGTCAATTCATACAAGTGATACTTTTAGGAGGAGTAAAAAACATTTTTTTATATACTTTTTCCATTTTACACCATATGAGCAGCCATGATGATCAATGTCACTCCATAATCTAGTAGTTGAGAAGACTAGTCCAAGTTAAAATTTCAAGTCAAGAACCATTTCTACCAGCTGTAAGTTGGGGAATTCATCTTCACCTCAGACTCAAAGCCCAAAAATGACATTGTGGGTACTTAAATAAAACAAGTTGATGAAAGATGTCACCACCTGGATTTAAGTAAGCAACTAGTTAAGAGCCTTCCACTGCATTACTGCAGTGATTTATACAGTATGGCTCCTCGGCAACATACTGTATACAATATATTATACATATTTGTATAATATTATTATATATTATATATTATTGTATATATTATTATACATATATATGAGTGATTTATACACATACATCAATAATAACAAATTATATTAAGCTATCACTAAAGATAATGCTTTTATGAATATTTAGGGACATTTTGTCATGAAAATATTAACTTAAAGACTCCAACTACACCCATCATTGACTGTTTTCCCTTCTGATTCATATTTCAATTGGAATTATTATGAAATAAGTAGGTCTAGTTAAAAAAAAAAATTGTGTGTATTTACTCTGTTACATAATCAATTGCATCAAATATGAAATTTGTGCATTATACATAATTTCAGTTGTTTTGTTCAAATGTTTTGTGTCTGTCCCTATGTTATATACTCCAAAACAAAAAGTTTACAGTGGTGTGAAAAACTATTTGCCCCCTTCCTGATTTCTTATTCTTTTGCATGTTTGTCACACTTAAATGTTTCTGCTCATCAAAAACCGTTAACTATTAGTCAAAGATAACATAATTGAACACAAAATGCAGTTTTTAAATGAAGGTTTACGTTATTAAGGGAGAAAAAAAACTAAAAATCTACATGGCCCTGTGTGAAAAAGTGATTGCCCCCCTTGTTAAAAAATAACTTAACTGTGGTTTATCACACCTGAGTTCAATTTCTGTAGTCACCCCCAGGCCTGATTACTGCCACACCTGTTTCAATCAAGAAATCACTTAAATAGGAGCTACCTGACACAGAGAAGTAGACCAAAAGCACCTCAAAAGCTAGACATCATGCCAAGATCCAAAGAAATTCAGGAACAAATGAGAACAAAAGTAATTGAGATCTATCAGTCTGGTAAAGGTTATAAAGCCATTTCTAAAGCTTTGGGACTCCAGCGAACCACAGTGAGAGCCATTATCCACAAATGGCAAAAACATGGAACAGTGGTGAACCTTCCCAGGAGTGGCCGGCCGACCAAAATTACCCCAAGAGCGCAGAGACAACTCACCCGAGAGGCCACAAAAGACCCCAGGACAACATCTAAAGAACTGCAGGCCTCACTTGCCTCAATTAAGGTCAGTGTTCACGACTCCACCATAAGAAAGAGACTGGGCAAAAACAGCCTGCATGGCAGATTTCCAAGGCGCAAACCACTTTTAAGCAAAAAGAACATTAAGGCTCGTCAGTAAAATATGGTGGTGGTAGTGTGATGGTCTGGGGTTGTTTTGCTGCTTCAGGACCTGGAAAGCTTGCTGTGATAGATGGAACCATGAATTCTACTGTCTACCAAAAAATCCTGAAGGAGAATGTCCAGCCATTTGTTCGTCAACTCAAGCTGAAGCGATCTTGGGTGCTGCAGCAGGACAATGACCCAAAACACACCAGCAAATCCACCTCTGAATGGCTGAAGAAAAACAAAATGAAGACTTTGGAGTGGCCTAGTCAAAGTCCTGACCTGAATCCTATTGAGATGTTGTGGCATGACCTTAAAAAGGCGGTTCATGCTAGAAAACCCTCAAATAAAGCTGAATTACAACAATTCTGCAAAGATGAGTGGGCCAAAATTCCTCCAGAGCGCTGTAAAAGACTCGTTGCAAGTTATCGCAAACGCTTGATTGCAGTTATTGCTGCTAAGGGTCGCCCAACCAGTTATTAGGTTCAGGGGGTAATTACTTTTTCACACAGGGCCATGTAGGTTTGGATTTTTTTTCTCTCTAAATAATAAAACCCCTCATTTAAAAACTGCATTTTGTGTTTACTTGTGTTATCTTTGACTAATAGTTAAATGTGTTTGATGATCAGAAACATTTTGTGTGACAAACATGCAAAAGAACAAGAAATCAGGAGGGGGGCAAATAGTTTTTCACACCACTGTATATCTTATTAGTCTTAAAGTTGAATTAATGGATGAAGAGACAGATGTTCTCTTAGGAAAGACTGGGCTAATTTGTTAACTGTATATATTTGACCCATTTTGTCAGAATTCTCAGATTGTTCTGTTAGTACATTGATTTTTAGAATAAATATTTTAAATCTTACAAGTTTAAGATCAGCAAATCTAGAAAATGTTACATTTGAAGTATGTTCTATGAAAATAGAACATTTTTTTTCTCTTGTTGAAATGTACAGTACCCGCCATTCTGGAATCAGTCATAAATATACACTACTCACAATAAGTTAGGGATATGGTTATTTACATGAGTGCTTTTCCTATTTGCTCTGAATTTGAATGAAATTTCCCTTTGATATTACTAATAATGTATGAGAAGAAACACTATTTTCATTAATTTAATATTTATTACCCAAAAAATTGACAACAACAGGGATAACCCCAAATAACACAAATTGACAATGTCAGTAGCGGGCGTTTCCACTGTTTGCCACAATGACAGCTTGACAGCGACGTCTCACGCTCCTCACTAGCCTCATGATGTTGTTCTGGGGCAATGCGTTGCATGCTACACGCAGTTCTGCCAAGTCACGTGGGGGTGGTATACGATCATCCAGTCTCTGCTTCAACTGGTCCCAGACGTGCTCTATGGGGTTCAGGTCAGAGGACATTGATGGCCATATGAGGCTCTCCAACTTCCTGAAGTCGAGCTGTGACAATTATGCCAAGATGTGGTGGAGCATTATCATCTATGAACAGAACGTTGGGGGTGTGCTGGCAGAATTGGGGGATGATGATGGGTTCTATGATGGCTCAGTCACTGCATGTTCTTACCTCAGAGACATGTACAATAACCAAATCTGTTTAGCGATGACTGATGATGCCTGCCCAGACTTTTGCACCTCCTCCAACAAAGCAAACCCTGGGGACCATGTTGACCTCAGCGTATCTCTCACCTCGCCTTCTTCAGCAACGCTGACGACAATCATTTCTGTGTAAAGTCATGCAAGCACTGCTGCATTGTCCAGGTCACATGGTCTTGTGCACACTGCAAATGTTTACGGCGGTGTCTTGGTGTCAGTGGAGTCACCTGCAACGGTCGTCTGGCATTCAAGCCAAATCGGTGGAGTCGCTTGCGAATGGTTTGTCTGGAAACCCTAGTACCCCTCGCATCTTGTAAACGGGCCTGTAGCTGTGTGACAGTTGCATAACGATGTCTGAGTGCATAGGTCCGTAGGTACTGGTCATCATTGCGGTCTGTCACTCGTGGGGCTCCACTCCTGGGTCTGTCATGAACTCTGCTAGTAATTCTGTGTCTTGATGCACGTCTGCTGATGACACTTCGAGAGACACCAAGTTCACAAGCAACATCTGACTGTCTGCCACCGACCCGAAGGCGCGCCGTGTCCAGGTGGCGCTGCTCGTCCGTTAAGTGACGTTCTGTGTTCATGGCTGTTCGAATGATGAACTTGGAATGACTTACTGACAATACCAGCTTTTTATACCCACAGAATGTTGAAATTGATGCCACATCGAAAAATGTCTTTTGGGATTGGCCCCAATGTAAGGCACACCTGTACACAATGAGACCATTACATGGAAAACACAAAATGAGGTGTCTATCAACCCAATACAATTGCCTCTCTGTCCCAAAAATGTCTGGTGAAACAAACGCCTTATGTATGACATCCACTAAATCACATATTTCTTAAAAAGATTCATAAACAAATTGTTCAGACTGGATTCAAGAAACACCTCAATTCAAGAATGATACATAATAGTAAAAACGTATGTAGTGTCATATGTTTTTACTATTATGTATCATTCTTGAATTTCCAGTTTCCCTAGAGCTCATGGACCCACCTATACTGTATACTGTTACCAGACCAGTGTATTCAGCTAAAAGAGCTCAGTATTTGTGAGTGAGGAAGTATATATAACTTTCAAAAAAATAATAATAAACTTAGGGACAATGCAAATAAACCAAACCGTGTAGAGTTCTCTAACCTCATGGCCTCTGTTCTCAAATGATGTGATGCATTTATTGGGCCTTAAATAGCTCTCATTCATGCCATTTTCACCATGGCCTTTGCTTTACGCTCCACAGAGTTTGTAAATAAAACACACCCATTTACGCTGTGGTCATCATCTATGAGATTCCTTCTCCAATGAATGAACTTATGCAACTCTATTATGTCTTAAGCCTGGATTATAAAAGGTCCCAGGAGGGTTACCTGATGAATTGTACACAATACATACAAGCCATTCTTCACTGTTCCAGTGGCCGTCTCGCTGTCCAATAAGAGCCTTTGCTGGAAAATTACGAGCTCAAAGCATGCATGTAATCACACGGTGTACGAGGACAGTCACCAGAAAAGACCAAACAAAAACCTTTGCTCTATGAAGGATGACATTTTCCAGTTTATTGGAAACGATTTTTCAGATGCCCTACACGAGCCGTTTTAAAGACCAGTCATCACTCGAGTGACACCTTGACTCACGGCGCCTGAGACAGAGAAATAATTGGGTATTGCAATGTTAAATGAAGCAGCAAAAACCCATCAACAGAGATATCATGAGCTCTCCTACAAAGAAAAGATGCTTCACCACCCCAGGAGACTTGTGATGGAAATTGGCAGCATGGCAACAGGCTCAAACGTAGATTTAGTGAAAAGTCAGATTGTGAGCGACGCAGATTGGACCTTTTATTGCTAACAAGAATGAAGGCAATTTAATTCCACATGACAACCAAGGCTGGGTTTAAAAGCTTTTTGTCGTTCAGACAGTAGACCTCTGCTGCTACTTTAATAGTTTTTAAAAAAATATAATTTCCATTGATGGTACGGAGTGATAGGTCTGTTAGTTACGTTCAGCTTGAATCTACAAAGTGCGCTCGATTCCTTTTCTTTCTTTGATGAAAAACATGCAACTTATATCAATGTTCAATCAACACCTGGAATAAATATTTTTTTATTTGACAAATTTATATTCTTTGATACAATACAGCCATTTAAGTACTCAGGAAGTCAGAAAAATTTAATTAATAAGAATCGTCTTGCCAGTTTTTTACCCATCTCTCTCGCTCTCTCTCTCATTCTCTCACACACACTCACATAGAGAGAACTATTTAATCCCGGCATTATACTCTTCCTAGAAAGCTAATAAAATCTCAGTGCATCTGCTTTCAGTCCAAGCACTTCACCATGTATGGCCCCTCCAGCTTGTATCCCAGCTTCCTGTAATAATTCCGAGTCCCTACACCTGAAAAAAAAAAAAGCAACAATAGTCAAAGACTCAATACACACTTCCCCTTTTTCAAAAAATGGCACAGTTTAATCCTTCTAACAGAGAGACGGATCTGTGCGACAAAGTGCCAATCATGGGTTTAATACAAGTGTGAAAACCTGCATAATAAGTAAGAAACTCTTGTGCTTTCTTCTACCATTATCTCTGTCTTGCAGCTGATCCGGTGGGATGGGGGTTTATTCACCAGCAGAGCAAGGACGAGTCAAGAGAATGATGAAAGCAGGGGTTGGTAATAAAAAAAAAAATCTAGGAATATACTCTCAATACCTGAGATAACAGCGAGTTTGGCGGAGCCGTGTTCATCTCTGGCTATCCTCTCCGCCTCCTCCATCAACATCATCCCAAAACCCTGTGCGCGCACACACACAAGGATTTAATAAAAGAGTCACATGTAAGGCAAAATCAAGGTACTATCAAGTTTTTCTCTCTATGATTTAACAGGGCTATGAAAAGGAAAAAAAAGGGCTTTTGAGGCATGTTTTCTTTGTCGCATTCAGCATTTTTGTGCCTTTTTGAGATTTATGATGCTCAGCATTTGACTTCACGATTTAATTTACCAGTAAAAGTTTCATCAATATAAGCATGCATAGCTAGGATTTATAGTGGTTTGGTAAGAACCCTATGAGTTGTGCCTACTTTTCTCCATGACAATATTGACTCTTGCATGAAATTTGTCAACTTGTTCTGGTAAGGATCCAAGAACATAACATGCTTTGTAACATGTGTTCATGTTTACATGATTTGATGCCACTGTGGATGAATATCAGCTGGAGGTATATCTACAGTACATACTGTACACTGCCTGGCCCAAAAAAAGAGTCACCATTTCAAGAGGGACAAATTATTGGCCTTCATCAAGTAGACAGAACGTTAAAACGACTAGAATAGTAAATATCCAATGCATTATTAAAATCTGGAAGAATAGTGCTGAACGTCAAAATAAACGAATGCTTGGTGATGGTGCATCATACAAAAAATGGCCAGAACTATATTTAATAGTGAATGTAAATGCATTTCCAAAACCACACAGTGTGATGAGAACTTACAGGATTGGGACTAAACAGCTTGTTAGTGAGACTCATCAGGAAAAACAGCTTCTGTTTGGTAAGGAGCATAAAGACTAAACTTTGGAGAATGAAAAAAGGTCATGTGGTCTGATGAGTCCAGACTAAGCATATTGCCAGTGTAATGGGCACGCAAGAGGTGATGCACCCTAGTGATGAATTGTAAGCAGTGTTATGACCTGGGGTTGCTTCAGTTGCTCAGGTCTAGGTTCAGCAACGTTATGTGGCGATACAATGAATCACATCTATGGAGTTTTTCTTCCCGGATGCCATAGGTATAGTCTAGATTGGGAAAAGAGTGGTTCTGGGGGCATGAGAAATAATTTTCACACATGAACTGGCCACCACACTGTGTGCTGTAATCAAAGCTAAAGAAATGTTAGCGTGCACAACTTTTTTTTTTTTTTTGGCCAGGCTGTGCATGTTCACTCCACAAGAGGTGTTTTGTCCCAGTGTAGCACATTTTTATTTATTTTTTTTTTTTACAATTTAATTCTTTTTCCTGCTCTTGAAAATGAACTTAATTAAATTTCATGTACTACTGGAAGTTATAACTATGATTTTTGATAATGTGTGCATAAAATGCCCTTCAGTCAAGTCAAAAAGCACCCCGACATACGCTCCCTGAACACAATTACAAGCCTGGCTCTAATGACTTTGTTGACATTTTAGTTTTCAATTCGGAATGCCCTTTGATATTGAGAGACATCAGAAACGCCACCCGATCTGTGCAGGAAAGTGTCAGATTTATTGCTTTATTCCTACCTGGTGCTGGAATTTGCTGGGATCTCGGCTGCTTATTGGCACCACACTGCCATACACGTGCAGCTCACGCACGATCGACACCGCGTTCTTTAGCTCGGGCCGAAAAGACTGCGCCGAACAGCGGCGAAGTCTCAGCAACCCGATCAGGATGTCCTGCTCAGGATCCTCATACGACAAGAATGTCTCCCAGCCTCCATTGGCCACATAGTCTCGTCGGATCAGCTCCACCTACATGACATGAACACGGCTGCATTTAAGAGATCAACAAACGTGTCAAATCCACAGACATCAACCATAAATGATTTACCTGGTACGGTCGCACTTTATGATGGATCTCCTGGATTCCTACCTCTCTGGTTCTCACATCTCTACACTGAAGGAACCAACAGGTGAAAAATGTTTAATAAAACAGATTCCACGTAAAGACTTTTTAAGATTGTAAAATGAATTCAGTTAATTTCACCTCAGTTCCCAGGTCCTTCATTCGGGCCAGTGCCAGCTCTCGCAGGTTTCCGTGTTCCACACCGGAGGTAACTAGTGGCATGGGGATGTCCCTGATAGAAACATCTCACATTATCAACCAAACTCGAAGTATATCCCAGATGCTATTACCCATGATACTACAGTGCTGTTGAATTCCAGAGATGAATGGAAATTAAATACTGGGATATAATTCAAACTGGTTTTCACACACCATTCATGATTATTACTTTCTACAGGGGATGAAAGTATAAAACATTTTTTATAGAATTTAAAGAGCCTAGTCATATGATTAAATACATTTAAAAATAATTACTAGGCTCTAGTGTACTGCATGCTCAGAGACACAGCACAGGTTTGCAAATTGCTTTCATTACAGTCAGAATTCCAGATGAACAGAGTTTTTGCTTTCCAACTGGCTAATTACAACAATCAGCCATTAAAAATCTGTCATTAAAAAATGACAGGTGAAGTGAATCACACTGATTATATTGTTACAATGGCACCTGTTGGAAAAAAACAATAGGAAAAATGGCCAGGCGAAAGGATCTGAGTGACTTCGACAGGGGCGACATTGATGTCTAGGTGCCCGAGTCAGGGCGTCTCAAAAACTGCGCTTCTTGTGGGATGTTCTCAGTCTGGGTCATGGGCAGTCAAGGCTCATTGATGCACATGAGGAGCAGGGCATGACATGAACTTTTTTGCTCACTGCCCAATGTGGCTAGTGGATTTCCGGAGTCACTCGCCATTCAGCCTTTTTACTAGCCACAATTTTGTTACCAAAAAATCACAGTTTTTTCTTCACCATGATACGTTAATATTTGTTATATCTAGATTGACTTATAAATGACAGCATACACTGTATCACTAGTAGTAGTAGTCATGTATTCAGTACTGTTAAGATCCCAATATAAAAACATGCAAACATGAACAGTATATTCTGCTTATTGAACTTAAATTCAAGCCTCTTACCACATGACATTGAAAAATAACAGATTCAGTACAACTGAACTCATTCTGATAACAAAAATACAGCAACTCAGAACATTTATCATTTTAGTGTGTTGTGTACTATTACAAGGCATTATTATGTATTATTACATCAGAATTCTGAGTTAGGACAATGGACTCTGGTCTTTCTTGTAGTGTTGACTCTTTATAGTGTGAGGTAATTCAATCATTTGATGAATTTTCTATCATCCAACATGAAATCTAAATAGATTTTAATAGTGATTACGTTTTTTTTAATATATATAATCAGTAAATAACCTGCGAAAGGGGCAAACATTCTCATCCTGTTGAGAAGCAATAGGCCTTTAAGGAAATGACACACACACCAAACAGGAAGTAAAAGCATGTATGTGTGTATGAGACTTAGTGATGGGAAGTTCGAATCATTTTAGTGACTCGGTTCTTTGAATCTCGTTCATCAAAATGAACGAAATGACTCAGAAAAAGATTTGTTCATTTGATCAGAAATAAAATAAAATGTTGCGTTTTCAATAAAAATACCCCCATCCGTCTACATACACAAATTTTGTCTCAGTTATTAAAATATTACAATGCACCTAAGGACATATTATAATAAACAGAATGAGTAACTCACCATCATATCTTCCAGTCGTTCGTTCTTTTGAATCTATTGCACCGCATAGCGTCTATGGGAGTCACGTGACAAAAGAACGAACGACTCGAGACCTGAATATAACGCGGAGGTTTTGCGATGCTTTGCGCATGCGCGCCCAATAGAAAATGAACGAATCACTCGCCGAGATACTCGTTCATCTGAGTCATGTTAAAGAGTCATTCAAAAAGAACGAATCGTTCATAAACGACCCGTGTGTGCAATGCATGTGTGAACATGTGTAGAGAGAGGCATTAAATGTCCTCATTACATTCATGCGCGTAATATTACGTTGCAATGCGTTTATTTATAATGATATATAATAATTCTATAGTGACAGCAGCCCTGAACTGAAAGTTATACAGTATAAAAGCTGGGCTGTTATTAATAGATGCTATTAATCTGTCAAGCAAAATTTCCCTCATAGGAGCATTAGTATCTTCAGAACCAAATACTATACAACCTCTGCACGCGGTACACTCGTGTCCAGGGTGGTACCAGTGCCAGGATGCGGGCCACCAGATCCACCAGAGTGCTTGGAGAGTAGCTCTTGTAGCGTCCCGTCTTCCACAGCTCGTACAGACCAGTTCCACGGATCACTAGCGTAGGGTAGAGCTTCAAGCCATCTGGGCGAAATGCAGGATTCTCAAAGAACTCCTGAACAGGAGGATAAGGGTCTCTTGTTAGACAGTGGAGCATAAAAGACTAGGCTAAATCTGGCTGACAGCATGGACAGCTGTTTGGCAGACTTCACTTATGTCCTAATACTGGTATTTCAGGCCATCTAACCAAGCCATTAGCGGGAAGCCCTGAATCATTCCGTCTGCTTCATGTTCTGAATAGGTCTTTTTGAAGTCTAGCTGAGCGCAAGACAAAACTCCATCACGTCTGCCATTGAACTTTTGATGCTTGTGCTTATTCGAGTGAATGCTCATGCGGCTGATGAGCTTCATCATTAGTTCGAGTGGCTCAGTCTGGCGTCCTGCATTTATAGTAACTCTGCTTGTAAAAAGATTAACGGCACGATTTTGTGCTTTTAAGTGTTTATATGAAAAGCGAACATGGGTAAGTGTGTCATAATACTTTTTAAAGCAGATGGCAGATGATGCAGAGAGTGTGTGTGTATTACTGAATTCTGGCTCATCGCATTGTAAGCATTTGTTATTCCACTCTCCATTAAGCAGCTTCATGTGTCAGACCATGATAATGGTGATTGAAGCATTGCAACCGAAGCGACAATGTCAGCACGCATTTAATTGGGATTGTCCAAACCAGTTAAAGCTCTGTCCTCTTTCGGAAACCAAATTAACCGAGCCTTTGTGTATTTGTTTATTTTTTATTTATATTCTGTAAATGTATTTTTTTGGGAACGACTGCACAAGCCTGCAAGGTCTCTGATAAGTGTGAAGCGGGTACTGCTCAAGTCTAATGGGATTCCATTATCGCCCACCTGTGCTGCTCCCTTCACCAGCACACGGGTTCTGGAGATAGCACTGACAGGTTCCTCTACCCTCCAGAGACAGAAAAACAGAGCGCAAGAGAGCGAGGGGGGGGGGGGTGTAGGAGAGAGATAAACAGATGTCGGCAGTGGTGGGTGACGCGGGTGAGGTTCGGCGGGCGGGGCTTTGCAGGCGGGCGCTGGGAGAAGACTGATAGGAGCAGGCGGGATCGGCAGGGTTGGAGACCAACGCACGCATCCATTAATCTCCCTTCTCCTCGCTCTGACACTCCTGCTAATGGAGTTACACAGCTCTGATACTGCTGTTTATTTGGAGAAGCTCATGCTGGATCCAGCATTCTAACACACAAACACAAGAGATCAGTTTGAAGCTGGGATTGGGTCTGCACAACAATTAAAAGAAATCCAAGCTGGAACTCTTTGGCAGAAATTATTTTACAAAAACTGTATTTAGATAAGAGAATTTGACTGAGCTTGTGTTAGTTTACTATGTTAAAAATAAGGCTATGGTTGTGTGTTAGACCAACGACATCATACTGAAATTATTCTCAGCTGTGACGGTGTCTTTTTCTGCCTCCAGCACTAATCAAATGTAATTAGGTGTTTTAATCCATAATAGATCATTTTAATTATAAAATATATATATATATAAATACACCATTTTGTAATTGGGGTGAAAACTATTATGTTATATTACACCTTATCATTTAGCCAGTGCTGTTAGCGTTTAGAACAAACCAGTAACCAGTGTTTGTAAGTTTAACAATGCAACTGCTGGGGATCCCATTCTGCAAAAAAAATATATATATACAAACCTAATAACATTTTTAAGTGGTTTTTAAAAAAAAAAAAACCCTAACTAACTGACTGATGTGATTAACTGATTTGACTCGACTGATGTGACTGACATGACCTACAAGACCAACGTGACTGATGCGACAGGCTGACACAACTGACTGATACAACTGATGTAACAACTGACATGACAGACTGAAGCAGCCAATGTGACTGATGTGACTGACGTTATGCAAGTGTAGTTGGATCAACTACTCCGATTGCTTTTGGGAATTTATGTGTCTGCCATGTGTGCATGCATGCGTAGTGCCTGACCAAGAGAAAAGTTTACTGAAGATAAATACGGAGAAGGCACATGACTGATGATCCTCACTGAACTCGTCACTGGCTGATACCGATGCTGATTTCAGCTGCAGCTCTCCATCATTTTTACTCTAATGATAATTAAAATGCACCTACTGTTTTTAAAATCGATATAACTGTAACGACAGGGTGCATGGGGATGAACCTGTTGTTAGCCTGAGCGCTCTCCGCTGCTGTTTTACACACGAGCTTTCACAGGGAGCCACCATGCACAATGGACTCGCAGATTGGATCTTCATTCTTTGTTAATGAAGCCCCCAGTAAAATGGGCTCTATTCATTTCCCGTAATGGAGCCCCTGATAATGTGAAGCAATGCGTCACAGCTGGACACCCGACTAGCGCCATAAAAGAGTCTCCCGCCAACCCCTCCTCGGCGCAGCGCATCACTCGCCACTTCATTTCCATTCCTCCGTCATGCCTGCTGCGTGCCAATTACCTACTGCGCACCGAGGGGGTGGAATTTTCCAAAAGTAGCAGGCCAGCTCAGCGATGAGCACTTTGGAGTTAGTTTCTTTTCTGATATTACCGAAATTTCTTTCAATTCTTTTTTGAATTCCCATTTGTGGTCACTTGGGAAGTTAGCACCAGCAATACTCCCCGTGTGCTAACTATCATATTACTGCTAAATTAATCATTCCCTTTTTCCTTTGTAGACATTTACATTTCCTGTAATTTTTTAAAAATAAAAATAAAAGTATAAAAATTCTATAAAGTCTATTCCATTGCTGTTGTGACTCAGATCTAAAACCTTTTCCGTTTCCTTTTCAAAAGCTTTTTAAAGAGCTTTACATAATCCTTTTAAAAATGCACGTGAGCTTGAAATGATTAACTATGAAGTGTCATGCGTGTAATATTTAGCCCCGAGTACGTGACTGCTGAACGAGCTTATTCTTTTTTCCGAGCCGCTGAAGAGGAGACGCGATGATGCCATGCTGCATGGGGTGCTGGAGGATGAGCGAACGATTGCATCAGTCAGACGTCAGAGGCATAAAAGACCTTAAACTCTAAGCTGCTGAGGTTTTGACAAAAGAACCGCCAGACAAAGTTTAATGGGTGTCATTGTGCAGCATTGATGAACAAGAACAGTGTGCCATACGCTTAAACTTTACACAATTAAATCAAAATGAAATATTAAATATCTTAAGCGTTAATATCTCAGATGTTACCTAATATGTCTCATTATGTGATTATAATTAAGGCTTTTTTTTTTTTTTTTTTTTAGTTTAGACGGATGTAGATTTATTAGTCAGATAGACAGATTCTAGATTCTAGAAATTCTTGCTCTGGAAGTCAAAAAAAAGTAAAAAGTAAAGATCATTCAGTTAATCATCTATCCTGAAGACTGAACTCACTCGAGATGACGTTAAAAATCCACGTGCACCCAGGTACAAAGCTCTCCGGGAACCGGAGCAGCTTTTAGAAAAGAAAGCTTGTTGACGTAGCCCTATTTACCCTCAATTTTTGCCTCAATTCACAGAAAAGCTTTTGAAAAACTGTCTCTTAGAGATCGCACCTGGCCCTGCGGAAAATTAAATGCTTTATAAAGTCTTGGATGAAGGCAAAGTCGATAATGACACCTTTTAGGATCCAGGAATTCAACAGATGCTTTTGAAGGAATTCAGTATAAGCCCTGGCCCTGAGGTGCAGCAATGCGTCACTCAAAAGGAGAAAAGCCATTCAAAACTCTCCCACAAATTACGTTTGCGCTCGTGTCCCGCATGTTAAGACACACAAACAGGGTGGCAGTAAATAAGCAGTCACCCCAAGCAGCTTGGCTCTACTCTGCATTAAATTACAGCCTGATAGGTAAAAAGTCTCTTGAGCTAGACTGCAGAGAATCGCGTCTATCCATGCCTGGAGTTTTGTTGAACATCATGGATGAAGCGTAGTACAGATAACAAAAAAAGAAGAAACATTTTTGAGATTCTGGATGGGGCGGGCTAGGGTGATAGTGTACTATAGACCTCTGGGAATTAAGCACTTAATAATCATTAGGTTGCATTTTCATAATTAGCTGTCCAGCATGTGTGTCGCACAAAGTCAATCAGATTGACGATGCTGATTATGAAAAAAGATCAATGCCGATGTTTATATTCTACATATTGTTCCTTAACAAACAACACTGGTGTGTCAGAGTGTGTGAGCACACAGGCCTCTATTCCTGGGTAGAAGGATGTGGAATGTACTGTAGGGACAGGAAACACCAGGCGCCTGCTGATAGAATATTATTAGCAGGATAGTCCTGAGAGAAAAACTAGGTAGTGATTCGCTTTATATTGCGATTCTGTAGGCATCACGATTTTATAAAGATCCGGATTCAAGATGAATTTTTCCAACTTTGTTAATAATTTTAAGATGTTGAACCATAACTCAAAAGTTATAACAACACTTTTATACCTCATCTCTAGTCAACATCTTCACAACTGAATTGAACGTGTAATCCGTTCTTTATAACATTAGTTTTCTCAATTAAATATTAATCGCAGCATTTAAGACAATACAAACTTCAAATAGAAAAGTTTTTCAAATGCAAAAATTAAATAAAACAAAAATTGCATTGTTACTGAGCAGCAGGTATCCTCCGTCATCCAACATAATTATTACTTTCTAACAAATGTAGAGAATGGTGAAATTTTACGACCTCAAACCTTTCCAAACTCTCAAATCTCTGCCTGATACCAAGTGCATGTTGAGACGAGCGTGCAGCGGATTCAAGACTAATTTGTGGTCACAGAGTTTTGAGACTGGTGTAAGGAGGACGATCCACTGATCAATGGTCATGGCCACTGAAATCTAGCCAATCTCTGTTAAAAAGTATATAAATGTAAAAAATAAATACATATTTTTTAAATAAATAAATAAATACTTAAAGTCATAGAAAAGAACAGAATGCAGCACTACTAAACAATGGAGCCACTGGGCACCGTAGCAGCACTATTAAAAGAACTAAAAACAAAATAAACCAGACCAACTGATTTCACTTACATTAGATAACGAGAAGCGAGACATCAAACTAAAAATTTAATCAAATTAAAATCTGAATGCTGTTTAGAGCCTTGTTTGTTTACCTCAATGCAAATTCATGACCTTTAAAACCATGACAGGAAAAGCCAGCAGAAGAATCTGCACAATCACAGACAGGATTTTGAATTAAAGGGCACCTGATATGCAAAAAACCCTTCTTTATTTTAATTGGGTCTCCAGTGTGTGAGAAAAAAAAAATCTTTTAGTCCTTTTTTCTATTTTTGAATGTGGCCAGGGCTTAAACAACCCAATCAGGTTTTCCCCTTAATGTGACCTCATGTAAGAAGAGCCCCTCCCCCAGATCTGCTGTTTTCTGAAGGGTGTGGCTCAGCAGTAGCTTATTCAGAAATTAAGTGTTCGTCGGAAGAAAGAGTGAAACTTTTTTTAGTTTGAAGGATGATAAAGTGCATTATTCAAGGCATATTTCAGCTGGAGTGTTAACACACGTGTGCGCACGCACGCCACAAAAACGTCGTCTACGAAAAGGAAGCACAAAGCGGAAGGCTCTCGTCTTGGAGGTAATGAGCAGCCGGACGTGTTCGACATCCTCCAAGAGCAACTTCTCCCAAGAATCAAGAACAGCCTGGTGATTCACAATACCTTTTCTAACATGGAGTGAATAAATGGCTCGTGAAACTAAAATTTGGGTCCATGGCCAGGAAACTCCCCAGACCTTAATCCCATTGAGAACATTTGGTCAATTCTCATGAGGAGGGGAAACAAACAAAAGCAAACAAATTCTGACAAACTACAAACAAACTTTTGGCCACAGCTGTAGGGTTATTCTTCCTGCAGAAAGGTTAAAACCAGTTTCTCTCTTATGTTCCATAACCATGATGATAATAAAAAGCAGTACTGTGAAGCGCCACAATGAGATAAAACACGGGTCATTTGAGCAAACATATCAACAGCAGTCCGAAGTGTGTGTGTGTGTGTGTGTGTGTGTTACAAGCCCAGCAGCATGTAATCCTGCTTAATCAATTCACTAAAGATTGATTAACGATTGTTGTTTGTACAAGTATTCCACACAAATACACATACACGGCCATCAAAATATTTACATATTTACCGTAGTTACTGAAAATTTATCAAGGTTATTGAAATGCTATGGAAAGTTTACATTGCTTATTTATTTTTTATTATCATATACACACAAGCATGAAATGAGTACCTCGGCTGTGATTGACAGACCATTTAAATGCATTACCCCTGGGTTGGTTCTTGTTCATTAGAACGAATAGACAGTTTATCATCAACTCACCTGTACGTGCTTGTGTTTAAGAGTTTAATTGTACTGTCCGATTTGTCAGTAAGAGAGACGAGGCTGTGGTCTGTAGTGTGTTTACTTACTATAAACTGCTCCACGTCTCGCTCGATGCCTACATTGGGCAGGTCAGGCATCATGTGTGACACAACCTTAAATCCTGCGTCTTTAGCCAGGTGAAAAGACTCGCACACAGCTCGCACCGTATGGCCCCTGTGAATTACAAACGCTGCAATTAACATTAGAACAGTTTAAATTGACTCAGAAAGTTAATGTTAATGAAGTAAATGAAGGGGGGGGGGGGGAGATCTGACCTGTTGGTGTCACGAGCAACGTCTTCATAAACGCTCTGCACGCCGATCTCCAGCCTGGTGCAGCCGTACGCCAGCATGTCACTCAGGTGTCTCTTCAGACAGTAATCTGGCCGGGTCTCGATGGTGATCCCGACACACTTGGTGTTACTGCGCTCTGAGTACCTGGAGCAACAGATACAGTGAAATCAGCACCTAGGAAACTGAACTAATCATAAGAGACTAGACTGTTAATTAACTGCAAATACGAATGTAACCGATTAAAAATTTATTATCCGGCAAGGTTCGTTCATGGTAATCTTGACAATCCAGCTGTAATACAACATTAGCTTAGCTTTCCTTTACTAGCCAGGGTCTTTATAAGCGCGCCAACAACTTGTATGAAGAGTTTGGTATTGGTGATTCCTTTCATGAACACAGGACCGAGTCATCTGCTTACACTCTACTTCCTCTTACGCCATCTTTATTTTTATGCAATGATATTTTCGATCGCAAAACTGTTTAACAGCATGAACTGTCAATTCACCTGCACAACCAATGCGTGTAGACATTCAATTCAATTTTATTTGTGTAGCGCTTTTAACAATCGTCATAGTCGCAAAGCAGCTTTACACAATCAAAAGAATTATTTAAGTTTGTATGGAATGTGAATGTGTATGAATCAGAATGGTCAGATAGTCCCTGGTGAGCAAGCCCGAGGGCGACAGTGGCAAGGAAAAACTCCCTGAGATGGTAATAGGAAGAAACCTTGGGAGGAACCAGACTCAACAGGGAACCCATCCTCATCTGGGTGAAACAGATAGCAGGAAATGATCTGCATTTATACAGTGTGTTAGGTGGCAGGCAGTTCAGCTATAATAGTTGATGTTAATTGATGTTAAAATGGAGTCCAGGTAGTTATTGGAGACTCGGGTAGACTTGTAGAAAGTTCCAGTCCTGAACTATCGAGCAACTGCAGCCAAGTCAGGTCCTTAGAGAAACAGCTGTCAACACCAGTCGAGGCCAGAACCGTCTTCTAAGTAGAGAGAATCATCCCCAGACACCAGACGCATCCCAAAGACACACGGGGCATCCATGTGACGAGACCTCCAACCAGAAGCGGGGCACCAGGATGGATCAGACAGGTCCGGAGGGCAGAGGGAGTCTGGACCACTGGCAGCTCAGGAATGGCATGTGTAGCTCGACAGAGAGAGAGAAGAGAGAGAGAGGGGGGGAGAGAGGGAAGAGGGGAGAACAAATAGAACTTGTACAGTATATATACAGTAGAGTGGGGGACTAATCACAGACAGGTCTGTGTCTTTCTGTGTGTGACAGAGAGGAACTGTGTGAATCAATGCTCTGTATCCAAGTAAATACTTTTTTAACCATGTAAAATAGTAAAAAAATTAAATTAAATAAAAATAATAAGTAGAGGTCAGTGTCGATCCTCAAATCAGTGTAAGGGGAACAGTAGATTGTGCCCCTAAAACTGTTTACATAAACTGTAATCTGAGGGGGAAATGTGTGTTTTGTTATCGTTAATTAACAACAATTAATCGATTATTGATTGTACACGTGTTCAACCATCAGTACATTTGTTTCAATTGCTTCCCTTTTGAGTATATATAAAAAAGAAACGGAAAATGTTTTGTTTTATTTGAGTTTGATTAAATGAAATGATGAACATGGACACGAACGAGGAGCTTTTCAGAACATAGAAATACAATCAGAACTGTTAGAAATAGGCTAATAATTTTGCAATGAAACAAAATAATAATAAACGTTGATGTCTCATGTGGTCAAACAGAAAAGCATTTGGCCGAATACTGCTTCAGAACGTTAGGCTTTTTAGCCTTCAGCAACGTCCAAACATTGAACATAAGTTATCCTTATTTCCCAATAAATAATTAAGTTCCGACCTTGCGCCTGTAAATTGTTTTTATTTTAATTTAGTCGTTCTTGTTGCTTTTGTGCAGTAGATAAATAATATAGTATTTGTTTTCAATAAAATTTAGAAATTTAAAAATTTCTATTAATTTTATTCTCCCGCAAACCGCACATACATGAGGACCTTATCGCCCGCACCCGCATTCATATATCAAATCTTGTCCCGCTCCGTACTCTGTGTGCTGGGTCCCTAGTCCTGTGCGGGTCTCTAGTCCAAAGAATATGACGGAGATAAAGATGGGTTAAAATTCCTCCTAAATATCATGTGCAGGTCTGATCCACAGAAAAGCTACATGTAGCACCTGGTTGAGGTTATTGCTACCAAGGTCGGGTCAACCAGTTATTAATTCCAAGGATTTACTTACTTTTTCCACTACCATTTTGAATGCTGAATGAGTGTGTGCAATAAGGACATGAAAGATCAGAATTTTTGTGGCATGATTTTAAGCACATTATATTTCACAGTACCCTTAACTTGGATGAAGATCAGATCAAGCCTTGGGGGAAATTAATACAGAAAACCATAGAATTCCAAAAGGTTCACATACTTTTTCTTGCCAGGGTACATACATACCTGTACATATATACAGTATATACACTACTATTTGCACTTCTAGTAGATGCTAAACTGAATTTCATTGCTGAGAACCTCTACTATGCATGCATTCCATCTATTCATCCATCCATCCATCTGTCTGTCGATCACCACAGCAAATGAGAACAGTACTCTAACATACTTACTCTTTAACAGCACTAAAATTAATGGCATTAATCTTAAACTCTCACAAAACAAATTTGTTGTTTTCTTAGTTATATTAACAGAATAAAAAAATATATACAGTGGTGTGAAAAACTATTTGCCCCCCTCCTGATTTCTTATTCTTTTGCATGTTTGTCACACAAAATGTTTCTGATCATCAAACACATTTAACTATTAGTCAAAGATAACACAAGTAAACACAAAATGCAGTTTTTAAATGAGGGGTTTTATTATTTAGGGAGAAAAAAAATCCAAACCTACATGGCCCTGTGTGAAAAAGTAATTGCCCCCTGAACCTAATAACTGGTTGGGCCACCCTTACCAGCAATAACTGCAATCAAGCGTTTGCGATAAGTCTTTTACAGCGCTCTGGAGGAATTTTGGCCCACTCATCTTTGCAGAATTGTTGTAATTCAGCTTTATTTGAGGGTTTTCTAGCATGAACCGCCTTTTTAAGGTCATGCCACAACATCTCAATAGGATTCAGGTCAGGACTTTGACTAGGCCACTCCAAAGTCTTCATTTTGTTTTTCTTCAGTCATTCAGAGGTGGATTTGCTGGTGTGTTTTGGGTCATTGTCCTGCTGCAGCACCCAAGATCGCTTCAGCTTGAGTTGACGAACAGATGGCCGGACATTCCCCTTCTGGATTTTTTGGTAGACAGTAGAATTCATGGTTCCATCTATCACAGCAAGCCTTCCAGGTCCTGAAGCAGCAAAACAACCGCAGACCATCACACTACCACCACCATATTTTACTGTTGGTATGATGTTCTTTTTCTGAAATGCTGTGTTACTTTTACGCAGATGTAACGGGACACGCACCTTCCAAAAAGTTAAACTTTTGTCTCGTTGGTCCACAAGGTATTTTCCCAAAAGTCTTGGCAATCATTGAGATGTTTTTTAGCAAAATTGAGACGAGCCTTAATGTTCTTTTTGCTTAAGTCGTTTGCGCCTTGGAAATCTGCCATGCAGACCATTTTTGCCCAGTCTCTTTCTTATGATGGAGTCGTGAACACTGACCTTAATTGAGGCAAGTGAGGCCTGCAGTTCTTTAGATGTTGTCCTGGGGTCTTTTGTGGCCTCTCGGATGAGTTGTCTCTGCGCTCTTGGGGTAATTTTGGTGGGCCGGCCACTCATGGGAAGGTTCACCACTGTTCCATGTTTTTGCCATTTGTGGATAATGGCTCTCACTGTGGTTCGCTGGAGTCCCAAAGCTTTAGAAATGGCTTTATAACCTTTACCAGACTGATAGATCTCAATTACTTTTGTTCTCATTTGTTCCTGAATTTCTTTGGATCTTGGCATGATGTCTAGCTTTTGAGGTGCTTTTGGTCTACTTCTCTGTGTCAGCTAGCTCCTATTTAAGTGATTTCTTGATTGAAACAGGTGTGGCAGTAATCAGGCCTGGGGGTGACTACAGAAATTGAACTCAGGTGTGATAAATCACAGTTATGTTATTTTTTAACAAGGGGGGCAATCACTTTTTCACACAGGGCCATGTAGATTTGGATTTTTTTTCTCCCTTAATAACGTAAACCTTCATTTAAAAACTGCATTTTGTGTTCAATTATGTTATCTTTGACTAATAGTTAACGGTTTTTGATGAGCAGAAACATTTAAGTGTGACAAACATGCAAAAGAATAAGAAATCAGGAAGGGGGCAAATAGTTTTTCACACCACTGTATATCAGATTTTGGTTAGTGTGGTTCAGAAATCTGTGTCTAAATTTCAGTCATAAGGCAGGACCAAAAAAAAAGACAACCACAAGCCCGAAGGTTCACTTATCTTTAAAAAAAAAAAAAAAAAAACAATGTAAAAAAAAAAAAAAAAAAATGCAGATGGCAGCAGGACAGTCCTAATGACCTCAGACTCTCCATAACGAAAAAGTGCAGAGGTGGAACGAATCAGAGTTTTATGAAGGAGGTGAGCAGACAGAACAGATTGCTATTCCATATGTGATCATTAGTCATGATTTTCTCCTGCGCAGATTTATGCTTCAGCTTTGGGAATCATTATTTAGATCTACTGTAAGATATGGATCACATGTGTTAATGGGTTAAAATAGGATCTGAAAAGGTCATCTGCCATCATGCTGTCCCTCTCCTGCTCTGTTAAATAGAATTTGTGTCTCTCAAATACACACATACAGAGCAGAGATAAGGTCTGCAGCTGAAATCGAACTGTCGCCTCGCTCAGCTTTGCCTGATTAGCAGCCAGAACAATTACTGCAATCGTGTCATCTTAACAAACCCACAGATAAAATGGGGTGGGCCAGTAATCCTGAGGACGCACTGCCTACTACGACACAGACACACACAGACAGACACACACACACTTTTGCAGTTACTGGCAGCCAGAAAATAAAAACATAGACTAATGTCTGTAATAAAGTAACCCAGGGGCCACAAGCGCCAAGCTGTGTGCACCTCACAATTATTTCTCATCACTATAAACCTGATGCCAGAGCTGCATCTGAGTCACGATTGCCGCTCCAAAAAGACAGAAAGAACATGAGGACATAAACCATCTTACAAAGGTTAATGAAGTAAAAGGTCCACAGAAAGGAAAACAAATCAAAAAACACTCCAAGCTCTGCCAAAAAGCGTGGAACTAACGCGACGTAATCGTACACTAATAAGCGCAGAGCGCTCCTGTCTTTCTGCGCTCTCACTATTTTCACACAACCAATCATCAGTCTTCGTCTTTGGTTAGATTGGTACAAGGTGGTTACTTTGTGCAAATAAAGTAGGAATTAACCTAAGGTTAGGGGATCGATCCTGGCTTTTCAAGGAGACAAAAGAAAGATTGAAAGCAGATAATGTCATGGACTCATTTTTAGACATTTATATTCAGCACCAGGTGTGTGTACAAACAAGAAATGTGAGAGGAAAAAAAAAAATCATTTTGTCCTTTTAAAATTTAATTCAATTACATTTTTGGCCATTGCAATTTTCAATTAGATTTAAGAGCAAGAACCACAGCAGTGCTTATCATCTGATTCGTCTCAAGCAGCCAGATTTCTTACAGAATTGAATTAATTTTAAACCAGTTTTATTTATATAGCGCTTTTAACAATAGTCATTGTCGCCAAGCAACTTTACAGAATAAAAAATAAATAAATAAATGAAATGAGTGTGATGTATAAATCTATCAATCAATTGTATATGTATAAATCATCAATCAATCATAAATCATCAGTTTGTTCCTGATGAGGAGGCTGAAGGCGACGGTGGCAAGGAAAAACTCCCTGAGATGGCAATAGGAAGAAACCTTGAGAGGAACCAGACTCAACAGGGAACCCATCCTCATCTGGGTGATAACAGGTAGAAGGGATTGATCTGCACTCATACTGTGTGAAGTTCAGTATAACAGCAGAGGTGTATAATATCGATTCCACTTTCGCTGTCTAACTTAACTGTGATGAAGTTTAAATGTTGTGTCTTGAGGAAACTGCTAATATGTTTTCCTGCCAATCTTAGTAGTATCATTTACATAAAAAAAACTAAATGGCAAATTTGAAGGAGGAGTTTGAGCTGAGTCTTTTGGGTGATCTATTAGACCCGAGTTCACTTGTTAAGGCAATAGTAAAATATAGAACCTTTAACTTTTGTACTAATTAACTGAATAAATATTCCAAACAAACTAATGTATGTCTAACATACTGCACATAATACAGACAGTCAGCTTTCCCAAATTTAGCTCACTGGGTACAAGGAAGTAAAGAACAGACTTGCAGGACGCCCTGCTGTTCTGTCAGAATATCTGATCTAACACAGGGAGCATCCTGCTCTCTATAAACCATCTGCTGTGAGTTTTACACTTGCATCTGGATTTGGGAAAATGTCACTATTGAACAGATCACGCTGTGTCATGCTGATAACAGCGATGTAGATCAGCAGCAAATCCCCACCTTCCAGAGGAATTAGACTTTACATTTATATGTAAAATGCCAAATTCCTCCTGAGCACCTCGGTCATTTTGAGAGATCCAGGTTATAAACAGCTGGAGATGGAGTCTAGAAGAAGCCACATCACCAATACAACACTCGTGCATAGGATGTCACCGTACAGCACTTTTCCACTGGACAATCCTGCACAAGTGTCGCTGTTTACACCCAAGTGCTGAGCTTCTCTTTTCTCCTTCTTGCTCCAGGTTCTAGAGGAGACGAACCACAACATCCTGATTCGAAATAACGCCTCTGGGTCGAGTAGCTTCTCTGTTGGCACTAAAAGTTTACACATTTTTAACAGCATTTACTATCTAACTTAATTCCTTTTTCAGATGGATTTTAAAATCCATCATCCATAGGGTACAACACGATGAGGATACATGCCCTAACCAGTGCCCTACATCCTTTTGACATTTGAGATTCAGCCATGATTGATTGATTGATTATGTTACATTTTTCAGCAAAGACTAAAGTTAAATTAAGTTAAGTTAAGCCTTTATTTGTCACATATATTTAAAAAGTAATCAGTTACATTACGTTACTTTCTAATAAAAGTAACTAGTTAGAGTACTTTTCCATTGCAGAAAATGAAAACTCCTTTGTGATTCCTCATGCATGTTGTTTTAGTCAAGACCTTTATAATTATTCTACCGTCATCACTCAGCCAAGTTTGGCCCATAATCTGTCAACTATTAATACCCCTGTAGATGCGGTCATATTATTTCACTAGTTTTGACGCGTAGCTTTGTCTCAAAGTTTCACTCACACGACAGAAGTCCGATCTCTTTGTCTCTTGTAGTTTATTTTGTCAGCATCAAAGAATCAACACTTCATACAGTCGTCTTGAGTAAATCCACTGTGATTACAGACACCAGTTGCTGCATCTTGCAAATCTCTGACTTTTACAACAACCTGTTTGCTGTATCTTGTAAATTACAGTCTTAGCTTAGGTATATAACAACACTCTTGCTGTATATATCCACTTACGGGAGCTTACGGTTACAACAACCTAGTTGCTGTATCTTACATTCTTAGCTTACCAGGAGCTCTCGTTAGCTGACAGTCAAAAGCTTGTGTTTCCGTAGCCTTCCACATCTAAACTGAACTCTCAATCATATCACAGTCACACAAATGCATGTAATAGTAGAATGACATCACAGACCAACTTACGATTGTCAACTTATGATGCATGACTAAGAAATATAAAGCTTATGGCTTATGTAACAAACTTAATGCTTAATGCTTTACTAATGAATAGAACAAGGTAGAATAAATGAAATAAGTACAATAAGATAAAATAAACAACAACAAATTCAGAACAAATACGATATGGCTCTTACAACCCCTATCTCACCTGTAGGATGACTTTCACACGCGTGCACACACACAAACGGATTGGGAATGACTGCTGTCTTCCTCACGGATTACATAAATTGTCTAAATAACACATTCAATTTAGAAAAAAATAATGAAATAACTGAGTACTTAAATGGCGGACCTAACGCGTAGATTACTTGTTACATCCAAAAACGAATAAAAACGCAAAAAACGTGTTACACTCAACACTTGCCATGATACAGCGCACCTGGAGCAGTTAGGGTTAAGGGCTTGCTCAAGTGCCCAACAGTGGCAACCTGGTGGAGCTGAGGATCGAACTGCCGATCTTCCAGATAGTTTTGAGCGGGGGCTCATGGAATCGCAGCGGGGTGGGCAATATACTGTAACCAAAATCTTCTATCACGGTAGAAGCAATTTTCTACCTCGATAACGATATAGATCACAATATAGCAATTTGTATCTGAAAATGCATAAATGAAAATTCTAACACAAAGAAACTGTTTTACATAATGTAATTTTATTTAAACTGTGAATTGCTGAGATTTGCTGATTTTTTTTTTTTTACTTTGGCCATATTCGTTTGGATGCTTGGATTTCAGATGATAGAAAAGTTTAAATGCACCTTCCAAATCACGTTCATCTCATTCGTATCACTTTTCTTATACCCAAACCAATTCCACAACACAGACGATGCACATTTTTTCTTTACAATCTCCTCGTTGTTGGTTTCGTCACATGTAAGCAATCTCACTGCTGCTGCACCGTCTTCTTCCATTGTCGAAGTGTATGTGAAGCCAAACACATCAAAAGTGGGACGAAACCATGACACCCGATTGAACCAAATATCTGCGCAAATACAGCGCAGCGCGACTATCTGGATAGCGCAGAGACGATCTGGTTTATTCGCGCAGCCCGGTGGATCGCGCAGCACGGATTAATTTGAGCAGCGGTGCTCGAATCACAAACCTGCGCGACCCACTGCTTTTTTATTTAAAAACTATTTATTTAAAATGTCAGGACTGTTTAATATTGTTTCCGCCTTGACATGCCTGGTTTGTACGTGCGCATCCCAGTGGGGTAAAATGTATTTTGATGGTCGGCGCGGTCTATTTCTATCAGAGTCGCGTTCTATCAACACACATAAGTATGTTGAGAATATCATAGAGAGGTCCTCAGGATTCCCATCCCTATTAATCAGTACAGCCATGTTGGTGTTGCTATAACCAAAGCTAAAACACAGTAACTACTGTACCACTGACAAAGTGTTACAACCGAAAATCTTTTGGAAATCTTTTTCTTTTTATATTGAGAGGACGTGGTGATGATTAAACTTGCTCTTCTATAGAAAAAAGGTGGCAGAGTTTACCATGCAAAACATTTAGTCTGTATACTTCACCCTCACGGTCACCCTGAGTGTCAAAGTTGATTCTGTAGAGATTTTTTATTTTTTTTGACTGGGTGAAAAATGTCTCTTTAATTTTATGGACATGTAATAAGACGCATAGTAAGAAGCAGCTGCGCCCATGTTATCAGACTGTCTACAAAAATCTCAGTTCTGGTGTAGAGCCTTTGGTTGGGTTCCTACTGTTTTGTTTATTACAGTTTGTAAAGTGAGCACTACACAAGCTGAGGCAGTTATTAGGACATGGACGTAACCAGTGTTTTTCTCCATTTTCTCTGAGCCAGCACAGCTGCCCTTGTTAGCACAACCTCTATAAAAACCTAAGGATTAGCCTCCTCATGGCCTTTTACAAACATCTGCCCATCTCTTGACGAGACACATTTCCGATAATAATCAATGGCGCGTGCTGCATTATTAGATTTAAAAGATTTATGTGCTCTTGTGACGTCATGCTTCACTCTTCAACCCCACTGCGCCTTTAGATATTGCAAGAACTTGACTCGGGGAACACCACAGACACACAGGCATGAGTAGAGGTCTTACGTAAAATACGTATAATTTTTTTTATTCATTAATAAGGGGAAGATTTATAGGAAAGATAAAGAAAAAGAAAAAAGATCAGTGTAGAAAATAATGAGCAGGTGTGCGTCAGAAGCAGTGAGTAGGCAGGAGCTAAAAGTGACAGAGCCGCCAGGACAGACACACGCCCAAACTTTTGCTTCGCTCCTTGTTCACTTACAGCCATGAGCTCTTAGGCATGGCTATCATGATCTAGTAGTGGCGACAAGCCAATATCCAGGGCATAACAGTTGGCTTTTTTGCAGCGTAATGTCCAGTATCCAGAGAAAATCAGACGCGACTGTCGCCCTCCTATAGCTGTAGATTAGGGGCCTTAATGAATCGCTTTAACTGGCCATAAGTAAATGTACCGAGGTAGCTAGCACAAAGCCTTGGTGGCTGACCCTCGGCCGGCTGCTGATCGGCGACGGGCACTCATCAATGTTAAATGTCAGAGAGACGCGAAACATGCCCATAAATCATGCCAATCTAGCTCAGCTCTCCACTCGTTTCTCCTGACTCTTGTTCTCTTTACTACCTTGTATTTATTAAAAAAGGGAGAAAGTCTATTATTAAACATCAGCAGTGTCATGTTTAGTGCCCCCTCTCCCTCACATTCCTGCTGATGGGGAGTCTACATGCCAAAGAGCTCATGGTTGTAAGTGAGCAAGGAGCGAAACAAAAGTTTGGGCGTGTGTCCGTCCTGGTGGATCCACATTATCCAAAATATATTTAAAATATTAAATAAATGTGCATAACCCCTTGCTGTAATCTGACCTTTGGCATCTTGTCATGGATTCGTAAAAGAGCTAAGGATTATCCATAACCAAATCCAAATGCTTATCTGAAATCCCCCTCCATGCTCAATAAGCCAACACTGCTCCATTGTACTCGGAACCCCTCTGGTGCATTAAACTCCTTACAATCTGAGTCAGGAGCGTTGATTGAACCTAAAGTGGCCTGATTCTATAACTCTCACACACCCTTCACACACACACTCGTACCTGACGGCCTCAGCTACGTTGTTGGAAGTGTGTCCTGAAAGTGCATCGTGTAGGTTGCGGATGAAGTAATCTCTGTAGTCCTCAGGTAGAGCCATGAACGTGCCGCCCATTACGATAAACTCCACCTTATCCACGCTATGGCCCAGTTGTTTCAGCTACAAAAAGTTGCAGACACACAAACACACATACAGAGACAATATTTTATAACACTTTGAAAATTTAAACTCTCAGTCCTCCATTTAGAGCAATATTAAGCCCGTCATAAGAAAGATTTTTGGATTACTATAGGTTTTCTGGAACATGAAGCTACAATGGGTGCAGGCTCATCGAAGCTGGAGACTGGCCACTCCCCGGCCACTTCATTAGGTATATGTGATTATCAGCTCATTAATGCAAATATTTAATCATTTGATGAGATGGCAGAAACACAATGCATCTACAGTAGGCATTAAGACACGATCAAGACGATCTGCTAAAGTTAGAACTGAGCAACATGAGGAAAAAAGGTGCTTTAAGTGACTTTGAATGTGGCAGAAAAGGCTGGTCTCCATCATCCTGAAACTGCTCATCTACTGGGATTTTCACATACAACCTTCTCTAGGGTTTACAGAGTATGGTCTGAAGAAGAAAAAATACCCAGTGATGGAATTTCACTGGGTGAAAATGCCTTGTTAATGCCAGGTCACACTTTGTTCCACTTCACCCCAAGGTCTGACCGTTGCAATGCTCACAGAAATACAAAAAACCTAGAGCTATATCTCAGACCCTACAGCCCTCACTCAGCATGTTAAAAGTCCATGACAGTAAAATTAGAAGAAGACTGAACAAGTACGGTTTGTTTGAAAAGGCGGTCAGGAGAAAGCCTCTTCTGTCTAAAAAGAACACGGAAGCATGAGGAAGGTTTGAAAAACCTGGAGAAAATTAAAAAGTTTTTTTGGAATGGTTTAGTCAAAGTCTGGACCTCAACCCAACTGAAATGCTGAAATGGTGGGACCTTAAGAAAGCTGTGCATAAACAAATGCCCAAAAATGTTGTAAAGAGGAACAAAATTCCTCCACAATGAGGTAAGAGACGGAATATCATACAGGAAACGATTCTTCAGACTGTTGCTGCTAAAGGTGGATCAGCAAGCTATTTTTTGATAAATAAATAATGGCATGGGAAAAACGTATAATGCAGTTGTTTGTCTGAGGTTGTATTTGCCTATTACTGAGGCCTGCTCAGATCAGATGATTTGTATTATGTTTTTACACAAAAACACAGACTTAAAAGAGAATGTACATTTTTATAATAATTTCATACATGACTGTATACTTAATTTTGTTTTCATCAACCAATAATCCCTTTATAACAATCAAAAGGCCTCAACATTTCAGCTATCCTGGATTCGACCTTTGTTATTTGTGCTGTCATTAAAGAAAATCCAAAATCTATCTTAAACACTGGACTATAGTCAAACATATATAAAGTAAAACTAGTGAGAAATTACAGACGATGCCTCACCTGCTCCACCCTGTGTCTTGTTTGTAAATAGGGATCGTATCGTGCTCGGATGGCCCTCATTGACGTTGGCTAGAAAATAGGCAATGAAACAAAACATCACAGACAGACAGTCACACTGTATTGACAAGCATGGCAGTGTCCAAGCACATCATCATTACCTCATAGCCTGTGTACGACTGTGTCGAATATTCAAAGTCAGAGTCAGGACCACCTGGACAGTACCTGTTAACGTGAGTAGGAAAAAACTTTTAAAAATTAGATAAATATGACGTACACAAAAATCTGGGACGTGCAAGTCATTAGAACAACTCGGAAAGTTTTCAGTAATAACTACAGCTAAATGAGGCTCTTTAACATCTGGTAAGTACTGGTTACTGCCTGCACACTCAATAAGGTCTCTACACATTCCCTGCATGAGTATGACTCTTACACAAAACAACTGGATACATAAATATATAAGGTGGAATTATTTTGAAACATCATACAAACATGTCATTTTAACACTGATGTGGGCGTATAAACTTTTAACATCCACTGTACATCTACTTACACACAGATGTTTCCTGTAAAACTGATGTGAGGACAGCGATGGGGTTTGCACATCACAGCAACTACAGCAATCTACACAGAGAAGTGAAAATCTATGTTACTTGGCATGAAATTATGAACTTTTGAAGTTCAAGAGTTTCTTGTCTCATTTTATTCAGTGACTTTTGATCTTTAACTTGAACTTGGTTGAACAAGATCACCTTAATGCAGTGCCGGTGTTCTGGCAATTTTGCCAGTTTCGCGACAAGCTAGGAAATCGATTCATTCATTTGTTTGTTATATACTGGATGCGTTATCTGATAGAAATATGTCTATCGAAATACGCTGCACCTAAATTCTGCAATAAACATTTTTATAATAAAGCATCAAAACATCCTTCACTAATTCTTATAGTACACACCCCCTTTGCGGTTTTCCATAGGTTAGTGTGAATCGATAGCAGGGTCTATAGAATACGGTAGCAGTAACACAACTGACACGGACTACACAAACTGCCCCTTCTTACCCTCATGTCACAGCAACTTGAGAGATGAGAGACTGAAGTGGAATTATATTTCTAGTCCGGAACAAAAACGATGGACCAAAAAGAAAAAAACCTGTGGGAGCATTTAGGTCAGCTTGTGTTTCCGTCTCTTCAAGTTTAATGTCAGCAAGAAAGTAAGGTTAAGATGGTGTGCTAGCCTAGAAGGTTTTTTTTTTTTTTGTGCATCTCTTGGTCTTTCAGTGTCTCATTAGAGCTGTGACAATAGTAACAAACGTAAGAGTGATCACTCATTTCATTTATTAAATGCAAATGAAAAAAAAACATGGTTATTCATTCTCCCAGGAAAACACAACAATGCAAATGAAAACTGTATGCGCTCTTGAATGAATTTCAACTTGTGACGTGGCATGACAAAAGGTTCGACCAAAGCTGGCAATTTCTACAACACGAGGGTGAGTCAAAAACAATCCACACTCTGGATGTAGAACTTATTAAATTAATGAATTTAAATCAGGCACATAGTGATAAATGCATGGCTTGTCTCTTTAAGAAACTTTCACCTTCCTTACAGTATTCATGCAGGAGTTCTGAATAAACTTTTCAGGAATTCAATTACAAAACAGTTTGCACAAATACAGTTAAGTCAAGTCTGTCTGTCACGTTTCATAAAGATGGGGAAATAATTTGAATGAAAATTGTCTTTGTGGTAAGTCAGGTTAATCTTACATTCGGAAATGAAATAATATGGAATATCAATCGGAAATGATATAATAAATCTCTCTCCAACACATCCTACTGATTAATACGTGTACATTTAACATTGGCTCGCTTCCTTTGCCAACACGAGGCAGCACTGCGACTTCCACAATGCTTTAAAATAATACAGAGTGAGGAAACTGAAAGCGTTCCTCAATACACAATCTTTTTCACTCTCCTGTCAGCTCTTCTCTTTAATTCATCTTCGCAGGTTGTTAATTTTCGTCATTTATTTCAGAGGATGAAGTCAAAAGCATGATTCCAGAGTCAGTGAATAATTTACATGTGGATTTGTGAGCTTTATCTCTCTCTCTTACAATCCTACATGACTGGAGATTAATTACAGAAGAAGTAAATTAGGTGTGAGAAATGGCGCACAGTTGTAGCAATCGGAAGTGAGTTATACTCCAGCTGAGGAGCTGCAGTGAAATGACAAAATGCGGTGCAATTAAATAAACAAGCTCTTTGAACCAGCACGTATAAACCTACACCGACTCAGCACTAATTATATGATTCAGAGCCTATAGATTTACACGCTTTGGAACTCACTCGGGATACCAACATTTTTGTTTTTTCCCACCAAACAATGGCTCATTAACATTACAAATTCTTTACATTTTCTAGATCATGTTTTATGCAAGTGCTCAAACAAGCAAGTTAACGGTTTGGACAGCTTTTTCTCATTTATAAATGAAATACATTTTTTTAAATGAAATAATCATTTAAAAACTGCATTTTAACTGCCTTAACTCTGTCTGTCTCTTCATGCAATCCCAAACAGACTCGATGATGATGTTGAGATCAGGACACTCTGGGGGACAAACCATCACTTCCAGGACTCCTTGTTCTTCTCTACATTAGTTTTCATGACATTGGCTGCATGTTTAAGATCATTGTCCGGCTGTAGAATAAATTTGGGGCCAGTGAGACGACTACTTGATGGTATTGCATGATCGATAAGTACAGTACAGCATCTGCCTGTATTTCTCAGCATTGACAATAGCACTGTTGCCTGCAGACACATTACTATACTACCACTCTCCAAGTCCTATGGTGAATCACCTGCCTCCTGTTACAGCCAAATATTTCAAATAGCACAGAGCACCTGCTGACATTATTCGGCACCCAATTCTTCAGTTTTCATGCATATTTAAGGTGCTTAGCCTCGTTTCATGTCGCAGGTATGGCTTTTGGACCGCATTTCTTCCATGAAGATCACTTCTGGCCAAACTTCTCCAGACAGTAGATGGGTATACCTGGGTCCCACTGGTTTCCACCAGTTCTTTGCTGATGGAACGACATCTGATGATGACTGAAAGATTTGGATAAGCATGATGTCTCTTTCATATCTGCTGCATTAAGTTTACTTGGCCGACCAATACGTCCATGGTCCTGAACTTTGCCCATTTTTTTGTGTTTCTTCAAAATAGCCTGAACAGCACATCTTGAAACCCCAGTCTGCTTTGAAAATGTTTGCTGGGAGAGAACTTGCTAATGCAGTATAACTACCTTGTAACTTCTTGCTGTGCTCAGTCCTGCCATGGTGTACAAAACAACCTTACCTTTGTAGCAGGTCTGTTCCTCACCCAGTTTTAAGCCTCCTACAAAGCTGTTTCTGTTTCAGAATTTATTGTATTTCATCTTGCATATGAAATTAATGAGTATTCGAACCGGTTTGGTATAACTGGTTAAATCACTCATGATGCTGGTCTGAAGGCTAGTCATGCAAAATATTGATTTGATTTAGGTTTTTTTATTTTAGTTTTTTATTTAAGTGTTATCTCAGTAACATGTAGCCTTCAGAAATCCTTTCAAATAATTAACTGATAAAGGTGGAATCTAATTGGAGATTCTAAACTTTTTCGACCGGTTACATTCTACAAATTTCCAAACATGTAAAATGTCATTTTACACCCATTGTCTGATTTATGAAGCTTTCAACACTTTGAAAACAATGCGTAGCCAAATCCCTAATCGTGACACAGCTCAATGCCTAAGGGAATCTGTTTTCTGTGTCAGAAGTCATAGATGATTGTTAGTGCCATCCCAAATTCGATTTCTGGCATGTCCATTGAAATCATTTTGGCATCAGATTGTTTTCATGTAGTCTCAACAGTAATGTTTAGATATGAAATCAGATTTTTGCTAATTTGATCTGAACCACATCCAAAAACGCCTTAAAATTTGTTTCAGATGTGTCTCAGTCTGGATGCTCAAATAAGATTTCAAGCTGTTCGTTACATCACTCACAAGTTCATGGGACATTGATTCATTGGGATACCTCGTTGCAAAAAACAAGCGGGGTTAAAATGGAAGAAAGAGAGATGGAAGTAAAAAAATATATATTGCCAAGTATGTAAAAGCTATGCACTTAAAGTTTAACCAGAACCTTTCCAAGATGTACAGTATCAGTACAGGCATCCGTTATCACAGCAACCAATGAAGATAGGTCGACAATGTGTGTTAGATTTGAGCTGCCAGTCTGAACTGAGCCAAATCCGATCTGATTATTTTCAAATGATAATGTGGAAGGTCAGTCCTAAAGATCTGGGACCTCATGTATCAACGCTGCGTACGCACAAAAACTTTGCTTACGCCAGTTTTCACGCTCACGGTCAGATTTATCCATCCATCCATTTTCTTCCGCTTATCCGAGGTCGGGTCGCGGGGGCAGCAGCTTCAGCAGGGATGCCCAGACTTCCCTCTCCCCGGCCACTTCTTCCAGCTCTTCCGGGGGGATCCCAAGGCGTTCCCAGGCCAGCCGAGAGACATAGTCCCTCCAGCGTGTCCTGGATCTTCCCCGGGGTCTCTTTCCGGTGGGGCGTGTCCGGAACACCTCACAAGGGAGGCGTCCAGGGGGCATCCTAAATAGATGCCCAAGCCACCTCATCTGGCTCCTCTCGATGCGGAGGAGCAGCGGCTCTACTCTGAGCCCCTCCCGGATGACTGAGCTTCTCACCCTATCTCTAAGGGAGAGCCCAGACACCCTGCGGAGGAAACTCATTTCGGCCGCTTGTATTCGCGATCTTGTTCTTTCGGTCACTACCCACAGCTCATGACCATAGGTGAGGGTAGGAACGTAGATCGACCGGTAAATTGAGAGCTTTGCCTTTTGGCTCAGCTCCTTCTTCACCACGACGGACCGATACAGAGCCCGCATCACTGCAGACGCTGCCCCGATCCGCCTGTCGATCTCCCGCTCCATTTTACCCTCACTCGTGAACAAGACCCCGAGATACTTAAACTCCTCCACTTGGGGCAGGATCTCACTCCCAACCCTGAGAGGGCACTCCACCCTTTTCCGGCTGAGGACCATGGCCTCAGATTTGGAGGTGCTGATTCTCATCCCAGCCGCTTCACACTCGGCTGCGAACCGATCCAGTGAGAGCTGTAGGTCGCAGGATGATGAGGCCAACAGAACAACGTCATCTGCAAAAAGCAGCGACCCAATCCTGAGCCCACCAAACTGTACCCCCTCAACGACCTGGCTGCGCCTAGAAATCCTGTCCATAAATATTGTGAACAGGATCGGTGACAAAGGGCAGCCCTGTCGGAGTCCTACTCTCACCGGAAACAGGTCCGACTTACTACCGGCAATGCGGACCAAGCTCCGACACCGGTCGTACAGGGACCGGACAGCCCTTAACAGGGAATCCGATATCCCATACTCCCGGAGTACCCCCCACAGGACTCCCCGAGGGACACGGTCGAATGCCTTCTCCAAGTCCACAAAGCACATGTAGACTGGTTGGGCAAACTCCCATGCCCCCTCCAGGACCCTGCTAAGGGTGTAGAGCTGGTCCACTGTTCCACAACCTGGACGAAAACCACACTGCTCCTCCTGAATCCGAGGTTCGACTATCCGACGGACCCTCCTTTCCAGGACCCCTGAATAGACTTTCCCGGGAAGGCTGAGGAGTGTGATCCCTCTGTAGTTGGAACACACTCTCCGGTCCCCTTTCTTGAAGAGGGGGACCACCACCCCAGTTTGCCAGTCCAGAGGCACTGTCCCCAATGTCCATGCAATGTTGCAGAGACGTGTCAACCATGACAGCCCTACAACATCCAGAGCCTTGAGGAACTCCGGGCGGATCTCATCCACCCCCGGGGCCCCGCCACCACGGATCTTTTTGATCACCTCGGCGACCTCGGCCCCAGAGATGGAAGAGTCCACCTCTATGTCCCCAGACCCTGCTTCCTCATCGGAAGGCATGTTGGTGGAATTAAGGAGGTCTTCGAAGTACTCCCCCCACCGACCCACAACGTCCCGAGTCGAGGTCAGCAGCGCCCAATCCCCACTATACACTGTGTTGACCGTGCACTGCTTTCCCCTCCTGAGACGCCTGATGGTGGACCAGAATTTCTACGAAGCCGTCTGGAAGTCATTCTCCATGGCCTCCCCAAACTTCTCCCACGCCCGGGTTTTTGCCACAGCAACCACCGATGCCGCATTCCGCTTGGCCTGCCGGTACCCATCAGCTGCCTCCGGAGTGCCACCAGCCAAAAAGGCCCGGTAAGACTCCTTCTTCAGCTTGATGGCATCCCTCACCCCCGGTATCCACCAACGGGTTCTTGGGTTGCCACCGCGACAGGCACCGACCACCTTACGGCCACAGCTCCGGTCGGCCGCCTCGACAATGGAGGCGCGGAACATAGTCCATTCGGACTCAATGTCCCCCACCTCCCCCAGGACGTGGTTGAAGCTTTGCCGGAGGTGGGAGTTAAAGCTCGTCCTGACAGGGGACTCTGCCAGACATTCCCAGCAGACCCTCACAATACGTTTGGGTCTACCAGGCCTGACCGGCATCCTACCCCGCCAACGAAGCCAACTCACCACCAGGTGGTGATCAGTTGACAGCTCCGCCCCTCTCTTCACCCGAGTGTCCAAGACATGTGGCCGCAAGTCCGACGATACGACCACAAAGTCGATCATCGAACTGCGGCCTAGGGTGTCCTGGTGCCAAGTGCACATATGGACACCCTTATGCCTGAACATGGTGTTAGCTATGGACAATCCGTGACGAGCACAGAAGTCCAATAACAAAACACCGCTCTGGTTCAGATCGGGGGGGCCGTTCATCCCAATCACGCCCTTCCAGGTCTCACTGTCATTGCCCACGTGAGCATTTAAGTCTCCCAACAGAACGATGGAGACCCAGGAGGGACGCTCTCTAGCGCCCCCTCCAGAGACCCCAAAAAGGGCGGGTACTCCAAACTGCTGTTCGGCGCATAAGCGCAAACAACAGTAAGGATCCGTCCCCCCACTCGAAGGCGGAGGGAGGCCACCCTCTCGTCCACTGCGGTGAAACCCAATGTACAGGCCCCGAGCCGGGGGGCAATAAGTATGCCCACACCTGCTCGTCGCCTCTCACCGGTGGCAACTCCAGAGTAGAAGAGAGTCCAGCCCCTCTCAAGGAGACTGGTTCCAGAGTCCAAGCTGTGCGTCGAGGCGAGTCCAACTATATCTAGCCGGAACTTCTCAACCTCACACACTAGCTCAGGCTCCTTCCCCGCCAGAGAGGTGACATTCCACGTCCCTAGAGCCAGCTTCTGCAGCCGAGGATCAGACCGCCAAGGCCCCTGTCCTCTGCCACCGCCCAGCTCACACTGCACCCGACCTCTTTGGCCCCTCCTACAGGTGGTGAGCCCATGGGAAGGGGGACCCACGTTGCCTCTTCGGGCTGTGCCCGGCCGGGCCCCATGGGTGCAGGCCCGACCACCAGGCGCTCGCCATCGGGCCCCACCTCCAGGCGGTCAGGCGGTTCTTCCACGCAAACTTCCTGTCTGGCGTACGTGTATTTCTTGTGTGTGTTTGTTTTATTTCCGTTGGCGACTCCAATTATGTTAAATTGCACACTACAGAGTATCGCACCAACACATGTGAAAAACATTGCTATTCGTTTATAATTGATAAAATGGGTTAATTGACAATATTTTTCTTCCAATTATTTGATTTAGAACATATAAAAGCATTTGCAAATGTATACAACCCTTAGTCTATGGCAATGTTGGCCTTATTAGAGGACATCGTCAATGGCCGAATCCGAAGGGAACACATTTTTAGGGATCACAGTGATTTCTGGCCCACGATGATGACTGGCTTATTAGCCATTTCAGATTTGCAAGAGCTATCCTCTTGGAGCTCTGTGCTGAGTTGGGTCCAAATTTGGAAAGAGAGACAGCGAGGAGCCACGCATTACCCGTTCCCTTACAGGTGCTGACAACGCTTGGTTTCCTGGCAACTGGTTCTTTCCAAAGGGAACCGGCAGACCACTCGGGGTTAAGCCGTGCAATGCCAGCTGTATGGGACTGGATCATCCGCATGCCTAGCAGTTATATAAGGTTTCCATACCATGCAGTTGACCAAATATTGTGGCAAGGTGTCCTGGGTCAACCCATGATTCATTCATCCTCACAAACAGCATGGTTGGGATGAGGCTCCAAGGTGGCAGGGTGCGCGATGGGTGGCTTCTTGGTGAGTGATGTATTTAAAAATATTATTCCAGCAAGTTTTTTTTTTTATTTTTTTTATTAATTCCGGAGGACAAACTTGCAAATAACACAGTTTTTGTCCGGTCTACCTCCGATAGGAGCACCTCCAATTCACATTCTGTGAAGTTTCTCTTCTTGCTTGCTTTTGCCATTGCTTTTTCGTTTGGTTTTGCCAAAGTGGAGTCATTACCATATTTATACGGGGGAGGAGGCAGGGAGGGGTTTTGCGCTCGTGCATGTGCGCTCAATTTCACGTTAATTCGCTTTGTCCGTACGCAATGTTTTAATATGAATTCAACGCAAGTCTTTGTACATGAGGCCCCTGATCTGTGAAGCAAACCAAATGTGCCTGCAGTCTGAACAAGCCCTACGACTCCCTAAACACTTCCACCTCCAAAGTTCAATATAAACTGGAACATTTAAGTACATTTTGTTAGGAAGATTTTCTGTGTGTGTGAATAATTGTGATGCGGTTTTCTTAGAAAATATTTTCCTTAAGAGACCCTTTAGCCCTTAAACATCTATAATAACTTTTTTTTTTTTTTCATCTTTTGGAGAGATGGCAGTCATTCTTAAGACTCAGTCATAAACTCAGTGACAGCTTTGTAAAGAGGGAAACCGTACCCCACTGGCTGTGCGGATGGGTTTGGCTTTCAGTTTTGGCACGAGAGCTCGTCGGTACTGGAGCGGAACAGCAGCAATGATGTCCACTAGACGTGGTTGTGCTGAAAGGCCGTATTTTGCTGACGTCTTCGTCTTCACCCTGAAAAGTTGCAACACGTCATTTGATTCTGGTTTTATTCAGTCAAAAAGAGAATAAACACATTGTTAATTTCCTACTAACGGATCTCGATCTGAATTTGGTGTCAGATGGTGACAAACATTTAATCTAAACTAACTTTGTGTTTGCTTTGAACTTATGTGAACAAAGTTTTTCTACACCATAGAACAGTGTTTCTTAAACAGCGGACCAAGGACTGGGAAGGTCCACACACAAAGAATTTAAATATTTTTAAAATAATTTTATTTCCATTATATTAACTGTCTGCAGTCTGCAGCTTGTTTTATTTTGAAAAATTATCAGATCATCTCCCATTCTAGTCCATCTGTTCCTCCACACGTGTCTCCATATCGGTTTTTATGTCCGATAAAATGAAGCTAATGTTAAAAGCTAAAATACGTAAACAAAAAGAACGCTGCATGTAGAAGAAACAAACTTTCCAACAACTTTGTGAAATGGGGTTGTCTGCAACGAAAAATATTACGGAGCAGACTGTACATAAGGAATACACCTCGGATGTCATTGTCTCCCATCACTCTAAGACAGAACTGTCTCAACACAGAAAGCTTGAAAAGAAGCTTAGAGTTCATAATGATTCTGCATTATGGTACATTGTATTTATCATGCATATTAGTATGCTTTGTTACGAGTGTGCGGTGGCCAGTCTGTGGAAAAATGTCTCGCATAAATCTGGTCCATGGTGCAAAAAAGGTTGGAGGCCACTGCCAAAGAGAACACAACTGTATTCTCAAATCTGATTGGTCAGAAGGTGTGCACTGTTTGTAAAACCGCGCCACTCAGACAGCGGTACTAAATGTAACATGAACAACAGGTTTATATTTTGTTCTCATGCTGATGGATAATTCCAGCTATAATGCAAAGGAAATATCTTGTCTTTCAGACACTGAACATTACACCTTAATAGAAACCACTAAAATACATGACATGTAATTTGTATATTGTATTAATAACAAGGAAAAGATCCACATCATACCACCCCATGCCTGATTTTCTTACAACTCCATGGACTGTCACACGTTATTCTTTAAATAACAACATACTGTTTCTAAAATATCTTATTCAGACAAATAAGCGCAGAAATAAAAATACTAACAGTTCTTGTTTGACTTAATTTTGTTGATCATACTCGTTATATGGAGTATGTATCAAAACGTTTGGATTCTCACCATATGTCCTCCCTCTAACACCTTAAAACCATCGCTGTTGATGTTCTGGCCCCTTGGGACAAATTGTTATGCACATGGCCTGAATGTCGAAAAAAGACAACAAGCACGCACTTAGTTGAGCTGTGACTTGCCTCGCTTATTCTGTCATGGACATGATGGGCTTCTCCACCATAAAGACTGTTCCTTCGTCTCAGGGTGGTACCCATACACTCAAGTTTCGTCATTGGTAATGATCCAGGACATGAAGGACGGGTTATCTACAGCAGTTTTTGGTCTTTCTGCTCCTTGATCGGCAACCTGGGTATGAACTTGAAATATTCCAGTGCTGTTCTTCCACTCTTGATGCGCGTATGCCACTCAAAACACCTTAAATGATTGCAGCACTGCCATAAACTTACCGAATCATGTCTCTATGGCTGATTTGTCCCGTTTCATGCTAATTTTCACATTCGCTCCTTGTTATAACTTTTGTCTATGATGAAGTAGCAGTTGTCAGAATAGCACCAGTTACACAGGACTGATGTACACAGGACAATCTCTTTTGGCACACTGGCTTATGAAGGTTGGTGCTTCTTGTGTGCGTACAGCCTTGTGACTTACACAACTAGTCTTGAAACTTTTTGATACCCTCTCAGTTTATTACCCTTATATGATAAGTTTGTTTAGAATTGTAACAAAATACTAAAAAATATTCTAATATACAATTGGGATATTTATAAAATCATGATATTTGCGGGTTGGCAATGCAAGTTGTATCCCCACCTAAGTACAGTATTGTGATAATATTGTATCGGGTCGGCCCAGTAATCTCCGTCCCTAAAACGTCCACTATTCTCTTTGTATGTACGTATGTATGTATGTCTGTATGTATGTCTGTACGTATGTATGCTGTGTGCTTTGCCCTCCATCTTGGATTGAATTCACATTGAGTAAGACTCTGCACAATGCACATGCTTTAGACTTGACTTACTTGTTAAGGTTGATGTCTTTCCCCTGCTCATGAGCCTCCACTAACTGTTTGATGACATCTGCAATCGTCATCATCATCAGTTCAGCCCGGCTCAGATCACCTGATCAGTTCAGAGACAAGTGATAAGAATATCAGGTCATTAAAGCCTTCAGAAACCATCAAACTCTGTTAGTTGAAGATGATGTGTTATCTTCATTACGAATCAAGCCATTACAAGAAAGCCAGGACTTCCCCAAGCCACCTGACCTGCCAGTAATTCGTGTTAATATAAGCATCATGGCAGCTTATAACTCTTTACAGCTCTTTATAAACATCATTTACATTAACAACACCTGCAAACCTTTCATTATTAGCAGCTCAGATAGGTGTTTTTCTACTTTCGGGATTACTTACTTTTCTTTCTCGGCTTTCCCATCTTGAATACGGCTCACAAAGTTTTAACAATCTGCACTTTTTATTCTTTCTTTCTTTCTTTTTTAAAGATATTAATAACTAGCCGCACATGTGTCTACGTAAACAGAGCTAGCATGGTAACGTCAACACGATTAATGCCGCTCAGCAACACAAACTGTCGCAAAATGCTGTACTCACGACAGTTTACTCACGACAGCCCCCTGGTGGTAGATCCGTTCATACTTTCGTTTAGAAAAGGAACATTTTAGATTAGAAAGACTAGAAAAGCGTGCAGTGTGTGTGGGGGTCATTCTACAGAAAGGGTGGAATTTGGGTCATAAAAATCTCTTGCAATCTATTTCTTCTCTCACCCCGAAAACTTCTTTACTAGCAAAAAATAATTTTTTAATTCATGAATATAGAAAGAGTAGAGCTCTTTTTAAATAAAAATTTAATAACTGCTGCTACTTCTCTTTCTGGTAACACCAATGACAATTTAAAAAAAAAATCTTAATTTACAAAATGGCTTCCATGTATAAGACTACATGGTTTTCAATTATGTCAAAATCAATCACTGTTATTAATTATTAATATTAATTATTCAATGTTATCAGTTTTTATGTCTAGTTTTGACAGTTATAATTATAAAATGTGTAACACCAATGTGAACTTAAAAGCTTTATATAAAATTCAAAAATTGAGGAAAAAAATTTTCTGTGGCATGAAAAAAAATCTTACTAAGGCATGGGAATGAGATAGTACAGTATGTTGGGGCCACAACTTACTAAACCGTGGGAATTAGATGGTATGTGGGCCAGTGAAACACACTCACACACACACACACACACACACATAGAGTGTGCGTGCACAAACACACACATACCGCTTGCGTGCACAAACACTAACAGAAACATCTTTCAGGATTTATTTTTACTTTTTTCAAAGGTAATGTGCAGGTTCATCTGATTCAATTGTTCAATATGCATTTTTTACATATTTTTCACACTTAAATGATTGAGATTCGCAAGCAAATTTTAATTCAAGGCCCATGCTTAAATCCTGACCGAAGATTTTACAAGCTCTACCCATGTTCATGTGGGTTTCTCTGGATTCTCCATTTTCCAATCCTCAGAACTATGCAGGTAGGATGGATACAGTACGTCCATGGCTGTGTCACAAAGACACTTGGGGTAGAACTACTAGTCTACAGAAGCATACTCCGCACACAACTGCCCTTACACGTTGTCATTGAGCAGATGAGTCATAACATAACTATTTCAGTCAATGGAAAAAACAGACTCCGTATTTCAAGTTAGTCCAAAGTCTATGTATGGATCTACAGGGAAATCTATTATAATAGCATGGGAAAGAAAACATAAAGTAAATAATGTAGTAGTAGCAGTAGTAGTTTAGTAGATGTAATAGAAGTAGTAGTTGCAATAGCAGCAGTACAGTAGTAGTAGTAGATAAAGTAGTAGCAGAAGAAGTTTAATAGTCATGGTAGGAGTAGGTGTTAATCAGTTGTAATAGTAGTAGTACTGAAATTTTGTTGTAGTAGTACTAGTAGTAGTAGTTGAGGTTTAGCGGTAACAATAGTAGAAAAAGGTTTAGTTATAGTAGTAGAAGATGAAGATTAGGGGGTTAATACAAGTTAAAAGTAGTAGTAGCAGTTGTAGAAGATTTTTAGCAGTTCTAGTTGTAAAAGTTTAGTAGTAGTAGAAGTAGAGGTTTATCAGTAGTAATCAAAGATTAGTAGAAGAATAAAAAGATTTGAACATAATAGGAGTTAGACGTAGCAGAAAATTTTATTAGTACGAATAGTAAAAGTTTAGTAGTAGTATTAATAGTAGTGGCAGTAGTACTCAACAGTGTAGTAGCAGTAGTAGAAAAAGATTAGAGGGTTAATAAAAGTTAGTAGTAGTAAAAAGTAGATTTTAGTAGTAGTAATGGTAGTAGTAAACATTTAGTAGTAGTAGTTGTAGAATAAAAATATTAAAGAAGTTAGTAGATGCTAGTAGTAGTACAAGAAGATTTTTAGTATTAGTACTGTAGTCAAAGTTTAATAGTAGTAGAGATAGTAGCAGCAGTAGATTATTCATTCATTCATCCCAGGAGACTTCAGGCACTAGGGTGGACAGGGTGCCAATCCATCACAGGGCACACATACACACACACTATGGGCAATTTAGGAACGCCAATTAGCCTAACCTGCATATCTTTGGACTGTGGGAGGAAACCGGAGTAGCCGGAGGAAACCCACCAAGCACGGGGAGAACATGCAAACTCCATGCACACAGAGACGGGAATCGAGCCTGGCCGGGAATCGAACCCGGACCCTGGAGGTGCAGTGCTAACCACTACATCACCGTGCCGCCCTCAGCAGTAGATTAGTAGATATTTAATAGTAGTAGTAAAACGTCAGTAGTAGTAGCTGTTTAGGAGTAACAGTAGTATACAAATAATAGAAAAATATTAGAGAAGTTAATAGAAGTTAGTAGTAGTAGCAGTAAAAGTTTAGGAGCCTAATTTATAATAAAATTGCCTGATATAACTTTGTCTAGAAACAGGACACGCATTTTGTGATGCTGATAATGAATCATTGTGTGAGTTTATACCTACACTCTTCACCTTGTGTGTGTGTGTGTGTATGAGTGAGTGAATGGGTTAATGCAGGCTGGTGTAATTTGACACTTATGGAAGTAGTAACGCGTGTGGAGTCAGAGTTTGTTGCTTTAGTAGGGTGTGTCTCCATAGAGACGCACACACACACACACACACACACACTCCTAAATGCAATAGGCGTCAACCCTGCCCATTTTTACAGCCTTTACTTGAAAGTGTAGTTTAGTGATCAGTAAAATATTCGCCTTTAACATCACTGTCCAAGATTAGCATCAGGCTAACGGGTGAATTGATGAGATTGCTCGCGCGCTGCACTTAACGCGCTGCGATCGTGTTTTTAACTCAGACGAGAGATTAGTGTTTGTTGTTATTGCAGCCATCATGTATAAAACTTTAACCAAGATGTTTTTTAACGAGGCCCGGTGTCTGAACAATGAGGCAAACAAGAGCTTCGAGGCGCTTTTCGACAAGCTGGACGTGAATAAAGACGGGAAGGTGGACATCGCGGAGCTGCGGGAGGGCCTGGCCGCCATGGGCTTCTCTCTGGAGGCGGACGCGGCGCAGGTAATGCCGCAAAAACTTTACTCTTTGTATTTTCAAATGAGTAAAACTGTGTGCTCTGTAGTAATTTATACTTATAAAATCCACCAGAGCTGGCGTTTAGCTTCCAGACTTCAGCCTGACACATGAACAGTGTAGGATAGACTGAGTGTTCACGTTTAGCTAAAAAGTCAGAAATGTTTTATTTTACTGCATTAAACCTGCTGACTGAGTCAGCCGAAACGGATAACAAGGCCTGCAAAGTAATCAATAATCCTTCCACTTTACTGTAGTCGGGTATTTATCACAGTCTCTGGTCACAGTCTACATTTTATATATCTCCATAAAGATTGATTCGAGACACACTTCTCCAATGAGACACAACTGCCTGCTACACTTACACTACACTATAGTACACTGCACTGTACCACATTTACACTTCACTACACTTACACTACACTATAGTACACTGCACTGTACCACATTTACACTACACTTACACTACACTATAGTACACTGCACTGTACCACATTTACACTTCACTACACTTACACTATAGTATACTGCACTGTACCACATTTACACTTCACTACACTTACACTACACTATAGTATACTGCACTGTACCACATTTACACTACACTTACACTACACTATAGTACACTGCACTGTACCACATTTACACTACACTTACTCTACACTATAGTACACTGCACTGTACCACATTTACACTTCACTACACTTAAACTACACTATAGTACACTGCACTGTACCACATTTACACTACACTTACACTACACTATAGTGCACTGTACCACATTTACACTTCACTACACTTAAACTACACTATAGTACACTGCACTGTACCACATTTACACTACACTTACACTACACTATAGTACACTGCACTGTACCACATTTACACTTCACTACACTTACACTACACTATAGTACACTGCACTGTACCACATTTACACACTTGCACTACACTACTGTACATTACACTACACTTACACCATATGCAACACTACAGTACACTACACTTGTACTATCTTACAGGACGCTAGACTACAGCAAACTACATTTACACCATGCTGCACACCAACTGCATACCATCCCCATGCAGGTATTACAAAGGGTATTGGGGCAAAACTGGAAAAGTGAGGTGTGTCAGGAATGAAAGACACACTTCTTCTTCACCTCATCTCCTGTCTGACGGAGGCTTACACTCACCTGGAGCCACTCTGCCCAACAAAATCCTTAAGTAGAAAATGTAACACGAAAAGCATAATATAATATGTGGCACAGTGGCTTAGTGGATAGCACTGTGACCTTGCACCTCCAGAGTCAAGGATTCGACTCTGTTTCGAGTCAATGTGTGTGTAGTTTGCATGTGCTCCCTGTGCTGTGGGTTTCCTCTGGGTTTTCTGCTTTCCTTCCGCAGCCCAAACACATGCAGGTTAAGATAATTGCCATTCCCAAATTGACTGTAGTGTTTGTGTATGTGAGTGTGATCCTGTGATGGATTGGCACCCTGTCCGGTTCTCCTAGTTCCCTGCCACCCTGTACAGGATAAGTGGTATAGAAGATAAATAAATGAATGAATGTATTTTAGGGCTGCACGATATATGGAAAAAATATCGTTATCGCGATAATGGCATGCGCGATAACCATATAGCAAAGAGTTGCGATAAATAATTTATGTGCCAAGCATTTGTGTGTCCAAATTTGACCAATCAGATGGGCCCTTACTACCTTACTATGTTTATACCCACTTTTATTTATATATATATATATATATATATATATATATATATATATATATATATATATATATATCTTTATACTTAATTCTGTCGCGAACTAACCCGGGATGATCAGAAGACTTTTTAGCGATTAGCCGTTAGCCCTTTGTAGTGTGGACGGTAAACACAAACGCGGAAGCAAGCGAGTAGGCAGGATAACCACGCGAATTAGTCTAAGGACTCTCACAGAAGGGGAGCAAGGGAAAAACACAAATTTAACCCGTGTCCTATAAACACACACTCGAATCAGAAAGTAAACAATCTGAACCGACATGCGCAAACTCGGTGACTAAGCTCTATGCGGTGGTTTGTTTACTCCTCTTATACTACCGGGTTCGCGCCCGCATTCCTTCCGGGTCCTAGTGCCGGTCGTGGAGAGCGCGCGCGCGTGTGTGAAAAATGTTTTTTTTTTTTTTTTTATTTAATTTTTGTTTAATAATTTTTATTTAAAAACAAAACAGGCAAGCCAAAGAGAATATTTTGTTTAAAAGATGCTCTTGTTTTAAGACACTATTGATGAGTGTATGGTTACACGTAAATAAAAAGTAATGTTTGAAAGTAATTCATATTATGTTGGCAGGTTTATAGTAACAGCAAACCAGAAGTCAAAATATCTGCTGAGGGATTTAAGTCATTCATAGTGTTTTGAAGTCTAAATATTTGCAACTTCCTTGACATATAGTTTCTTTGTAGCCTGAATTAGATTTAATTGCATCAGACGAATATCTATTACCTGTTTATTTTAGTATGATCATTACATATAAATAAAAAAAAAAAAAAATAGGCAATAATAATAAAAAATGCATTTTTCTAGGGAAATGTTATATCAAGAAATATCGTTATCGCAATATTCAACAATATCGCATATTTTCCTAATATCGTGCAGCCCTAATGTATATTATATTATATCATATTATATAAACCTTTACCCAAGTAAACAGGAAGTCTGATCTCATCACACACGGCTTCAGTACAGAGTAGCAGTAAGTTCAAATAATGTTGGGTATCAAATGCTAATAAACAAATTTACATTTATGGCATTTGGCAGATGCCATATCTCATTTAGATTTTTATCTCATTATACATCTGAGCAGTTGAGGGTTAAGGTCATATTTTATTATGTTTAATATTACAATTATTTATTAAAACATTAGAAATTGTGGGATTGTCATTTCCCGGCTTAAACCAGCCAGACTAGCAGGGTTGTATAAAGTTAAGTGTGTTTTACTTATGGTCACATTTAATTAGTTCGTCTAACTTTATTGCCCGATTATAAGTATATGTCAGAACTACAAAAAAGAACCACAACTCCCAACAGCAACGCTCTAACTCACCTGAGTATTAACACACCTGAGTTTAATCACAGGAAACAGATTAAAAGGACTTGCGTACTTCCGGTCTTCACGAAGTATACGCTCCCTGTGAACTTGTTCCAGTGTCGTTACCAAGACTTCTGTATTTTGACTGCTATTTCGGATTTTGATCTTTGTTTCTGTCCCCACGTTAATGAGTTTAGCCTGTCCCAGTTCATGCCCGTCGTACATCGCCAGACCCTTGCCTGTTATCTGAATTTACGAGCTGGAGTCGCCTTGTCGGATTTGTTTATCGTGTTTGTGAACACTTTTGTAATTAAATCATCTCATATGCACTTGCGTTCTTCGTGTCAGGTATATAACAGAATACTTCACCTAATGATGGACGCAGCAGGAGATCTGAACTTTCGAGAAGCCCTTCCGAGCCACGCTCGAGTTCTGAACGAGCTCCATCAAGACATTGCACAAATTAGAATGGATATGGTACAACTCCAGCAGAACTTTGAAAGGATACAACAAGTGGTGGATCATCTCACCAACAAGGTGTCTGCCTGCGCTGCTCCTCCCACACCGGGAATTTCCATCTCCGCAACGCCTAATCCAATCATGGTAGCTCGTCCAGAAAAAGAAGCCGGTGATCCGGCAGAGTGCCAAGGCTTCATTTTGCAGTGCTCTCTGTACTTTGCTGGACAGGACAGCGTCAGCGAAAAATGTAAAGTCGCTCAATTCATAAATATGCTCACTGGAAAAGCCTTAAAATGGGCCACCGCTGTATGGAATAAACGTGACGAAAGCACACATTAATTCGACCACTTCCTTGAAATGTTTAAAAGGGTGTTTGATCACTCACCGGAAGGAAAAGAAGTGAGTGAGCACCTGCTCAATATGCAACAAGGCAAACAGAGTGTAGCCGAATACGCTCTCAACTTCCGCACTCTTGCCGCGGGTAGCGAGTAAAATGAACCCGCGTTAAAGAGAGCATATCGACACGGATTAAATCCCAGGATACTCAAGGAACTGGCACGTCGTGACGACAATGTCTCATTGGATGAACTGATTGATCCTCACTATTAAACTAGACGCACTGATGTCAAGACAGCGATACCCTGGCGAAATGATTGAATCTCCCAAACTACCTCCTGCAGAACCAATGCAAATTGTTGGCGCACGGACAACGGCAGGAGAAATTGACCTCCTTGCTGACATCTCCCCGCCGGGAAATTAATTCCACTGTCAATACCACAGAGACCGTGGTCCCACATAGCCATCGACTTCATCACTGACCTACCTGAATCTCGAGGGAAAACCACCATAATGGTAGTAACGGACAGATTTTCTAAATCCTTGAGATTAATTCCACTATCCAAGCTCCCCACCACCTTCAGAACTGCAGAAATCCTGTTCCAGCAGGTGTTTAGATACTATGGGATACCAGATGATGATGTAAGCGATCATGGAACCCAGTTCACCTCAAGAATATGGAAGAACTCCATGGAGAAATTGGGAGTACAAGTAAGCTTGACCTCAGGATATCACCCCCAAGCTAATGGACAAGTAGAGCGTGCTAATCAAGAAATTGGCAGAATGCTAATAACTTACTGTGCAGAGAATCAACAGGACTGGTCTCCATTTATCCCATGGGTAGAGTATGCTCAAAACTCACTTACTCACTCGAGTATCAAAATAACACCATTTCAATGTGTAATGGGATATCAACCTCCACTATTTCCATGGAATGCAACAATCACTAACTCACCGATAGTCGACGAATGGTTCAAGAAAAGTGAAAAAACATGGGAACAGGCACACCAGCAACTACAATGAGCCTGCAATGCAAGCAAAAGATTTGCAGACAGACACAGGGGAAATAACACAACATACAAACCAGGAGACAGAGTATGGATCTCCACAAGAAATCTGCAGATTAAAGAGGGCTGCAGAAAGCTCTACCATCGATCACTGAACCGTACAAAATAGTGAAACAAATAAATGTAGTCGCCTACAGGGTACAACTACCCCGTGACTGTCGCATCTCCCCTACTTTCCACATTTCACAATTGAAACTGGCAAAGGAAGGACCTCTGAATGAACTCATTCCCAGTAACGCCTCTCTTGAACGCATCCCTCTCTCTAGGAGGATGGATAACCAACAGGTCTTTCGAATAAGAAAAATTCTGAATTCAAGAAGGAAACAAGGCAAACTGCAGTACCTCATTGACTGGCATGGGTATGGTCCAGAGGAGAGCTGCTGGGTCTCAGCCCAGTACGTGCTAGACCCGCTACTAATCTAAGAATTCCACAGACTTCACCCCAATAGGCCTAATCAAAGGCAGAGGGGCAGACCCCGAAAAATCATCGCTCCCAGAGAGAGCTCCTTGGGAGAAGCCTTCTGTATTTTGTCTGCTATTTTGGATTTTGATCTTTGTTTCTGCCCCCACGTTAACGAGTTTAGCCTGTCCCAGTCGTACATTGCCTGACCCTTGCCTGTTATCTGGATTTACAAGCTGGATTCCCCTTGTCGGATTTGTTTGTCGTGTTTGTGGACACTTTCGTAAAGAAATCATCTCATCTGCACTTGCGTTCTCCGTGTCAGGTATATAACAGTATAATATCATACATCATTAGTTAACATACAGAGGTTGGACAATAAAACTGAAACGCCTGGTTTTAGACCACAATAATTTATTAGTATGGTGTAGGATCTCCTTTTGCGGCCAATACAGCATCAGTTCGTCTTGGGAATGACCGATACAAGTCCTGCCACAGGGCCAGGGGGATTTTGAGCCATTATTCTTGCAGAATAGTGGCCAGGTGCAGAAAACATTACGCTGGTGCAGAAAAATGTTTCCTGATTCGCTCCTCCAAAACACCCCTTCTTCTTCTTTGTCTTTCGGCTGTTCCCTTTCAGGGGTCGCCACAGCGAATCATCTGCCTCCATCTAACCCTATCCTCTGCATCCTCTTCTCTCACACCAACTAACTTCATGTCCTCTCTCACTGCATCCATAAATCTCCTCTTTGGTCTTCCTCTAGACCTCCTGCCTGGCAGTTCCAACCTCAGCATCCTTCTACCGATATATTCACAATCTCTCCTCTGAACATGTCTAAACCACCTCAATCTGGCCTCTCTGACTTTATCTCCAAAACATCTCACATGGGTTGTCCCTCTGATGAACTGATTCTTGATCCTATCCATCCTTGTCACTCCCAAAGAGAACCTCAACATCTTCAGCTCTGCTACCTCTAGCTCTGCCTCCTGTCTTTTCTTCAGTGCCACTGTCTCTAAGCCGTAGAGCATCGCTGGTCTCACCACTGTCCTGTACACCTTTCCTTTCATTCTCGCTGATGCTCTTTTATCGCACAACACACCTGACACTTTTCTCCACCCATTCCAACCTGCCTGTACTCGTCTCTTCACCTTCTTTGAACACTCTCCGTTGCTCTCGACCGTTGACCCTAAGTACTTAAAATCCTGCACCTTCTTTACATCTGCTCCCTGTAGCCTCACTGTTCCTCTTGGGTCCCTCTCATTCACACACATGTATTCCGTCTTGCTGCGGCTAACCTTCATTCCTCTGCTTTCCAGAGCGTACCTCCACCTCTCCAAATTTTCCTCTACCTGTTCCCTGCTCTCGCTACAAAGCACAATTTACATTTGGCAGACGCTCTTATCCAGAGCGACTTACATTTTTATCTCATTATACAGTGGTGTGAAAAACTATTTGCCCCCATCCTGATTTCTTATTCTTTTGCATGTTTGTCACATTTAAATGTTTCTGCTCATCAAAAACCGTTATCTATTAGTCAAAGATAACATAATTGAACACAAAATGCAGTTTTTAAATGAAGGTTTACGTTATTAAGGGAGAAAAAAAACTCCAAATCTACATGGCCCTGTGTGAAAAAGTGATTGCCCCCCTTGTTAAAAAATAACTTAACTGTGGTTTATCACAACTGAGTTCAATTTCTATAGTCACCCCCAGGCCTGATTACTGCCACACCTGTTTCAATCAAGAAATCACTTAAATAGGAGCTACCTGACACAGAGAAGTAGACCAAAAGCACCTCAAAAGCTAGACATCATGCCAAGATCCAAAGAAATTCAGGAACAAATGAGAACAAAAGTAATTGAGATCTATCAGTCTGGTAAAGGTTATAAAGCCATTTCTAAAGCTTTGGGACTCCAGCGAACCACAGAGAGAGCCATTATCCACAAATGGCAAAAACATGGAACAGTGGTGAACCTTCCCAGGAGTGGCCGGCCGACCAAAATTACCCCAAGAGCGCAGAGACAACTCATCCGAGAGGCCACAAAAGACCCCAGGACAACATCTAAAGAACTGCAGGCCTCCCTTGCCTCAATAAAGGTCAGTGTTCACGACTCCACCATAAGAAAGAGACTGGGCAAAAATGGCCTGCATGGCAGATTTCCAAGGCGCAAACCACTTTTAAGCAAAAAGAACATTAAGGCTCGTCTCAATTTTGCTAAAAAACATCTGAATGATTGCCAAGACTTTTGGGAAAATACCCTGTGGACCGACGAGACAAAAGTTGAACTTTTTGGAAGGTGCGTGTCCCGTTACATCTGGCGTAAAAGTAACACAGCATTTCAGAAAAAGAACATCATACCAACAGTAAAATATGGTGGTGGTAGTGTGATGGTCTGGGGTTGTTTTGCTGCTTCAGGACCTGGAAGGCTTGCTGTGATAGATGGAACCATGAATTCTACTGTCTACCAAAAAATCCTGAAGGAGAATGTCCGGCCATCTGTTCGTCAACTCAAGCTGAAGCGATCTTGGGTGCTGCAGCAGGACAATGACCCAAAACACACCAGCAAATCCACCTCTGAATGGCTGAAGAAAAACAAAATGAAGACTTTGGAGTGGCCTAGTCAAAGTCCTGACCTGAATCCTATTGAGATGTTGTGGCATGACCTTAAAAAGGCGGTTCATGCTAGAAAAACCTCAAATAAAGCTGAATTACAACAATTCTGCAAAGATGAGTGGGCCAAAATTCCTCCAGAGCGCTGTAAAAGACTCGTTGCACGTTATCGCAAACGCTTGATTGCAGTTATTGCTGCTAAGGGTGGCCCAACCAGTTTTTAGGTTCAGGGGGCAATTACTTTTTCACACAGGGCCATGTAGGTTTGGATTTTTTTTCTCCCTAAATAATAAAACCCCTCATTTAAAAACTGCATTTTGTGTTTACTTGTGTTATCTTTGACTAATAGTTAAATGTGTTTGATGATCAGAAACATTTTTTGTGACAAACATGCAAAAGAATAAAAAATCAGGAGGGGGGCAAATAGTTTTTCACACCACTGTACATCTGAGCAGTTGAGGGTTAAGGGCCTTGCTCAAGGGCCCAACAGTGGCAACTTGGTGGTTGTGAGGTTTGAACCTGGGATCTTCCGAACCGTAGTCCAATGCCTTAACCACTGAGCTACCCCTGGCCCGATATGTCATCTGCAATGTCATCTGCAAACATCATAGACCATGGAGACTCCTGTCTAACTTCATCTGTCATCCTGTCCATCACTAGAGCAAACAAAAAGGGGCTTAGAGCCGATCCTTGATGCAGACCCACCTCCACCTTGAACTCTTCTGTCACACCTGCAGCACATCTCACCACTGTCTTACAACTCTCATACATGTCCTGCACCACTCTAACATACTTCTCTGCCACTCCAGACTTCCTCATACAACACCACAGCTCCTCTCTCGGCACCCTGTCGTACGCTTTCTCTAAATCTACAAAGACACAATGCAACTCTTTATTACCTTCTCTGTACTACTCCATCAGCATCCTCAAAGCAAATACTGCATCTGATGTACTCTTTCTAGGCATAAAACCATATTGCTGCTCACAAATTCTCACCTCTGCCCTTAACCTAGCTTCCACTACTCTTTCCCACAGCTTCATTGTATGGCTCATTAGCTTTATGCCTCTGTAATTGCCACAGCTCTGCACATCTCCCTTGTTCTTAAAAATCGGCACCAATACACTTCTCCTCCATTCCTCTGGAATCCTCTCACTCTCCAAGATCTCGTTAAACAAACTAGTCAGAAACTCTACTGCCACCTCTCCTAAGCACTTCCATACCTCCACAGGTATGTCATCAGGACCAACAGCCTTTCCACTAAGTGGCTCAATAATATTTAGATCTGGTGACTGTGCAGGCCATGGGAGATGTTCAACTTCACATGTTGATCAAACCACTCTGATTCACTGATTCACCCCATGCTTCACTCTGGGCATGCAACAGTCTGGGTGGTATGCTTCTTTGGGGCTTCTCTACACCGTAACTCTCCCATATGTGGGAAAGACTGTGAAGGTGGAGTCAACAGAGAACAATACATGTTTCACATTGTCTACAGCCCAGCTACTGGCACCATTGAAACTGATGTTTGGCATTGGCATGAATGACCAAAGGTTTGGCTATAGCAGCCCGGCCATGTACATAACTCCCGACAAACAGTTTTGGTGGAAACAGGAGGTACACATTTAATTCTGCATTGAGTTGGGAAGCTTTTTGGATACAATCCGGGGTAGCACCCAGACACCCCTATTAAAACAGCTTCCTCTTGCATCCACAGTTACTCCTGTTGGATGTGGTTCGTCCTTCTTGGTTGTTTGCTGACATTAACCGGGATACCGTGGCTCTTGATACATTACGAAGACTTGCTCTCTTGGTCACAGATGTGCCAGAGAGATGCTGACAGCATGTCGCCCATAATGTTGTGTGCATTGCAATATTTTAAGCAAAACTGTGCTATTACTCTGCAAATTAAACCTTCACACTCTGCACATTCCACCAGTGAGAGCAATCAATGAAGCTTCTGTGTCTTTAACTTTAAAACACAACACATGGTATGCAGTGTTGGGCAGAGAGTAGTGAAGCTACATGACTCAGTTACCTTGTTAGTAGTTTGATTTTTTTGATTCAGTACCACTGATAAATGATTAAATAATCTTAGCATAGTATATACAGTTTCCCTGGTGTATCAGGTCACTAAATATCACTCACTCTGTATCCCGCTTATCCTGTTTAGGGCATGAGGTGGGGTATACCTCGGGTGGGGTGCCAATCCATTGCACACAGGAACAGTATCAGTTTACTCAGTTATATATTAAAAAATTTATATTAAAAAGAATTTTTTAAATTATTATATTATTATTATTATTATTATTATTATTATTATTATTATATTAAATCTTTTATGGAGTAAATACATCACCAGGCGCAATAATCGCAATGTTTAATTGAATCAATTTGTTTTTCCCTTCTGCATTGTCACATTTGTAATTGCAATGGAAAAAACTTCCACATTTGTTTATTGTGACATTTGATGAGGTTTCCCAGGGTGCCTCACATGCACAGTGGAGTAGTAACACACAGTTTGTAAAATTAATTTAATCACCTGGCCCAAATGAGTTCTGTAATGATAGCAGATCCTGCTGTTTCCCAGTGTATAACCTTTGCTTTATTTTGGTGAATGGCCTTGAATGTGAAGCTTCTCCAGACCAAAGTATAACATAACAAGCTGTGTCTAATATTTTTCTGTTTATTAAACAACGTTATGCTTATTTTGAAGATCAGTGATATCAACATTTAGATAAATCAGTAGTCAGATAGGCGTGCATGTGGAGTTAAATTTTATATTCATCTATTTAATCCTTCTCATAGAAGCCTAGTGCACATGCAGTTACACCCAGTTTAAAATCTGCTTCTTGTTAAATTAATTATTCCACAGTGTTTTCCATACAGAGCATCTAAATCAGCAAAGCTTGCAACGTTTACAAAGTTTTCTTCTCTCTTGCACCAGAAAATCGTTTCTTCTGGTGACTCAGATAAAGATGAGCAGCTCGACTTTGCAGAGTTTGCCAACTACCTGAAGGAACATGAGAAAAAACTTGACCTGACTTTCAAGAGTCTAGATAAAAACAATGATGGTAAGTTAGTTTTTTTTATTTTTTTTGTTTTTATCTCCATTGTGCTTAAATATTATTTAACTTTTGTAGGTTTAATAATACAATAGGTATTCAAGTCAAAGTGGAACTTTAATTGTATAGAATAACAGAACACAGTTATGAGTAATAAAAGCACTTTTTTCACTAATGCACTTATCCCAGCGTTTCATTAGTGCTTTGATACCATCAAGGTAGAAAGTTTTCTTAGTATTGATTGGACTGCCAACTTCACACCTGAAACGCTGGTCTCCCAGGAACTCCTTAAATGGCCCAAAAATGTGGAAATGGCTTGGAGCGAAGTCACAACTGTACGGGGGATGTGGCAATAACTCCCTTTCTTCCACAAGTTGGTGACAAGTTATTAGTCAGTTTCAAGTATCAGGTGTTCCACTTGCTGAATGTTTACAGGAACGACTCCGAGCCTCCTTGGTCGGGATCATCGTTCACGGATGTTTGCACCATTGAGATGTTTTACTGTGGCCAAGAGTCTCATCACGGTGTTGTGATTGAAATCTTCTGTAATTGTCAATTAGTTCCACACTGTCATTCACCAGAAATTTCATCACAAGTCTTGGTTCAACTTGAACGCTTCTTGTATAGATGTCAGATATAGTCTGTGGGTATATACAATACATTTAGTGTAGATTTGATTTCTTTGCCTGGCAGTGCTCAGCTAAACCCCAGGAACACATTTTTCAGGCTATAAGGTGAAGGCAATTCTTTAAAATGTTGCTTGGGTTATCTAATGAATGCTACATTTACACTACACTTTAAAGACACCTACAGTAACATAGTCCAAAATGCTATTATTAATAATGTTTAATAGTCTGTGTCTTCGTCAGGTCAGATCTGTTTCCACCTTTAATGTGGCTTAGCAAATCAAAAAAAATCTAATGAAGGACAATTAAAACATTTTTAGGAGGGATAAAGTATGCACACACTTTCATAATGTCATCCCCTTATTTGCACATGACTGCTGAAGCTGTGGCCTATAAAGAGTTTATGAAGCATGTAGATGATCTCATTGTTGAAAGGTTTCAGCCAGGAGAGGGAATCAAAAGAATTACAAAGAAATGAAAAATACTACAGAGCTCTTTGAAAGCCATCATGAACAAGTAGAGAAAATTGGGTGCTTCAGTGATGTTAGAAAAAAGAACCAAATTAGAGTTAAGGACAAAACGTATCCCCCCCCCCCCCCTGTTCACAATCTCCTTTAGACATAGTTCATAATTTTTTGGTTTAAAGCAAGTTACCATCACACCTTATTACCTAAACATCATGGTGAAGAGTGGTGGTGTATCATGTTTCATGGCTGCTTCTCTTCAACTGGGGTCTCCTCAAGTGCTCAGGGTTTTAGGACCGATTACTTTAGGGCTGATGCCCAATCACCGAAATCTGAGTCAACTGATACCGATCGTTTGTGTGTGTGGATGTTATTGGGATCTGCTATTTAAAGTGCCTTATTGTGTAGTAATTAAAAAGTATTTACTATATGTAGGAGGAAAAAATACCTATTTTAAACAGCAGTGCACAAATTTCGTAAATTTGAAACATCTATTGGATGGCAACATGTGCAACATATTCCATTCACTTATTATTTTATGTAGATTATAAAGAAACTGAAACCAATTGCCTGTGCTATCCTGTGCTCACACACGCCGAAAAGCTTATCTAAACTGTGCCTGTCTCCGTGGCTACTAGTTAACGAGCAACGAGGGTTTTTTTTTTTTTTTTTTAAATATCAGAAATAAATTTCTGCATTTTTAATTCAATTCAGTTTTATTTGTATAGCGCTTTTAACAATTGACATTGTCTCAAAACAGCTTTACACAATCAAAATAATTATTTAAGTTTGTATGGAATGTGAATGTGTATGAATCAAAATGTTCAGATATTCCCTGGCGAGCAAGCCCGAGGGCGACAGTGGCAAGGAAAAACTCCCTGAGACGGTAATAGGAAGAAACCTTGAGAGGAACCAGACTCGACAGGGAACCCATCCTCATCTGGGTGAAACAGATAGCAGGAAATGATCTGCATTTATACAGTGTTAAGTGTTGGGTTCAGCTATAATAGTTGATGTTAATTGATGTTATAATACTTGATGTAAAATGGAGTCCAGTAGTTATTCGAGACTCAGATAGACTTGTAGAAAGTTCCAGTCCTGAACTATCGAATTGTCAAGTCCTCAGAGAAACAGCTGAACAACACCAGTCGAGGCCAGAACCATCTTCTAAGTAGATAGAATCATCCCCAGACACCAGACGCATCCTAAAGAGACACACGGGGCATCCATGCGATGAGACCTCCAACCAGAAACCGGGCACCAGGATGGATCAGACAGGTCCGGAGGGCAGAGGGAGTCTGGATCACTGGCAGCTCAGGAACCACATGTGTAGCTCGAGAGAGAGAGAGAAAGAGTGAAAGGGGGAGACAGGGGGAGAGAGGAAAGAGAAAGAGGGGGAGGAAGAGAAGAGGAGGAGAGATTGCAATTAGGTATGGTCACAGTCACAATGTCTAATGTGAATGTATATTTACTGTAGAGTGCAAGCAGGGACTCCGGCAGGACTAACTATGACAGCATAACTAAAAGGGAGAGCCAGAAGGAAACACAAACATGAGGGCTCCCTGAGATGTAAAGCAAACAATCACCTCACCGTCAACAAACCTGAGTGATCAAATGAGACTGAGGAAGACAGCATCTAAACATACCAGTTCACCATAATACTCTACGTCCATGAGTCCCCCAGATCTGCTCCTTTACCTTATGGCAAATCTATTTATAAAAATGCTTGGCTAAATAAATAGATTTTGAGCCTAGACTTAAACACTGAGACTGTGTCTGAGTCCCGAACACCATTTGGAAGACTATTCCATAATTTTGGGGCTTTGTAAGAAAAAGCTCTGCCCCCAGCTGTAGTTTTCATAATACGCGGTACTGATAAGCAGCCTGCATCCTTTGACCGAAGTAGGCGTGGCGGATCGTAAGACACTAGCAGTTCACTCAGATACTGCGGCGCGAGACCATTTAATGCCTTATATGTCAAGAGTAGTATTTTAAAATCAATGCGAAATTTCACAGGGAGCCAATGCAGTGAAGATAGGATAGGGGTGATGTGCTCATATCTTCTGGTTCTAGTGAGGACTCTCGCTGCTGCATTTTGGACTAGCTGAAGCTTGTTTATGCACCTAACTGAACAACCAGACAGTAAGGCATTACAATAGTCCAACCTAGAAGTGATAAAAGCATGAACTAGTTTTTCTGCATCATTTAGCGACAATATATTTCTTATTTTGGCGATATTTCTAAGGTGAAAGAATGCTATCCTGGTGATATTATCTACATGAGCTTCAAATGAAAGGCTGGAATCTATAATCACGCCGAGGTCTTTTACTGTTGCACTTGACGGAACAGAAAGGCCATCTAAAGTTACGGTGTGATCTAAGATTTTACTTCTAGCTGTATGCGGTCCTATGACTAGAACTTCTGTCTTATCCGGATTAAGCAGAAGGAAGTTAATTAGCATCCAATTTCTTATGTCCTGAACACATTGCTCAACTTTAGTAAGATGGTTTTTCTCATCAGGTTTTGTTGAGACGTATAGCTGTGTGTCGTCAGCATAACAATGAAAACTAATACCATGCTTACGGATTATGTTGCCCAGAGGAAGCATGTAAAGGGAAAAAAGCAGTGGGCCTAAAACTGAACCCTGCGGAACGCCAAACTCCACTAGAGAACATGCAGAATAATCACCATTTAAGTCTACATACTGATAACGATCGGTCAAATAGGATCTGAGCCAGGAGAGGGTTGTACCCTTAATTCCTACTAAATTTTCTAATCTGTGAAGAAGAATAGCATGATCAATAGTGTCAAAAGCTGCACTGAGGTCGAGTAATACAAGCATAGTTACACAACCCTGATCAGAGGCCAATAGGAGGTCATTTACTACTTTAACGAGTGCTGTTTCTGTGCTGTGATGAGGCCTAAATCCTGACTGATACAGTTCATGTATGCCATTTCTATGTAGATATGAGCATAGCTGCTCCGCTACTATCTTTTCCAGAATCTTAGAGATAAAGGGGAGGTTTGATATTGGCCTGTAATTGGACAGCTGACAGGGATCGAGGTCAGGTTTCTTAATTATTGGTTTAATAACTGCTACTTTAAAAGATTTTGGAACATAACCAATGCTGAGTGAGGAATTAATTATTCTCAACATCGGTTCTGTTATTACTGGTACTATCTGTTTAAGAAAATGTGTCGGTATAGGATCTAATATACAGGTTGATGAATTTGCAGAAGAGATGAGTGAAATTAGTTCATTCTCTTCAAGATGAGTAAAGTATTCTAGGTTTGAATCTGACATGGCTAGGTTAACATCAGTATCAATTACATTGTTTGGTTTCAAAGCCTCAATTTTATGCCTGATATTTACAATTTTATTATTAAAAAAGTTCATGAAGTCCTCGCTATTGCATGATGTTGTGGAGATTTCTGTAGTGGTCTTATTTCTGGTTAATTTGGCTACGGTATTAAATAAAAATCTAGGATTATTTTTATTTTCTTCTATAAGAGTGGAGAGATGCGTTGATCTAGCTACACTAAGAGCTTTCCTATAGTTCAGGATGCTCTCTTTCCATGCTATTTGAAATACCAACAATTTAGTTTGACGCCATTTACGCTCTAATTTCTGAGCGGTCTGTTTTAAAGTGCGCGTGTGATCGTTATACCAGGGAGCGAGTTTCTTATCTCTAATAATTTTTCTTTTAGCTGGAGCTACATTATCTAAGGTACAACGAAGTGTCGACTCTAAATATTCAGTCGCCTGATCAAGTTCTGTGGGGTCAGACGATGGCCTAATCGAAGTTGGTAACTCTGGGAGATTACTGATAAAACTCTGTGTGGTAGTTGATGTGAATGTACGTTTAATACGGTAGCACGGTGCTGTGCGTACATTATCACTGTGACACACTTGAATGGAGACAAGATAGTGATCTGAGATAATTTCAGACAGTGGAATTGTGAATACATTTCTTATAATTAATCCGAAGAATATTACTAAATCTAAAGTGTGACCTGCTTTATGAGTGGGTCCTACTACACACTGATTTACACCTACGGAGTCCAGCATGGATATAAATGCTGTTCTCAGAGGGTCTTCTGGATTCTCAAAATGAATGTTAAAATCTCCAGCAATTAACACTTTGTCTACAGAAATGACCAGGTCTGAGATGAAATCTGCAAATTCACTAAGAAATTCAGAATACGGCCCTGGAGGTCTGTAAATTATAATTAGTGGAATCGACTGAGCTGATTTAATATACTTAAATACACTTATGTTACTATAGAGAATTTCAAATGAGTTAAATTTGTGTCCGTGTTTTTGTACGATAGACAGATTATCATTATGAATAACTGCGACGCCTCCTCCTCTACCAATTAACCGAGGCTGGTGTATGTAGCTGTATCCAGGAGGACTAGCTTCATTTAGAGCTACATACTCGTCCTGTTTAACCCATGTTTCAGTTAAACAGAGTATATCAAACGCCTGATCTGTGATAATTTCATTAACAATAACTGCTTTTGATGTGAGAGATCTAATATTTAACAATCCTAGCTTCAGATCAGAGGTGCCGGCTGCGCATTCAGTATGTACGCATCTGAGTTTGTGGTCTTTATGTTAATTAGATTATTGAAACAGACTTTCTGGGTCTTTCTACATTTTTGCTTAGATCGGGGAACAGACACAGTCTCAATATGGTGAACCCTGAGTGACGACTCTATGCAGCTAGCAGACGGTTGGTTTAGCCTGTCTGTCTGCTCCCTGGCCTGGGCTCTGGATTGTCACCGATTAACTAGACCTCTACTGAGACTATGAGCTATTCTACAGGAAATGAGAGCAGCACCTTCCCGAGTGGGATGGACACCGTCCCGCCCTAACAGGCCAGCTTTGCCCTCAAAGGTCTTCCAATTACTGTATCTATGTAGCCCACATTATTTTCGGAGCACCACCTGGACATCCAGCGGTTCAGCGACCATAACCTGCTTTAAGCTATGTCGCCACGTCTCATTGTGATGGGACCAGAGCATACTACTTCATCGGACATCGCCTTCGCTAATTTAAACACCTCTGTAAAGTTATTCTTACTAACCTCTGACTGACGAAGGCGTATATCATTAGCTCCAGCATGTACCACTATCTTAGAGAACCTGTGCTGTCCTAGAGCCCTAAGATTACCTGCTATGTCCGGTGCTCTGGCTCCCGGGATACACCTAACCACTGCCGCTGGCGCCCCTAAAGGTCTAGCTAATGTCACGTGTCTCAGTATAGAGTCTCCTATAACCAGAGCTCTTTCAGGTTTCTCAGCGGGTGCATCACTGAGGAGAGCAAACCTGTTGGACACGTGAAGCGCAGAGGAGGTGTGCTCCGGTGGGCTAGCCTTAGCGTTAGCTTTGGCTGAACGAGTATGCCGCCGAGTCGTCACCCACTCGCCCCGCTGTGAGGGCTCTAATGCCGGAGTCGGGGGCTGATTATCTCCGCCTGTGGCACCCAGACTGTCCGCTACAGGAATAACGCTGCTCTCACACTGTCTAACACTCTCTAAAGTCTGGATGCGCTCCTCTAATGCTGATATCTTCTCCGTCAGAGTGCTCACTAACACACACCTATCACAAATTAAATTATCACTAATGACGGAGGAAGAATGTCTAAACATCCTGCACTCTACACACTGAACAAGCTGAACGGTAGACATTATAACGTACCTCTGTGTCGGAGTTTTAGTTGTTTGGAGATGAATTCCGTTTGTTGTTTTTAGACGAGGAAACTCGCGCGTTGCGAAACTTTCGCGGCAACAATACGAAAACAGGAAGCTACGTCACCAACAGGCAGTCCATTCCTCTTATTGTTCCAAGTGTGCAGCCGTCCTAAATAGTCGCTCGCTGTCAGTCCACATGCATGGAGCTGTAAGATAAACACAGACTATTATTTTTGTAACAATTTTAGGTTTTAACCTTTTTACTCTCTGCAGAGTAAGGCCTTGTTCACACCGGCGTTAAAATCGAGCATTTTTCTGCCGTTTGTAACATCCGGTGACCGCGGATGAAGCGCAGAGGGTTTTCTACACATAGGAGTCAATGACGGTGTTCACACGGGCTTTGGTGACGTGCGTTTGTCCAGCTGCGCGTTTATACGTTGTTAAAAAAAAAAAACGTTGCATGCAGCTTTTTCTTGGCGTTCAAATCCCAACGAACGCAAGGAAACCGCGTCTAGTTCGTTTTCTCCGCGTCCATTTTACCGGATATTTACCGGATATTTCCCGTGATCCTACATGCTATACATAGGGAAATGCGGAAAAAAGGCAAAAATATAATGCTTAAAAAATAAAACTTGCGCGGAAATGTTCTCCCTATAATCCGACGTTGTGCAGTCAGAGGGTGAACCCAGTAGCGGCTGCGTTTTTTTTTTTTCTCTCCCTACGTCGCCGTATTATTTAAAAAAACTATTTTTATATATTATATAAAAATATAATAATTTAATTAGAATTTTTAAAACAATAAGATTAAGCTCTAATATAGCAAAATGGTCCATATTAAAAGGAGGCACCTGAAATAAAATGATAAGGGCTTTCATATCCAGTTCCTGACACACTGCCCCCACAGGTTAAACACACAAATTACAATTTGGGCTGCAGGCTGTCGTTAGACAGAGACAAAAGAACGCCAGTGTAGAAGTCAATCTACACTGCGCAATCTACACTACAAAACGCAACATAAACGTATAGGACGTTCAGAGCTCGTTCGTTTATCCAAAAATTGAACGCCCGTGTGAACAAGGCCTAAGGCTCGAGTTGTGTGAGCGATTTTGCTGTATGCGGCTCCCTGAGGGTCGACTTGCAGTATAGGATTTAGCTGCTGCCTTAGTAGATAACATTTCCTACTCATATTATTCATGCTGTAGTGTTCTTAAGTGGAGAATGAGGTTTGTTTTAAAGCTTTTGACAGATGTCCACCATGTGGTTTTGCTTTAGAAAATAGTTTTTGAACTTTAAGTTAAAATTCTTAGACTGGCAAAGACCTGTTGATGTGGCTGTTGACTTGTGTATTTTGCGTCATCCCAATGGTATCGGTTAATGTGATTGCCAAGTTGAGGGACAACTTATCTGTAAAATTTTAGTGATTATCGGGCAATCTTTCTTTTTCTCTCTGCCTCTTTTTGACATTTGGAATTCCCATCGGCTTGTCTTTTAGTCTGTGTTTGTTTATGTAATTGCATTTTTGGAATGTCCGTATGTTTATTAGGGTTGGGTATCGTTTGGGTTTTTTCGATACCGGGGCCAAATCGATACTTTACAAAAGCCACAAAATTATATTGGGACTCAAGAATAAATTTTTATTGAACAAAAAATGTAATGCTTAAAATTTAACAATATATTAAAAGTTTAAAGAATATATAAGCTTCAATTTTTAGCAATTCTTTAGCATACTACTACCAAACACGGTGCCTCCCTCTGCTTTTAACTTTACTCCGTCTGCCCTCAAATGTTTCATTATATTTGACGTGTTTACCTCTTTACACGCAACTGCTGTAAAACATTTGCTGCACGTCGCGGTGTCGGAATCCTTTCTTGTGAAATATAGCCACACTTTCGACTGTTTAGTTTTAGGCATTTTAACGAAAGTTGTTTAATTTAGCAAGCTAAGATAGCGGTAGACCGCCTGCTGCCATCAGAGCGAGTGTAACGTTAGTTGCTGCATTCACGCGCATCTCGGATGGTCTCATTTCCTGATGATTTGTGCTTTTAATTTTTGTTTTTAATCTAATAAACTATTAATTGACAAAAATATATGAATCTAGAGAACAAATATTTCAATCGACAGTTCAGGCATTTAAGTGGCACCGAAATGAGGCACCAAAATTCGTGTTCTGTTTCGGTCCAGTATATACCAGTTATATAATATTGGCACCGGTTTTCGGTACCCAACCCTAATGTTTATAGGTGTTAGCGTTGTATGTTCTATTTGTATACATGTTGAAACTTTTAAACTTTGTTGCTGCCACCTTGGCCAGGACTCCGTGGAAGAAGAGATAATGTGTCTCAATGGGACATTCCTGGTAAAATAAAGGATACATTTTTTTTTTTTTATCAGTCTGCGGCCTATAAATTGGAGCATCCTAAACCCGTTTCAGGAGATCATCAACTTTTAGGAGGTTTTAGAGGTTGAGATGTAAATCATAAAATGCTGTAGAATGACTTGTCAATATGATAGATCCTGAGCATTTTTGCAGAGAAAGTAAAGCGGAATATCATTGCCCATTGAAGATATGCTGAGTTAGAAGGTTTTTACCCAAAAAGACTGATTGCAACAGGTGCTTTAACAAAGTGTGTAACAAAATGTGCACACTTGTACAACTTACTTATCATTAGTATTATTTTCTTTTCTGTTTTGAGGTTTGTTGGTTCGCGGTTTGCTGCTGTACATCACTTTATAGCTGGGAAAACTCGGGTATGACGGATATGCCACTTGATCATGTGATGTATTTCAAACATTAGTCATTTCATTTCCTTTGAGATTTGGAGTTTCCAAGAGTGCAGATGACATCCATTTCCTCACTTCATTGCTCAGAGATTTCTTATTAATGCTGTGTCCATCGATGCTGGTGCAAGTGTCTCTTTCTGTCTCTATGAAATTGCTAGACACGCTCATGTGAAGTTGCAGGAGTTTCTGTTATATTGTGGCCGTTGGAACAGTGGACTTTTCCCTTTTTGGACTACATATTGAAATGTGTTGGTTTTTATTGTCATCTGTTTATTTGTTTGTTTATTTGAGTTGGTGAGGACCATGCACAATTTTTACATCTTTGTTTGTTTGTTTGTTTTCTCCTCAGGACGCATCGATTACTCAGAGATTCAAGAGGCATTTCAAAAGCTGGGTATGAACATCTCGAAGGAAAAAGCGCAAAAGATTCTTCAAAGGTAAGTGATAAAGCTGAGACCGAGGCACAGTTCTGCCGCGTCAGGTTCATACGATCAAAGAGTTGTACCGCCGGCAAACATTCTGCACGCATCTAATTTAAAAGTTTTTTTTTTGATGGTTTTGTGGGCTTTTACTGACACTGTAACAGTGAGAAGCTCATGGCTCAGTCTGCCTCTTCAGTGATAAAGTGCATTTATGCGACTCGAGGCTTTGAGTAAGTTATGAACCGTAAGCTAAATTCGAAATGACAAATACCGACTAGCTGGGAAATTCAATAGATTCAGTAAGACAAGAAAAAAGCCATTGTGGGCTGTAATCCATTTTATCATGATGCTCTCGTTGCCCTGAGCATATGTGCAGTCACAGAGATATGAAGTTAATTATCTGGGACTAAGTTGTAAACAAGGTTGAGATTTAAATCAAATGTCCAGGAGGATGACAATCCAGCAGAAATGATCTCATGCAGGTGAGAAGGTTTCCCTCTTGGCTCTTGACGAAGGCGGTCGCATCTGCTTTCCCTCCCTTATCTCTCCCCGCTTGCTTCTCTTGTCTGTCTTGTGAAATACTATTCAGAGACTCTCCTCGTCTTGCTCTTGAAATAAAAGGAATGGATTTGATCAAGTGGTCTCTGAATGCAATTGACACGATCTTCTCGACGAGAAGTGTGGGTTCTGGGGAACCTACTTGTCCTGCTGGGACGTTTGCTGCTGGATACACGATGGACGGTTGGGAGAAGTGGCGCATTGTGTGCCTGGCCGCACTGTCTCTGGAGGACGTTGAAGATATTTACCTATTCGGAACTCTGATAACTGGGATTCTGCTGATTGGATTAGGTGGATTACTTGGATATCGAAAAATCTTAAAAGCAGTCAGTCTCAACCCCAAGAGACTGGCTGGCTGGGAAATAATGGTGACGAGAGCTGTCAGTAATCAGACTGTGGTTATGGACCGCAAATTGGATACCATCTTGGGGAGACTGGCAGCTATACAACGGAATTTGGACGGACCTGGAGACCAGTGATGGACATTAAATATCTGTGAAATTGGCAGGTATTGATCGAAATTTGGACATTTTTTTTTTTTCTGCCCTTCTTTCCAGCTACTGCATTTCAAGGCAGTGGCTGGAGACATAACAATTCCCCGAAGACCAAGATAACGAGACGCTCTGGAATCTACCCCCCTCCCCCTTCAAGGTCACCTGGCGCAGACTATTACGGGATGTTACAGGCTTACAAACTGACATGCACGCACACACTCACAGAACAGCTACAGATAGACACTCTACCTTCCCCATTTCCAACGCCTTCGTGTGCTTATTCCCCTCGGTGTGGGCAGACGGAATCGGGACCAGCGCTCTTTAGCTGCAGGGACTGGAGCTGTTTGCCTACATTGGACATTCTTATCCCTGTACCCTTAATGTTGCAATGTTGATGTCTTGTTACATGTTTTTCTGTGCTTGCTGCTGAGGTAGTTTTTTGTACCCCTGATCCCACACTGCCCTCTCCGAAGGACAGTCTGGGAGGGGATTTTTTTACCCTCGTTATCCTAATGTATCTGATTCCTTGTTTTCTATGATGGCGCCTGGGAAATGGCTGCCGTCGCGACCCTGTGGTCGCAAAAAGCATTTCACTGCATTTCATACTGTATGACTGTGTATGTGACAAATAAATTTGATTTGATTTGATTTGATTTGAATCAGCGTTTATTTAAAGGTTACCTTTTTTTTATTTTATCATCTTGAACAAAGTTTTGAAAGTTCAGAGCACGTAAAAACAAGTTTCACAGTTTCAGAAGAACTTTCAGTAACCTCCTGTAACCTTCTGCCCACAGTATACACTGTGCACTGAAACAATGCAAAATTCCTGACCTCCCACCCCTCATTTATCCATATTTTGCTTCCAAAGAGCCAAATTTTATTGTATTTTTAGTTTAGTCTTGAGTAATTGTTCTCAAGGCTTTCTGAAGGACCTTCTTGTCTCTCATTTTCAGTCCGGGCCCTATATCTGAGCAGTTTCAACTGAATGTTTTTTTGTTTAAGCTACACAGTGTCCTACAGTAAGAATCATTTAAGTATAGAGAACATCTTACTTATGGCATGAACCAGTGAGAAGCTGGTGCAGATGATGACAGATGATGAGGCCGGTGATTAGTGTAATGTTGATGCTGAATGCTGAGTGGTTGGAACAGACGAGGGGGGAAATGAGGTTGCTGCTGAAGTTGTTACATAAACAACCAATACTTAAATTGTATCTTTAGGCATTGTGCAACCTGTCACAGTAAAACATTTGTTTACATTTCTAAACTTTATTCTACATCATTTAATTTCAGTTAATATAAAGAAATGAGGATGACTTTTGCACTGTATGTACACATTTCAAAGCAATAGGGATTTATACAGAGTTGGCCTCCACCTATTCCCAGTACCAGACTTTACTGTTGGCACTACTTCTTCTGTTAGGCAGTATGTATGTTTAGGCGCAGCACTCTATATAGTCTGATTTTTCTCTTTCAGCATTGATGTGGACGGCACTATGACGGTTGACTGGAATGAATGGAAAGAGCACTTCCTCTTCAACCCAGCCACCGACCTGGAGGAGATCATACGCTTCTGGAGACACTCCACTGTAAGCAACTTGTACTTTACCAGAGTACTGTAATCCAAACAGACTCATTTCTGGAGTATGATTGTTAGAAAATACAATTTCTTGACACTTGGATGCAAGAAAAAAACGAACACATGCACTACTTTGTCGGGTATAAAGATGAGTGTCCTTCTAAACAGCTTCATTTTTATTTTACAACCCAGGGCTTGCCCAAGTAATGTCTTACATAAGACAGCTGATGATGACCTCCAAGCACAGGCAGTGAGATTAGTATGAAAGTTGCAGTGAGGTGAAAGTTTAATATTCTAATTAAAAACTAATTATACTATTGTGAGGTGACAACAAGTTATCTTTTAGTGATGTATAGTTTGAGCTTGAAGATGGACCGGGTTAAATGTCACAGTTCATAGATGGATAATGAGGGCACAAGACTTATAACAGCATTCTTCAACTGTAGCTCTAACACCACCATAAGCTCTGCTCCATAGTAGTGCGCATGTATAACCCCATACTGAAGTGAACATATATAACAAACTATAAGCTTATAGTTGGAAAAAGCTAATTGATGAATTCTTAACACAGTCATGCAGAGTTGTTCTTTTAAACTCATCGAAATGTTGTCGAGATTCAGAACAAAACATTTTCCATGTTGTCTGGCAGTCATGCTCGCCACAGGTAATGCAGCCAAGCCAATTAATGACGAATTGCTGGCTAAATTTACCTCATGGATTTTACTGACACATGATGAGAGATCAGATAACCGTGTATGTTAAGAAATGCAAGTCTATGGATATTTGAGAACAGTGATATTTAAGCTCTCTCATTTCATAATGTTATACTATTATTTAGTAAAACCAAAACATTGTTTAATCCTCCTGGGTTTCTTAAAGAAGAGCCTGTTAACCGTGCAGAACTGTGCTTCTCTGCAGTGTGTGTGAGACTGTCAGTATGAGTAGTAGCCATAGCAGATTAAACCAGAGTGATGGCGTGAGAGGAAACTGTCCGCTTCCTGTCTGATTCACTGAAAGATCAGCGTTTATTTACTTTGTTTTGTTAAACCCTTCTGGTTTCTGACAGGATTAGTTGGATGTACTGATGACAACAAATCTCTTTACTTTTTATCAATGAGAAACTAATACAAATGTCCTCTAGGTTATTTGACCTTGTATGTTGTATGCCATTCTGCATCCACAACATCAACTGTCTGGTTTTATAACCAGGGGTGAAATAAGTTTGCCTGCTCAAACCCCACACTGCTGGATATTAGTCAGCTGCAGCACTCTGGCAGAAGCTCACAATCATGTTAAGTAGAAGTAATGATGGATTGAAACGCAACATGGATGGTTCACAGGCAATTCAGAATGAATTGGAAGAAATTACTAAAGAGACAAAGTGTTGTTTAAGATGATATAACGTTATCAGAAGTGTTTTCGTGCTGAAAGAGCAAACAACGTTTCATACTTATTTATTATGAGTTTTGAATACATTAGATTAACAATAATAGCACATTGAGCACAAACAAGTTAATTAAATCTTCCATAAGCATTATGATTTCTTGTATTTCCTGAATTGGGATTGCATATATATATAAATATACACGCGTTATTTCTTTTGTCCCCAATGTTTATCAATGTATGGTGGTTTGTTAGTGATTGATTTGTGCCCTAGGTGTTGGATATTGGTGACAGTCTGACCATCCCAGATGAGTTCACAGAAGAGGAGAAGACGACTGGTCTGTGGTGGAAGCAGCTAGCTGCGGGTGCCATGGCAGGAGCGGTGTCGCGCACAGGGACCGCTCCGCTGGACCGAATGAAAGTGTTTATGCAGGTACAGCATAATTAAAAAAAAAAAACATTCTGCTCTTTTTGGGGAATCTAGATCCCAGTCTCTCAGTAAGGATTCACCAATTTGTGAAATTCTGTATCAATCAAAAGTTTAGTAATGTGGATATACGACAATGCCAAATTGTCACACGGTGGCAACCCTTTTTTATTATTACAGTACGTTCGAGTTAAAGAAGACGAGTGTTATGGTGCTGCTCTAATTAACCTCCACGCTGAGCTTTTTCTTCCGTAATGAATTGTGTAGAAAATCTTGAGATTGTGGACCCTTGAAAGCTTTAATGTACTGGGCCCCTAACATTGACCATAAAGAGCAGTTATCAGCTGATACCGATGTAGACGGTCGGGATAGTTGATTAAATACACAACATCTGAGGTTGATGGTAAAATAATCTGTCTAAAACTCTTATGCCTCATGTTTCAGGTTCATGCCTCAAAATCTAACAAAATCAGTCTGATCAGTGGATTCAAGCAGATGATTAAAGAAGGCGGCGTCACGTCTTTGTGGCGGGGCAATGGTGTCAATGTACTGAAAATTGCCCCAGAGACAGCCATCAAGTTCATGGCATATGAGCAGGTAAGAGACATTAAATTTTATTAGCGATGAGCACATGTGAGACAGGTACCCTACCTACCAGGTGGACAGATTTGTCGAAAGATTTGAGAAGGATGTACGTAATGTAACTTCAGAAAGTATCATTCTCATTTTACTCTGGTATAACATCAGTAGGGATGCACTGATACCACTTTTTTGGAAAACGAGTACTTGCATTTCAGTACTCGCCGATACCGAGTACTTAATAAAAACATGATTTAAATTTACAGAAACAGACGCGGAATTGTTTCGCATGTAATATTGGCTCGTTGCGGCGGGAAACTCTGACGTGTTAAATGCGCTACCTTTTGAGCCTCCTCTGGACAATTTCGCTGAGCACAATTTGCAGTCCGCCTTTGTTTTGTCGTCTTCATTCACTTTTAAATAGTTCCACACGGCTGACATGTCTCACCTCGCCTTCTCCCCGCTTTGAGCTGCACTCGGCGCCTGTGATTAACCCATTACACGCCGCTCAAACATAGACATTTCTCAGACCGTGGTATCGGTCCCCGGTATCGGGGGACTTTTAACGAGTACGAGTACTTTAGAAAATGTGGTATCGAGGCCGATACCAGATACCGGTATCAGTGCATCCCTAAACATCAGTTTTAAATGTAACTGAATGGATATTTTCTGTGACACTTTACAGAAATAATGCAATTAAATTAAATATTTAGATGCCCCAAGAATCTAAAAACTGTTTGTGTTCACCTACTAAATAATGGGTAGCTCAGTCAGGGGTAGCTCAGCGGTTAAGGCATTGGACTATGGTTCGGAAGATCCCAGGTTCAAAGCCTACAACCACCAAGTTGCCACTGTTGGGCCCTTGAGTAAGGCCCTTAACCCTCAACTGCTCAGATTAGGGCTGCACGATATTAGGAAAATATGCGATGTTGTTGAATAATGCGATAACGATATTTCTTGCGATATAACGTTTCCCTAGAGAAATGCATTTTTTTGTTATTATTGCCTATTTTTTTTATTATTTATTTATATGTAATGATCATACTAAAATAAACAGGTAGCAGATATTCGTCTGATGTAATTAAATCTAATTCAGGCTAAAAAGAAACTATATGTCAAGGAAGTTGCAAATATTTAGACTTCAAAACACTATGAATGACTTAAAACCCTCATCAGATATTCTGATTTCTGGTTTGCTGTTACTATAAACCTGCCAACACAATATGAATTACTTTCAAACATGACTTTTTATATACGTGTAACCATACACTCATCAATAGTGTCTTAAAACAAGAGCATCTTTTAAACAAAATATTCTCTTTGGCTCGCCTGTTTTTTTTTTAATAAAAATAAATATTATTAAACAAAAATGAAATAAAAAAAATACTATTTGTCACACACATACACGCACGCACATACACACTCGCTCCGCGACCGGCACTAGGACCCAGAAGTAATGCGGGCGCGAACCCGGAAGTATAAGAGGAGTAAACAAACCACCGCATAGAGCTTAGTCACTGTGTTCACGCATGTCGGTGCAGATTGTTTACTTTCTGATTCGAGTGTGTGTTTATAGGACTTGGGTTAAATGTGTGTTTTTCCCTTGCTCCCCTTCTGTGAGAGTCCTGTGACTAATTTGCGTGGTTATTCTGCCTACCCGCTTGCTTCCGCGTTTGGGTTTACCGTCCACGCTAGAAAAGGCTAACGGCTAATCGCTAAGTCTTCTGATCATCCGGGTTAGTTCGCGATAGAATGAAGTATAAAGATATAAGCGGGTTTAAACATAGTAAGGGCCCATCTAATTGGTCAAATTTGGACACACAAATGCTTGGCAAATAAAGTATTTATCGCAACTCTTTGCGATATGGTTATCGCGCATGCCATTATCGCGATAACGATATTTTTTCGATATATCATGCAGCCCTAGCTCAGATGTATAATGAGATAAAAATGTAAGTTGCTCTGGATAAGAGTGTCTGCCAAATGCCTAAATGTAATGTAAGTGTACTAAGCATTGTGTTATGTTGGATGTTTCTCATTTTGCACACTTTCTTTCAATGCAGCCAGGTTTCTTTGACTGAAACAAACCTTTATTTTCCGAACCTTTCCATAGCTTTCTGGTTGTCTAGATCAGGTTCTCAACATAAACTTGCATAGATACAGTAATGGTGTTATGATTTCCCTCCTTGCAAGCCTTTGCTAAATCATGAATGTGAACTGTGAGTAGCCACATTTTTTGGAAAGCTAAGTTAAATGTCACTTGCCACACCCAAGCCTGATTACTGCCAGACGTGTTGAATAAAGAAATCACTTAAATAGAACCACCTGACAAAGTCAAGAACGCTAAAAGATCTCATAAAACTAACACATCATTTAATAAACGGAACGTAAACGGAAATACTTCTCCACAGCACTGTACCTTCGCTAAGTGCAGAACACTCATCCAGGGGTGATAGAGTTCCGGCACCACATCCGGATTTCCGGCATACTGTGGCTGTGGGGGAAAAAAAATAAAAAAATCAGGTTTGCGGGTATTGATCTGTCATTTCTCTAGATCTGAGATGCGCAGGTGATAGAGAAGGAACAGCCAATCAGAAGTAGTGTGTGGATGTCTGTGATTGGCTGGTTTTGTGGCTGTTTTGTAACACTGGACATTGTTGAGCGAGCGTACAGGCAGAGTCGAGCGCGCACAGAAAATAAATGTTGCACGTGCATGCAGGCAGAGTCGAGCGCGCACAGAATTGTGGCAGGAATATAACACCATAATATTCCACCCTCAGTGACTGATTTAAAAATTCACTTGTGCTCCTTCATTGCTGAGCTTGACCTGTCATTTAAGATCGCCCACCCAGTCGTCACTTTATGTAAGAAATTAGCGGAGGATAATCAATTAGTTAATCAATTCCTGCGTACTTTGGAGTACTATTATTGCCACGTTTCGGTCGCCGCCATTTTTTAAAAACGCTCCCTATAACGCCCACCGCTCGTGACGTCACGGGATCTCGCGACTAGACCAGCAGAGTTACCGGCACCAATTTTTTTTCTGTGGAAAAGCGCGGCACTGGTTCCAAAATTGGGAACCGGCGCGGGAACCAGAGCAGTGGAAAAGGGGTATTACTGACCTGTCTTGCTATGGCTGTAGCATTTACTTCCAATGATTGTACTAAGATGGGCTAATAATGTCAATCTAGACACTGAACATATTGAGAAGAAAATGCTGTATTTTCTTGAATAATACTGGGGGCATAATGCAAATATGAAAACATCTAAAAAGAGCCACTTGACAATAATGATGATCAGGGTTATACATACAGTGGGTGCACAAGCAGTATGTGACTTCTACCGTCACGACCTACGGCGATAGCATTTGGGTTTGTGTGTTTGCTGGCTTTTACCGCTGAGTGGCGCTATATAACTATAGACCAGTGGTTCTCAAACTTTTTCTGTCATTCCCCACTTAAGGGGGTGAGCAAATTTTCAAGCCCCACTTGTCAACAAAATAATAACGAAATCTGCCAAGTTTACTGTTTATTGAAATATCAATTTCTAAACCAGTAAGATCAAACAACACCAAGTTAAAAACAGATAAAATACACGTGCAATTGTTATAAAAGGCTTACGTTGTCACTTATCTTTGCATAACTGACCCCATGTTTATTAGCTGCTCAGCAATCGTTTGTAGTTTTTTTGCACTGGCCAATTCTGTATGCAACTTTGAATGAAGCCATTTGTGCTTGCTGTCCACTGATTCAGATTTTACCATGCGATTCTCCTGCTGTCTGTATTCTGCCAGCTTTCTTTGAAAGAAGTCGAGTGGCTTATTAACGTGTGTTGTCTCTAAGTGTCTTCCTAATTTGTTGGGTCTCATGCGGTCTGCTGCCAGCGGTATAAGACACAAAACACACACAGGTCTCTCCTCTGCCCCCACCATCCCCACCATGAAGCAAGTTAGGCTTCATTAGTGGTGGGCGATATAACCAAAATCTTCTATCACAGTAGAAGTTATTTTCTACCTCGGTAACAATATATATATAATCACAATATAGCAATTTGTATCTGAAAATGCATAAATAAAAATTCAAACACAAAGAAACTGTTTTACATAATGTAATTTTATATAAACTGTGAATTACTGAGGTTTGCCGCATTTTTTTTTTACTTTGGCCATATTCGTTTGGATGCTTGGATTTCAGATGATAGAAGAGGTTTGACATGTTTCCACCACTTGTTAAAACAGTGAACTTGCGTACCTTGCAAATCAAATTCAAAAATTCTATTTAATTCAAACCTTAAAATAAAAGACTATGAATAGGAAATAAATATGAAAAATAAAATATGGGGTAAATTTAACTAGGAAAGAATAAAATAAAATATAAAAACTAAAGTTAAAATAAAATAACTGTACAACAATACACAATATAGAAAATATATGAAGAATATGTGAACATTAAGAGCAGCTGTACGAGTAGGAAAAGAATGGTAATGTCCAGGGTTGTGCAATCCACATGTTTAAAGTGGATCACGTTCATCTCATTCGTATCACTTTTCTTATACCCAAACCAATTCCACACCACAGACGAGGCACCTTTTTTCTTTACAATCTCCTCGTTGTTGGTTTTGTCACATATAAGCAAGCTCACTGCTCGTCTTCTTCCATTGTCGAAGTGTATGTGAAGCCAAACATATCAAAAGTGGGACGAAACTGCGGCACCCGATTGAACCAAATATCTGCGCAAATACAGCGCAGCGCGACTACCTGAATAGCGCAGTGATGATCTGGTTTATTTGCGCAGCCCGGTGGATCGCGCAGCGCCGCTCGAATGCAACCCACTATGTTTTTATTTACAAACTATTTAAAATGTCAGGACTGTTTATTATTGTTTCCGCCTTGCCATGCCTGGTTTGTATGTGCGCATCCCAGAAAATGTATTTTGATGGTCGGCGCGGTATATTTCTGTCAGAGTCGCACAGCGCTGCCCAGTGGGTCGCGCAGGTTTGTGATTCGAGCACTTAAACCATCCGACGTTAAACCGTTATTGTTCCACTATGGTTCCACTTTTTCTCCCGGCCCACAACTGATGTTATTTTAAATTTACTTCTGATCCATTTATTTGTGTGTGATTGTTTAGTTTTGAGCGTACGCTCTTCATTATCAATAAAGAAAAGGATGAATTAGAATAGGTACTTTCCTTTTATTTCCTCCCGTTCATTGCGCCCCACCTGTCATGTCTGTATTCCCCACCAGTGGGGCGCGCCCCACACTTTGAGAACCACTGCTATAGACTGACGCCTCAGGCATCAGTTCGTTCTCTCCAGGCTTAATGAGGCGCAGGTCGTCCACAGCTGCACGTCGTTGCAGATAAAATAAAGTGAAACATTGTAATTAAACGAATTCATAATCACAGTAGTAACATTACAGTACAAATTTATAATTAAAATTAAATTAAGTTTTTTTTTAGGATCAAATTTAAGCAACGTAAACGTTAACACACTGAGCCTTTAGATTTAATTATGTCTAATTAGAAAAGCTACACGTGTAGGGTCTTGTGTCATCTTATATTTTGTGTTCTTTAAATTTGTAGCTTTTATAAGACTCTACTTTTATTTAGGTGCACTCACAATGACGAGAAAACTTTATGATTTTGTTAAATAAAGAAAGTAAACGGGGTTCTGTATTGTTTTTGGTGAACTTGAGCGCGTCAGAAAATGAACCCAAACTCAGTGTATACTCGCCTCACAGACGTGAAAAATACTTGTAGAAAGCGAAATATCTGCTTTTATATAAACTAATGAAAAAAAATTATTACATTACGTAATTCGTATGAAAAGTGAATTATAGGTGCGCTCCCTGCTGCGGAGACGACGAGATGACATGATCACCATCAGCACAGCCGAAAGGAATCACTAATTTATCAATGAATTATTAAAATGGTCAGAGTGAGTTTCCTGGCTGTTTTAACAAATATTTGAAGTAGATAACAGTAGCCCACATTTATAAAAGCATTTTTATTTAGACTATAAAAAAATAATCCTGCATTTATTTTTAGGTGTGCCCGCTGCCACAGTTCTTATATGGCTCTTTATCGGAGTAAATTCAGTAACAAACCTGTAATTCTCCATGTAAAACAGGTACATCTGTATGAATAAATTGTTTAAATGTGATCAGTGATTTATGTAAACGACTCAGTTAAGATGTAAGTAAATGCTCCTTGCTGCGCTGTTTGGGGGAGGGACGCGCTAATGACTATTTGGTCTGCTGTGTGGAGGCTCGCCCGTGAGAGGTTGCAGTCCACTACACAGCAAAAATATGTTAGTATATCATGACTGAAATACAGCGGCTCACATCGGCGTGCGTTTCAGCGTGCATAGACAGCGCTTATTTAACACCTATACATGTGTGTTTGTTGTATTTCTGGGAAAGAGAAATCTAATCTCTCGTATCGGCGCAAAAACATATGAGCCGACACGAGCAGATTTGTTTCAGTCAGAATATTTATCAATCATAAAGAGAGGCGACATATACTTGCTGATTAAACACTGCATTTTTTAAAGTGAAAGCGCGTGATGTGAGCAGCTTTAATTATTGATAATTAAATAATTATTAAATGGTGGACATAAACAGCAAAAAGAATATTATTCTTTTGATTATTATTATCATGTTCTTTTGCTGTTTGAACGTCTGTGGATTCCAAAATTGACATTTTTACCGTTTTTCCATTCACTGGAATGGAAGAGATAGAAAGTTTCCATATCATAACGTGCCTTGTATTGTTTTTAATCGCTCGATACACAACCCATCATTTTTAATGCTATTTTACAAAGGGTAAATACACATGGAATAGTTTTATTTGGTTTGTTTATTCATAAATAAAATCTAAAATTAAAACAGTGTAGAGTGATTAATAACAGTGTAGAGTGATTAATAACAGTGTAGAGTGATTAATAACAATACATGTTATGGTAAGAAAAATCTCATTCCAGGGATTAAACAGGGTTCTGTATTGTTTTCGGTGAACTTGAGCGCGTCAGAAAATGAACCGATACTCCGTGTATACTCGCCTCACAGACGTGATAAATATATACTTATACAAAGCGAAATATCTGCCTTTTATATCAGCTAATAAAAAACAAATTATTAGATTATGTAATTTGTATGAAAAGTGAATTGCAGGAGCGTCCACTGATGCGGAGACGACGAAATGGAAGAGATAGAAAGTTTCCTCATCATAACATGCCTTGTATTGTTTTTAATCACTCTATACACAACCCGTGATTTTTATGCTATGTTAGAGATGGGAAATACCAATGGAATCTTTTTTTTTTTTTTTATAAAATATTAACTTTCAATATTTTATTTAAAAATATACCAAAGAAAATTATTGTGTATAGAGTGATTACAAACAATACAATTTATGTTATGATAGTCTATTTCTTCTATTCCAGTAAAACAGTAATAATGTAAATTTTAGAATCTAGAATCCAGAAGATGAAATTTGCAAAAATTTAAAAAGAGGCCTGAACTGCAGGTCTTCAAAATTCAGGTCTTAAAGTGGGGAGGGGTGCATTTCAGTTTTACCTGAATGTATAGGTGAGAACAGCTGAGTCACACCTGGTGAGGGTGAATAATTTGCATTCGAATGTTGCCTGCCTTTGTAAAGCACACACAGTAACATTAAAAGAACAACATCCCAGGACAAATAGGAATAAGAACCCCTGATTATACGGCATAAATATTATTAAATATTACAACAAAACTCCTCCGCGCGGGAAAACTTTATGCATGCGTGTGTGCGCGCTGATTAGACTTTGTAGGGAATTAAAGAGGAGACAAACAACAATAGCCCAAGTTTAGAAAAGCAGTTTCATTTAGACTATATAAAATAATCCTGCATCTATTTTTATGCATTTATGATATTGGACTACGTAGGAGGTTAAAGACGAGGATCACGATATGTCACGGCGTGCGCCTGTGATGGGCGTGTGCCCAAATCTATCGCTCCTCACTCACTCTCTCTGTGTAGGCTCCCTAGATAGGCGGCAGGTATGTAAAGGGATGGAACCGCCTATTCGGGCCGGCTGGCGATAATTAACATTAGGATCTCGAGCTCCGCATTATAAAAGCAAGGCGCAGGATTTAGTTCGGGAAGTAGGGGTGATGTGGTGGATCAGGACAGAGTGGCATGCTAGTGAGGCGATGTGACGTGCCCCAGGGACTTTAAACAGGACACTGGAATTCCGCCCTTTGATCCTCGCGCTCCCGCGGCGCCTTGACTCTGCAGGTGCACTGCCTCCACGTGCTCCATTCTGCCACTCCGCTCATTGCCACCTTTCGCCGGCTGTGTGCCCGCATGTCATCCCTTCCCCTTTCTTTAAATCCTCCCTCTTTTAACCCTTTCCTTCCATGTTTTACCTAAATAAATTATCCCTTTTCCCGTAAGACCTCGTCTCGTGTCCGTGCTTCATGGTGCCACCCGTGCAAATAGGCTCGAATCCGTTACAGATACCAAACCCCCAAGCACAAACCTCGTTTAAATTAAATGAACAAATATTGTAAGTAAACAACAATAGCCCAATTTAGAAATTCTTTCCGAGGCTGTGTTGGGCCGGTGTTATGCGCAGAGCGCCGGGAGATGTACTGAAGCTCAAATCTTCGAAAACTACACTTGTACACAATATCAGTAATATTTCAAACATTTTGCAGGCTGCTGTTTGGAGAAAACAGAGAATAAAGAATAAACCAGTTGTTGGGTCAAAATAACCCAACCAGATGTTCATTTGTAAATTACTCACTACATCTCATTTGACCCAACATGAGCAACACAACAATGTGTTTAAAGTACCTGAAATAACCCAGAATTTTGACCCAGCATAAACCACCCAACGATGTGGTTACAGAACCAACACAGCATTTTTAGTCCGTCTTTTTTGAGTTATTGTACTGTTTTATTCTGAAAGTCTATTTTACCAGTTATTTCTATATTTTAAGTTTTATGTATTTTTGATTTTATTTTTTAAAATAACAATAAACAGATACAAACAGAGATATTGATAACTTGATATTCTGTCCAAACAAAATGTTTTTTTTGACTCATTATTATACAATAAATATCAATATCTCTGGTTCAGATTTTTAATTTTGTTGTATAAAGTTCTCAGCTGTGAAAATTACAATCACTGTAGTATTTCTTCGATACAACATATTTTGACTTTTTTTATGACTTAATTCTATTTAAAACTGCGTAGAGTGAAAAATGTCACTTTGCGCCACCTGGCGGTCATTTCACAAATGACTTTAAAATGCAACTGATTTATTTTGGCTGCTGCCGCTTTTTCACGGCGGTGAGCGCAACGGTAATGAGCAGTCTGGTTGTCCACCTACTGTAGGCTGTTTATATATTTGGGCCCAGGGGCCAACAAGTTATGTGTTAGAAGTGCGTCGCATACATAGTACCCCACCCCTACTGACCTCAGGGGCAAGAAAAAAAAGTTTAGGCTCAGGAATTTTTTCCACTATCAGCCCTGCTCATCACAACCCTCGCACACTATGAGTCTGATGTCTTCACATTACGATGCGCTAACATAGTACTGATCTCACTGACGGTCTCTACTCTAGTATAAGAAGCTGCTGTCCTCAGAGGGAGGGAAGGTTCGGACTCACGAGAGGTTCATGGCAGGTTCTCTGGCCGGAGCCACAGCACAGACTGTCATCTACCCTATGGAGGTATGACTACAAAAGATTACTGTGCTTTATGTGATATATGATCGGTGTTCTTCTAAAGAAGAACCAAGGTTAATGTGGTCGTATTTTGTTTTTGTTCAGGTGATGAAGACGAGACTGACTCTGAGGAAAACCGGACAGTACTCCGGAATGTTCGACTGTGCCAAGAAGATTCTCAAGAGAGAAGGACTGAAGGCTTTTTATAAAGGCTACGTCCCCAACATCCTGGGCATCATTCCCTATGCAGGAATTGACCTGGCTATCTATGAGGTGCAGATCCTGATATCCATAGATCCATAGAGCACGGCAAATGTTTGTATTCAGGTCTTGTATTAAGGTTGTTGCAAATCAGTTAATAGGACCTGACAACAGAATGGATTTTGGGATGGAAACATCTGACAGATTAATTTCGGTTGATAAATGGCTCACGGATTATCTCAGTAGTGTGAGAGCAGGTGTTCACTGTGTGGCCATTTCTCAGGACACTTCTGTGTGTGTGTGTGTGTGTGTGTGTATAGCAAAAAAAAAGAAAAACTTTTATAATATATTTTATTGCATATCAATACATTTAGCTACACAAGCCGAAGCTACATAATATGATGAATATTATTATTCTATTAATACATGATACTATTTTTCTTTTTCTGAAGTTTGTACATTTTTTTGGCTGACTCTGGGATATATTACCTGAATGAGAACTTCAGAGACTGTTATCATTATTATTCATTTATTATATACAATGAACACTTTTCTGATCCCTGTCTCTAGAATACGTGAACAGTCGCTATTAAATATCACAAACACACACACACACAACTGCTATGATTACAGGGTTTGTGATGCATATTTCCACACACACACAAAAAAAAAAAAAGAGATATAGCTTTATAACTTTTTTGTGAAACAGAATTCAGTCTTTCGCTCACATCTTGATTTGACAGTTCCTCTCTTTCTTGCAAAAATACTCCAGATCTATCAAAATGTGAGAGGATCTACTGTACACAGGTTTTTCATAGGAATTAGATCTAGACTCTAACTGGGCCATTCTTAAACTTTGATCATCCTCTACTCCTGAAGATGTTCCTTTTTTCAGATTTGTTCCTTGGGGTGTCCGTTTGCTGCAATGTCTAACAGACACCTGCAGGTTTTGTGCAGATCCATGATTGCCTTCTCATTTAATTAAAGAGTCAGTCCTAGCAATTGAGAAGCTACCCCATAGCACAATGCTGCCACCACCATGTTGCATGCTTCCTTGTCGACATAGTGACAGTTGTGTGATCAGCTCTCTTGGTTTGGCACCACTTATATTTAGAATTATGCCCAAAAAGTTCTATTTTGGTCTCAATGAAGGAACAACCGCCGGGTCTGAAAAATGAGTCCAATGCATAAATGCCAAAATGTTCCTCAAATAACCACTAGGATCATTTTATTCAAAAGTGAGTCATTCCACATAGAGCCCCATGTTAAAATGTTCGACTTTACAACAGGAATACATTTTTGCAACCTGCAAAAATTGTACAAAAAAAGTTTTTTTTTTTCTTTCTCCATAACTAATTTTTCCATTCATGATGACCGTACAGGGGAGACTTTTCTAAATTGAACTCATCAATTAAAATTATATTAAGCCAAAAAAGTACTGTATGCATAATTAAGGGGCATATTTGTTTAGGTCTCTTGGAGGAAGTTTCAGGTTTTGTCTTGTCCTTTTTCCTCAATTTTGGAGGGACGTGCTGTTTTAGAAAATGGCACTGTCGTTAATCATTTACAATTTAGTTCAGTTCATTTTATTTATACACTACCACTCAAAAGTTTGGGATCATTTGCAAATTTCATTGTTTTTGTTTTATTTTCTACATTCTACAACAATACTGGAGATTTCAAAACTATGAAAAAGCACATATGGAATTAGGTAATTATGTAACAACAACAACTTCCAGTTGTTATTTTAGGACTTAGAGGTCAGCCTTTGTGAAATAGTTCTTGCAAGAACTGTATTGTCAAGGGCATTTGCAAAAAATCCATCAAGCACCATGATGAAACTGGCTCTCATGAAGTTAATATTTATTATACTACCGTTCAAAAGTTTTAGATCACTTTCTAACTCCATGATGGTTCCTGATTTTTATTTCTTTCTACATCGTAAAGGAATGCTGAAGGCGTCCAAAAAAATGCATTAATCTCCTTTGAACAGTTGATATTGAGATGTTTCTGCTACTTCTGCTCTGTAAAGACTTCATAACGCCTCTAATCTGAGGTGCTGTTAATTGGTCATTTTTCATGCTGATAACTCTAAATGAACTTCTCGTCTGCAGCAGAGGTAGACCCAGTCACAAAAGCACTTTCAGCTAGAAAACACAATATGCCGTCTTAAAAAAAAAGAAAGAAAAGAAAACAACTATAACTATTTAATAATTGCTTCTAAGTTGTTTCGCATCTGAACTGTACGGCTACAAAGCTAACTAGCTCCTAACAATGTTCTTCTCTCTGTCTCCTCACACAGACCCTAAAGAATAACTGGTTGTCGCACTATGCTTCAGAGTCCGCTAACCCCGGGGTACTGGTTCTGCTGGCATGTGGTACCATCTCCAGCACATGTGGTCAGCTGGCTAGTTACCCTCTCGCCCTTATCCGGACACGCATGCAGGCTCAGGGTAAATATTCATTATATACGTGGGTCAGAATATTTACCCCATGTGGGGTAATAAGCTATGTAGTTGTAGGCATTTACAACATTAGAAGACTTTTACATTTTACATTTATGATATTTGGTAGATGTCTTTATCCAGAGTGACTTGCATACAGTGCAGTTACTCACATCCATCCTTATACTGATTCAGTACCACTGGGAGTTTTTTTTTTTTTTTTAATTGGAGGGGGTTGTTGGGGTTAATTTAATACTGTTTGGACATACAGTATAGATGAAGTTGGGACCAGTCAAGCAGTGCTAGAGGATAGGAGGAAGAGAGTGGTGCAGTGAGGTGTGCGATTAGTGCTGAGGGCTAGTTGCATTCTGCCTGTTTTTAGCCTTGAATGCAATCGTCAGTGATTTAAATCTAATTAGGGCGGCTACAGGAAGTCGATGGTAAAGCAAAGAAATGGTGTTGAGTGGGAGAACTTAGGAAGTTTAAAGGAAGACAGTCATGAAGCTGCATTCTGAATCAGTTGCCGTGGTCCGGTGTAATGATCCAGAAACACTTTGGTTAAAATTCACCTGTGTTGAAATATAAAATGAGTGTAAGAGTGGGTTGCTTTTTAATGTACATAGTCTTGTTAAGTCAAATTTGTTTTTAAAGTGCATTTAACACAACAAAGTATTGTACAGATCTTAAATTCAAAAAGTCTTGCGGGAATTAAAAAATGTATATACCTGTATATTTACCTGTTTACAAAAATCCCTAAATATATTCAGTTTTGAAAAAAATTTATGGGTTTAAAGAATTAATGTTATCTTTGATGGTTTCTCTCTAGCGTCTGTGGAGGGATCGGAGCCGGTGTCCATGTCCAAACTGACCAAGAAGATCCTGGTAAAGGAAGGTTTCTTTGGCCTATACCGCGGCATTTTACCCAACTTCATGAAAGTGATTCCTGCTGTCAGCATCAGCTATGTGGTGTATGAGTACATGAAGACTGGATTAGGCATTTCCAAGTGAGGTGTATGTGTCCGTTGGGATGGAGGGGGTGGAATAAGGGGGCATGTGTGTGAGGCAGGTGCTAAGAAATAAAAAAAAAACTTGTTTGTTTGGGTAATACTTTTTGGAAGTTGCAGCGTGCATCACCAACAGCAGCAAGGCATCATATCTCTTAGTGTAACTGAGCTCATTTCCTGAACATCAGCTTCCCAATAATTTGTAGTCATAAGATCTTATCCAGACTGTCGACTGGGGCTGAGCCAAACCAACACACACACACACACACACACACACACACACACTATCTTGTGAAAATAGAATATTTTATACTTAATCATGGTATACTTTTCGGCTGAAAAGCTTTTAAAGAAAAATGTCTTGTACATTTACATTTAGGCATTTGGCAGAGAAAAATGTTTTTGGGTGATAAAAATGTTAAAAATCTAAAGTGATTTAAAGCCATATTGTCCACACCACTGTTTAATCCCTGATGCTGTTCCTCAGATTCTTGCGCTGCAGTCAAACAGGTTTTTTACCGTCCTCTAAAAACAAGTCAACAAAGGGTCCTCAGGTTTACTTTTATTTTTTTCCTCCAAAAGTTTACAAAACGTCTGGAAGTTCCTGCATCTGCTTGGTGATAGTCCAGTGTTTTGTGATTGTACTGCCTAGAGATTACACAAAGAGAAATTTATCCAAATATTGTTTAGCATTTTGCACACTTTTGCAACTTTGTGACTTTTATATAATGCAAAGTGATCCAAATTCATTTACATACTCTTGAGTCATTCATCATTAAACCCATGTTTACATTGCAGTGAGTATTTCAATAAATATGCTACTTTTCACGTTTATCATTTATGTTGTTCACGTACGTGTTAATGTCTCGTTACTAAGAAGGTAAAAAGACGTGTGCTCTCTGGTGCCATCTATTGGGGAAAGGATTTTACATTTTTATTACTCAACATTTCACGGAACAGTTGACAATTAATTATCAGGGCAGAGCCCCTTCAATGAAGAGATAAGTAACAGACAAGTAACTGTAATATTCATCTTTTTTATTAAAACAATTACCACATACCCATCTGAGAATAAATGACAGTGACAGGCTACAAACATCTCATTTTTCCATCTTTTTCAATAATGACATTCAATCAGCTTCTAACAAAGCACAATTGGTCTGTGGGATGTGTCTCTACTGCTTACTATTGCTTGTATTTAATTAAATAGCCGATAAGTCTCTGATTTTTATTTCGGTGTTTGCTTTCTTAGCATTATTATTTTTCTAAATGTACAATAACTTTTTTTTATTTTAACATCCTCGAATAAAGTCTAGTGTTTGTGATTAATCCACACAAATCAGCATAATTTTACATGTGAGTCTGACTCTTAGATGAATCCAGTAATTCGATGTAAAGTGCAGTAGTAAACACTATTGATCCAGGTTTGTGTCCAAAGGGAAGGAGTTCATGTTGAAATTCAGTCTTGCGGTAAATACAGTGTATCAGACGTGGCACATGGGCATATTCAAACGGAAGTTGATCGCATGCTTAATGAGATACTGAACAGCGGAAGAACTGGAGCTTGTCCTTGAATTCAAGTAATTAATGACTATTTGTCTCGCTGATTGTCCAGCCTCGGGGGGAAAAGTTCCTCCGTGTGTTTGCATCTCCATCTGCTCACCATTACACGCATTGTGTACAAGAAATAAAATTAAAGACGACAAAAAAGGGACCAACAGTAAGGTGAATCCAATGATAAATAACAGTAATCATGGTTCTTCTTTTGAACCAAATATTAAAATGATACTTGACCATTATTTTCCAACGCTGGCTAACTGTATCATACAGTTAAGAACAGGGGGGACAACAGGTAGACAGAAATGGGAAGCTTAACGCTTTTACCCTGGCAGCAACACAGATCTAAAGTTATAAAGTAACAGCAGAATTTCCTTATTTATTATTATTATTATTATTAACATGTTCAGAGTTAGTGTTTAAAAGTAAGTAGCAGTGTCCATGTTCTTGCTCTTAAATTGTAAATCATAGCATTGCACCATCATAGACAAAGTATAACACGGCTGCCTTATAAGTATTATTCTTTTCACACACACAAAATATGGATTTTAAACATAAACCAATCTTAACCTGCTGCTGCGGTTCAAAGGCAAAATCAAATCTAATCTCAGTCTGTTCCAGGCTGGTTCTCAGTCCAACCCATAAGGTCACTTTTATACCGCCAGTAATCGTCCACAGAAGATCTGGTTCATGTGTTGTCATATGAAAGATAGTTTAGGAGAACCATTAAGGGAAGAACTGCTCTCTATCTAAAGACAATGCACACATAATTAAAAGTGGAGCATACAGAAAACATAATTTGTTAACAGCATTAAAAAAAATATTAAAGCACATACAGCTGTGTACCAAATTCATCCTCAAGAACCAAGGTCTAAGCCAGCAGCTTTTGTTTCTCTTTTTCTTTTTTTTTTCTTGCTAACGAAAGCTGCTTTAGGAAAAGACACCTGTTCATTAACCTACCTGAGATCTACGTAAAATACAGCAAAAGCTACAGGATCTGCTGATTACACCTGAGCACAAACAACCAGTCACATATCTAAAGCTGAGCACGCTCAGCATGGCGTGGGTGCAGCAGTGTGGACATGGAGTGCTGTTCGTTGACTGCCAGAGAACATCTGTGGAGGGCGCTGCATGCAAAAGCGCTTTGCTACACGTGGGACAGGCTTGTGTGGCTCGTGATCCACTGTTGTCAGGATACTCGGTCCAGAAGAGGAGCTGCATCCAGTGTTTGAGACTTCACCTAAGACCAGGAGATACGTCTTCAACTTACTAAACTTACACAATTTACTACTAACTAATCAGCAGTACACCCAATGTAGCTATCATTAACATTCTGTAGTAATCTATGGACAAGGCAACTGCTCCGCTCACTTATGAACACTTTCTAAACCGAGACTTAAAAATAATTAGCAGATTATGTTGATATTGTATGGAATGTATGATCGTACACTAACATGCACACTCCCAAAAGCCAAACAGACCCGGGGTGTACCTCTAGAAGCCCAGGGAGGAGTGAAGGAGAAAGACTGAGGACAGGGAGGAGGAAAGGAGCAGCCTAAAGAGTTGATCCTGAGCTCGTTTTTCTGGAAGAACTCAAACAGAGACAGAGAGAGGGAGGAATGGAAAACAAAGTGAGACTAAAGAAAGTGACAGGACATCATGCAGCTGTTGGCTTTTGTTCCTTCACACACACACACACACACACACACACATACATACATACATTAAGTGGTATTTTTGTAAATTCTTAATTGTTTGCTTGCATAGATCACTAACTGTGAGGACAGATGACAAATACTCTAGTAATACACTTAATGCTGTAACTGATCCTGATGTGTGGTGTTCTGTTTATTTATTTATTTATTACGTTTAAATGTTGCTCTGAGATCTCAGCGAGATCAGGCCATAAGGTGGAGAAACACTCTCATGCACAGGACCTTAAGGACCCCCAGAAACCACAGGTAGAACATGTAAAACCCATGGAAGTGAAGTTTGAGCCCCCAATCTTGGAGATGGAAGGCAACTGTGATAACCACTGAGCCACAGTGCCCCATGTGTTTAGGCAAATGATTAAAACTAGCTTCAGTAATGTGTGAGTCGTGACACGATGGGACATAATGTCCCATCATTTAAATATTTAAACATTTAATGTACAGATAAAGACTAATACAATCGTTCTTTATTGTTCTTTATTTCCTTTTAAGGAAGAAAAACTCCATAGATGTGATACCCTGGTCATTCAGTACATCCAGGTCGTCAGCTGACTTAATTCTATAGCTGCATAACGTTGTTGAGCCTAGTTCTGACCTACTGAAGCAACTCAAAACACTGCCTCCAAAGGCTTGTACAGTGGACACTATGCATGATGGATCATTTCATGCATGTCCTTTCCTAACCTGAAGCACCCATCACTATTAAACACAGTTAAACACATGTTTAAGTGATCTTCAATGACAATCAATGATTTTTCTTCCTTCTACTACAGTATGTTTGCCCAGGCAGGTTATCTCACCCAACCGAACTTCCAGGATCAATGTGAATCACTGATATTTTCTGGCTTATACTGTACATGCACACAACAACTTGCTACCTCCTGCCACAACCACTAAACAGTCCACTGGATCTTGCTCCTGAATAAACAGGGTTACCAGGAGGCACTTTTATACTTTTGGAGTATTGATGGCTCAGTGATTAGAAAGATGGCCAGGGGCTCAGTCCCCAAAGTGTGTCAATAGTGTTGTGCTCTTTCTCCAGGGACACCATATCATGACAACCCTATCTTCCTAACAAGCTGGGAGGTGCAAAGAAAAGAATTTCGCTGTACTGTAAAGTATATGTGATGAAAAGGTTTTTTAAAACATCACTCGTTGGGTCTAACACAGCTGGACTAATGAGTGAAAACATCCTTCATCACACGATTACACACTTCCTACTTTCAAAGAGCTGAAAAGTATTAGTTTCATGACTTTTTGTCCCCGTGTGTCACAGCACTCATCACCTTTTCTGCTTGTTTCTTGAGGTGTTAAAGTGTGAAAGAGTGGCCTCACCTGAAGGTTTGTGTGAGCTTTTTTCAACACGTCTCGTGTCCTGGTCACTGCAAAGAGACACAGTGAGGTCACCCAACAGAGCTTTATGGCAAAAAACAGGGCTGAAAAATCATGCAAATACCACGATATTATTAGAAAATTAATTTCTCATCAGTGAACATAAAAGCAGGAAAAGAACAAGGAGATATGCTCATCATGGCTTACGTTGGCTGACGATAAATTGCTCCATGCTGTCTTTGGTGCGGTTAGAGTTTTTCAGACTCTCAATCGTCTCTCTTAAAGTCTGTTCCTGTTCAGCGAGTTTATGCCTCAAAGCCACAACTTCATCTGTTAAAGTTTTCTCCTACACACACAGAGTAAATACACACATCTGTCCTGTATCCAGCGCACAGATTACAGCACATCATGGGATGCACTCCTGCCTTGTTACTGAAAGACACACTATGCCTGTCAGGTGTGTCTTCTCTCAGCTTACGCACCTGTTGACCCCTCACCTTTACATGCTGTGATGTGGTCTCAGTGCTCGGGAGAGCAGCCCTCCAGAACATTTTAAGGACTGAACCAATGTCCTCCAGGATCTGCTTTAAGGTCTTGGTGCTGGTCACCAGGTTTCTCACACAGGCCTGAATGGAGAACACAGGAACACCTTGAACATGGACCCAAATATTAAAGGAGCACTTTAGAGCAGCTGTTTTAGATAAGAACATTGATGTCTGTTGAACCTACAATATATAATGTAAAAAAGCACAACTGGGCATTGATATTCTGCCCAAAACAATAACTGGCACAGAATGATAGCCTGGAAAAAATTTCACTGAAGTGAGTAAAATGAGTGCTACTGTACCCTCCAACAGTAGCTCAGACATGTCAGTGATTAGAATGACTACAGGGGAACTGAAAAATGTGATGAACACTACAAGAATATGGAATAAAATCACTTGTCAAAAATATTCGTGCGTAAAAAAAAGATTTGTGTGTAATCTACGGCCACGACAGCGTACAGATACGAGATTTTGTGTGTTTGTTACAATACAACTCTGAAATATACGACTCTGACCGCTTACAGATACAAATCTCGTTGTTACAACTCGATTCCACGATATGCGCATGAGCCCTTTAGCGGTTTAAACCACAGGCGCCAAAATGGCGGATCAGCAGCCAATAGCTCACTCATCGTCTCAGGTAAGTGCACAATTCCACCCAAATTTCTAAGGGTTAGTTATCACTAATTACAGAAAGGATTAATATTAAGAAGATAGTTTAACTATAGTAAGTAAGCACTCAGAATCATGCGCATATCGTGGAATCGATTAATCTTCCCTCTGATAGTAATGCCTGTGATCTTGATGACGTATTTTTGACAGTGGTTTCACGCACAGCATTCGTACCTGTAATTTCACAATCCGTCCGTGAAACAGAGGAGTTGTAACAACGAGATTCGTATCTGTAAGCGGTCAGAGTCGTATATTCCAGAGTTGTATTGTAACAAACACACAAAATCTCGTATCTGTACGCTGTCGTGGCCGTAGATTACACACACATCTTTTTTTTACGCACGAATATTTTTGACAGTGATTTTATTCCATACAAGAATGGCTGACAAATGCAGAAGGTAGAATAACATGATACATGTGACACCACTCAATAATTTGTAAAGGACTAATTAACTACACAGTAAGATTTTGACAATAGAAACCGCCTGCAATAATATCAGATTGTTTCAGTAGAATTGAAAGAGGGCATTGAGGGGGACAATTTAACTGCCTGCATAGAGACACTGCTGTTCAGATGGTCTCAGTATAAACCAGAGGTGGAAAGTAACGAATTACATTTACTCGCATTACTGTAATTGAGTAGTTTTTTTTGTGTAAAGTAGTTTTTAAAATCTGTAATTTTACTTTTACTTAAGTATGTTTTGTTTGAAGTATTGTAATTCGCTACATTTTAAATCATGTTCGCTACTGAGTAAAAAATAAATGAATGAAAATGCTAAAATAATACAAATATTATGCTTTTACTGAATATAAATACCATTTTGTTTATTATTTTGGCCTGGGTCCACCCTGAATCTGATCCTCCTCCTCCTGTTGTGTGTGTGTGTGTGTGTGTGTGTGTGTGTATACAAACCTCATTATTTCATCAGTTAATGATTGGATCTAGTTCTTTCTGCCATATACCACCATTTCCATACAGTTTAAAATAGAACCCTGAACCATTCTTTTGCTGTATGACCCTAGACTGGGACGTAACACCATATTTAAGTGACCACTTTGATTTTCAAGCACAACAAAGACAACAGCTTTATTATGCAAAGGTGTATCAAACTAAGGTGTTAGTTTGAGATTTATATCTGCTCATCTTTTTTTTAACTACGCTAGAATGCCTCATCCCCCCACCCCCGCTGTTAAAAAATAAAAATAAAAAAGTAACTTGGTAACTTTTACTTGAGTACATTTTTTAATGAGCTACTTTTTACTTTTACTTGAGTAGATTTTTATAATGGTAACTTTACTTGTACTTAAGTAAAATTTCACCGAAGTAACAGTACTTGTACTTGAGTACAAAATTTTATTACTCTTTCCACCTCTGGTATAAACATTGATAGCGAGCTCGAAAGCACACCGCTCTCACAGGTCTCCTCCAGATCACACCAGTAAGCGAGCAGCATCCTGGTTCCAGACCAGCAAGATTAATGTTATGGAGTAGCAGCCCAATCCTCAGACCTTAATCCAATAGAAAAGTTGTGGCCTGACAATAAAAATGCTGTTTCTGAGGCAAAACCAAGAAATGCAGAGGAATTGTGGCGTGTAGTACAATTGTCACAGATGTGAAGCAGTTCTCAGAAACCATGGTTATACAACTAAATATTAATTCAGAGATGCACAAGAAAGATTAAACTTGAAGCATTTTTGTTTAAACGGTAAATTCATCACTTTATAAAGATGAGTGATCACACTGCTATTATTTTGAACAGGATAATATTTGTTTTTCTTCACTTTCTGTAAACTAATGGCGCTTTTCCACTGCATAGTACGGCACGACACGGTTCAGTTCTACTCACTTTTGGGGGTTTTTCCACTGGGAACAGTACCTTGTACCTGGTCCTTTTTTTAGTACCACCTCAGCCGAGGTTCCAAGCGCGCCGAACCGTTACCAAAACGTGACGTGTAAACTCTGCTGGTCACTGATTAGCCGGAGAAAATCGTCATTACTGCGTCACCGAACTTGCGACACGAGACACAACAGAACCGCTATATTTAGAACAGCCAGCGAAGGATCGGATGCACCTTTTTGTATTAACCGTCGGCCTCTTTTGAAACAAACTCCTTCGTCTCGCTGTTAAAAACATCCACATGCCGAGAATGAAGAACACCATGCCGTCGATATGCTCCATTGTTGTGTGTTTGTTTGTGGCGTGTTTACGATGACGTCACGGCAGTAGCGGCACCGCAACTAAAACGACACGTGAATAATCTCGCCCACGCTAAAGCGTTACTAAACTGCAGTGGAAGCGCAAACCGAGCCGAACTGCACCGAACCGAAGTGAGTTGAACTGAACCGTGTCGTGCCGTACTATGCAGTGGAAAAGAGGCATAATAATACATTTAGCACATTTTTCTTCATGTTGTGATTCAGAATAGAATGTGCAGGGTGTCCAATGCATTTATGTGATTTAAATTTAAAATTATTATTTTGATATGGAGTTTTACTCACTTTTTTCAACACACTGCTATTACTTTGAACACCGCTGTAAGTAAGAAGTTAGCTGAGGGGAAGAACACTTTTACAACTATAAAGTAGGAACATTGTGACAAGAATCTGAAGATCACCCTTGCTTTCCCAGCGACACTTGCTTTTGGGGAGGGGCTGAACGTTTGAAGATGTGACAGAAGCTGTTAAATTCATAGAGCAGCGCACGGCTGATGAAGATTAATGGGATGGTACATAAATCTACTAGTACAATACAGAGAGCCAGAGAGCGGTACTGTGGGACAATTTGTGCGTGTGGCTATCAGGGATTTAGGGGCGAGTCGGACATTCCACCATCCCAAGTTCATTTCTTCTTTTTTTGCTCTTTCTTTTTTATTCAGGTTCGTACTGATTTAACAGGAAAAAGAACTTAGGTTAGGCCTACTGTAGCTGTTGGAGGACTTGGATCTGTGGTAATGATTTCTCCTCAGTTAAAGAGGGATGTTGAGCTCTGTGCTACTGTTTGTTCTCTTAAAAAGTGCAGATATTCTCAGTATACAATAGCTTATGTGTTATAGATTGAGAAAGGTCAGACAAAATAGGACGGCTTTTAAATGCTTCATACATCGCTGTTTTATTTTCAGTATCTGTTGAATGGCAAACAGTGTTTATCTTAAAGTTGTTTCCTGGAATTTTAATGGGTGCCCGGAATCCTGTGAAAAGGAAACGAGTACTCTTATATTTAAAACAAAACACGTGTAAAGGACGATGAGACTATAAAACTATTATAGAGACTGGGATGCTCAAGGTTACTGTACTGTAGCTCCTTTTTCTAGTAAACAGAATGAAGAGGTTTGGCTAATGGTATTGTTTCACCATACGGTAAGCATGGTCCCTTTCACCACTCTCATTTACAGTAGCATTTGAACTTTCGGCAGTGGCCGTAAAAGCAAACTCTACTGTTAAAGGAGTGGATGGTGGTGGGAGTGAACATAACTTAATGCCTAATCCTGATTATTTTCTTTTACTAACTAGCAACATTCTAAATTCCATACCATCACTAATGACAACCAAACACAATCCAACAATACCAACACACGGCCACCAACAAGTAATAACAATATCATTTTATATGGCATCCTAAAGGTACAGTATGATGTATATGGGTGTCAAGTTAAGCCCACAGTTAGGTGAGGTAACAACACTGAACAGTGACCCACTCTTTCAAAAAATGTGAAAAAACATATGGAAGGTAAATTTGACCTTATGGGGTAACATAAAGGCTATTACAATGCTAGCAGCCCCACAATTTTACTATATATTGATAATATTACCTCTTAGCACACCTTATCACATTTTAATCAATATGAGAACCTCATTAGAGACTTTCTCTGGGCAATGAGAAAATCTAGATTCAAGTTCAGCAAAATGTGCACACCCAGTGATAAAGGAGGACCAGACATGCCTGATGTGAGATTATACAGCTTGGCATTTGAAATGACTTAGATAGCCAGAGGGGAAGTGTGTCTGGGTTAGAGTTGACCAAAATTGAGAAGAATCTTGCCAAACCATGTTGTGCAATAAATGATATCCCAGCATTTGACTGATAATAAGAAAGATATAAATCCAGTACTTGAGCACTCTAGTGAGGTGTGGGCAAAGGTTCATAAATGGCACAATCTATATCTAGAAACTATCTAGAAATACAAATAGTGAAGCAGAAAGTGTTAGAAAGTGTTAGACAACATAGGCTAGAATACATACAATAAATGATCTTTATGAAAATGGCACATTTAAATATTTTCAAATTATGCATTGCATAATTAATAGGTTTAAGTCAGATGTACTGTAAGTAACCCAATTGTTGATTCTTGAAAAACTGTTACAACATAAGCCATGAATATTTAACAAAAAAATATTTAGCCTATTAGTAGTGTATGTGAGAGTCTGAGAATAATATGACAGAAAGGAGACCAAGTAGACATGATACGACAAAGCTACCACACCCATGTATACATCCAGGTTCTCATGGGATAGCAAACTGACCTCATGCAGGTTGATCTCCATGCTGGATTGCAGTGCTGCCTCCATCTTGCAGATGAACACTTTGCCATCCAGGAGCTGCTGCTGCAAGGTGCTAAAGTCGTCCCAGTGGCCCACAACATGACACCCTGTCCTGCAGGCGAACGAGCCGTCTGGGGCTTCACTCTTATTAAGACCCGATCCTAGATCAAGCAAATATTTATAAATGTTAGAATTCTTGGCATGTCTATGCAACAGAGAACTGAAGCTGAGCAGAGAGAGCTGACGCTGGATTTAAGGCTCCCATGCCCCGAACAGGAGGAGAGCAAGGCGAATATAAAATCAATATAAAAATCAATATAGCAGTCAATATAATAATAATGTTTATTTGAGATACAAATATGTAACTTATATAACATATTCTGGAACTGTGACCCTGGAGCTACCCAGTAATATACAGTATTACTGCTGAGTTTAAATGTCACACATTAGGCTGGTTGATTACTTCTCTCACCATGGAAGAGGTGTTTTCTAGCTGATGCGTGGAGAACCTCTGGATCCAGCCTGTCACTTAGCTGTTGCTCCTGCATGTGCATGTGAGATGCTGCTTCCTGCATTTCTGGTTCTGAAGGTGTACAGATAAGGATGTCATGAAACAATCAGGATCCATTTGTAGAACATGCATAGAGAGTATTCACAGGGTTTACCTTGACTGTCCGTGTGGGTGGTTTCACATGACCTGTGGTACGTCTCTAACTCACACTGAAGTGTAAGCACGAGTCGTCTGCTTTCACTCAGCTGCTGCTGGAGAATGTTAACTTCGTGCTGGAGCCTAATGACACAAGCAGTCCGCTGTCAGTGACAGAAACACCTAGAGTCTTGTGCTATACACACTATAAATGGCTACAACATCGCACAGCCATACCTGTTAGCGTTCTCCTGGCTGATCTGTTTGTCCTGCTTGAGCTGCAGAACCACCTGCGTCTGCTCTCGCATTTGCGCTTGCAGCTGCCTGAATTGCCCTGCCCACTTTTCCGCTTCCAGCTCTGCCTGCTTCAGCCTGGTGTGCTCCAATAAGACGGCATTCCGCAGCTTCTCCACCTCTTTCATGCCCTCTTGTACTGTATATCGAGTACAGAAACATCTACAGGTCAGATATAACGTCACTGAATTGTAGACGCTGCCAATAAACATAATGAAAACGTATATTAAACGTATAGCATTTGTGCTGCACCTCTGCTTGCTTGCTGGAGCTGATTCTGGAGTGCCTGGTTCTCCTCTTTAAGGAATTGGACCTCATTAGACAACTGATTGAAAGAGTCAAGTCCCTGAATGTAGATGTTTGTAGGAGCACCTAATGAACAATAACCAAATAAACAAGCAAAACGTGACGTTACGTTAGGTTTATGCCAGGGTGAATGATCAATGATTTATCTTTAAATCTTAAAAACAAATTTTACTTTTGTTTTTAAATAAATGAGCCGATGCAAAATCGAAATTCATTATCACTTCTTTGTCTGTGTTCAACTTTTAATATTTGATGTGTTTCTCAGACCTCCATCTTGTTTGCTGGAGTCTAGTCTCTCTGCCAGCTGCTGTCTCAGGCGTTCGTTGGTCTGGATGGACTCTTCGAGATGTCGATGGAGACTGCGGATCTCCCTCAGGTGCTCCTCCATCAAGTCTGTCCCTGTGACACAACCGTGCAAAGAAAAATCAATGATCACACTGACATGTCAAAGTTTAAATTTATAGCTTATAGGATTCCCACTGTGTTAGCACCTGTGTGACGTGCACCAGACTGATACCCCGATGAGCTTGACGAGATATCATTATAAGTGCTTTCTCTCTTAAGCGGAGCCCCATATGTCATACCCGGGCTAGCATGAAGGCTAGCAAATGGAGATTGCTGAAAGACATGCTGGGATGGAAGGTGAAAGTCATTGTGGTCGGTCTGGTGGAAAACGCCTGGCAGAGGTTTGACCTGAGAACTGCTAAAACCTGTATAGGAAGAAATGAAGGAGAAAATTTTTGTTTGACAACAGTAATTATTATCAAAATCATCTGAAAAACAAAAAAAAAAAAACGTGGTTAATGGTTTAGAAAGACAAGGTCTGAGCAAGACGTTACAGAAACTCATAGGCACTGTGGATTGTTGGGATTCATTAGCTAGTGCATGTGTATCTCTATTCAGTGTGGTGTAAATCATAGCATTTATTAAGAAGGATGCAGGTTAATCATGTTCATTAAGTGTTAAGAAACATGGACAATTTCTTTAAGATCAACAAATCAATGTATCAGATGATTTAGATTTATTCATTCTCTGCAGTTAATCCAGGGGTTCACAAACTTGGGGAAAGTATCCTAAATGGATATTATATACAGTATATATATATACAGTATATATACTCAGCAAAGAAAGAAACGTCCTCTGACTTTCAACTGTTTTTACTTTCAGTAAACTTACTGTGTAAATATTTGTATGAACACTAAAAGAGTCAACACCATAAGACATAAAGTAAAAATCTTTCACAATGTGTCCCTGAATGAAGGGAGGCTCAAAATCAGTCAGTACCAGTCAGTATCTGGTGGCCACCAGCTGCTTGAAGTACTGCAGTGCATCTCCTCCTCATGGACTGGACCAGATTTGTCAGTTCTTGCTGTGAGATGGAGGGATTGTGTGTTCCTGGTGTGACTCGGGCAGTTGTTGTGGCCATCCTGTACCTGTCACGCAGGTGTGATATTCGGATGTACCCATCCTGTGCAGGTGTTGTTGCACGTGGTCTTCCACTGCGAGGATGATCAGCTGTCCTTCCTGTCTCCCTGTAGCGCCGTCTTAGGCGTCTCACAGTGCGGACATGGCAATTTATTGCCCTATAGCCACATCAGCAGTCCTCATGCCTCCCTGCAGCATGCCTAATGCACGTTCACGCAGATGAGCAACGACCCTGGGCACCTTTCTTTGGGTGTTTTTCACAGTCGGTAGACAAGTCTCTTTAGTGTCCTGCGTTTTTAGAACTGTGACCTTAAATGCCAACTTTCTGTAAGCTGTTAAGGTCTTAACGACCATTCCACAGGTGCGTGTTAATTAATTGATTATGGTTAATTGAACATGCATGGAAAACATTGTTTAAACCCTTTACAATGAAGATCTGTAAAGTTATTTGGATTTGTACAACATTATTGTTGAAATACACAGTCCTGAAAAAGGGGCGTTTCTTTTTTTTGCTGAGTATATATATGTTCCAGATGTATATTATAAGGCTGCTTTAGAAGACTTACAGTAAATGTGATATTATTACAAAAAGATCTTCCTTATGAAAGAGCCTTATTTCTCTTCAGGCTGTCATCATGATCATAAACTCTGACCTTACATTTAAAAGTATTTACTAACCGATACATTTCAGAGATTTTGTACACGAAACAGACCTTTCGACAGGTTTAAAGGTGACGCTCACAGTCACAGAAAATTACGAGCTGTGATTCATACAGTATGCAGACTGTTGATTTGATTTATGATTGATTTTTGGGCTTTGAGATTTTCAATTCAATTCAACAGCAATAATGTTTCCTGTTAGATTTGTATCTGTATTTCTTACAGGTTTTAAAATATTAAAAGCTACTAAAAGTATCTAATAAACAGTGAAATTCTGTGTTACCTTTTGATTAAACTGTAACTCAATTCTGAATTGAAAACTGACAAACAAAAGATCGATTAAATTGCATAATCCATGATATTGCACAGCTCATATTCGGTTATACACACAGAATCTTTAATATTTCCAATATTTCTAACATATTTAAATCAAACACAAGAGGAGATTGTTTCTCTTGTGAACCCATTTGTAAATCAGATAAGCCTAATTTGGTCTGACTTAACTTACCATTACACAACATGCAAAATATTAACAATTGCTTGAAACATGTCATGCTGGTTTATTAAAGTAAATAAAAGAACTTAATGCTATATACTGTAAACATCCATGGAAGTAGGAAGTAGGGGTGCTGGAACCATAAAACTAAAATTACATGGGTTGACACTTATGTGTGTCTGTCGAGATATTGTGGACAAACTAAACATTCATGCCTTGATGAGGACATTCACTAGCGTAAGACCGGAGATGATGTCATGCGTTTGGTAAGTCACATCTTGGAATAGTTCTCTCTAATGCAGTGATTGTGTTACAGCAGCAAGGACAATGCTGTCTACCTAGATCCTCCCACCCCTCGGAAGCCCCCGCCCGCCTACCGTACCCCAAGTCTGTGGACATTCCTGTAGCTACAGTACGTGCACACCATTTCTATTTTACTAACTGCTTTATTGCTAAACTGTTATATTGCTTGAAGGGATCTGCTTGATTGTCAGACATACTGTAGCTGAGGTCATTTCAGTGCATCAATAGAGATGTTAACTTACTGTATAGGGCAGGCTGGTCAATGTTTGTAAGTGACACACACACACACACACACATACACACAAATACACCAATGCTCACTGTTTGCTAACTCTTTCTGCAGTCTCTGCAGCTCCTGGTGCACCTCAGCCAGAGAGAAGCCCCCTGTGGTATTAGAACGGGGTCTTAGGTATTGTGTGTGGGGGTCAAACGGCAGAAAAGCCATTTGAGCTGAGAGACACTGGGGTAAGGGGCCAGAACTGAGCTCTGTGGGAAAAGGGGAGGTCAAGAAGGTGCATTTCAAACTTCTTTATCGTAGCCTGAAGATGGGGTGAGTATTAAAACACACTGAGTGAACATAAAATTATTGCCTTCAATAATTCAAAATACAGGCTTCAAGATTTTCCCAAAATCAATTTTTTCTATGTTGTTCTATGTCGTGTGTCCTACCCGTCTGTATTTGGCCATCCATGAGCCTGAGAGGTGTGCAGTGCATGCTGGGACAGGAGCTGGATGTCTGGTGGCCGTGTGAAGAAGTAACGGATGGTGGGTTTGATGGGTGCGGATGTGACGGCGCAGGCTGCAGAGTGTCTATGAAAGAGGGGGTACGGACAAGATGAGTCTCGGTATCAAAAAGACACAAACATGATCATGTTTAAGGTTATACATATAATCTTAATTTATTCAGGAAAATTATATTTACAGACAGTAGGCTACAGCAGAATATTCCATATCATTTTGAGTAAATGGAAAATAATTTCTGACAGGAAGTGGGAAGGAGGGGGAGAGTCCCTATACTCATAATCATCATCATTATCTTTAGTAAGCTCTATATCCTGGTCAGGAGAAATCTGGAGCCTACTCTGGGAACATTGGGTGCCAGCCAGCAATACACTCACGCACATGTTCGTAATGAAAAATCCTCAGTTCACTTCCTGGAAAGGTTTATATTTGGGAGGAGACCCAAGCAGAACTCCACATAGACAAAAACCTGAGGTCAAGGTAAAAACCAGTGACCTTGGAGCCCTGACGAAGCAATGCTACCTTCTACACCACCAAGGTACCCATAGGTGGATGTTTCTGTAGCACACTGTTTTGGTGTGTGTGTGTGTGTGTGTGTGTGTGTGTGTGTGTGTGTGTGTGTGTGTGTGTGTGTGTGTGTGTGTGTGTGTGTGTGTGTGTCTGTGTTTAAATGGCGTACCATCAGCTACCTCATCTTGGCCAAACTCACTGACAGTGTCCAGTTCCGAGCATAAGTCAAGATCTTCATTAGTGGAACCCTGTTCATCTTGGACAAAAGATCCACGGTCAGCATCTCCTGAGAGAGAGGGGCTGCTTCTGGGTGTATCTGCACGATGCTGCTGCTGGAGCTCAAGTTTAGAGCGCAGTGACTCAATTAGTTTGTCTTTCTGCTGGAGCTCCTTACTTAACCTGTGGAGCAGAACACAGAGACAGACACACACACACACACACTACAAATGAATTTGACTTTCAGAATCAGCGATTTTGCAATAAAGCTTTGCGCAACCATTTAACATTTCCAGAACTCATCAGTGAAAGTGAAGGAGATTAGGATTTTGTCTGCATTAACAGCTTTGTATGATTACTGAATTCACTGTGGCTTTCATGAAAAGCAATTTTTTCTGTGTTAAAAAGTCCTGCATTTTCCCGCACGCCCCCGCATTAAAACGTGCTTAATCACTATACAGATGATAATGAACCCAAAGTACTTAGCTGTGGCTGTTTTGGATTAAATGAAATGTGACAAAGCTGTTTTATTAAATGTAAGGGCACATTTCTGTTTTCCTTCAGGCGAGCTCTTTCACAGCTGGATTCATTCACACTTATTGTCCATTGATTAAAAGTTTGGGCTCGGTCTCTACTAGGGGTGTAACAGCTTGTGTATTCAACCTCCTACCATTTGGTACAAGACGTCGGGTTCGGTGCACACTGTGATCTGAGTGACAGTCTAGCTTTAATTAGTGCTGGTGTATTCTCTCCAATATGTCTGAAAATTTTGAATGCGTTATGTATTGATTGTCCATGTAGTGCATGCATGTACAGTACTGTATATTATATGCATATTAAAAATTTAAAGGTGGCATGATGGTGTAGTGGTTAGCACTGTGGCCTTTCACCTCCAGGCTGCACTAATTGGGATTTCCAACCCATAGTGTGTGTGACTGTACAGTATGTGATAGACTGGCACTCTGTCCAGGGTGCCACGAGTTCCTGCCTTTGCCCCAGGCCTCCCGCAACACTGTACAAGATAAGTGGTATACAGAATGAGGAAATAAAATATTTTAAATTAAACATTGGCGGCGTGGTGGTGTAGTGGTTAGCACTGTCGCCTTGCACCTCCAGGGTCTGGGTTCGATTCCCCGGCCAGGCTCGATTCCCGTCTCTGTGTGCATGGAGTTTGCATGTTCTCCCCGTGCTTGGTGGGTTTCCTCCGGGTACTCCGGTTTCCTCCCACAGTCCAAAGATATGCACGTTAGGCTAATTGGCGTTCCTAAATTGCCCGTAGTGTGTGATTGGGTGTGTGAGTGTGTGTATGTGCCCTGCGATGGATTGGCACCCTGTCCAGGGTGTACCCCGCCTAGTGCCCGAAGTCTCCTGGGATAGGCTCCAGGTCCCCGCGACCCTGAACAGAGGATTAAGCGGTATAGAAAATGAATGAATGAAATTAAACATTCCTGAATGCCGTTTAAACCATTACAAAGAAAAAAAATACAGCCTTCGTAAAGATTTAAACTTTTTTCAAACCTGAACAAATTACATATTTCTAATGTAATAAACGTTTATGTAAAATATAATGCTGTAAGTAAATCGCCAGACAGAGTGGTGTCATTTCTGACATGAAAGCACCATGCTAGGCAGCAAACTGTACAGTCAGTGTATTATTTTTAACAAGTAATGATTAATCTAACGTTAATACTTGTATTTACAGTATAACTGAAAAGTTTATTTCTAAGGCTGTGCGCGGCCATGGTGACGTCACTCTGTAAACCCTGGGAATTTAAGAAGAATAGCTTGAGTTGTCTTCTCATGGTGATCGCGGTGGTGGTTTATAATATGAATGACAAGCTCCTCGTTTACTCCTCATTTAGAGTCCACTGATGTGTACCAGGTCCAGCATATCTGTTATTATTCTTGTAGTTAGATATGTAGACATAGGTATGATTTAAAAAAAAAAAAAATTTGTTGTGTGTTTTTGTTGCTTTTAAGTTGGTAAAAGTTAAGATGTTTACAAAACTGAGGTACAGTATGTACCAAATCGTGTACACATCCAGGCTGTACTCATGATAGGCAGACATCTATATACAGTATTAGTAATGTATGAACCTATTGTACACACTCTTCATGACTTGTCCATCATACCATGTCTCTGTTATTCTTACACTCACACATACAGTCAACTCTAAAGAAAAAATAAACACAACATAATCCATTAAACATAATTTTTGTTAAAGACTACTAATCTGTTTTTTAAATTAATGAAGCACTTCATAAAAACCACTCACACTTTCAATATAATAATAAGAAAAATTAATGTAATAATCATAATAATGTAATAAAATGTAATAATAATAAAACAAAAGAAGAAACAACGGTCGAGTCACTTCATAATTAAATTTTCCAGTTTAATCTTGTTACCGGATCAGATATCCCTGATACCTTCTTCACTGTCGTTAGTGCATTCTCTAATAAACTTTTTATTTGTCATTACTAACACCTTTTTAGACATATCTTAAGAATATTGCATTTGAAAGTCATAAATATTAAAAGTTAAAATCCACTTGTTATTCAAGACAGACGGCATGTTAATGCACCCACATCCCCCTCAGTTAAAATGAAAAGGTGCTGAGTTTTAAAATTTTTTTTTTATCAGGAGACTTCACTGAAGTATTAGTAGAAGTAGCAGCATCAGCAGTACCAGTATATTTTAAAGCACCATTTTGCAAAAAGAAAAAAAAATGCACTAGTTGAGAAAAACTACACAGCATTTTTATATGTCCTAGATTAACACCTCCCACCCTACTCCCTTGTACAAACATTCTTTCCACTGTGTGTACTCTCTCCTATTGCTCTTACTTCTCTACGTGGTGCTGCAGCGCCCTCCTGTCTGTCGCCACCTGCCTCCTGAGAAGCGCCAGCTCTCGCTCCTGCACACGGCTCTCCCACAGAGAGAAGGAGAAGAGTGAGTTGCGGTACAGCGGGCTGCTCTTAGATAACATGGATCTCCAGAGCGGAGCCATGGTACATCGGCCCATTTGTCTGCCTGTCCGAGACACAACGCGACCATCGTCTCCTGTCCCGGGCTGGACTGACTCAACCATCAGACAGCCAGAGCACACAGAACAGGAAGCTCTGTGTGGGGCTGTGTGATGCTGATTAGCTGGTGATTAGCTGGTGGATGAGCGTCCCTTCCTTCCTTTTGTTCTTAGACAAACAGCACAGATTACGCACTATGATGTTTGTCCAATAAATGATCTACAATTCAGACTAAACTTCTACTTAAACCTGCAGCCCTGAGGATTCCGTTGATTATCGATCCATTAGCTAGAATGTTGGTGAAGAGGAAGATGTTCCTAAATAGCTGAACAACATTCTTCATGACCTCTCAAACACAACAAACCTCTTGCATGGAATATGTGTTTGTCCATGTGTGGCATTAGGGCTGGATTTGCTCCCAGGACGGAAGCAGAAAGCTTTAGTGAAAGAAGAAAAAACATTGTTTTGATATGATGAAGAGTCAAACACAGCTAAACCTCAAGATCCAAACAAAAGCCAAAAGCCTTGATGAAGTTCTTACAGACTCCTTTGATAAATAAAGTGAATTGCTGATCTGCGTCGTAGTAACAGTTGCAATCCCAGCCTGGGTAAAGTAAGTAAATCTTAGAGACAAAATAAAACCAAGCAGTAGGACAGGAAAGAGATACAGAATAATCCTGATACTTCACTCATCCTGCCATCCAGTTGCTCTCTTCTTTGTTCTCTCTCTCTCTCTCTTTCTCTCTCTCTCTCTCTGTCTGTCTCTGGTTCAGCTGCCTCTGACCTATTTCACTCTCTCATGAGGTTTAATAATCTAACCTGATTACTGTTTAAGTCAACAGACCGTCCTAATCCCGGCAGTGCATGTGTAACTGCAGCAGCAAACATGTGACAAAATTGTCGCATCAGGGGAACACAAAAAGCCACAAAAGCACGGCACACGAAAAAGGCCATCAAACCAATGCAAATGCCACACTCTGACTAAATTAATGCGCTAAAATATCGCGAAGTCCAGCCTCACATCTGGCTCACCATCTGTTCTGTAATGCTCTTGATCTCTCTGTCCTTCTCATTTAACTTCTCTAATTTCCCAGAGTGCAAAGCTGATATCAAAGCATCATCAAGAACAAACTACAAACGTGTGGTATCAGAATTGCAGTGGGAAACCAACAGCTAGCTGAACATTTAAGCAAGCAGTCTTGGTAAAAGGACTGTAACATCAATCTTAAAGGCATCAGGACAAAAAAACAGAGTGCTCAGGACATTTTCTGCCAAAAGTTCTTGATAAAGAATCTTCTGAAACAAGTATTCGTCTTAACACTTTGTCTCCGGTTGGTTGTGAAGGTCCTGTCTCTTGCTTGGTTGCTCTGCCACATGTGTGCGATCTCCCACATCCCAGCTCTGAATGATGACACAGAACCACCGCAGGCAGCAGATCTCTCTCTCTCTCTCTCTCTCTCACACACACACACACACACACACACACACACACACACACACACACACACACACACACACACACACACACACAATGCTGAGATATCGAGGAGTTTAATGATTTGAGTACAGAGAAGCAGTTGTTCTGCTGAGCTAGCGAACTACAAACAGTAGGATCATTAATGCTCAGCTCTGTTTGATTCACAGGAATGCCATTTATACTTTACTTCACTATCTCTCCAGGACACACACACCAACAAACAACACTGTCTGTTTTCAATTTTCACCACATACACACACACATATATATATATAGCAAGCCTATACAGCTCACTGCTTCCATATGTCTATGCCTTACACAGATACACAGTCTGGGGGAATAGAGGTCATCTGTCCCTGGGGTTCTGACACTGCTGCCAAGGCAACTAGGCAAGAGGGGAGGAGTCAGGGGGAACGAATTAGCCAATAAAATATCTCATGCTAATAACACAATACTTTTACTTGGGGCCTGAAGTGCACCAGTGGGGACATTGTACTTGGTAACACTAGGTTTTTCTTCTTCCTAGGCAAAAATGTTAATTCACATTCATGTACTCCTCAAGTAAATTAAAAGTCCTATTTTTCTCTTCAATCTTTGTTTTTGTGAGCCACATAATAATATTTTTAATACCCATTTTCCAGAACATTCCAGGTAGATTCAGTCCCTGATAGAGAAGTTTTTATAATCTTGTAGAAAGTACAAGTATTTTTAAGAACCTTTTAGAATTTAGTAGAACTTTCCATAGTAAAATATATATACAGCATATGAAACATGTATCCTACTTAATTTGCTTTTTCATTCAAATGACTTATTTACTGTATTGTGCTTTATTATAAGCATATTGTTTCTCTTTGAGATTTTAACTTAGAATGAAACGGTGCTGTATAAATAAAGATCATTATTATTATTACATAATTTCTGACCAAATATTTTCAGACTGATATTTTGGGGGTAAATATTGAATAACTTTGCTATGAGGCAAAAAGAAACCTTTACTCTATACAGTGGAACCTCGGATTACGAGTAACGCAGTTTACGAGTGTTCCGCAAGACGAGCAAAGATTTTTAATAAATTTTAACTTACACTCACCTAAAGGATTATTAGGTTCAATTTCTCATTAATGCAATTATCTGATCAACCAATCACATGGCAGTTGCTTCAATGCATTTAGGGGTGTGGTCCTGGTCAAGACAATATTCTGAACTCCAAACTGAATGTCAGAATGGGAAAGAAAGGTGATTTAAGCAATTTTGAGCATGGCATGGTTGTTGGTGCCACACGCGCCGGTCTGAGTATTTCACAATCTGCTCAGTTACTGGGATTTTCACGCACAACCACTTCTAGGGTTTACAAAGGATGGTGTGAAAAGGGAAAAACATCCAGTATGCGGCAGTCCTGCGGGTGAAAATGCCTTGTTGATGCTAGAGGTCAGAGGAGAATGGGCCGACTGATTCAAGCTGATAGAAGAGCAACTTTGACTGAAATAACCACTCGTTACAACCGAGGTATGCAGCAAAGCATTTGTGAAGCCACAACACGCACAACCTTGAGTCGGATGGGCTACAACAGCAGAAGACCCCACCGGGTACCACTCATCTCCACTACAAATAGGAAAAAGAGGCTACAATTTGCACGAGCTCACCAAAATTGGACAGTTGAAGACTGGAAAAATGTTGCCTGGTCTGATGAGTCTCGATTTCTGTTGAGACGTTCAAATAGTAGAGTCAGAATTTGGCGTAAACAGAATGAGAACATGGATCCATCATGCCTTCTTACCACTGTGCAGGCTGCTGGTGGTGGTGTAATGGTGTGGGGGATGTTTTCTTGGCACACTTTAGGCCCCTTAGTGCCAATTGGGCATCGTTTAAATGCCACGGCCTACCTGAGCATTGTTTCTGACCCTGTCCATCCATTTATGACCACCATGTACCCATCCTCTGATGGCTACTTCCAGCAGGATAATGCACCATGTCACAAAGCTCGAATCATTTCAAATTGGTTTCTTGGACATGACAATGAGTTCACTGTACTAAAATGGCCCCCACAGTCACCAGATCTCAACTCAATAGAGCATCTTTGGGATGTGGTGGAACGGGACCTTCGTGCCCTGGATGTGCATCCCACAAATCTCCATCAACTGCAAGATGCTATCCTATCAATATGGGCCAACATTTTTCAGCACCTTGTTGAATCAATGCCACATAGAATTAAGGCAGTTCTGAAGGCGAAGGGGGGTCAAACACCGTATTAGTATGGTGTTCCTAATAATCCTTTAGGTGAGTGTATAAAACGAGCGTTGTCTTGGTTTACGAGCACCGAGTATCATGTATAACGAATGCGCTTCTTGTTTTGACACCGAGCGTCACGTCATCACAACTGAGCCAACGGTTTTTCTCTTTCTTGCGCTGCGGAATTGTAGGTAATCACCTCCCCTGCTGGGTGAATACACATACACACACGAATACACACGGAGAGACCGTTTATAAAACCGTTTAAAAATTAGCAATGAACATCACTAGGTCACACTCGCATGAGCGCATTCTAACGGAATCACTGCTGTGAAGTAAAACAGCAACAACAAATTTTTAAACGGTTTTTAAAACGGTCTCTCCGTTAATGTGTGTGTGTGTGTGTGTGTGTGTGTCTGTGCCTGTGTGCACAAACGGAAACACTTACTGTATCTGTTGGGATTTATTTTTTGTTTTTTTTAAAGGTAAAGTGCAGGTTAATTTGTTTTATTTTTACTGTATATTATGTGTTAATTATTTTTATGTATTTATTTTTTGGGGCTGTAGAACAAATAATTTGCATTTCCATTATTTCCTATGGGAAAATTAAATTTGGTTTACGAGTGTTTTGAAATACGAGCCCGCTTCCGGATGGAGTTATGCTCGTAATCCGAGGTTCCATTGTAGTCCAGTTCCTGCTGACCCCTAGAGGAGTTAATGATCCAGTCCTATACACTGAGTGTCTAGGCACACACTGAAGATTGATGGAGAACCTGCAGCAGGCTGACCAGCCGTGTCTCAGTGATATTTCCGCTGAGCATCAACCCTCTGACATAACCACGCATTATGTAAAGGAGGATTGACATGTTTAGTGCAGTCTGTCACTGTACCCATAACCAGCTGAGATGGGAACAGAGCCATCAGAGCAAGTGAAAGAGAATTTATTGTGTGTGTGTGTGTGTGTGTGTGTGTGTGTGTGTGTGTGTGTGTGTGTGTGTGTGTGTGTGTGTGTGTGTGTGTGTGTGTGTGAGACTCTCAAAGTGTATGGAGTTGTAAAACTCACCGGATTGCAAGCAGTTCATGGCCTGTCTTGTCATCTGGTATTTCAGAGTAATCCCCTGTGTTAAACCAAAAAAAGACTTTCATTTTACTAAACACAGTGCAGTGATGCATTATGTACAGTATGTGAGCGAGTGTGGGTTTTTCACTGTGTGTGTGTGTGTGTGTGTGTGTGTGTGTGTGTGCACTCACGGCTGCTGATCTTGGTTGCGACTCTCTGGGCCAGGGCTGAGCTCTGAGCTAGCTGATCTCTGAAACTCTGGCCCATGTAATAGTCGATGTCATTGTCTCGCAGGAGTTCCTCGAACGACTTGGTGGTGTCTCCCAGGTGCTGTGTGAGAATGTGACACACACTCCGTCCCTCGCGCATTCGCTGCCTCAAATGAGAGAGCTCCCGAGCTTGAGCTTGGATCAGTGTATCAAACTTCCTATAATACAGAGTGTCAGAAGATGGAAGTCTGATATAATAATTAATTAATTAGTTAATACATAAAAAAAGGCATGCATTAATATGTAGATTAAAATACAAAGTTCTAGCCAGTTAAAAAGTGTGTGTTGCAAAAAGTTCTTAATTCAGTCAGTTAGTCATCAATTTTGATTCTGTTCTCAATTTATCGACTCAATTCTTGAGTAACGACTCGGCTCAAATTTTAATGACACAGTGCTTAATTAACGGCTTACTTTTCAATTCAGTGACTCATTCCTTTATTCAACCACTTAATTAATGGCTCTGTGTTTAATTTAGTCTGTGAAATGACATTTCAGTGACTCAGTTTTCAATTCAGTAATTACTTTCTCGATTCAGTGATTGATTTCTCAATTGAGTGACACAGCTCTGATTTTTGTGACTCGGCTCTCATTTCAGTGACTTAGGTCTCGATTCAGTGATTCGTTTCTCAAGCCCGTGACTCAGCTCCAGTTTTAGTGACTCAGCTCTGAAATCAGCGACTCAGTTCTTACATCAGTGATTGATTACTTAATTCAGTGACTTAGTTCTAACTTAAGTAACAGTTCCTATCTCAGTGACTCAATTTTCCATTGACTGACTCAGCTCTGATGTCAGTGACTCATTTCTTGATGGACTGACCCAGTTCCCACTTTAGTGACTTACTACTCAATTTTATAGACAGCTTTAGATCAAAGATTCAAATCAATATTCATTTATCCAAACGAACATGTTTTGAACCTCGGGTTGATTGTTGCTGTTTCACTATTGCGAAATGAACATGGACAACAGCTGATGGGTGACATCTTGTGTATTAAAACTGCTATTACAGCTGAACACAAATGGAACGTAAAATATTTCAATCTAAATTTCAACTTGTTTTTATTCAGTTCAGGGTTAGGATTACTTTTGAATTGTTAAAACAATTAACCCTAATTAACAATCAAACTTTGTCCAAAAAGTGTTTGGGAAATAAAATAAAATAAAAATTATATCCCTAAAGATGTTGCTATATGAAACTGACTCATGTGTAATTATGTTACATGCTCCTGCTTTTGGTGGAAAAAGTTTAGCATCCGTTCCTTACCCAGTCCTGGTGGAGCTCTTGGGCTCCTCTGCAGCATGACCTTTGCCCTTCCTCAGCTGTTCCTCCAGAGAGGATACGCGAGTCACCAGCTCTTGCAGCTCCCAGTCGTCCCGGTTCGACTTCCCAGGTGTGGAGTTCGGAGCGGAGTCCTGATGGCGAGACTGCAGGCTGAGCACCATAGCCTGAGAGCGAGAGAGCTGCACCTGCAAATCCTCCACCTGCTGCTGTAGAGACGCAACATCACCTCCTGCTCCGTCCGTCGCACCCAGACCAGACCACCATTGGGGTGTGCCATCTCGGCACGAAAGAGATGTACACAGCTCGAGATCGTCAAATTCTGTACATTGATGGGGGAGGAACGGGTATCAGGAAATTTTATCTACTTTAGATATTTCAATTCATGTATTGGAATGTTCTAGTACCGCAGTCTTTAATTACTGTAGGTCCATGTGTACCTTAGTGTCAGGACACAGTCATCACAATTCCTAAATAATTTTGTCATTATGCAAGTGCAAAAATTGATGTATATGAATCCTGTATGATGTATATGTCTCATTCATGGACTCATGAGTATCTCTGCAGCCACCGTCATAAAGCAATACCTGTATGAGACAAACTGCCTTCTCAACACAAGGCTACCCAGTCTAATCAAACCCTTCCTGACACTACATCTCTATGACTATCACTGCACCTGAAGAAATATTTCATTCCCATATACACAAGTTTCAAGTAAAAGTGAGTAATGAGACCTGGGCTGCTGGTATCCTCTCTTTCAGCCTCGTTCTCACTGCGGCCGCACGTCTCGTAACCCAGATCCTGTAGGTCGACCTGCACCTGCTTACTGTTATGCTGCACAGGTGTCTCTACTGTGGGCATAAAAGTAAATGGTATATATAGTTTTGTATAATGTATCAAGTAAAATCCAACACTCTCACTCACTCGTCTGTACCGCTTTATCCTGTATTCAATTCATCGCAGGGCACACAAACACACACACACACACACACACACACTACGGGCAATTTGGGACCGCCAATATGCTTAATCTAAATGTATTTTAGACTGTGGGAGGAAACCGGAGAACCCAGAGGAAACCCACCAGGCACAGGGAGAACATGCAAACTCCATGCTTGGGGAAAACATGCAAACCCGGACCAGGGATCAAACCCACACCTTGGAGGTACAAGGCGCCAGTGCTAACCACTACACCACTGCCCCTAAAATCCAACAGTTATAGATAATACTTACTGAGATTTTCTTTGAAGTCCCGGAGTCCCTCTGCTTGGGTCTGTATGGTGGGTTTAGACACCATGAATTTCTCTTGCTGCACTGGCTTTGGAACCAAATATAGAAGAAAAAAAAAATACTAATATTATAACACCAGTAAACACCATCCCTGCCCTTTAATAGTGTTTCTCATCCCTGCTTTATTGATTGGGCTTCACCAGAGTAAAGGGAAATATGTATTCTGGTGTCATTATAAACTATATTTTTATTGGTTGGGATGATTTAAGATAAAACATATCTTCCATAATGGAAGATGCCATGGCTATACTGTATGGACAAACCTGTTAACTATTGAATTCAGGTGTTTCAGTCAGACCCCTTATCTATCCTCAGTGAAGGGTAGTCTTAATGCTTCAGCAGATCTAGACACCTTGGACAATGCCATGCTTCCAACTTTGTGGCAACAGTTTGGTGACACCCTTTACTATTCCAACATGACTGAAGCAAGGACTATAAACACATGGTTTGATAAGTTCTGTGTGGAAGAACTTGACTGGCCCGCACTGAGCCCTGACATCAACCCCATCGAGCACCTTCGGGATGACCTGGAACGAAGATTGCGAGTCAGGCCTTCCTGTCGAACACCAGTGCCTGACCTCATAAGTTCTCTACAGAATGAATGGACACGAATTCTCACAGAAACACTTAAAAATCTTGTGAGCAGCCTTTCAAGAAGAATGAAAGCTGTTATAGATGCAAAAAGGGGCTTAACTCCATACTGAAGTATAGGATTACATAGGGCTGGACCCGAATATTCGAATATTCGTTTGGAGGGATGGCATTCAAGTTTGCCTTTTAAGATTCGAATATTCAAAGAAAATTTTTTTTTACCACGTGACATCGATCCCTGCGAAACGGTTCTCATTCGCGCTTAAATGACTAGCCCTGTGCTGTTCTGTCATTTATTAAAGTTTTATTCATTCCGAAAGTGTTGTGACTTGCGTGTATCCATATTACACAAAAATGCGACTTTACACTCCCTTGCATCTGCAGCAGTTGGATGAACGGCGGTTCTCGACATAAAATGCAACAGACAGACACACACAGAGAGATTCCTGCCTTTATTAGAGATAAGAATATATTTCAGCCCCCTCAGACCGAAGCTTCGAATATTCGATATTGATCACTACCGAATACTCGAAGCTCAAAAAATGGTATTCGGACCAGCAATAGGAGTACAGTGGTTAGATACAATAGCATTGCAGTTTGGGCAAATACTTTTGCCTATATAGTGTACTGTAGTTAAACAACAACTAAATGGAGTTGTGAGCCACAGCCAACACCTTAAACAGTCCTAGCAGTAGCACTGCCTCGATTAAAGTTAAGGTGGTTTCATGAAACTGAACACCTGAAGAGGTGCACCATGCAAAAAGACAAAAAACAAACAAAAAACTTTAATTACTTTCCTATTTTAATTCCATTGTAGAAGCCGATTTCTCAGTGATAAAGCCTAAAGCCTATAACATCATCACTATCATCATCATCATCATCATCATCTCTTAAGTAAGTATTGAGGTAGCATACAGTAGATCTACAGTAATCTGTGATATAAAAAGCTCTTTAATTGATGTCTACCTGTGTGAAATGAGACAGCTGTGCTCCCGGGTCGAGACAAAGCACTCTGCTGCATCTCTTCTTCCCCTCACAGGGTTCAGACTGCCACTGCACTCCTCTTGCTCTCTGTTCTTCTAAGAGTGTATGTGTTTCCTCCTCTGGCTCAGGTTTTCTCCGTGTGTTTCGAAGCTCTTCGTTCTCCATGCGCAGGCTGAGCAAGGCTCTCCTGTGATAACACGTCACATCGTCACATCAACAGAACCTCATGAGGATGAGTGGGATCTCTAGACAAACATTTCTTTAACTGGACGTGGATGCACACACCTCATCTGAGAAAAAGAAGTGAAACCGGACTTCTCTAGCTGAGCCTTAAGCTCCCACAGTTTCCGCTCAACTGCCTGCTTCTGTTCCACTAACAGCTTGACCTCATTCAGGCCCTGGCGCTCCATCTCTGCAGGAGTCTGAGATAGCACACATTCTCCATGCTGCTCGTAGCCCTGTGGTGTTGGAACAAAGAATGAGTCACTGGATGATCAGGTGTCCTCAGCATCTGATAGCAATTTACTTATACAATCAATGTCTACTTTACCAATAACATCTGTACACACAAAGACCAGACAATAGAGATGGGAATCACCAGGGATGATACAATATTATCACAATACCTTGATGCCAGTTCAATTTGTATTGTGATTCTGTACAGTAACTGTGATGTTTTTTTTTTTTTTAATAAACGTTGCGATTGCAAATTAGATGTTTTTTTTGTTGTTTTTTTCAGATTTAATTCCAGTTCAAGCTAATAATTCATCATTACACACAGGACACTGCTTTCCAATGTGTAAATACTGGTGAAGAGTGTTATCACCTTCGTAGGGTTACGAAGAATAAAAAATCATGAATTGGGTAAAAATTGCGTTTGAAGTCAATGTGACACAAAATAATTGTGATTTTTCTCCATCTCTATCACTTAATGTTTGTTTCATTGTATCTTTAAAGCCACAGAGATCACTTTTTCCCCATTTGATATTTAATCTTCTTCTGAATAATTACAAATTTTAACCCTAGCCATATCCATATCCTCGCTTTTCCTGTTTGTTTTTGCTGCAATACTTTGTGAACTGGCTTTTGTAATGCTCTAATTTCCTTTTAGAAATTATAAAAATATTCTAACATAAATTAAATATGACATACAGTAAGTACACTGGGATGCAGATTATTGCATGAGAGAGCAGTATTCCTAATAAAGTGGCCTATGAGAGCTGGTGAATCAGTCTGATGGGAAAAAAATTTATGAATAAAGTGACACAATAAACTTTATGGAGCAGAAATAAACCGCTGTTTTGTGACAGTGAGCAACAGTTTAATTTCCCATGATTATTTTCCAATAACAGCACATCCTGCAGTGTAATATATCCTATACTGTATATCCTATATCACAGCAATCTCAAAATCAAAGGCTTTACATTGTGCTGACGTATAGAAATAAATATATTAATTCATTACAAGAGTACAAATTAGTAAATCTAACATTCGTATATATATATATATAGGGCTGCAACAACTAATCGATAAAATCGATAATTATCGATAATGAAATTCGGTGTCAACGAATGCCGTTATCGATTAGTTGGGCTGCTCACGTTACTGAGGCGCGCGACCACAAGATGCACAGATACACAGCCGCTCGCGCAATGGAGGTTACAGAAGCGTTTGCAGGAAAAAGCGCGCGCCCCAAGTCCTCCAAGGTATAGGAGCAGTTTACATTAAACACCTCTTATCGGGCGTTAAAATCGACCGTTTTTCTGCCGGTCGTAGTGTCCGGTGAGCGCGGATGAAGCGCCGAGGGTTTTCTATACATAGGAGTGAGTGAGAGAGTTCACACGGGCTTTGGTGACGTGTGTTTGTCTGGCTGCGTGGTTATACAGGGTTAAAAAAAACAAAAACGTTGCATGCAGCTTTTTCTTTGCGTTCAAATACCAACGAACACAAGGAAAACACTTCTAGTTCGTTTTCTTAACGTTCATTTTACACTTCGGAGGACCGGATATATCCCACGATCCTACACGCTATACAGAGGGAAATGCGGGAAAAGGGCAAAATAAACAGAGTGAACCCAGTAGCGGCGAGTTTTTTTTTTCTCTCCCCATGTCGCCGTATTACGAGAATGTCTAGTATTTATTTTATTATTTTTTTTATTGAGACAAAAAAAAAGGATAAAATACACGAGAGGATCGAAATAATGTATAAACCGTGAAAAGGATGTAGTAGACACTTCAATTAAAATATCATAATCTAGAAGTCTATTCTTCTTCTTAAGTTGAATTAATTTAAGAGAATTTAAAATTTAAGTCATTCTTAACAACTGAATGTATTTTTGTTTTAAACTATATATATATATATATATATATATATATATATATATATATATATATATATATATATATATATATATACTGTAAACTTGCTATCTGCAATTATTGTTAAAAACAAAAATGTTGATTTACATAAAATAAGGTTTAAATGTCAAAATTAAAGATAATTAAACTCTATATGTGGCAATTGCATTTTTTAAAGTTTACTTTTATACATAAATAATACCCTGATTTATGGTTTTATATAGTTAAGCAAAACATCAAATTAAAGCGTCTAGCTTTTATCCGATTTAATTGATATACATATACAGTAATGTATGTATGTAAGTATGTATGTATGTATGTATGTATGTATGTATGAATGCAGATGGCAAGTTGGCAGTGTTTTTTATTTATATATATATATGTTCAGGTTCTACCTGCTTATTGAATAAAGCCTGTGCTGAGACTCTGCCGTGCTCCTCTGCCATCTGCAATTATTGTTAAAAACAAAACAAATGTTGGTATGGTTTTATATATAATTATAAGCAAAACAGCAAATTAAAGAAGCGCTTAGCTGTATCCGATTAATCGATTAATCAAAACAATAATCTGCCAACTAATCGATTATCAAAATAATCGTTAGTTGCAGCCCTATATATATTTGCCTTTTTTCTCTCCTATGCATTGATGATGAGTAAACATGACTGGCTGCTTGTATGATGTGGTATCAAAAAAGTTGAGACTATTTTTGTACAGTAACATGCCAACAGATCACAGGGATCACCAACCTTTATAAGTCAGTGTGCCAAAATACATCATTCTGTGTACATCTGCAGCTGGTGCTATTCTGATCATGTGCATGACCACTGCTATTTCATCACAGACAGCAAGTTAGAACAGGGAACGATCATGAAATTCTGCGTGAAACTGGGCAAATCTGCCAGAGACACCAAGAGATGTTTGACACGATTTGACATGACAAATTAACGGCGATGATACAATGAGTCGTTCGGGATGTTTTGAGTGGCACACAAGCGTCTAGAGCAGAAAAACATGACTGGAAGATGACGGGAGAGGAAGACCTTCAATGAGCTCAATCTCTGAAAATTGTGTATGATGATCGTCGGAGAACAATCCACAACATTGCTGCCACTGTCGGTGCGTCATACAGTACAATCCAGGCAGTTCTCACGTATGATTTGAACATACGCCATGTTGATGCCAAGTTGGTCCTCAGACTGCTGACCCAGGAGCAGATTGAACATCGCATCAAAGTCTGCCAAGAACTCCGTCAGCATGTTGTAGTCCTTCATGTCGAGGATCATTACTGGTGACAAAACTCGGGTGTATGTGTACGACCCTGAGATGAAGTCTTCATGGTGGAAGAGCCCATCACCTTCCCGATCAAAAAAAAATGGCAAAAAAATTTTCACCGAGCATTTTGACCTGAGGCTTCGTCCCCAGGGGCCAAACCATCAACAACAAATTCTACTGCCAGGGTTTACCGCACCTCAGGGAGGACATATGGCGAAAGCGACAATCTCAAAACTTTTGATACTCCCTCGTATCATCAGTCATAAGTCTTTAAGTTTATAAAAATAATTAATAGTTCCACAACCTCTAGTGAAAACTGGCTTGTGAGGAGAAGTAAGTACTGATATACAGCTCAGTGCAAATCAATATGTGTGTGTGTGTGTGTGCAGTGTTCAGGTTCTACCTGCTTATTGAATAAAGCCTGTGCTGAGACTCTGCCGTGCTCCTCTTCCTCAGTACTCTCTGCGAAGTCACTAATCCTGTCTTCCTCCTCCTCTACATCTGAAGTGGAATCTGGAACATCATGACGCAGTTAACACTCACACACACACACACACACACTAAATGACTTTACACAAGGTTATATAGAAACTGTTCTATCAACATAGAAATACAATAATGTGATCCACACAGTCTGTTTAACACACTTACGGAACACCACACAGGCTACTGAAACACTGGCTAAAGTTAAATCTGTCATTACAGAGAGCTGTTTACAGACAGGAAGGAAACAGAAACAAGACAGTTCCTGCCAAGCGATCTCAAGTCCTGGTATTAAATATAAGAAGATCTAGACAAATACTGTTATGGTTTTAGTGCTGTTAATATAAACATGGCAATACAGTACATGCACTGTAAAAAAAAAAGCAGATTTGAAGGTATGTTGAATTCAGTAATTTTGGTTTTTATATATTTCCAGTTATTATTTTTTTTTAATTCAGTTTACTATAAATCAATTATAGAATGAATATTCCTAATAGTGCACATTTCTATTCATTTCAAGCTAACTTCTTTTTCCAGATGATTTTTACTTCTTTCTAGAAACAAAGGATAAAAATAAGAAAAACTGTCTGCTAACATATGGAATTAGCAATAATGTCTAAAAATAGGTTTAATAATTATAAAAATAATTATAAAAAAATATCTAAAAGTATAATTTAATATAAAGCTTATTGTATAAAGGGTAGTATTAGACACATCTGCCATTTTTGGATAAAGATAAGATTTTCATTTTGCAGATTTGCAGGCAAATCTGTAAATTTCTGTAATTAAATTCCATAATTCCGGGTTTTTTGAGCCACAGTACAAAATGTTCTTGAGAGTTGTGTTTAGATAAAGCTACAGGTACCAGAATATTTTTTGCTCTTGGGAACAAAAAAGTGAGCAAGGATTTAAGAACCTTACTGATTTTACTTAATACTGGACTTTATAAAGTGACCTTGGGGACAACCGTGTTGATAAATAAGTAAATGCAACTTATTTGTGTACAATTATAATAATAATTATTAGTAGTAATTGTTGTAGTATGGGCTAATGGGTGATGCGTGACTTGTAAACAAACACCGTTTCCAGTGTAGTTTTCTGGGATTATTGGTATATTGTGCTTGTGACTGTGGACAAAGGAAAAGGGTACACTATGTGGCCAAATGTTTGTGCACCTTGACCATCACATTCATATGTGAAATGTGACTTCCCCCAACTGTTGCCACAAATTTGGAAGTAAATAATTGTATAAAAAGTCTTTGTATAGTCTGGAGCAATATGGTTTCCTGTTCCAGCATGGTGATGCCCCTTTGCACAAATCTAGCTCCATGAGAACGTGTTATGAGAAGGTCAGAGCGGAAGAACTTGAGTCCTGCACAGAGCCCTGACTGACCTCAACACCACTAAACTCATTTGGGACGAACTGGAGACTCTTTGACGTCTCAATATCAGTGTCTGAACTCACTAATGCTCTTCTACTGTAGCAGAATGAACCCAAATCCTCACAGCCAGGCTTCTAAATCTAATGGAAAGCTTTCCTAGAAGAGTGCAACTAAGGCACATATGAGTGCTATGTCAAGTGTGCACAAACTTTTGGCTAGTTTGACTTTTTAGTGTATGTAGGGGGGAAAAAACAGTTCAGGAAAGTTTTTTTTTATTATTATTATTATTATTTTTTTTTTTTTTTTTTTTTAGATTTTGCACCTTTGGAACACTTATGATGAAGACAGATGCAGATATTTATTACAATGACTGTTAGCTCTAGCAGCTGAAACCACTCATAGGTGGTCAACTTTTCATCTGGTGGAGAAAACGTACAAGTAAATGAGACATGGTTTTCTCAAAAAGTGAAAGATGAGCAGGTGTCCATAGATGTGAGAAAGGCACTGAGCAGGCAAACTGGTTTCTTTCATTTCTTCCAGTCTTTCCATTACAAAATCCATATCATAAAGCAGAACCACAAGGACTGAAAACATGATAATTCTAACTACTATAGAAACAAATTCCTTACTATGAAAATTTCTTCACCCTGAACATGACTGACACTCATCATGTGTTCATGTAACAACAGTTTGTTATTTTTGCATGCACAAGCTCACTCCACATTGAGGCTAAATCTGGCTAACACACACACGTTTTAAAAGAATGTTATGATCAGCATTATACAGTATCTTGTGTCTAAGTTCCTAAAAATTCATCATATGAATCACAAAAGATTTTAACGTATTGGAATTTCTTTTTATAAATGAATTAAGTGTACCACAGTTTGTTCACACTGAAGCAGGTTACAATAATTGAAAAATATCAAAAGCAGAGTACATTTTAAGTTGGCCTTAATTCTAGACTTAAATTAAATAAATATATAATTTCAAAAATGACTGTATTGCACCATTAAGTAATACAGTAATAAAACAAACAAACAAACAAAAAACATTTAAACCAGCAGATTTTCAGTCTATCAAAGACGACACTGTGCAAAATAAGAGCGTGCCACCGTCTACAGAAACACTTACAGAACAACAGTTATTCAGGTTAGTGATGCACAAATCAAGGCAGCGGAACATACAACAACTCCAAAATGTAAGTATAGGAGATGGGATTAGAGCCCAAACAGGTGCATGTCCTCATGCCCACCTCCTGTATCAGTGTGTGAACTGGCTGCATGCTCCGTCTCCATGGGCACCAGATGCTCAGGTTTACTCTGTAAAATACACATGAACAAGCATACAGTGTACAATAAATATACAGTATATGTGGACTAATGAGACATTTATTAGCTGGGGAAGTGTGAGATCCAGTGTCATGACCAGTTCCTAGAATTTAGCTGGGAGCTAAAGTAATAACGTATTACTAGATTACCAGATAATTTGCTAGTTAAGAGCATTAATCTACAAGAAGCAAGAATATACATTTCTGTGTGTAACCACAGTACAGTTGTCTCAATTCTCTCAATTTTCGGTCCACTAGCCTGATTTTTTCCACTGCAATATATATTGTAATAAAGAACTAAGTTGTAATCATGTTACATTAACTGTGATCACGTAGGTAGTTACTTGAATAAAACCAAATCTTCTACAGTAATTTTGGACATAATGAGAAGATGACTTGTGTTCTCCTGGTTCCTCATGTTACCGCACAGGGTTAATACTTTTCAGTTCTAACTTTACCTCCTCTGGCTGCTTAGTGCTGTGTGTGTGTTTATGGACAGGTGCTGGTTTGGATGTGTGCTGACCGTGTGTTTCAAAGAGTTCAGCTGTGAAGTCTGGGTCTGGAACTGCTCCTGGGTGTTTGCTAAAGCCAAGCGCAGGACAGACAGCTCCCTCTGGGCCTCTTTGTCTTTGGACAACACCAGCCTGAGCTCCTCCTGGAGGAGTTGTGCATCTTCAAAAGGCTCTGTTGCACTCGGTGATCTGCTTCCTGCAGACATCACCTGCCTGCGCAGCTCCTGCAGACGCGCCGTCTGCTCTGACATCACCTTACCCGCACGCTCTGCTGAATCCTGGGAAATAGTGTCAAAGTTTATGGAGGATCATCATGTAGCTCTACAATCTTAAGCTTAATCTTTCGGCATCTCTTCCTGTGTCCGAATTTTTGTATGAACAGCTGGTGTTTCAGCTGACGTAAGTGAAATAAGGATAAACTGGTTTTCAGAGTGAATTGGATTTTCATTTAATTGCAATGCTTCAACAACTGCCTCTAACATGAGCTGAGGTTTGTGGTGTAGATCACCTTGACGCACTGCTCCCTGGTGCGGGCGGCATTAAGCAGCTCCTGGATGTGTGTGTGGTGCTCCTGGGTCTGTCGGCCGTGCTCCGCGAGCAGCTCCTGAAAAAGATGCTCCTTAATCTGCAGCTGAGCTTTCAGTTTCTCTTCGACCTCGCTGGAGCTCATGGGCTGCTTACTGAGGAGAGCAGCTGTTAACTCCTGCATGAGAACCACACAATCATTACAAAGAGCTGAAAACACACAATTATTACAAATGTTGCTTTTTCCCATTCATTTTGCTATTTGGAATATTATTTATCTCATAGATTAATTCATTTGCAATTTCATGCACACTTTTAGAGCCAATTTATTCTGAATATGTTAACATATCGCAATATAATTTAAATGTTTTATGTTCAGTCTGTGAATCACATGTAGCCTTAAAGTTTTTGGGCATTGCAATTTTCGATTTGATAGCACTTACATTTATTTATTGATTTGTTTCAAGTAGCTATATTTCTTAAAGGAATTATGAATCTTAAAAAAAAAACTTTTAGGAGAATTTAATAAACACTGAAATGCTGTGTACGTTCTCCTTGTCATGTTTAAAACAATAATATTTTATTTGAATATATTTATTTATATTTTCATATTTTTTTCCTCTGCTGATGTTATGCTCTACCTCCCCTTTCCAGCAGGTGGAGGTATTTCACCCACTGCACATATGCTCAAGAAAAATACTGCTGCTTTTAAATATTTTCATTAATTTGTATCATTTAAGTTAGCACTGTCGCCTTGCACCTCCAGGGTCCGGGTTCGATTCCCGGCCAGGCTCGATTCCCGTCTCTGTGTGCATGGAGTTTGCATGTTCTCCCCGTGCTTGGTGGGTTTCCTCCGGGTACTCCGGTTTCCTCCCACAGTCCAAAGACATGCAGATTAGGCTAATTGGCGTTCCCAAATTGCCCATAGTGTGTGAATGAGTGTGTGTGTGTGTGTGTGTGTGTGTGTGTGTGTGTGTGTGTGTGTGTGTGTGTGTGTGTGTGTGTGTGTGTGTGTGTGTGTGTGTGCGCTCTGCGATGGATTGGCACACTGTCCAGGGTGTACCCCGCGTCGTGCCCTGAGTCTCCTGGGATAGGCTCCAGGTCCCCGCGACCCTAATACAGGATAAAGCGGTATAGAAGATGTATCATTTAACTTTTGCAGGTTTACCAAAACCATTTAAAAGTGTTAATCAAATCTGAATATTGAAAATGAACTGAATTGACCAACAAAACAGTGATTAAATTGCAGAATTGATTTAATCTCTCAAATCAAACTTAAGCAATTCAAGGTCCTTCTATGAGGTGCACATTATGACTGGAATTCTCCATACAGAAGAGATCAAGCCATCCATATACACTCACCAGCCACTTCATTAGGTACACCTGTTCAGCTGCTCTTTAACACAAATATCTAATCAGCCACATGGCAGCAACTGAGAAAAGTAACTGTGAAAAAGAGAAAATATCCAGTGAGGGCAGTTCTCTAGGAGAAAATGCCTTGTTGTTGCCAGAGGCCAAAGAGGAATGGCCAGACTGGTTCGAGCTGATAGAAAGGCAAAAGTAACTTCATTAACATTTCCTTACAACTGAGCAGCAGTATGCTGAAGAGCATCATTAAACGCACAACATGTCAAACCTTGAAGAAGATGTTCTACAGCAGCAGAAGAACACACCGGTGCTGCCTCTGTCAGCTAAAAAGAGGACACTAAAGGTACAAGTCACGTCGTCCCATCAAAACTGGACAATAGAGGATTAGAAAAACGATGCCTGGTCTGATGAGTCTCGATTTCTGCCACAGATGGTAGAGACGGATTTTGCCGTAAACAACATGAAACATGGATCCATCCCACCTTGGGTGGTTTAGGCTGCTGCTGTAAAGGTTTGGGGGACATTTTCTTGCCATACTTTGGGGCCTTTAGTACCACTTGAGCATGGTTTATATGCCACAGCCTACCTGAGTCCGTGTCTATCTCACACAGCTAAAATCATCTGAAACTGGTTTCTCGCCCATGACAATGAGCTCAAATGGCCCCCACAGTCACCAGATCTCAATCCAATAGAGCACCTTTGAGATACACCGGAACGGGATATTATGGATACGCAGCCGACAAATCTGCAGCAGCTGTGTGATGCTGTCACGTCGATATGGACCACAATCTCACAATCAGAAAAGGAATGTTTCCAGCAAAGGTAAAGGAGGTCCAACCAAGTACTAGCAAGGTGTACCTCATGAGGTGGCAGGTAAGAGAATATGTATGTATTCGCATTGAGACCGAAATAAGACAAGTCCTTACCTCTGCATCTTTTGTACGTGTGTGTAGCGCTGTCTGGAGCTGGCTGATGAGTGTATCTCTCTCTCTCATGCTGCAGTTGTGTCTGTCCTCACACTCGTGCTGGACTCGCTGGATCCCTCTCCAGGCTTCACTCACCTGCTCCAGCTCTATAGATTTCCCCCGCAACAACACCTCCAAACTCTAACACATCACACAAACACATACATACATATACATGTCATATATATATATATATATATATATATGACACTCGGACGACATGCTATACAGCTAAATCAGTGTGCACGAGTGTGTAAGTGTGTGTTAATAATACCGTAATGGTCTCCTCGTTGTTAGAGAGGACACAGCGTAGTTTCTGCAGGTCTCTCTCTTTCTCCCGGAGGAGCAGCTGCAGCTTGCGGACCTCTGTCTCCTTCTGCTCCACACACACAAACCTCTCGTCTACGGCACGCTTGAGGAACAAATGCAACGATTACGTGATGAAAGTCACATCCAGAATCACAGCAAATTAACTGTTAATTTTTCCGTCAATGCACAGACGTCTACCTCCAGGGCTCGGTCTCTTTCCTGAATGCGTAACTTGAGCTTGTGGACCAGGACATCTCTGCTTCCTCCTGCGTCTTTCTGTCCGTCCAGCAGCTCAGTGTAGTCCTGTGGATGATTTGTGGAATTAAGAAGTGTACCTCAGTCATTCCTAGTATAATACTGTACATCGACCGGACCATGACATCCAGTCTGAGTCCTGATTAACATGCTTCATTAACGCCTGGCTGCGCGTTCAATGCTCACGTATAGCAGTTGTTCTTTGTGCTGCAGCCTGGTCTTCATCTCCCTGATGGTTCTCTCTCTTTCCTCCACCTCGCTCTCCTTGTCTCCCTTTCCCTCCTTCCACTTCTCCTCCATCTGCTCCAGGTCTGAGCGTGCTCTCTGCAGAGCAGCGAGCAGCTCCTATGGGTGACGGACAAATTCAATTCATATCTTTCTCTCTCACACACACACATACAAAGAGATAACTCTGCTTTTTTGGATCTCACTTGACTGTGTAACTCAGCTTCCCGGCGTTGATCCTGCAACCCCTGGAGATCATTAAGGAGACGCTGGTTGGCACGTGCCAGCTCGTCCTCTCGTCTCTGGGCCTGGCGCTGGGCTCTCTGGACGCTCTGTAGCTCCAGCTGGGTTGAAAACAGCGAGGCTTGAAGCTCTGACAGCTCAGCCTGCAGGAGACTGGGTGCTGTAGTGGATGCCTACACACAGACATATGCTCTGGTTATATGAGTGTGTACAAGAACTTATGAAAGTCTACAGGTGTGTATGAAAGAAGAGTGTCTCACCTGCAGCTGCTCATGCTGGTTCTGCTTCTTCAGCGAAATCAAAAGCCGCTTCTGCTCCTCTATGAGCTGCTGTAGGTCAGCAACCTGAGTCATGAACGACACTCCTGTTAGAGAATTACACTGAAATCCACAGACTGATTTTTTTCTGATATGACTGTTATTGTGCAATAATCAAAAACAACCTTAAGTAATGGCATCAACACAAGGATTTAATGTATCTAAGAAAATCTGTTTTTTATTTATTTATTTTAATATACACGCATTCGATGCCACGTCCCTCTACCGGCATCACGGAATCCTGGAAGCCAGTGGTAGCGCTCCAACATGGAGGCTTTTTTTCTGGAGAATTTGCTACTATGGTTATTAGTGTTCCTTTGACAATTGTTCAAGTCCAACCGGGATTGTGATGAAATTTTTCATGTGATTGACATTTATAAAGACTTCGAGCACAGTACAGTGACGAGTACGCATGGGGGCAGTGGAGCTCAATGTGTTACTGATCGGAAGGTTGACGGTTCGAGCACCAGCTCTCCCAAGTTGCCCCTGTTGGGCCCTTGAGAAAGACCCTTAACCCTGTCTGCTCCAGCGGCGCTGTATAATGGCTGACCCTGCGCTCTGACCCCAGCCTACTAACAAAGCTGGGATTTGCAGAGGATAATGAACTTCACTGTGCAGTAATACATAAAGTAAATGTGACGAATAAATACTGAACTGAAACTACAGTAGAACCACCAGGGATCACGCGATACAATACTATCTCGATACCTAGGTGCGGCTTTGATTTGTATTGTGATTCTGTACACATGATTTAAACATGTTTTTAGATTTTGTTACAATTCTAAAAAAACTTAACACAAATAATCAGCTCCTTCAACACATGATGCTCTGCTGTCTGCCACTGTGTCAATTGATTATACAGGAGTCTAACCATTTTACCACCTCAAACCCAAACATACATAAATAAATTTTTTTTTTGGAGTCAGTGTGCTGATACATTTTGACATAAGAATTGCAATATGTATCGCACCCCCCCCCCCCCATCTCTAGTAATGAGACACTTAGTAAAACCTTTGACTTGAGTAAAAGGACTGCAGCTTTCACACTTATGTATTCACGTCAGTGGTAATGCCTCGCTCCATCTGGTCCAGTTCAGAAGATAACAGTGAGAGACACAAACACACCTCGTTGTCCTTGGTGCTGAGAGAGTCACTTAGAGTCTGGATAGTTCTCTCCTGTTCTTGTGCTCTCTCCTGGAAAGACATCAGCTCACACTCCATGACTCCAAGTCGCTGCTGCAGCTTCTGCAGCACACACACACACACACACACACACACACACACACACAGAGAAGAAATGAAGTACACAGAAATGAACTCTCTTTATCAGGAAAAGCTGACACTGCACGTCCTGTACTTCCTGAGATACCACAGCAGCATGGGAATAATCACACTTTTCAAAAATCCACAGCCTTGTACTGAATTACAATAACAATAACTCAGCAACTCAATAACTTTATTATGTTGACAGTAATAAAGTATATGAACATGGTTTGTACCTTGTTGTTTGCTTCACTCTCCCTGATCTTAGTCTGGAGAGAATGGACCTGTAGCTGCGTCTTCTGCAGTTCTGTCACACACTGACCAGCTGCGTTTTCATACTGCACCAGCTGAACCTGCTGCTCCGAAATCAGCTTCTGATAAACACAAGTACACACACAAACAAAGGGGAAATTCACTTTTTTTTTTTTCTTCAAATTTTCACCCCTAATTTATTCGTGGCCAATTCCTCCCCGTCGCTAGGGGGCGCTCCCACATTAAGGCTCCCACTACCACTCAGCCGGGAGGGCCGAGGACTATCACGCGCTTCCTCCGAACCACGTCAGCCGACCGCATCTTTTCGAACTGCCTGCTCACGAACCATTAGGGGCGGAATAACACACTCGGAGGAAAGCCGCTCCTTCCGCGTGCGCGAGCTCACAGACGCCCCTGATTGGCTGTAAAGCCGTGAGCGTGGGGAGCACTAAGTACCTCTCATCCCTCCCCCCTGAGAGAGCTTGGCCAATCAGTTGTCTCTGTGCCTCCGGCTGTGAGAGGAAAACAGCATCACCCGGGGTTCGAACCAGCGATTTCTGGATGATAGGGCGAGCGCTTTACCACTGCGCCACACTTTTTTTATTTTGTGTACCTTTACCCACTATTCTGAGATGCATATCTTCCTAATGTATATTCATAATATACGAGCAGCATTCAAGTCAAACCGGGACATGTGATGAACTTTCTGGTGAATGAAGGCGTAAAAGCGATTGACATTTCAATAACAGTACGGTGATGAGAATCCTACAGTAGCTGCAGTAAAACATTTGAAAGTTTAAATGTATCAGCGGGCAGTCCGATCATGGCTCCGGCGAACTGAGAAAACTTTCTACTAGTCAAACACTGGGATATGTGTATTAGTGTAGCAGAAGATTATATGAGAAATAAAGGAAATTTTTATTCTCATAAGTGTGTTGTGCATAATTCTGTGCAATCTAAAGGCTCGGTTTAAATAGAATGCCCCCCATATTTTTGTCATTATTATTAATATTATTAGTATTATTAGTCTTATAAAACGACTAACTAAAAGTACTATGATCGGTCAAAAAGTCATTATAATATTTCACTGAGCTGTCACTCGCTATGCCTTCCACAGGAAGTCTCTTTTTCCTAGATAGCACATTATTCGTTCAATCTATCTGTGTTTACTTTCACTCTCTGTCTCCAGCTGCATAAATCCATAAATTTTGAACAATTTCCTGCATCACTAAAGTCTTTTGAAATACGTCTAATTTTTTCTATATTTCAGACAGCAAAAAATTTAAGGTTATGTTTTCTCCTGAAGCAAGAAGAGTATATATATATAACTGCCTGCTGTGGTGTTGCTGAATTAATGCTGGCCTTGGATAGTCCAGTTTAGGGCCAGAGACCCAGATGGACATCAGAGCTGGAATGACTAACACAGTGTTAAGACACTGAACACTTGTGCCTGTTTCGACTAATACCAGGGCTATTACTATGGTAAAAAATTATAGGCTCTAACACTCAAATAAACACTTCTGGTGTATGCGTGTTCATATAAGTCTGCATATAAGCCTGCATATAATGACAGGAACTAAGGAAAACCCCTCCGAGGACTGGCTGGCAGTCGTAAGCGGTGTTGCCTACAACAATAGTTGTCATGGCAGTGCGTGTGTTGCTCAGAGAATGCTGAGTGGTCAAAAGCATTACAAAATATAGACATGAGGTTTCTCCCCGTAAATGTCTAAACACGGCACAGAAACTTTTCTGTTCTATTATTTCCTTCTCAATCAAGCAAATTTGACGTTGTACCTCCTGGAAGCTCAGAGGCCCACATGGGACATAATCGTCCATCCAAAGCATCTCGATCTCAGCCAGGTCTAGCTGCAGTTCCTGCTGGATGCTGAGATGAACCATGTCAGCAGGCTGGAGCGAGAGTGAACAGTCCAGTGCTGTGTGAGCGATCTGGTGCACAGCTACAGGCTTGACCGGTACAGGTAGTCGGCTGCCTCGGAAAACCTGGACTGGACGAAGGTCAAAGCTTTTAACCAGGCTGAGTGCCAGCTCTATTCCTGTTTTGGGGCTCTGCTCTGTAGAGGACCTATGTGCCATGACCTTTTCCTCTTCCATCTGTCCCACCAAGAGGTCTGGATGGGCTAATGTGCAGGGCTGACCGACATCACCTGTGGCGTCCCCTGTGGAGTCACCTGGGGAATCACCTGGGGTGTCAAGTGACTCAATAGACGTTGCTGGACTGAGACTGACGTTTTCATTCTCTGCAGTTTCCACTGTTTGACTGATCTCGGTGAGACTTGATGACTGAGCGGCTGGCTCGCAAGGTTCTGATACTGTGCATGTTTCTTCTGTGCTGGTCAGATTGCTAGCAGAGTAGCGGGTTGAGGGTCCACATGAGGTGCTTCTTCCCACCTTTCTGGGCACTTTGCAGATGGCTTCATAGTCAGAGTCAGCCACTCGCAGTGTTGTGCATCCCCTGCACTTCCTGGAGCGCAGTTGCGCACCAGCGTCAGATTCAGGATGGCACTGGTGGTGGTGATGGTGTGCAGTTTGTTGATGTGGACCTGTTGTGCATGCCTGAGAATCATGCTCAGCCCAGCATTCGTACACAGAGTATGTCAGGTCTTCTTCTAACAGAGAGCTGTACTTGGCATCAGACAAGGCCGGCGTGTCTACAAGTGAAGTCTCGGCTGTGGTTTTCGGCGTTTCACAATCAGTTTCTTCAGGATTGTTTTTGCGGTAAAGCCCTCCTATGCACTGTCGAAGCCGCTCTTTCTCCAGCAGGAGTTTTTGCATGCGCTCGATGGACAGAGCCTCGACCCGGGCTATAACCGTGTCGAATCGGTACATGCGGTCCAGCATGAAGGCACACTTACTACAGGCAAACTCTCTGCGCCCGTCCCGGGCCACCTGCCTGCCCAGTGCGTGCATCAGCAACACCTGCAGGCTCAGCTTGGACGCAGGGTTGAAGATCCATCTCCGCTGGTTCCCGTAGAGCTCCCGTGCACAGATACGGCACAAATCTTTGGTTTTGGAGTCGAGCATTATAACTCCTGGTAGGATCCTCCCTATGGCTATATTAAACTAATTAAGCTCGTAATGCGTCTATACAATAAAATATAGAATTTTTTTTTAAACACTTCAGTTCAATGTAATAATTCCTCTTTAAACTTGTGTATGAACCACGACACGTCAAGATCAAATATTTTCTTGATGTCATCCATGATTATATAAATCTCAGCTGTTGTCTTCTCACCACACCTTTATATTCAGAGAGCAAGCTCATCAACATGCCAGGTTCTCCTCCATACCCAAGCCAAAATATATCATCTCTCAAAAACCCAGCAGGAATAACACCAGAAGTCTTCCATGAAGACGTCTCTTTATAATTCTTTATTCTCCAGCTTCAGACCTGAACACAGCCTCCTCGCTCCTGATCCTCCTCTCTGATGTGGCAGAGCCGGAGAGAGGCGGGATGTACCATCTCACACGAGGAGAGAGGGGGGATTCCTTTTCATTAAAAAAATAATAATAATATAAACGTTTCTTTTAAAATAACAGTTATCATGTACATTTAACATAATTATATATTGTATATTGCTTTGAATGTTCATAACTTCAAAGCGCTGTTTAAAACCAATGTGTGTGTATTTGATGTGTGTGATTTCCCCTCTACGTGGAATGGACCGCGCCGAATCCGCTAGCCGAAGCTCACTAACATCCAAACAGCTCAGTGCTTAATACCAGCCTCATGACTTATAGTTTTAACAGTTTTTAACAAATCATTTGCTGTTTTAAAAAACATAGTTCCAATAGTTAAAGTTTGAACATATTTAATTTTGAGCACGCGCTTTCTTGGGTTATTTCCTCCTAACGGAGAAGTGAAAGTGCTGCCTGTCATGCCTTGTGATATCACGTGGTACACAGGCATACTGTCGGCTTAGTGGATTCCGCGCGCGCGCACACACACACACACACACACACACGAGCTCAGGGGTCTGTTCTTCCGTACGTCGCACGAGGCTGAAGTTAGCTCATTATTCGCAGCTTCCGATTCGTTTCCGATATATAATTTTAAATAAATATAAGCCTTTTTGCTGTATATATATATATATATATATATATATATATATATAATTGAGCCTTTTTGCAGTGTCTGTGTAGAAATTGTGGCTAGAAATATCCCAGTTTACTCAACAGAAAGAAAAAGAAAAAAGTAGCCAGGTGGAACTTAGATAACTAGATAAAGTTGTATGCACATACTGCATTTAATTTCTGTAACTGTTCTTTATCTGGTTGCCTTTTAATTAAGTCTAATTATAAAACTTTCTTTCATTGCCTTATTAGCATTTAGTAACATAAAAATATACATCATACTGCAAGAGTCAGTGTCGGAACAGAGTTTGCAAATGTTTTAATGTCTTTACACACTTTATCAACCATTTTCACATTTTATCAACAAACTACCAGGTTTAATTTTGCTTCTAATTGTACAATTAATATTTTAATTTCTGTTATCTTAGCAGGACAATTCAGAAGTGGGTTACCATTCAGATCAGCTTCCATATATGGTAATGCGTATAATGTATATTAATATGTGTAATATATGTATAATGTAGCATCTATGCTAATTAAATTAGTTTGTGTTTGTTTGTCCTGTGTGGTTGTCTGTCCTGTCTTCAGCATATTCAGTGATTAAACATAAGAAATGGGATCAAATGTTTTACTGCATAGACTGAACAGTGTTTAAGGTTTTTGTAACAAACTGAGATACAGCCTATTTTATTCTCTTTTTTGCCGTCAACATCAGCAGCAAACTAATCACTGTGTTAATCACTGTATATGTATTGAGATTAATATATTTTCTGATTTTAGAGTCACCAGGTATATCAGTGCATTTTGGAAGCTGAGGGGTGGCGCAATGAAAATAAACAGCTTTTCAGTGGAAATGTTGCTTCACCTCCACTCTTGTGCATGAACAAGGATGAAGCAGAGAAGGCCCTGTGTAAATTTGACACACTAGAAATTGTTGGAGAAGATGAAAAAGAAGATATTCTAGTGAATTTTTCAACTGTCTTGTCTGAAATGAAGGACATGCTAATCATACATATCCATTAATCAGTCAGAGCGCTCGATACACTTGAAAATTCTGTTCTAAAGTTGAATTGACATGAAAAATCACTACCATTTTAAAAATAACAATGAAAAAATTCAATAAAACGAATTTTCAATTAAAAAAGTCAGTTTAATAATACAGCTAAATAGTCAAATATTTCCATCCTTTTTAAAGTGTAAAATCAATCTGGGCCAGGACACTTTCACTTTTACTATATAGTTGGGTACCTGCTGTGTTTTTTATAGTTTATATTTGCCTGGCCAGAATAGTTTAAGCCACCAAAATAACGTTTTATTGATAAACTGTGCAGCTTTCACCAGCGTGAACATTCCTGTTAGTAACGAGGTGAATAAGGAGCTAAACTTCAGCTGCGGAATCAGAGGCCGCGCAATAAGGAGCCAAACGAATTGGAAGCTGCGAATAAGGAGCTAACTTCAGCCTTGTGTACGTCGCTAACTCAGTTAGCTGGATTTGAATGTTTTGGATTTGTCCTGATCTTGGATTGTTTCTACTGTCGATGCATATCGCCTTTTAAACCAACGCATGAACGCACAATAATCCTAGACAACTCAATCCAGCTACACTAATCACCAACAACAGGTGTGCTCGAAGAACCAACTTAGCCAGAGTGTAATTAGCACGATGATCTCATCTTAGATGTATCATCTCTTACAGTTCACTTAGAGTTCATCTCGGATGTATCAAGCGACGTACGAAGAACGGACACAGGGAAGAGCTTTACAGCCGTATTCAAAACCTGTTGTCATGACACAGGACTCCTTTTCTTCTCAGGACAAGCTTTTTTTTCCTGGATGCCCCAAACAACCGGAAAGGGGATTCATCAGAGGAAATGACTTTACCCTAGTTCTCAGCAGTCCAATCCCTGTACATTTTTGTAGAATATCAGTCTGCCCCTGATGTTTTTTTTTTCTGGAGAGAAGTGGCTTCTTTGTTGCCCTTCTTGAAATCTTTGACTGTGAGCGCTAGCGTCGGTCCTGTGTACACAGTCATGAATAAAGAATGGTACAAAAAAAATCATAAACTATCAAGAACAGTTTAGTCATGCTTCTTCAGCATGATTGAGCTCCTTGCCAGGAGGCAAAAGTGATAGCTAAGAGGCTCGAGAAACAAAACATGGAAATTGCCCAGACCTTAATCCCATTGAGAACTTGTGGTCAATCCTCAGGAGGTGGGTGAACAAAAACCCTGAAAAAATTATGACCAAGCATCGATTATGCAATCTACCATCAGTCATGAAGCTGATTGACAGCATGCCAGGGTGAATTGCAAAGGTCTTGAAAAAGAAGGGTCAAGACTGCAAATATTACAAATCTTTGTTCATTAATTTATTTTCTATAACCTATGCCAGGGAAATCATGGCACAAGGCATGGTACACACTGGATGGGGTGCAGAAACATTACATGGCACAAACACACACCCTCACTACACTACTGGTAATTTGTAAACACCAGTCAGTGTCTCTAGGAGAAAACCCACAAAGCACAGAGAGATGCAAACAGGTCAGGACTCACAGACAGGAAATGAGATTTGAACCCTTAACCCTGGGGCATAACGCTGGGGCTCTGAGTGCGGAACTCGGAGCCACTTAATCATTCTATCCAACCATTCATCCACCTCGAAACCTCTGAAGTCCAACTAGGGACTGTGGAGGCCAATGGGGACCATTCTATTTACTTACTTGTTTATTTATTTATTTATTTTATGACCGTCTATATTAATATGCACATTCACACACTGAGCATATGCATGTCCTTGGACTGTAGGATGAAACCCACTGAGCACGGGGAGAACATGCAAACATTCCTGGTCTGGACCTGGGGGTGCAACATCAAACCTGGACATTGGGTGTGCGAGGCGACAGTGCTAACCACTATGCCACCCCTGAAACATTCAGATGATTAAATCATATTTTCATTCATCTTTAGTGACCTCTTCATCCTGGACAGGGTCATGATGGAGTCGAGATGTACTGAATACATTGTCACAAGAAAGGAAATGGTTTTGAGATGGAAAAAGAGGAAAAAGAGACTGGTTCATTCAGGGAAATGTTGGTTGGTTGATTGACTGATTAATTTATTCATTCATTCACCGCTTATCCTGTACAAGATCGTTGGGGACCTGGAGCCTATTCCAGGAGACTTTGGGCCTGAGGTGGGGTACACCCTGGACATCCATTGCTGGATACACATGCTATGGGCTGTTGCAGATCAATGCAGATCAATTCCTGCTATCTGTTCCACCCAGATGAGGATGGGTTTCCTGTTGAGTCCGGTTCCTCTCAAGGTTTCTTCCTATTGCCATCTCAGGGAGTTTTTCCTTGCCACTGTCTCCCTCGGCTTGTTCATCAGGGATTATCTGACCATTTTGATTCATACTGTACACATTCACATTACAAATTGAAATAATTCTTTTGATTGTGTAAAGCTGCTTTGCGACAATGACGATTGTTAAAAGAGCTATACAAATAAAATTGAATTGAATTGAAATTGAATGGGCAATTCAGGAACAACAATTAGCCTAATCTGCATGTCTTTGAATGAAGAAACCTGATTACCTGGAGGTATCCCACCAAGCATGGGGAGAACATGCTCCCTGCACACAGACCTAAGGCAGCAATCTAACCCAGACCCTGGAGGTACAGTACATGGCACCATGCCACCCAGGAAAATGTTCCTGTCAGTGAAATCACTGATACAGACCAGAAGACTAAATTTTACCATGACTTTACTATCATTTAAATCTGTCTAAACTGGGAGAATGAGTGCAAATCATGCTTTTGTCATTACACGAATGACTTCACCAACAGCACTGAGACTTTTGCTTACGTACAGCACACAAATACACGTCTGACAACCCGAACGCATTTCCATATGAATCATATTAACCACTAAATAAAAATCGATGTCATTTGTATTTGGAGAACGTTTGGACATTTAGGAGGTTTGTTTGGTGTCACTATGTGAATTTATCACTTAGAGTGCCTCTGGGTATTAGACAAAAGAGACAGGACGCCATAACAGAGCTCCCCCATAAACATGCCCTAATCAAAAAACTATTTATCCTAATCAGCAAATATGCATCAGTGCCTTTTTTATAACTAACATGATCTCAATGTTTATTGCTTCACTGGACAGAAATAGCAAAGATTCAGAGAAAGCCACTGGCCGTTTCAGCCGCCTACCGTTTCTTCTAACAGGGCCCAAATTAAGAAGGCAGAGCGAGTGTGACCACAGTGTTTGAAAAGCAATAAAAAATTGCCGACAAATTATTACAAATGGCTCTCACAGGTCACATAAATATTTAATATGAATGCTGCATCAGTCTGGATAAATGATCGCTTTTACACTGGCTCTCTGTGTGGAAAGTGATTTCGTTTATGGAAGGAATTTATTTATCCATTACATTTTTTTTAAGATGGCATAATTCTCTGCACACATGTTAAAATGGCATTGCATACAACCGATCCCATGCTTCACAAAAACCCCAAAATACAACAAAACAAAGATTTGAATAAACACTGTTTGGACAAATCTGAAGGATTTCCTCTGTGTGTGTGTGTGTGTGTATCTGTTCCAAAATTTGCTGCATCATAAATCAATCACCTATTTTTATCGTCCACTAGATGCCACTCTCTCACCGTCCATTAACAACCTACAGTATTAATCTCTCAATAATAATAATAATAATAATAATAATAATACAAAACACGATCATAAAGGGGAAATGTTTCCAGAGAAAATCATTATACTTTCAATTGAGTTGACAGACAGACAGACAGACAGATAGATAGATAGATAGATAGATAGATAGATAGATAGATGCCAGTTCTGACCTGCATTTCAATTTGCTTGAGATTTTTCCCAAACTCCAGTTCTTCCTCAAGGCTCTGTTAAAAGATTTGTGATGTTGTGTTTATTTATTTAAATAAGAGGAATGAAGCATCCTGGCAGATAACTGAACTGTATAGACATATTATTGTCTATGTATTTTATATTGACTCATAAGAGAAACTGGAAAACTAGCACTGTTAATATTCATAGCATAAAAATACATTGCAGTCGGGTGGTGTATGCCATGGCGCTTACTGACCTACATACAGTGGCATGCACGTGTGTGTGTGTGTGTGTGTGTGTGTGTGTTTATAAATACATTCAGATATCTGAGCCATTGCAGCCATTTGACGAAAGAATGATGTTGTGCACTGGCCTGGAGTCACTCTGATTAAACTAGACGACATTAAAAAAATTTTCACTCATTTAATATTGTGTTCATACTTGATATTGTGCAAAGGACATGAAAAATGATCTGTAATTTTTCAAATGTGAAAAACTAAATTTGAATGACTTATTATTGGAAAGCCACTGCTGACAAAAACAACACAAAGCCTCAATTTATATTTGCCAAAGAACATGTTGATTATCCCCAAGAATTTTAGGAAATATTTATTTTTCGATTGAAGAGACGAAATTTTATCATTTTGGAAGATGGGCATCCTGTTACATCTGGGGTGAAACTAACACAGCATTTCATAAAAAAACATAATACCAACAGTCAAACATGGTAGTGGTATGGTGATTGTCTGGGGCTACTTTACAGCTTCAGGACCTAGATAACCTGCCATAAAATAAATTATACATAATAACAAAAAAAACTAAATTAATGTTTTGGAGTGACCTAGTGAAAACCTGGACTGAAATCCAATTGAGATGACCTTAAACAGGCCGTTCATGATCAATTAATATTCTTACTTTTAATTGTACTGTATGTAGCACTTATGTAGCACTTTGATATTTGTCCACAAATATAAAATGCTTTATAAATAAAATTTATTATTATTATTATTATTATTATTATTATTAAAAACCCATTCAAGGACACTGAATTGTTAGAACTAGAACAAAGGCTGAAGCAAAACAACACGAGAGAGGTGTGGAGGGGCATGAGGAGTATCACTGGCTATAAGACAAGCGGCCAGGCTATTGAGGGGAATAGGGAACGTGCAAACGACCTCAACACTTTCTTCAATAGATTTGATGTCCCTATGTCTCACACTCCCCCCGACTTCAACCCAAATCCACACATTCCTGCTCCTATGTCCTCCCCTACACAGAGAACAGTCACAGTCACTACTCCTGCACTCCCAGCAATCAACATCTCAGTGGATCAGGTTAAACATGGCCTGAGTAAGATCAGCCCTACAAAAGCTGTAGGTCCGGATAAGATCAATCCGAGAGTCCTGAAATCCTGTGCTCCCCAACTATGTGGTGTCCTCCAGTACCTCTTTAGCCTGAGTCTGTCTCTTCAGAAAGTCCCTGCACTGTGGAAAACATCATGCATTGTGCCGGTACCCAAAACACCACGTCCCTGTGCCCAGAACGACTACAGGCCGGTGGCCTTAACATCGCATATTATGAAGGTGTTTGAGAGACTGATCCTGGATACACTTCGTCCCCTGGTGAAGTCCTCTCTGGACCCTCTTCAGTTTGCCTATCAGCCGTTCATGGGTGTTGATGACGCCATAATACACCTGCTACATCGCACCTACTCTCACCTTGACAAGCCTAGGACCTCCGTAAGGATGATGTTCTTTGACTTCTCCAGTGCCTTCAACACCATCCAACCAGCAGTACTGGGGGAGAAATTAAGGAACATAAACATTGACACCCGCTTGGTTTCCTGGATCATGGACTACCTGACCTGTCGCCCCCAGTATGTCCGACTAAAGAACAGTGTGTCAGAGACTTTGATCTGCAGCACTGGAGCTCCCCAGGGGACGGTACTGTCTCCGTTTCTTTTCACCCTCTATACATCTGACTTTAGATATAACTCAGAGTCATGCCACCTGCAGAAGTTCTCTGACGACTCTGTGGTTGTTGGGTGTATAGAGGAGGGTGACACCTCGGAGTACCAGTCTGTTGTGGATGACTTCGTTTCCTGGTGTGAGCGTAATCACCTACAACTCAACATCAGGAAAACAAAGGAGATGGTGGTAGACTTTAGGAGAAACAAGACCCCTGTGACTCCTATATCTGTCAAGGGGGAGATAGTGGACATTGTCTCCGATTACAAATATCTGGGAGTTTATCTGGACAACAAACTTGACTGGTCACTCAACACAACGGCACTCTACAAGAAAGGTCAGAGTCGATTGTACTTTCTTCGAAGGCTCAGGTCTTTTAACGTCTGTAATACCATTCTACAGATGTTCTATGAGACCGTTGTGGCGAGTGTCATTTTTTACGCGGTGGTCTGTTGGGGTGGTAACATTAAGGTGTCTGATAAGAACAAACTGGACAAGTCAATTAAAAAGGCCGGATCTGTGCTAGGCATGGAGCTTGACTCGGTGGATGTAGTAGCAAAGAGGAGGATTCTGTCCAAAGTACAATCCATTGTGAACAATCCTTCTCACCCGCTATACAGTGTTTTGGCTGAACAGAGGAGCAGTTTCAGCCAGAGACTGATTACTATCAAGTGTTCCACTGAGCGTCACAGGAAATCCTTCTCCCAACGGCCATAAAACTTTACAACTCTTCGCTGTAACTCATACACACATGTATGTGGATTTTTTCACTGACTAGTATACAACAGGACACTAATACTTACCCTTTTTTTTTTTTTTTTTTTTTTTTTTTTTTTTTTTTTTTTTTTTTTTTCCCACCTTCCTTAGTTAACAACTGTGAGCACCTGTAACCGAGCATAAGCAATTTCCCTTTGGGATTAATAAAGTTCTTTGAATCTTGAATCTTGAATCTTGAATCTTGAATCTTGAATCTTGAATCTTGAATCTTGAATTGAAACAATTCTGCAAAGAAGAGTGGGCCAAAATTCCTCCACAGTGAAAGACTCATTGCCATTTATCAATGTTTATCTTGATTGTAATTGTTGTTGCCAAGGGTAGCACAACCAGTTATTAGGTTTACGGCCAATTACTTTTTCACATAGGGCCAGGTAGGTTTAAGCATTATCATTTAAAAACTGCATTTTGTATTTACTTGGATTATCTTCGTGTGATATTAACATTTATTTGATGATCCGCATCATGTGAGTGACAAATATGCACTGTATATGATATCATGCAGATTCAGAGTAAGAATTTAGAGAAGAAATGGGAAAATGGGAAGAATTTAGTTACTGTTCACACCAAACATCGGAACAGAAATTGTCATACCAGAGACAGTGATTGTGTGAAAAACAAAAAAAAACATCAGTAAATGAGAGTTCGACAGGCAGCAAAACCTTCTGGTAAGTCCTGGAAAAGTGATGATTTTATTTTTCCCAAATATCCCTTTATCTGTTTGTTGTGAACATTAACTAACTAGATAACTGTATTAACCTGTACAGATCTTGTAAAGTGTGAATGCAACAGGACATCAGTCAATAAAAATTATAATAATAATAATAATACTAATAATAATGTGTTGAAAAACCCAATGATGCAATGTGGATGTACTGTACCCTCTCAGCACGTTCTACTCAGCATACCTTCACATTATTTTCTTTCTGCTGAAGCAACTTGCTTAAGTCCTGCAGTTCTTCCTCCAGCTGAGATGCTTTGTGAGTAAGCGAATTCCTGTCTTCATGCAGAGATCTTACTTCCTCTTCTTTACTCACCAGGGCCCCAGTTAATGTCTGAATCCTCCTGAGAGCACACATTTACAGATTTACAGATTACATATGTGGCCAGTAAACCGACACAAGATCTTCCTTCACACGTCTTCCATCTTCCTTCCTTGCTCACCTCTCTTTTTCAGCCAGTGTCTCCTGTGTCTCTTTAGCCTCCATCGTCATCATCCTGTCCTCCAGGTCTGCACAGCGCTGGGACTCAGATGCAGCCAGGAAAGACATTTTTTCAGCTTCACTCTGTGCAAGTTTGGATTCCTGAAAAGCAGATCAGAAAACCAGTCTATACGTTAATACTGTATTTCTGTAACTTTAATGCACTTTATTAAAAGAGGAGACAAGGGCAGATTTTTTTTTTATATTTCCTAAAATATTATATCGAATAAAGACCAGATTGAGGAACAGGTTATTAAAAACCTGTTGTTTGAGATAAGCCAAGTGGAACAGCAAATGCAAATTTTTATGGCTTTCTTTCAACAACGGCTTTCTTCATGCTACTCTTCCATAAGGTCCAGATTTGTGCACGACTAATTGTTGTGCTGTGAACAGATTCTCTCACCTGAGCTGTGGATCTCTGCAGCTCCTCCAGAGTTACCATATGCCGCTTGGCTGCTTCTCTGATTAATGCTCTCCTTGCCCGGCCTGTCAGTTTAGGTGGACGGCCTTGTCTTGGTAGGTTTGCAGCTTTCATACTCTTTCCATTTTCAGATGATGGATTTCACAGTGATCCGTGAGATGTTCAAAGCTTGGGATTTGTTTAATAACCTAATCCTGCTTTAAACTTCTCCACAATTTTATCACTGAACTGTCTGGTGTTCCTTGGGCTTCATGATGCTGTTTGTTCACTAATGTTTTCTGACAAACCTTCACATAACAGCTGTAGTTATCTCTCTCATGGTCTATGGGGAGAACATACAAACTGACTCGGAATCAAACCCAGACCCTTGAGGTGCAAGGCGACAGTGCTAACCACTACGTCACCATGCTGCTAGCTGAATTTATATTAAGATTAAATTACACACAGGTGGATTTTATTAAGTGACTTCTGAAGGCAATTGGTTTCACTGGATTTCAGTTAGGGGTATCCGATTTCTATTTGTAAAACATTTTCAAAGCCATTTATCATTTTCCTTCCACTTCACAATTATATGCCACTTTGTGTTGCTCTATTACATAAAATCCCAATAAAATACATTACATTTGTGGTTGTAACGTGACAAAATATGGAAAAGTTCAAGGGGTACTGTATGAATACTTTTGTAAAATACACTGTAACATACTAAATAGACTAAATAGACCAAATGGAATACATTTTGGACGACATTTCCCTCACTATTTTAGGGTTAAAACCAAATGTGACACATGTCACAGTGATATTTTCTTAATGTGTTTTTCATCAATTTGTTCAAGAAATGTAGTCAAAACAGGTTAAATATAAAAACATTAATGAGACATTAATAAATCATTAAAATAGTCAATGGGATAAAAAAATTAATTTAAAAATTAGCTAGTTCCATCACATGTGATAATTGGGAACCATTTTGGAAATGATGTCATGAGTACACAAATTCACAGACTCACATGACATCACATGACTGCACCAGGATGTTAATTAGATTAGACTTTATGAGTTAAAGTCAAGGATAATGCTGAATAAGGAACTCTCTAGAACATTTAAAGGATATGTGCCATCTGTGCCACCATGGGTCCTTATAGACTAAAATATGAGTAATATGGGTAATATGGAAAATATGGGTAAAGACTTAATTGTTATAATGTGTGCACGTGCACATGTGTGTGAATACCTCTTGCAACTGCTGGATCTTGTTCTCCAGGACTTCCTGTATGAGGGAGATCTCCTGCTGCTTCTCCACACAGTGACGCTGCACATCAGCTCCATTCTGATTAACCTGAGTCTCTGTCGTACTTTCAGGAGAAAAAAATTATATTCACTTTTCTGAAGCATCGGGATGAAAAAAATGTGTGGCTTTGTATTAAACTCTGGAAAACACATTAAATTCATGAACGTGAAAAATTGCCAGTTTGGCAGTTATGTATTCCTGCCTTGTAATTGTTTAATACATTATTATCTAATTGTTGACTTTTATAATCAGATAAAAGTTAAACAAAGAAGGTCATTAAGAAGTGATGATGTCCCTATAACCTATTTGTACAGGCAAATAATTTCCTAAAAACCTGATCATTTGGGGTCTGCTTATGAGCATATGGGCTACAGTATGTGCTTACACACTAGACAAGGTCAGTTTTCCATACTGTTGTGTGTCTCCACATAGTGACTGTTGAATTGTGCGGACACTTCCACTTCACTGCAGAGGTGACTGATAAAAGTCTGGAAGTTATTCCGTGGCCTTTATACAGTGGCTTGCAAAAGTATTCGGCCCCCTTGAACTTTTCCACATTTTGTCACATTACAGCCACAAACATGAATCAATTTTATTGGAATTCCACGTGAAAGACCAAAACAAAGTGGTGTACACATGAGAAGTGGAACGAAAATCATACAGGATTCCAACATTTTTTTACAAATAAATAACTGAAAAGTTGGGTGTGCGTATTATTGAGTATTATTCAGCCCCCTGAGTCAATACTTTGTAGAACCACCTTTTGCTGCAATTACAGCTGCCAGTCTTTTAGGGTATGTCTCTACCAGCTTTGCACATCTAAAGACTGAAATCCTTGCCCATTCTTCTTTGCAAAACAGCTCCAGCTCAGTCAGATTAGATGGACAGCGTTTGTGAACAGCAGTTTTCAGATCTTGCCACAGATTCTCAATTGGATTTAGATCTGGACTTTGACTGGGCCATTCTAACACATGGATATGTTTTGTTTTAAACCATTCCATTGTTGCCCTGGCTTTATTTTTAGGGTCGTTGTCCTGCTGGAAGGTGAACCTCCGCCCCAGTCTCAAGTCTTTTGCAGACTCCAAGAGGTTTTCTTCCATGATTGCCCTGTATTTGGCTCTATCCATCTTCCCATCAACTCTGACCAGCTTCCCTGTCCCTGCTGAAGAGAAGCACCCCCAGAGCATGATGCTGCCACAACCCTATTTGACAGAGTGTGTTCAGAGTGATGTGCAGTGTTTTCCACCACACATAGCGTTTTGCATTTTGGTCAAAAAGTTCCATTTTGGTCTCATCTGACCAGAGCACCTTCTTCCACATGTTTGCTGTGCAAACGGGACGTCTTATGGTTTTCTGTAAACAATGGCTTTCTTCTTGCCACTCTTCCATAAAGGCCAACTTTGTGCAGTGTACGACTAATATTTGTCCTATGGACAGATTCCCCCACCTGAGCTGTAGATCTCTGCAGCTCGTCCAGAGTCACCATGGGCCTCTTGGCTGCATTTCTGATCAGCGCTCTCCTTGTTCGGCCTGTGAGTTTAGGTGGACGGCCTTGTCTTGGTAGGTTTACAGTTGTGCCATACTCCTTCCATTTCTGAATAATCGCTTGAACAGTGCTCCGTGGGATGTTCAAGGCTTTGGAAATCATTTTGTAGCCTAAGCCTGCTTTAAATTTCTCAATAACTTTATCCCTGACCTGTCTGGTGTGTTCTTTGGACTTCATGGTGTTGCTGCTCCCAATATTCTCTTAGACAACCTCTGAGGCCGTCACAGAGCAGCTGTATTTGTACTGACATTAGATTACACACAGGTGCACTCTATTTAGTCATTAGCACTCATCAGGCAATGTCTATGGGCAACTGACTGCACTCAGACCAAAGGGGGCTGAATAATCACGCACACCCCACTTTGCAGTTATTTATTTGTAAAAAATGTTTGGAATCGTGTATGATTTTCGTTCCACATCTTCCATGTACACCACTTTGTATTGGTCTTTCACGTGGAATTCCAATAAAATTTATTCATGTTTGTGGCTGTAATGTGACAAAATGTGGAAAAGATCAAGGGGCCGAATACTTTTGCAAGCCACTGTATATCAGAGTATTAGCAATGTTGTGACTGAAATGTCTGTGTAAAGCAGAAATTAATTTGGAGAGAGATACAGAATTCTGCGAACTGAGACGAGCTGCTGGTTTCTGTAGTGAATTACAGTTTGCTGTTTCAATGATGTATTCCTAATTTTTGTGTCTTTGCTTAGTGTACAGTCTAGGTAGCCTCAAGGGTCTACTGTATATATACTTGAGGTTGTGAGGTAATACTGATCAGGCTACATCACACATTTATAACTGCAGGAATATTTTAAGTAGTACATTACTACATTAATAAAGAAATGTAATACATTCATATTCATTAGTTCATTTCATTCATATAGACGAAGGGCGTCAAAGTCAAACAAGGACAGACATTCCTGGTGAATGATGCCATAAACCCGATTAACATTTTCAGGAGACGTCAAGCACAATACGATCATAAAACTTTTAGCCACAGTAAAATGTTTGGATGGTGCAAATCTTTTAAAGAAGACCATACGTCTGTGAATACAGACTGAGGCTGCGTGGAGCCCACAAATGGAAAGCCTGATCCTAGAAAATCAACTTGTCACCAACGTGCGGAAGAGATGCATCTGTAGGTGGGAACTGTCATTCCATATCACCTCTTGGCACGTTGGCTGGGAGTTACTGTCACGTCCCCTGTACAGTCCTGACCTCGCTCCAAAACACATTTCCACATGTTTGAGCCATTAAAGGAGTTCCTGGGAGGCAAGCATTTCAGGTGTGAAGCAGGCAGTCTGATAATAGATCATCTGATCTACCTTGTGCATTATTGTAACAGGGGATTTTATAGAGAAAGAAAGGGAGTTTTTACTCTCATAACTGTTATTAACTTAAGTGAAGAATAAGCAATGCAGGAGCCATTTCTGTTTTCTTCAAAAGCTTTAGTATATTTTATTTTAAGGAAGATTCATAATTATTAGTAAGTTGTACGTAAATATGTTTTTAAAAACACCAAAATATAATTAATAGAATCAATAATTAAAAAGTCAATTAAATTACATAATTGATTAAATCACACAGCTCTAGTATTTACTATACAGTACAAGTATCTGTGATCACCATAGTAACTGTATATTATATTATATTATATTATATTATATTATATTATATTATATTATATTATATTATATTATATTATATTATATTATATCACTATATTGGCGCGAGCACAGAAATATAAAGTGAAACTTTCATGTGCGCTGTTGCTTCCATGATTTGAGTCATGCTGTTATTGAAAAGTCATCAATACTTTCAACTAAATTTTTTGCTGTACTGTACTGCAGGAAGGGTGCTAGTACTATACAATACCTTTACTGCACATTATACAGTATATACACTACCACTCAAAAGGTCCAATTTCATGGTCCTTCCTGATTTTTATCTACTGAACAATGCTGAAGGCATCCAAAACATGCACTAATCTCCTTTAAACAGTTGATATTCAGATGTGTCTGCTACTTATGCTTTGTAAAGGCTTTAATTTGAGGTGATATTAATAGGTGATTTCTGAGGCTGGTGACTCTAAATGAACTTATCCTCTGCAGCAGAGGTAGGTCTTGATCTTGCCTTCATGGGATGGTTTTCATGAGAGCCAGTGTCATCAGGATGCTTGATGTGTTTTGCAAATGCACTTGACACAATACTGTTCTTGCAAGAACTATTCCAGGACAGCTGACTTTTGTGTCTTAATATTAACAATGGACTGCCATTAATGTTTTTGTTATATAATTACCTAATTCCATGTGTGTTATTTCATAGTTAAAAAAAAAATCAAACATTGTTCCTGAATGTAAAAAATAAATCCAAACTTGTGTCCAAACTTTTGACTGTTACTGTATATTACTATATAAATATTAGTATGTATACAGGGCTATACTGTACTTACGGGGCTTTGTCAAGCTGCTGCTGTCTCTCCAGAAGCTCCTGCTTCAAGCTTTCAACTTCTACCTTCAGTTCAATGTTCTGCAAAGCAAAAAAAAAGGGTCGTGAACACACTTGACAACCTTTATGCCACGCCTGAACGCTCATTTGGCAATTTTATTTCACCAAACTAAACTATCCATGAACTGCAGTTACAAGCAACTATGTTTATTTCCCACGTGCAGATAATAATTTTTCTGCAGAAATGCACTATTTTTTTTCCCAATCAATGTTTATACCTAGCTCCTGCTTACTGTAGCCCTGTACACGCTGTACAGTCTCCTGGGTGTACGTTGGGTCAAAAATAGATAGACAGACATCAGCCACCTGCTCACCCCCTCCACATGTGTCTACTGATCCTCTAAACCTTTCTGTAAGTTCACCATTACAGCTGTAAGCCAAAATAACGCTCATGTTGCTAGCACTGATTTAGCACATGTAGGTCAGTGGGCCTTTATACATTTAAAACAAAGCAGGTTAAGCAGGAGCTGATCTTACTGTATATCTGATTTGGTGCTCTTTAACCAAAATATTATAATCATGACACTGAGATTAAAGACGCCTTACTGCAATTCAATGCATTTCTGAATAAACAGTTTACAAGATTGGATGTAAGTGTGTAAGCAGAATGTGAACACTTTGTGTTAAGTACTGTATGTGTGCACGCAGGGTGTGTGTGCACTGTGTGTATGCAGAGTGTTTGCATTGTGTATATATGGAGAATGTGTATGCTGAGATTGTATGCAGAGTGTATGCGCTGTGTGTACGTGTGTATGCAGAGTGTGTACACTTATTGTAAACGTAAAGGCAAGGTGTGTGTGTGTGTGCATGTTGTATGTATACATGAACTATTCCTTGGACACTTATACACTACAGGATGGGTATAAGTTTGTTTGTGGTGTGTGAGCTTTGTGCGTATGTGTGTATGCAGAGGGTGTGCACTTTGTGTGTATACAAAGTGTGTATGCAGAGTGTGTTCAGTGTGTATGCGGAGTGTGTGCACTTTGTGTGTTTGCAAAGTGTGTATGCAGAGCGTGTGCACTGTGTGTAAATGTGCATGCATAGTGTATCCAGTTTGTGTGTAAGTGTACTGTATATGCAGGATATGTGTGCACTTTGTGTGTAAGTGTGTGCAAAAGGTCCATGTGTGCGTGTGTGCGCGTGTGTGTGTGTGTGTGTGCTGTAGATAAAGTGGCTCAGTGCTGGTGTTAGTATCGGTTCTAAAGTTCTGACTACGTGACTCCTTTCACATTTTGTTCACACTTGGCTCTCAGTAAGACTAAACAATAACACAGTGCACCGTGCAGCGCAGTAACGCCTGCATTCCACTGATATTCGAGTGTTTTGTCAGTTCGCAAAAAACGCTGACATTCCCCCCAACTCCAGCAGGAGGTATTATTATTAATACACCAGGTCTACGTTGCCCCCGCTTCCTGCCCCATTCGTTTCATTCGGCTCCACTGACCTTCCTGTGAACGTCCTCGCTGCTCCTGTCCTCGCACCTCCCCTGGATCCTCTCCTCCAAAAAGTAGATGCGCAGCTTCAGGCTGAAGTTCTCCTTCTTCAGGTCGTTCAGGTGCTGTGAGATGGTGCGAAAGCCGTTAAACGTCATTCTGTGTTTCCCTGCGGGGTCCCCAGACCCCTCATCCCTGCAGCATGCTGGCTTAGGGTGTCGATTAAATAATTAGTCAAATCTATCACACACATGCACACATAAACAAAAAAAGGAACTGTTCTAATGAATCAAATAAAAAAACAGACTAAAATGAAAAAATTAAATTAACTGTAGATCAATGTCGACAACAACGTAAATGAGACAGAGCGACGTCCTGCTCAGAGAATATTGACGCATGTGGGGTGTGTGTGTGTGTGTGTGTGTGTGTATGTGGGTGGGTGGTGAGGGGATATGAGCAGTGCGTGTTACTTTTTTTAACATAGGAATCTCTGCTAGGCAGGAGAAGCGCACCACACACACACACACACACACACACACACACACACACACACATACAACTGGTGTTAGCTGATCCTGTTATTAAACCGACCTAATCTCACAGGAGACAACTGGATGTGGGGCCCACACTCTCTCCAGGGTGTGTGTGTGTGTGTGTGTGTGGTGCCATAGTCTGAATGTGATTGGAGAGTGTCTATTGTATGTTACGGATGTCTTCTGGCAGAGATTTCCAGAGACAAGATGCAGGCTAGCGGTGTAAAGAGTAGGGATGATGAGGAAGAGAAATGAGTGTGAGAGAGGTGTAAAACTGTATGAGCGGTTTAAATATGAGGAGGAGAATTTTCAGCTTTATTTGATAGTGAGTAATTAGATATGATATGGGACCCATATGAAGATTCTGCTGTGCTAACCGAGTAGGTATTTTTCAAGATTTTGCTGCATTTAATATACAGTTACTGTACCTCCGAGGGAAAGCAAAGAGCAATTTGTGCAAAATACAAAATATTAATACAATTCTAAATACTCATACTTCAGGTGACAAACAGTCAGTGTGCAGAGCAGGAAAATATATAATGACCAAGACTGGTTGTTGGTCCTTCTGCTACTCCCATTAACGGATCATCTAATCGAACACAATATGGGATTTGCTTTATACCAGATGCCTCCTAATTTATCTGGGCTTGGGATCTGCACTGAATCCGGTTTGAACCCTGGCATTCCTGAGCTGAACCCTGAGCTCTGTCACTAAACTCACTGGCACATGAAGTAAATCATCTTGGTTATCTCTTTACTGTGGCACCTGTCAACATGAGTACCATATGAGACTCCACTTTGTTGATACTCCATTCAGTCAATAAAGTTGAAACAGTCAGTTCTCGAACTTGATATTTTGGATGCAGGAAAAATGGGCAAGTGTAAGGATCTGAGAAACCAAGTGAGTGGAACTGAGATCCTTACATCTGCAAGTTTGTATTAAATCTGAAGTTCCATGTTAGACCAAATCCTGATCTCATGCTGCAGCAGAAGAGAGGAGATTCACGGATAATCTGACCTTTAGTACAAAACAAGAAACAAGATCAATATCAAAGATTTACTGTACCTGACTGTTAAACCTAGAGTCCTAGAAATACTGCAAAATATTGAATAATGAATGATTTGTAATGAGTGTGATTTTTAATGTGGTCTCAGAATTTTGGACTGCACACTATGTTTGTTTGTTTATTTTTAGTTAGTAAGTTCGTTTTTTTTTTTAATATATATAATATTTGACCCTAAGGGGGCAGCATGGTATTAAAAAGTCTGGAGTGTTTGCGAAGCAGGCCCTGTCAGACAGGAGCGCTGGGTTATTTTTTGCAAAGCGTCTCGTTTCAGCTGTCACTGTGGAATTCCGATCTGGGATCGCTCCCTTTACATCAGTGACAGCCTCTCGTGAACAACTAAAGCAACTAACCCATTTATCAAGACATTGGAGGACATGTCTTGGAAACTGCTTTATGTGGTCCTGAATCAAAAACTTACTTACGTGTAAAATAGCACTGATATGAATCCTCTGTCAGCACCTAATAACTCGCAAGTCAACAGCAACACTTTAGAAGCGTTGCCAAAACAGCTCGAAGCCACTTCCACTGTGGTAATAACAGATTTTTAAGCTTGTAGCCTTTCCAATTGGTCAAATAAACCAGAAACAAAACCGTAATGATGTCTTTCTTAAGTAGCAGAGTGAATTATAAGTCAAATATATCCTCTTTTATGTGTCATATCTCGGTTAACAGATGAAGTAAAGCATTTTTGTTCTTTATATGTGCATGTGCATGTCTTTAAAAGTTGTATCTCTGGCTTTAATCAAATTCTAAGTGAATAAAAAGTCCTCTGTTTGTTAAAGGAGTGGTTTGCCATGCTTGATTTAGGCTGTGATCAGGTGGAGATCTTCAGCTTTGGAAAGCTCTATTTCTTTGAAAGCTTCTTTTTTGCTATAGTGGTGAAAATCACAGTGTGATTTTAGACAGACAGCTTATAACACGTGCATGCACATCGGGAAAAAAATTATATATCAATAACAAACAAACAAACAAACAAACAAACAAACAAACAAACAAACAAAAAAAGCACATCCATCATGTATTTCAAACTTTTTTTTGAAAATTTAATATTGCATAACACCCAGATAATAATTACTCAAAAATCTCTTCTATATTTTGGCTTATATATATATTTATATCAGCAGGTACATGTTTGTAAATCTGTACTCCCAAAATAAAAAGCCATCTTAGCAAGACATCTTGAATACAGTCAGATGATAAGACAGTCAGATTTATTCATTACATGATTAAAATTATCTTGTGCTATTAGAATTTTTTAAATTATTATTATTATTATTATTATTATTATTTCTAAAAAGATGCTACAAAGCTTTTTAAGGGACATGGGATCACATTGTGTGGAAGAAAACAAATTGTCCTTTATCTTATCGCATTTATTTCCAGGTCATTCTTCAATCACTAGACAAGCTATTATCATAGAGGAATATTCCTCCTAACACCAGTCTTATTTTTAAATAACTTAAAAGGATTCCCGTTTTATACTGGCACAGACACTGTAATACTATTTATGCATAATTGATATATGTAAATAGAATTTCTCATATATAATTAATATAATTAGTAGAATGTTTTGTATGATGTTAGAGACTTATTGCAGTATTGTATTGCAATAATAAAAATTATAATAATAAATATAATCATCATTGTCATCATCATCATCATTATTATTATTATTATTATTATTATTATTATTATTATTATAATGTGTGCTAATAATACTAATACTAACACTACTACTACTACTACTAATAATAATAATAATAATAATTATTATTATTATTGTTATTATTGTTTCTTATAAATAAAAATAATTTATAACAACAATGTCTACCAGAGGAAGTATGTATATATAATATATAGTAATAATAATAATATATCAGTAATGTTTTTACTTAACATATAAATGTATTGTAGTATGTATGTAATGTAGTAGAAATGTACTGTACTGTATGTGATTAGTAATTCATAATTAATAAATTTAATAATAATAATAGTATTCCAATTCAATTCAATTCAATTTTATTTATATAGCGCTTTAACAATGGTCATTGTTTCAAAGCAGCTTCACAAAATTAACAGAAAATTTATGGATGTATGTCTGAGTGGGAAAAAATGTGCTTAGATAATAATGAGATTGTGAGATTCCCCATATATGTGTGTATGTATCTACTGTATGTTTAGATTGTGCTAAACTAATACTGAACTTTTCATGAACCAGTCAAAACGCAGAGGGCAGGATTTGTCAGGAAAAAATTAGACGTATTCTTATTCTCATTATCATCTATCTTTTTAAAGGTAATTTAAAAAAAACAGTAAACAACAATGCAGAGAACTTCTATAAACATACAATTAAAAAAATTATTTTTGAAATTGTCTAGCAACAACTTTTCTTAAAACGCTCTTCCATGTTCTTTTAATAGAAATAGAATATAAAAATTAAAAGTGTGAAAAATGTCTAGAAATAATTTTTGTCTATAAAGTTATTATTACTAAATTAATTTGCCTGTAACTGAAGATATTTTCTCTTGCTTAGATGACAGTGCATCTCGCTTTCTGTCTCTCTTTGTGTTTTCCAGATCACATGCTTAACCTGGTTCATCTTGGTAGTTGGGATTACAGAAATAATTTTATTTTATAAAATTAAAAAAGATTTTTAAGTTTTATAAAATATGCTTTCACTATGTTTCACTTAATTAATTGGAATTATTACATTGTTCTTGTAGAATCGTACGCACTTTGTAGACTGTGACAAATAAAACAAAATAAAAAAATTATATTAAATAACATATTACACTTTACTAATACAAGCGTCCTACACTCATCTATATTATTAAGAAGCAATGAAGTTTCAGAATAAACGCATATTACGATAAATGAGCATTCCCACCTCTCTGGAGCTAGAAACACACACAAATGTTCTCTCCCTTTTGAACTCAACTGATGTACTGAGCTCTCCTAAGCCCTAACCAGATGTTGGAAAATTCTTTGACAAATTCAGAAGGTTATTGTTTAAAAGACCAGAAAGCAGACAATTATGCCTCTGAATAGCTTTTAGAACAGAGAGAGCATTCCGAATTAAACACAAGAGACAATCACCTATTGTTCTCTTTAAAAAAAAAAGTCCTCTTGTTAAGATCAGACATATTCATTCACTCAAAGTCACATTAAACAGTCATTAACTTTGTACTTAAAGTATTAAAAGTCAAATTAGAGTTAATATTTTGACTCTCCATCCTGCTCCAATTAGATTGAAAACGTATTAGGAAGTTTAGTTTATTTTTAAAAAATACATGAAGAATCCATCACATTCAGTCTCAAACCAAATCCAGAAGCTAGAACAGTTTTACAGTCTAGTAAAGCAGTCTTGTTCGGAGATGACTTCTGTGTTTATGTCAGTTTTCCAGTCTTTGTGTTTAAAATGGCTGAAGGGTCTGGCACACGTGTTCACGTAAAAACACACGCAGTGACGTTCACCAGGCGTAAAATCGGTGGTGAAGATGTGACAATAGGGCGGAGCAGCCACAGCTTGTGGTTCTCAGTCGAAGACGTTAGGGATCATTGCTGCTGACATGATCTAACTATGTTTCCCATGTCTTGCCTTGTTCATGTTTACTTGTCGTGTATTTTCACTTTGTTTATTAGTGTATTGTTATGCATAGAGTGGTTTGGTCCAATGTGTACAGTATATACATATAACATTAAAACTACTGACATGTGAATTGAAAAACATTGATTATCAATCATATACCAGTAAACTGGTGGCAGGATCATGGGCACCCAAGGCTCACCCATGCCTGTGGTAACCAAAGGCCAGCTTGTTGGGTCCGATCCAACAGATCAGAACACCCAGTGCACCACATTTTGCCATGCACGGGGCACAGCAGGCAAAGAGCCCAAAGAGTCCAAACTTCCCAGATCCCAATCTGATTGAGAACCCATCAGACATGCTGGACAGACAAGACTAATCCATATATATATATATATTTATATAGTGAAATGATAATAAAAAACTTCATGTATGGCTTTCTCACTGGCAAGGAATTCAGTCACGGTATAAAATCACTTGTTACAGGAAACATATGACTGACATATTTTCTCCACTAATTGAAAGAATTTTCTTTTCCTTCTGGTTGTGACAACAATAAGATTAATTACACAATTATTTCCAAATACTATTGTTTTTCTCCTTCCTGCTGTCCCACTTCCCTCCACTAGACCCATTTCTTTTCTTCTCCGCAACCTTCCCCCCATTTCTCTTTCATTTCGGTGGGTAAATTGTGTCCAGATGTGGTGGCAAGGGAGAGTGCCAGTAGTTTGTGTGTGTATGCATGTGTGTATGTGTGTGTGTGTGTGTGTGTGTGTGTGTGTGTGTGTGTGTGTGTGTGTGTGTGTGTGTGTGTGTGTGTGTGTGCGTGTGTGTGTGTGTGCGTGCGTGTGTGTGCAGGATTCTGAGGCCTTTACCCCTTCGCCAACTTCTTACTGAGACAAGGGGGGGGAGCTTTTCCAGAGAGTGTGCCAGCTGCACAGTGGTGTAAACACACACACACACACACACACACACACACACAAAAAAAAAAAAAAAACATAGAACAGACTGAAAAATAGAGTCTGACTCAGACACCCACACCCTTGTTCCCTGCAGTGACGACTGTGTCAGAGTGAGACGTTTGTGTATATGCTTGCGTATACGTGTGTGTGTGTGTGTGTGTGTGTGTGTGTGTGTGCGTGTGTGTGTGTGTGTGTGTGCGTGTTGGGAGAGTTTGCACGGAGAAGGTGTGGACACACACCAGGGACATACAACTGTGTTAAAGTCCTGCATGCTGTTGTTGAGTCTTTTCGCATAGCATCTGACTGACTACTTGGAAGAGCTTCAGCAGAGTTGCTTCACACATCTGGTACTCACACACACAGCAAAATGGCCATTATGATTTGCACTCCCTTGTTTTTTTTCCCACCGTTTATAACCTCGAGCAAATCAACAGTTCAGCACGGTGCAAACCTAAGCATCCAAAAACCAGTCGATTGGTTTTTAGACCTGTAGACTAAAGATAGACCTGTGGATTCTTGGCACAAGATGTAATGCTGCTGCCTCAGTTCCTTCACTCTTGCTAAACCTACAGCTTGTGATATCTTACCGCCAGATGAGCATCCGTTCCTGAATACACTGTATGACAAATGGCCTTGTACTATAGCTCAGATCCATCCTGTGGGATTGATGCTCCTGCTGAGAGGATAGGATTTAGGCTGACCCTTTCTTGCTTATCTAAAATTAAAACACTGCCTTAGCTTCACTAAACTATAAAATATATCAATTAGATTGGGGCCTCCCCTGTATACAGTCAGCATTATAAATTTAACAACTGTTCATGCCTGTACTGTATGTTGCTAAAGTAAATACTTAAGATGTCAAATCTTCCTCTTTTTCTCAATATTCGACAATCTTTAAGCAACGCCCAAATATCTGTCTACCTTAGATGTTTGGGTCAGAGGAGGAGTTCCTGGGAGGCCAGCAGTGCAGATGTGCCTGCCTACCCTAGTCCAATCATGAAATCAGTGGGATTTCACTGGGATAAGTGCATTAGTGTAGCAGGGGATTATATAGAGGAATTAATGGAGTTTGTACGTTCATAACCGTGTTCTGTTATTCTGCGTAATCAAAAGTCCCGGTTTGACTTAAATTCTTATACAAACACTCCATAATCTCTGTTTCAAGGCAGGGGATTGTTCATCACCTCAGATAGGAGCATCATCATGAGCACTCTGTTAACACCCCACCTATTAGGTGCACATTTACTTTCAGTGATGAGAGAGGATGATAAAAATGGCCAATCCATAAGACCTTGGAAGAAGCCTTGGGTCACTCCATCACATGGTTATGTTGGCTATGTATGGAGTCCATCCCTGACTTGTATCATCTTTCCTACAGTATACTTTTAACACATTTGAAAAAAGTAAATGGTGACTTTGGAGTCTCCACCATGTTGATTGATTAGATAGCTTTCTGATTCAAATATTCTAAAGATTGGATTCTTTAAATAGCGAGAATATAGAAGGACCTAAAGGGAAAACATGAGAAATAGCTTTTGGCAAGACATCTGAGGCTTGGCTTGAGTGTGCTCCCCCTTTCCATCTCTCTTTCTGTCTCATCTTCCAGATCACATTCAGAGGTGCTAGCTCTGACCATGCGCCAAGCAGGAAGTGAGCTCGATGGGGGTGGTGGGGTTTGGGCTGGGGGGAGAAGAAGAGAGGATTGGAGGTGTGTATGTGTATGTGTACGTTTGGGAGTGTGGCACTGGGAGTTTACATTACTCCAGTAAGTTGCTAACAGATAGTGCTGAGTAAGCAAATGGAGGTGAGCCATTGGAGTGAAAGAGATAGGAGCTCAACTTTCTAGTCTCCAAAGTTTTAACTTTGTGTTCCGAACACTAAACCTTCGATGAAGGTTGAAACCACCATTTGATTTGAGATGGGTTTTAACACAATGACGCAATGATGCATTTAAACAATGAGGGGTTTGAGCTAAAAATGTCAGTACTGTGCCTTACGTAAACTAATATGAAAATAATATGCATCATTGTTCATCTCAGTGTACACTGACTGAATCCAGCAATAGATTTTCCCAGACTAACCATAAACAGGGCCTCTTCTGCATTTTTCATGTTAGAGGCAAAATTCTGTTTAACCAAGGACAAGCAGAGCATTGGTTTCTTCGACGCAGATCAAAAGCCTAAAGCTGCTTTTAATTCAATGTGTTTATGGTGGGTCTAAATTATGGGATCAAATTCGCCCCGTACCAAAACCACTGCCAAGTGTCCTTACCAGTGCTTTTGTCTTACACAGACATGAAACAGGATAGGACCAAATCTCTCTCTCTCGCTCTCTCTCTCTCTCTCTTTATAGGTCCCTGTGTTACCCCGATCATGAGAATGGTTGCTAAACAAACAGGATGCAGAAACAAAAAGCAGCCTTTACTCTTTAAAAGAAAGACAGCCACCGGCAAAACACATTTCAAAACAAAGTCTCGCAAATGCAGTCTGAGACAGGCCACCGCAACACCGTCCTGACCGTCCTGCTCTGACCAGGACAACACTGCACGCCTCACATGCCTGACTGCTGCATCCTGTTGTGTTCTGTTCGCTGTAAGGGCTGACAGTGGTTCATCGGGAGTTTATGTTTAAATGGCCATGTGTATGAGAATGGCACTGAGACAACCGATGACTGCTGGAGGTGAGCAGAGCTGGTTTGTTGCACAGGTACAATCAGACCAGAGGAGGGTGCTAGAGTAGCAGAGAGTGGAGATGGGTTTGGATTGTGTGTTCCTAAAAGGAAATAAAAGGATTTTTCATTATGTCATTTACCATCCAGTATAGTGTACTTACAGTGAATTTATTTATCAAGCCGCTGCTGCTTTTAAAGTGCAGTGAGTGTCACTGTTCTGTCTGTTACACCCTGCATCATTTCACATACTGTATCACACATCACTCAATTTCTATATGTGATACACCATATTGATGTTATAATATATTGGGATATATTGATGTTACCCATACATGTTTTACTGTATATCGTGCAGCATACACAACGACTTCTTTACCATATGTGATGTACATTACTATTATTTGCACTATATGCACACTGCATATGTTGTTTTTTTTTTTATCGGTATACTGTAAGTACATGAATGTTGTGTATTTCCTGTGTATCTCATATTGTTTGTGAAAATCTATTTACGTTGTTGATATTTATGTCTGTTCTTTTTGACAGTCAACAACAGCTGAACCAGATATCTCGTGTGTTAAATTACTTGGCCAACAAATCTGATTCTGATTGTGTTTACTCACTCTGTACTCACACAGTCATAGTACTCACTGTGAGTCATAAATTGTATTTTACTGCACCAGTTCTACTCCTAACACTAATCCAAGAAAAATCTCTTTTCTTCATGAGTATCATAATCAACATCTTATTATAACACACTGATACAAAATGGAAAAAAAAAAACTGAACGATCATTTGGTTTTGATTACAATGAAACAAAAAAAAAATGATGGCCTTGTGGAGCTTTTAGAGTATGTGCATAAAACATGAAGTGCTCTAAAATCTCGTGTTAGACAGCCGCATTGACTGCATTGGATTCTGTGCCTCTCCACTCCAGACTCTGGCACCTTGATATCTAAATGAAACATAAAATTTACTTTCATTTGAAAACAGATGTTTGGACCACTGTGCAACAGTCCACTTCTTTTTCTCCTTAGCCCAGGTAAGATGCTTCTGATGTTGTCTATGGTTCTGGGGTGGCTTGATACTAAAAATGCAACGGTTGTAGCCCATGTCCGGCAAACATCTGTGTGTGGTGGCTCTTGATGCACCGACTCCAGCATCACTCCTTGTTAAGCTAGCCCTAGGTCTAGGAATCGGCGTTGACAATTTTGTGTCTATGGTCATCCTTGTTGTGTGCACCTTGTCCTACTATACTTTTCCCTTCCAATTAACTTTCCATTAATAGGTTTCAATACAGCACTTTCTGTGCCTTACCCTCCCTAACCCTAGGCTGTCTATGATTATCTCCTGGACTACTGTGTACTGAACTAGACTCAGAGATAAACAGTGTTTAAACTGTATGAATAGTAATTTATTCAAACTTGAAATTAAATATAATAATATTTTGGGAAATACTTTTTCATATTAACATGAGCTGTAAATTGCCATAATCACCTAAATTAAAACAGAAAAAGGCTTTAAATATTTCACTTTGCATGTAATGAATCTAGAATATATGAGAGTTTCACATTTTGAATAAAATAATGAAAGAAAAGCACTTTTTTCATGATCTAAATTTTTTTACTATAAATAATAAATAATTTTTACTATAATACATAAAAGTTTTAAATGTACATAATTCTATTTCATGAGTTTAATATAAACCTGCCACTATTTACTGTTATTTTTGGTCAATTTACAAGCCCTTTCGACGGACGGACGTACAGACAGACAGATATACCTTACCCTTTGATACTATACCTTCTCCGACTGAGTTTACATCATCATTAACTGCATACATTTTAGATTTATTTAGACAGCATGACCCAGAAGGTATTTAAATGTGTCAATGTTCAAATTGAACTTTTCTGGTACTGTATGTGGATACACTGAATACAAGAACGCTGAACATTATTAATGTATCAGCACTGATGTTCCATGCAGAAATGATTTTTCCAGGTTTTGATCGACTACAGACTTCCGATCAACGGAAGACAAAAGTCAAGTTGTGTAAGGTCTGTCTCTTTTCACTCTTCTTTTGTATAGGCTGCTTTAAAACCTTTAGAAATCTGAAATAAAAATAAAAATATATAATTTTGCTGATGGATGCTTAGAGATCCAAACCTTTGGACCACCCTGTGTATAGGAAGTATTAACAGATTCTAAATTTTTTACTTCAATGTGTTTATTTATTCAGCAGGATTTCTAGCACTCTGTTCTTTACCACTAATCTTTCTGAGAGCAAACCAGACTCATGTCAATTTAAGAACATCAGGACTAATTTGGCTTTGGGATACATCATAATAAAACGATTATTTTGGGAGTTTACAAGAAACATTATATCATTATGTTCTTGTTGGAAACAAAGAAACCTTGATTTGATTTATTTGCGACCCAGCAGTGCCATATTCCAGACTGGAGTTTTGGAAAATTCTCCATCTGAAATCTGATTAGCCAGAGTGTGTCCACCCGCCGGCATTTCCTGATTGGCCAAGCGCCTGGTTATAGTTTAATAAACCAGCAACAAGAACAACGTGAATGTGCTGGCGTCTAATTCACAGGCACACATCCTAACAGCCCTGGCAGAAGACGACCATCACTTCGCTTAATCTTACCCTTCCTGACAAATTAAATAAGCTCTCGTCTGGTTCTTATTAGTGGCGCATTACTGATAATTGCAGTGGTATTTACAAACACTGCTAGCCAGTCCAGGCCTCACAGGCTCTCCGTTAGAGCGGCAGACCTACAGTACCTGCCTCGACACATAATAAGGCTTTTTACCCCACTGTACTATAATTTGCGCCAGGTTTAAGCAATTTAACGAGGGTTTGATGGTTCAGTTCTTGTGTTTCATATGCAGTCAGAGCATTTTCACGGGAGTGAGCGAGTACTTGAGTGCGGTCGTTAAAGGAGACGAAAGGTTTTTCGAAATCGGATTGTTGCCACTCACGGACCAGTGCTCGAGATCGCAAAACTAGGCTGAGTTCTCCAAACATGATCTCACATGCAACACACATCGCCCCAGGACAGAAACGTCCCCAGTGAAATCAGTATCATTACCTGCTGGTGACCTGTGAGAGGAAAGTCAGCGGCGGACTGAGAGAAAAAAGGGAACGCTATGGTATGATGTGAAAACACGCAGAAATTAAATCAATTAGAAAATAATTAAATAATAAAGGAAACAATATACTGTAATTATTTATAATCCTGTCATCTGATGTCACACAGAAGTCTCGTTTCTCTCAGGGCTTACACTTACATTCCTCTCACATGAGCAGTTTCCAAATTCTTCATCTACTGTATATCTGTATTTCTTTAAAGCTATATACAATGTTTACTACTATAGTATATATATTATGCAAATAAGATTAAACTGAATTTAAATACGCTATAGAGCCAAATGATGATCATTACGCTCATATTCTCTGTTTCCACTCTTCTGTGGAAAATTTTAATTGTGCCCATGGAGCTGTGTGTTCGGCTATAAGTGCATAAAGGGGCCAGTTCATAAACAAGGTCCTCCCAAAGGTGGGTTCACAGTGTTATGTGCATGACATTTTAGTTCGTCCCTGCAACTTTGGCACATGTCAAATTGAGTGAGCGAGTACCTGAGTTCGGTCAGGTTTGGACCTGGTTGTCCCAGTGAAGGGAAGCTGTAATGTGCAGAATACAAAGACATTATATAAAGTTGTATGCTTCCAACTTTGTGGAAACAGGTAGAGGAAGAACCACATATGGGTGTAAGAGTTGGGGTGCGCAGACTATTATTGTACCACTTGACTTCACTGGCTTCCTGTAGCGGCTTGGAGTGTTTTCACACCCTTAGTACTAACATGTAGAATGGAATTTTGCCCACCTGTACAGTATGGGGTCACTTATCCCTGTCTGCATTTCAACCTGATCATTACGTTGTCTGAAAAAACATGGTGCCTGATACCAACAGCCAAACAACAAAAAAGAACTAAAGCATAAAATATTTCCCAGAGAACCCAACTGTCCCCTAACCTCCACCAGCTCTCCCTGAACCTGCCCGTGTTATAACTTATGACCTAATGAAAATGTAACTGTAATAAAAACCAGGAGAATCAGTTGTACAGCAAAAAAATTCAACAACACTACCGAAGTGGTCTTTAAACTTATCTGCTTCCATAAAACCATAAAACTTTGGTTTAAACTTTTGTTCATGAATCTCAGAACTGCCTGAAACATTGGTTACAATATAACTTATTTTGTACATTTAGCTATGATCTTTGATTTTTATTCCTATATCATATCTCAGCCAGGCAAAACAAACACACACACACACACACACATGCACACACACACACACACACACATACATATACACACCTGCTATGTCACAAGTCAACTTTCTGTTTTCTTAGTTCAAAGCCGTTGTTTTTAAAAGCCCCACATAAAGAGATCTGTTCGGAAAAGAAATTTTCATATATTTCTTTGTTGCAGAAAGAGAAGCCAAGCAGCCCATCAAAAAAAGATCTATGAGCTATGAACTTCAATTTAAGACAAACGTGCGTCATTGTGAAAACAACCAAACTGTTAACCTGGTCTTGTTTTCTTTTCAGATATATATCGCTCTAAACCATATATAAAAATTACAGATAGAGTATGCTCATCCAAATGAATGGATGGTTTGGAGTGAAAGTGCTGTGAGGGAAGGCGTTGGGTCAGAGCTGGGCTTGTAGTTCGGCCTGCAGCGTCTGTATAGTGACAGAACGCTGATGGATGAAAACTGGCATGTAAGAGAGACAGGTTACATTTAATTAAAAACAGTTTGCCCCATGATTTAAGGGCATTTTCAATTGAGGAAAAGACCAGGCCGACCTCGCTGTCACTCAGGAATCTGACCGCGACCCATTCATCACCCGAGGTCCTGTTAAATCTGTAAATTTAAAAATCTTTTTGTTATGATTTTGGCTGGTTTGCGGTAAGATTTACAAAGAAAAATTTTGGTTGCAGGCTGCTGGATCTCAGCACACGCCTGTGTTTTACCATACAGTAATTTCTGCATTACACAAACCGATTCATAAAAATTCTATTTTCAACCCTGTTCTTCTGTGCAACCTTTATTTACAATTATTTCCATATGCCCTTAATAGTAAAAAAAATAATAAATAAAAATAATAATAATAATAAAAAATAAACAAAAGTAATGGAAACACACATCTGGATCCCAATGTATAAGCTCAAAGTCCTTATTTGTATTTTAAGCTACTCCCTAATTCTATACATTTAGAATAAGAAAGCTAATTTTGAAATGCAATTTTAACATGGCAGTTAATTCGCTGTAACTAATTAAACCTCAGTGCCAGAAGACTGGCCTCGGTCCATCTCTCCCAAATAGAGCTACAAGCCAGATTCTCTCTAAAAACTATATTATCATTATCAACCATGACTGTCTACATAATTTACTCTGCATGGTGGCTCTGACCCTTTGATGAAGGCCACAGATTTACTGCATGCCCCAGGCTTTAATTAAGCAGTCTGGTCCTACTCTGTACGTCCATCTTCACAATGCAAGAATGGAGAAATGGGTGCAGTGTAGCCAGACCTAAAAAAATGCATTGGGTCTACCAACAGGGGGAGCAAGTACTCATGACACAAGGCTTTCCTCCATCACTACAATATGTATTAAAAAAAAAAAAAAGTCTTTTTTGTCCTTCCTCGTCTTGCTGTCGCCTTCCCTGACCCCCTTTGTGTCTTTTGTGTGTTCTATTGGAAATGAAGGCAATTTAGACCAAGCATATCAGGTATCACGTTCATGTCATAGAATAATAACCCAGCAATCCGGGTGAATTCAAGGAAGCTGGAGGAAAGCAAATGTAATGGTTGAAAGCCAGGAGAAAATAAAGCTGGAGGGCAGGGAAGGATTTCCATATGTCCAAACTCTGGAGAGAACCGACGTTCAGGGCTGCAGTATTAGACGCTATATAGCCTCTCGCTAAATAGCCTCTTTGGATCGGCTGGTTTGATCCATGGGACGGGCCGAGCACCCTGGTACCACACAGACATTTAGGAATAATAGCTATCTAATAAAAATACAATTGATCAGAAGTATCCTGTATTGTGAGGATGAGATGCTTTTTGTCATGCAGCGTTTGGGAGGAAAAAAAATAAATCCTGCTGCTGCAAAGCTTGTGCTTAAAAGCCTAACCAAATTATAGATGAATAACAAACAAAAAAAAGATAGAAAGATACTACTACTAAGTAATTTTCATACTTTCTGTCTTTGCTGTCCGAAAGCCATGCTGATTACGAGAGCTCAATCCTGAAAGGTTCACAGCCAGGCCGCAAAATAAGCAATAATCCGGTCTTGACAGAGCCTGTCGAAAAATTCATGCTTCCTGGCAAACCTTTGTAATAAGGGCAAAATAACAGATTAGCAACTATAATTTGTCCTAAGGTTTTAATAGACAACATTCTACGCAAACCTTCTCTTCATATCAGCCTAACTGTTTTTGCGGTCAATGCCATAGTGTTTTCATAGCTGGCCATACGCTTTCCATATGCATATTTTTTTTAACACAGCAATAAGTGCTATTTGAGAAAGCATATTTTGACTTTTAAACTTTTTTCCCCAACTAGTTCTCCATCACAGCACAGAGATGTTTGACATTTACAAATGGTATTTTGGCAAGATCATGTTTCTTTTCAGCTAGCGAGGAAAAGGTTGCCTCTTTACACTGACAGATTCGCAGTCTGTAGGTTAAAGAGTGAACGTGTCATATTAGCTCAAGCCAAATCAAAATTCCCCTCTATCATCCAACAGGACAAAATCACTACCGTCTATTTATAGTATGGCACACACACACACACACACACACACACACACACACACACACACACACACACACACACATACACACACACACACACACACACACACATGCACCATACTTGGTTCCATGAAATACAATTTTGATCTTTATTTGTGCATGTGTATGTGTGATAAAACTTCAGCACTATGAATATGTCTAAAAAGCAAGAGCGCCACAGAAACCAGTTTGTCTCTCGAGAAGTTTGACGTAAAAATAATGAAACTAGAAGTTAATGTCTGTTCTGCACAAACAGGATTGAGCCGTGCATATGTACATACATATGTATATGTATTTCTGTAGTCATTAAAACGAACAAAAAGAACACACATGCACGCACACACACGCACTCGTCTTACCCCTCCCCCCAAAAAAGAAAAATTGCACCCTTCTACAATGGCCTCCAGCAATTGAAGGGAGCACCACTGAAGTTATATCATAACCATAATACTCTGGCTCTCTTCCCAGAAGGCATTCTGCATGCAGATCCAGTCATGTGTTCAGTGCATTAGACCTGTCTGATTCCCCCCTCTGCTCAAGAGACGTCCCTTAGAACCCAGCTGTGCATCCCAACTGTGAAGACCTGAGCGAATCAGACCCGTTCGGATTCAGGTGTATTTGTGCACGACCATTAGCTGGGAAGCTGAAAGTATGAAAGGATTCCAGTAATCTTTCACTGAGGAGCTGAGTTTGAGCAGAGCTGACATCATTTGAAAGGACTTGCTGATATTTTATTTTTCAGCATGTCTTTGGGGTTTGAAAGGCAAAAGTTACTCACATCCAAAATGATGAGATGCAGCTGATGGTACTGATAGTGGTAACTGTTTTAGAGTATGTCTTTTTTTATTATTTAAACATTACTACAAACTATGAACTTGGAAGCTCTGTCACCACGAACGTGCTTAAAACATACAAACCGCACTGACAAATGTTTTCCACAAGCTGGTCGGGATTCAGAAAAGCAGTAGCAAGAACCTACCTTCTCAAACTCCCTGAGGCTGTGGGTTTGCAGCGGAGGTCCTTTCTCAGTTTCATCGCTGGAGAAATCTGTGTGTGGAATATATTTGTATGCTTTATGATAGTTTGTAGCTTTAATATTGTACTATGGCTTTAATATCTAGTTTTATTGTTAGTCATTATTCTAACTATTATAAATCATTGAGGGATGAATAAATGTTGCCTCAATGTTGCATTTATACTCTGTCATCACATATCAGAAAACAAACCCTGGATCTGGAATAAGTAAGTTAATCCACATCTTTACTGAGACCTAGTGAGACAGCTGCTGTTGCCTCTAGCTAGTGAGTGGTCCACATTGTGTCCTGTGTAAGCATAATAATCGAGGCTCAAAAACAATGGTTGAATAATTTGAGTCCACCGCGGTTTATTTGGTAGACATAGACAGGGTGAGTGAAAAGTGACTAGGCATTAAAAATTGGTCATAATGTCCAGATTTCTAGGACAAATTATTGAAACAAATTGTACTTTATTATATAGATAATTGAAAGCAAATCTTTAAATTTGAACATTATCACTGGTGGCATCAACCAGTGTCCTCAATCGGCTAGGGATGGAATGCACAGTCTTCTGAAGGAAGTTGTTTGGGACATTTCTGAGAACCTGATGCCTCCATGCCTCCAAGTTCTGTAGTGTTTGAGGCTTTGTCCTGTACGCCTCCTCCTTTGCGTAGCCCAACAGGAAAAGAATCACATGGCGTGAGATCTGGACACACGAACTCAATGGGGTGGTGCACCATGGGGTGGTGCTCCAGTGATTCATCAAGTTTCATAGCCATTAAATATTGCTGAGTTCATTTTCACCCAACCTATACAGTATGTTCCAAATTCAGTTCTGGGGGAACTGGACATTTAATTGGTTTTAATTATCAGGCAACACTGATTATTATTCACAATGTGTAATATCGGTATGTCACAAAACCATAAATTTAATAAATTTAACTTTAATTAGATTGGTAACTAGCATGATAATCGCCAGTGCTCTTGGTGTCTGCTGCACCATTATAATAGAATGTTGCTGTTCTATGATCACATTTACATTGCCATTAATAAAGCACTGAACCAAACCAATGCACATTTAAGTGGATGTGAATGCAACACAAACTGAAACCTGTTGACCCTCTGATTAGAAAAGGAAGTACATAGTCCAGGCAGCATGTCAGATTTATGTACACAGTGGTACGACAGGACAGAAATTTCAGCTCATCACTCATATGTACATCTAGCTTTCTATATACAGCACCAGGAGTATTCAGCTAAATAGTGCCAAACCATTAAAAGAAGAAAAGCCACCAGGGAAAATTCCAAGAAGGGCCTCAATGGGCTGGAATGATGTGTTTCTTTCTTTTTTTTTTTTTTTTTTTAAAAAGAAAGAGAAGAAAGGTCCCTGGGTGCATAATCACGGCAGTATTGGCAGAGCGAGAACTTCTTACAGTTGTTTTTTTTTTTAAAAATAGCCCATGCACAACCCTCATTAGACCTTATTAAAGGTCTTTTTAATATGTGCCAGTGATGTGTACTGGAAGTGCGCCTAGAGCTCCACTAGGGCCTTGTGCAAGGTAAAGAACTGCCGCAGTGTCAGGCCAGAAAAGTGACTGTATTAATGAGCGTTATTTAGTGCAATTTTCACACAAGTAACTCTTTAACCATTAGCATTAGGAGCTTATTATTGAAAGTACAAACGCATACTGACAAAAAGAAGAGGAATGTGTGAGGTGGTGTGAGAATGAGGTGAGAGAGAGAGAGAGAGACTGGAAAAATGACTGAACGTATGTGGAAAAAAAACCTGCTGTATGTGAAAAACTGTGTAGATATGAAATATATCACTTCATCTCTATGAAGGGGTGGCAGACTGTGAGAAGTGAATCGAGATGACAGTGCGGCTGAAAACTCACCGTCCATGTGAGTTGTGCTCTTGAGAATGGTCTCTCTATTCCCATTGCAATGTCTGAAAAACAAATTACATAGTTATTCTCGTAATCATGTTTACTTTCTAGTAATAATACGTTCTATTTTGGAATCAGATTTAAGTAATGTCCTCATATGTATGAGAAAATACCACTGGATTATCTCTAAAGGCCCTGAATTATGCTATGCCAAAAGATGTTTATTTTCTTTTATAGACTTCCATTATATAGTAAAGTAGCTTTGTAGCTATATTATTCTTTTTTTTTCAGTTCTTTTATATTCACATCAGACATGCCAAAAGTATATGGACACCCAATAATGACTCCCATATGTTCTGAACCCTTTTCCAGATTTATTCCCCCTCAGAGGTGCAAAGAGTAATAACATTTTGTACTTAAGTAAACGTACTGTTACTTTAGTGAACTTTTACTGAAGTACAAGTAAAATTACCCTTATAAAAATCTACTCAATTTAAAGTAAACAGTAGCTCATTAAAAATTTACTCAGAGTAAAAGTTATTGAGTGACTTTTTTTTAACAGTGGGAATGGGATGGGGGATGGAACACCCTTGCATAATAAATCTGGTCCCTTTGTTGTGCTTGAAATCAAAGTGGTCGCTTAAATAAAACCAGGGCTTTGCTAGCGCGTTTGTTCTCCATGCCCATCAATCAATCAATCAGTGCAGTGGTTTCCGGGGTGCAATTTTTTTCCTTCCCCGTGGTATTATTAGTAATATTTTTAATTTTCATTAATTTATTTTTTACTCAGTAGCGAATAAGATTTAAAATGTAGTGAAGTACAATACTTTAAACAAAACATACTTAAGTAAAAGTAAAATTACAGATTTGAAAAACTACTTTAAAAAGTAGAAGTACACAAAAAATCTACTCAATTACAGTAATGCGAGTAAATGTAATTCATTGCTTTCCACCTCTGTTCCCCATTTGCTATTATGATGGGTTCCACCCATCTTGGAAGGATTTTGAAGCATGGCTGTGGGTGTTTATGTTCATTCAGCTATATGAGTGAGCTCAGACACTCATATTGGGATGCTGAGGAGGCTTCAGTTCTGTTTAATCCCAAAGGTGTTTAGTGGAATTGAGGTCAGTCAGGGCACTGTGCAGGACACCTGAGTTCTCCAACCTTAACACACCAAGGAGCTTTGTTTGTGCCCCGGGACGTCATCATGCTGGAACAGGTTAGAGCTTCTTAGTTCCAGCGAAGGGAAACTGTGACGCTACAGCAGGCAGAAGCATTCTGTATAATGGTGTGCCTCTAACATCATTGCACAAGGAGACTGAAAGGAGGAAGAACTACATATGGGTTTGATGTTCGTGCATCCACAAGCGTTTGTCCATATAGTTATAATGTCAATAAATATCCATGCAAAATTCCTGGATGATTTAGGTCATAACTTCTGACATCTCAGTGGTATGTCATTAGTGTATTAAGAGATCTTCACATAAATTGAATGTTTTCTCGACTATACAAAGATTTCACAGAGTGCATCAGTAAGTAGGACCCTGGGAGTTATTTCTCTGTAGATTAACAAAGGTTTGTATTTTATCACTTTACATTGCAGACTTTTCACCGAGTCCTGTGGAAATTTCATCTACAGTAGAGATATACCAAGAGAGTGTATACAGACACTACAGCTTCACCAGTTAAACCTGAGGCTTTCACACATTATACCATGTTCGACTGTATGTCATCTGAGTTCAACAAAATATCAATAATGAGTTATACACAGACAAACAATAATGTTAACACTGCACAACATTAAGACTGATTATCAATTATATACCAATAACCTGGTGGAAGGTTTATGGCCACCCAAGGCTGTCTGTGGAGAGAAAAGGCCAGCCTGTCTAGTCTGATCCCACAGAATAGCTAATGTAGCACACATTGCCAAAAATTGTTAATGCTGGCTATGGCCAGACACCAGAACACTCAGTGCTTCACAACTTGCTGCATATGAGGCTTGGCAGGCAAAGAGTTCAAGGTTGTTGATCCAGGCTCCAAACTCCCCAGATCCCAATCCAGTTGAGCATCCATAGGATTGTGCCAGACAAACAAGTCTGATCCACAGCAACCCATAGTGCTGAAAGGCTCTGCCACCAACGTTCTGTTGTCAGACACCACAGCACACATTTAAGGTCTTGTGGAGTCATGCTCCAAGGGCCCATAGCCACCCCAGTACCACAAGGGAAACGTACATAATATTGGGCATAATGTTTTAGGGTTTTAATGCTAAGGCTGATCAGTGTATGATGGTTTTAACTACATGGATGCTTGTTTGGTTTGCTTGCCACACACTGTGCCACACTTCTCTAAATCTTGACCAGGAAATAATAATACTGTAAGTAAGAAAGCTAAATATTTGAAATTGAATCTGAAGTGGAAGACTTTGTTTCCAAACCTTATGAACTTGCAGGCAAATACTTACCTTCTACTCTTGTAATTTGAGTGAGTCCCAACAAAAACATGCTCATTCACTTTTCAAGAAATTACAGTAACAAAGACACGAGCATCACACTGATTCCAGAGAAGGTCGTATCAGGTTACACCAGCAAGATGAGCAGTGGGATAAGTCAACCCAGTTAAGTGGATAACAAGGGTTATGAGAAGAACATTAAAAAAGAAAAATACTCTGTCTGATTTTCATACCTGAATTTGTACTAAATTAGGATGAATTATGTGTTCCATCCATGTTTATCATGGCGTATATCTGTGAAATATTCACAGCATTTTGCAATAGGAAAATGATGATTGCTTGAGTAAGAGATATCAAACATTGATTTTAAAGAACATGTAGAACATACTGCCATGCTGTTTTTCTGTGTCTGAATGGTTTCAAAAGGCACTCGTGTTTCATTTTTTTAGGTTGTCATCTCTTGTCATCTCACGTCCTCATGACTGCATCACCGACTGGCTCAGGAGTTATGAGAAGAAATTAATTTATGGAATAAAAAAAATTCCCCACGCACATTGGTGTTCACTAAATTGCTTCACTTCATTTTGCCATCTTTGTTGCATGGGACAGGAGCCCAGCAAGGCCCATAACCATTAACTCCGCAGATGTATAATGAGATTAAAAATATATAAGTTGCTTTGGATCAGGACATCTGCTGAGTGCTGTAAACTTCTAGCTTGTTTGCATCTACAGTATAATAGTTAAATGTATTTATTAGAGATGTTCCGATACCATTTTTTCCCTCCAGATACCGATTCCGATCCTTGGGCTCAGGGTATCGGCCGATACCGAGTACTGATCCGATACCTGGGAGTTTATCTGTACAGTGTGTGTATATATTTCTTTTTTTTTTAAGTAAAATACTACTAGCCCTGTGTAACAGGTTCGACCCTAAATGCACGGGCGACACCATGAAACACGGACACGAGGCGAGGCCTTACAGGAAAAAGGGTAATTTATTTAGAAAAATGGGTAAGGAAAGGGTTAAAGGCTCTATGCGATCTTTTCCACTTCGGCAGCAGGGATGTGAAGGCGGGCTCTATGCGGAAGTGAAGGTGCCGCGGGAGCTCGCGCAGGCGCCCCCCCTTTTTAAAGTCTCTGGGGCGCAACACATCGCCCAGCTCTTGTGCCACTGTCTCTCATAAAATCCACCGCGTCGCAAAGTCCAGCTTCCCAACAGTCAGACCCCGAGCTACACTCCCCGCTGTGTTTTATAGCGCCGGGATCATTAGCGGCGATAGCTCATGGGCTGTTGCCTGATTCTGTGGCCCCGCTACTTCACATACCTAAAGAGGGGGGAGGCCGCCTAACTAGTGAGCGAGGAGTGATATCAATTTGGACGCACGCCCATCACAGGCGCACGCCGTGACACTCTGTAAGTAAGCTAAGCTAGCAAAGCTAGCGGGCATAAATAGGTTGTTGTTGTTGTTGTTGGTCTTTCGGCTGCTCCCGGGAAGGGGTCGCCACAGCGGAATATCCAGTCCGCACTACAACTTGGCACAGGTTTTACGCCGGATGCCCTTCCTGACACAACCCTCCCATTTTATCCGGGCTTGGGACCGGCACTGTATCCAGTGGCTGGGGTGTGGGCATGTTTAGGAAAATGGTATCGGATCGGTACGTGGACTCAAATACTCGCCGATTCCGATGCCAGCTTTTTTTGTGGTATCGGTAGCATTTCCAATACCAGGATCGGAATCGGAACAACCCTAGTATTTATTTAGGCTGCACGGTGGTATAGTGGTTAACACATTAACACAGTGGCCTCGCACCTTTAGGGTGAAGGGTTTGGTTCTTGTCTTTAGTCTGAAAGTCTAGAACAATCTTGAAGACATGTAGAATAGGTTAATTGCCAATCCCAAATTGTCCATAATGTGCACATCACTCACAGGTTTGCAGTAAATCCAGCATAACTGTAGTCAAAATTTAATGACTAATGTTGCATCATCAAGAGAATATTACTCCTCTAGACTATATGGCCAAAAGTATGTGAACACCCAACCAAAACCCATATTTACTAGTTGAATATACTATTCTGAAGGCACACCATTAATATGGACTTCTTTCCAACTCTAACTTTGTGGCACATGATTGTATTGAATAGATTTTGCATAGATATAGAATGCATCTTCATAATTTTGGTCATACAGTTTATGTTTACATTACTATACGAATAGTTTGACAGCTGAATGCGATGAACACCATCTTTAGACATCTACTCATTTTGAGGAATTATTAGTCAGTTGCACACAAGACTGTCTATTAAAACACTTTTAATTTAAAAACCACTATATAATCTTATTTATAAAGCTTCCACATTTTGAACAAATTATGGCACGTAGGTGTCATTAATTAACAAGGAAACTGAAAAGTCGTAATGAGCCAATCAAGTTTCTTCTTTCTGTCACATGATTAGTGATGCTAGGTCATTTCCTATTTAACACAGTGGCAGTAAATTTATTTTCTGGTTTAAAGGATTGTGGACAATGTTTAAGCCAGTAAAAAAAAAAAAGTATCCTTAGACATTGTTAATGCTACTGAAAGAATGATGATGCTGTAAACGGAAGATTCCGTAAGGTTTCTCATGATCTTTATCACTGCTTGTAATAATAAAGGTTTTGTGTGCAACAAAACTCAACACTTTTCTTCTTGATCTAATTCAGTGGCAATTACTTACTAAAACAAATCACAAAGCATTATACTTTTACTACAATTTAAACAACATACTGTAAAAGTTATACTTAATTATGTACTTAAATAACCTCAAACACAAGTATGGTGGAGGTATAGCATTTAGAAAAATCACATATACATAAGCAAAACCATTTTTTAATAATATTTCGGCATTTGTGCTTTTTAATAGCTGTGTAACTCAAACAATATACAGTATAGAGAAAATTCTCAGTTTGCAAACTTTTTGCTTCATTTAAAAAAATGGAGATGGAGTCATTTCATTTTGCTGTCAAACAGTTCATATATAACGAAAATACAGTGGTGTGAAAAACTATTTGCCCCCTTCCTGATTTCTTATTCTTTTGCATGTTTGTCACACTTAAATGTTTCTGCTCATCAAAAACCGTTAACTACTAGTCAAAGATAACATAATTGAACACAAAATGCAGTTTTTAAATGAAGGTTTACGTTATTAAGGGAGAAAAAAAACGCCAAATCTACATGGCCCTGTGTGAAAAAGTGATTGCCCCCCTTGTTAAAAAAATAACTTAACTGTGGTTTATCACACCTGTGTTCAATTTCTGTAGTCACCCCCAGGCCTGATTACTGCCACACCTGTTTCAATCAAGAAATCACTTAAATAGGAGCTACCTGACACAGAGAAGTAGACCGAAAGCACCTCAAAAGCTAGACATCATGCCAAGATCCAAAGAAATTCAGGAACAAATGAGAACAAACGTAATTGAGATCTATCAGTCTGGTAAAGGTTATAAAGCCATTTCTAAAGCTTTGGGAGTCCAGCGAACCACAGTGAGAGCCATTATCCACAAATGGCAAAAACATGGAACAGTGGTGAACCTTCCCAGGAGTGGCCGGCCGACCAAAATTACCCCAAGAGCGCAGAGACAACTCATCCGAGAGGCCACAAAAGACCCCAGGACAACATCTAAAGAACTGCAGGCCTCACTTGCCTCAATTAAGGTCAGTGTTCACGACTCCACCATAAGAAAGAGACTGGGCAAAAACAGCCTGCATGTCAGATTTCCAAGGCGCAAACCACTTTTAAGCAAAAAGAACATTAAGGCTCGTCTCAATTTTGCTAAAAAACATCTCAATGATTGCCAAGACTTTTGGGAAAATACCTTGTGGACCGACGAGACAAAAGTTGAACTTTTTGGAAGGTGAGTGTCCCGTTACATCTGGCGTAAAAGTAACACAGCACTTCAGAAAAAGAACATCATACCAACAGTAAAATATGGTGGTGGTAGTGTGATGGTCTGGGGTTGTTTTGCTGCTTCAGGACCTGGAAGGCTTGCTGTGATAGATGGAACCATGAATTCTACTGTCTACCAAAAAATCCTGAAGGAGAATGTCCGGCCATCTGTTCGTCAACTCAAGCTGAAGCGATCTTGGGTGCTGCAGCAGAACAATGACCCAAAACACACCAGCAAATCCACCTCTGAATGGCTGAAGAAAAACAAAATGAAGACTTTGGAGTGGCCTAGTCAAAGTCCTGACCTGAATCCTATTGTGGCATGACCTTAAAAAGGCGGTTCATGCTAGAAAACCCTCAAATAAAGCTGAATTACAACAATTCTGCAAAGATGAGTGGGCCAAAATTCCTCCAGAGCGCTGTAAAAGACTCATTGCAAGTTATCGCAAACGCTTGATTGCAGTTATTGCTGCTAAGGGTGGCCCAACCAGTTATTAGGTTCAGGGGGCAATTACTTTTTCACACAGGGCCATGTAGGTTTGGATTTTTTTTCTCCCTAAATAATAAAACCCCTCATTTAAAAACTGCATTTTGTGTCTACTTGTGTTATCTTTGACTAATAGTTAAATGTGTTTGATGATCAGAAACATTTTGTGTGACAAACATGCAAAAGAATAAGAAATCAGGAGGGGGGCAAATAGTTTTTCACACCACTGTATAACTGGATGACACTTTTCCCTGATGTCATGTCTTTTCTTTTTCTAGTTAGGCATAACTTATCGTATTAGTGACTGCATATTGGCCCTGGTTCCCTGAAATTGTATTCCTTTAACTACGATGGTAAAATGAGCATATTCTAATTCCTTATTCACCAATCTCATTTTTGGATTATGTTTTTTTGTAGTGTGTTCAAACTCACATCTGGAAAGTATGTGTGTCAATTTAAATGCAACAACCTGAAAATCTCTTTATTTGCAGTTAAGCTATTTAACTTAACTTTTAACATCAGTAATTTTAACAAGGAATGTAGTTAAACAAATAACAATAAAAACATCATTAAATATGTCAGTATTGACATGGATCTTTAGCAGTTCTCTCTCACTCCTCTCACTTCTTTTCTATACCAGTTATCTTGTTCAGGGTGCTGGAGGCAAGGAGTCTGTCCCAGGGCACATGGTACCAGTCTACCGCAGGGCAAACAAGCACACCCTCACTCACATTCTCAGTCTACACTGCATGTCTTTGGACTGTGGGAGAGAACCAAAGTACCGGAGAAAACTTTTATCAGTTTCTTTTGTCGATTAATTGAGTAATACATACAAGAGACCATGAAGCTCTGACTGGATGTAGTGTCTTGTAGAACTCATTACTCTGCCTTTCTTTTTTTGACAGTCTTGTTTTTTGAAGATTAATTTCTTATAGCATTTTGTTTATAAGGCTTGTTTATTTCTTTAGGACTAAATCATGGATCATTAAACTTAATTAATATAAATCAAGCGTAATTTCCAAAATTAATTAAAAAACCTGGCCATAAATAATCTTACTACTACTCGAGCAAGGGATCTTCATGTTGTCAATGTATTTTTCAGGAGAGAGATGCAAAAGGATTCCTAGAACACTGGGAAAAAAACATGTGATGAACCATGGGAAGTGAGGAAAATAGTGTACATGCAAAAGGTGCTTTAACAATGTACAGTATAAATTAAGGGGTGTGGATACTTATGTAAACAGTTCATTGCAAGTTCATACTCCCCTGAATTGTTTCCATTTGTTTGTAAGTGGCTGTTGGAAAAAAAATCTCACATGATTTAATTTGTTTGATTTTTTTTAAACTCCTCAAAAACCTAGGTGTTAACTTTTTACGTTCCCTGTTCCTTCTCAAATGTGTTTGTTAAGTGGTATGGATTTAACTTGTGAACATGTCTGCTTGTTGATTGGTCCAAAGCAAATGCTACTAATGTCACGTTAAACAAAAGGACACAATGGAGACATTTTCACACCGTCTGGTCACTGTTATTATCCCAACCCACACTTACAGTATCAGCAGCGTTGGGGGACGTTACTTTTTAAAGTAACTAATTACATTACAAAATGACTGTCTTTAAAAAGTAATCATAGTGTTACTTTCTAATTAAAGTAACTAGTTCGAGTAATTTTCCATTGCAGAAAATGAAAACTCCTTTGTGATTCCTCATGCATGTTGTTTTAGTCAAGACTTTTATAATTATTCTACCATCATCACTCAGCCAAGTTTGGCCCATAATCTGTTATCTACTAACACCCCTATCTCACCTACGCGGTTTCACACGGTGGCCATAAGTACGGTTCATCATGATTCACTGTAGGTTTTAGCGCTATGCGCGCGTCAGTCAGAAATAGGCAGAATTTTTTTAGTTAAACTGGAATATTAAGTCAAATCCAGAACTAGCTTTATTGAATTTCATTTTTTTAATCACAGGACAGCCCCTTCTCTGACATCTTCCTATTATCTTGGATAACTGTTGTTTGCTGAACGCTTTCCTTTTATAATCTAATTACAAATGCAACCTTATAAAGTAATTATGGAAACTGCAGTGGGGCAAAAAAGTATTTATTCAGCCAACAATTGGGCAAGTTCTCCCACTTAAAAAGATGAGAGAGGCCTGTAGTTTTCATCATAGGTATACCTAAACTACTGTATGAGAGACAAAATAAGAAAAAAAATCCAGAAAATCACATTGTAGGATTTTATGGAAATTATGGAGAATAAGTATTTGGTCAATAACAAAATTTCATCTCCTTACTTTGTTATACAGTGGTGTGAAAAACTATTTGCCCCCCTCCTGATTTCTTATTCTTTTGCATGTTTGTCACACAAAATGTTTCTGATCATCAAACACATTTAACTATTAGTAAAAGATAACACAAGTAAACACAAAATGCAGTTTTTAAATGAGGGGTTTTATTATTTAGGGAGAAAAAAAATCCAAACCTACATGGCCCTGTGTGAAAAAGTAATTGCCCCCTGAACCTAATAACTGGTTGGGCCACCCTTAGCAGCAATAACTGCAATCAAGCGTTTGCGATAACTTGCAACGAGTCTTTTACAGCGCTCTGGAGGAATTTTGGCCCACTCATCTTTGCAGAATTGTTGTAATTTGAAGGTTTTCTAGCATGAACCGCCTTTTTAAGGTCATGCCACAACATCTCAATAGGATTCAGGTCAGGACTTTGACTAGGCCACTCCAAAGTCTTCATTTTGTTTTTCTTCAGCCATTCAAAGGTGGATTTGCTGGTGTGTTTTGGGTCATCGTCCTGCTGCAGCACCCAAGATCGCTTCAGCTTGAGTTGACGAACAGATGGCCGGACATTCTCCTTCAGGATTTTTTGGTAGACAGTAGAATTCATGGTTCCATCTATCACAGCAAGCCTTCCAGGTCCTGAAGCAGCAAAACACCCCCAGACCATCACACTACCACCACCATATTTTACTGTTGGTATGATGTTCATTTTCTGAAATGCTGTGTTACTTTTACACCAGATGTAATGGGACACGCACCTTCCAAAAAGTTCAACTTTTGTCTCGTCGGTCCACAAGGTATTTTCCCAAAAGTCTTGGCAATCATTGAGATGTTTTTTAGCAAAATTGAGACAAGCCTTAATGTTCTTTTTGCTTAAAAGTGGTTTGCGCCTTGGAAATCTGCCATGCAGGCCGTTTTTGCCCAGTCTCTTTCTTATGGTGGAGTCGTGAACACTGACCTTAATTGAGGCAAGTGAGGCCTGCAGTTCTTTAGATGTTGTCCTGGGGTCTTTTGTGGCCTCTCGGATGAGTTGTCTCTGCGCTCTTGGGGTAATTTTGGTCGGCCGGCCACTCCTGGGAAGGTTCACCACTGTTCCATGTTTTTGCCATTTGTGGATAATGGCTCTCACTGTGGTTCGCTGGAGTCCCAAAGCTTTAGAAATGGCTTTATAACCTTTACCAGACTGATAGATCTCAATTACTTTTGTTCTCATTTGTTCCTGAATTTCTTTGGATCTTGGCATGATGTCTAGCTTTTGAGGTGCTTTTGGTCTACTTCTCTGTGTCAGGTAGCTCCTATTTAAGTGATTTCTTGATTGAAACAGGTGTGGCAGTAATCAGGCCTGGGGGTGACTACAGAAATTGAACTCAGGTGTGATAAACCACAGTTAAGTTATTTTTTAACAAGGGGGGCAATCACTTTTTCACACAGGGCCATGTAGATTTTGAGTTTTTTTTCTCCCTTAATAACGTAAACCTTCATTTAAAAACTGCATTTTGTGTTCAATTATGTTATCTTTGACTAATAGTTAACGGTTTTTGATGATCAGAAACATTTAAGTGTGACAAACATGCAAAAGAATAAGAAATCAGGAAGGGGGCAAATAGTTTTTCACACCACTGTATACCCCTTGTTGGCAACACCAGAGGTCAAACGTTTTCTGTAAGTCTCCACAAGGTTTTCACACACTGTGCTGGTATTTTGGACCATTCCTCCATGCAGATCTCCTCTAGAGCAATGATGTTTTGTAATCTTGCTTGTTTGTAGGTGACCAAATGCTTATTTTCCACCATAATACAGTATGCAAATAAATTATTTAATAATCCTACAGTGTGATTTTCTGGATTTTTTTTAGTTTGTCTCTCATAGTTGAGGTATAACTATGATGAAAATTACAGGCCTCTTTCATCTTTTTAAGTGGGAGAACTTGCCCAATTGGTGGCTGACTAAATACTTTTTGCGCCCTGTATATGCACGTGAGGTGCTCAAATCAGCACTCATTTCTGCACAACTCTGATGAATCACACCTATCAGTTCCCTGTAAGTTTTCCTGCACCAGTGTGTTGCAAAAGAGAACGCCACGAAGGAGATGAGTCACTTAACGTTTCCTTTGTGTCTTCATGTCACATGCCTCAAGGACTACTAACATACTGTATTTTTATTTTTCTTGAAGGGCTATATACAGTGTATGGCTCAGAACAGAATTTCAGAACTGTGTTAAAGTACTGTAGGCTTTGGCACAAGCATCCAGCACTCAGAGTTGAAAATTGCTTCTTCAGACCCAAACACTCTACCAGCCTACTTTTTTTATACTTTAGTAAGATGTCTCATCTCTTCCTTTTAATTATGTCATCGTCAGAGCCTTCATGCTTATCAGACATGTGTGTGCTGAGACAATACACTACCAGTGACCAGATGGTGAGAAAATGGCTCCATTTGCCATTATTGTCAGCATCAATAAACTTTAGAGCTTCAGTGTTAATTTACACAATCCATATCAGAGGTCTAAAAGCTAAAGAGGATCTCTTCAAAGCACATTAACATCACTGGAATGAAAACAGGAACAAGAACAGATGGCGTCCCATCAACAGCTGTCAGACTGAGTGGGTCATTGTCTCAGCATGTCTGCTGATCCACCCTCTCAGGTGTGAGTCAGCAGTGGTGTGTGTAAGTGTCAGGATAACTGCTGTGTGGTTATTTCATCATTATGTCTTCTTAGACAAAATAAAATAGTCAGGAATCCTAATTTCAAGTCACAACAGCAAGTCAGAACACCTGCTTGGAGTAAACCTGAATTAAAACTGAATACACTGCCTTGAAAAGCAATACTGAAAATGCTAGACTTATGCTATTCCATAAAACACTGAAATGGCAAAACTCACAGATGATTGTCATTACTGTCTGCGCACTGAGCAAACATGCCTTTATCTCTCATAGCAAACACTTCAGCAAGTGATTTCAGAGTCCAGGGTGAGTGCATAAAAATGAAGTAGAGATTTTTTTCTGCATAAGGTTAAGGCAACATCTGTATTCAAATTCATTACAAAGACAAAGTCAAAAAAAATTCAACCAATTACTTTCCATAAAAAGCAATGACAAACCAACACCACAGCAAACAAAAATACTCTCTCTCTCTCTCTCTCTCTCTCTCGTTTCAAGTCATGTTCAGAGTTCTGACAGTAAACGTCTCACCTGCCTCGGTAGAGAAAGCCACTCATCTTTCACTGGATCCAAACCACATGTATGAAGAAAGTACAGACGAGAACAAGCTCCAGCTAGAAACTCCTTTAGAGAAAATCACCTCCGCTCTGATCTCAGGCCAGTCCTTTAGACGAGAACTTTTTATTCCAGTACTCACTAACCTTGCAGCCTGGGAGTCTACACAAACACACACGTATACACAAACACGTGTATGTGTGTGTGTGCAGTCTCCCTTTCTCACAGGTCAGTCAAGCAGAGATGGTCAACTGACGTGGCAGATTCAGACCCAATGGTAGCTACAGTCCTGGCAAACTTCGCTCTCACACATCCATACACGTGCTGAGGGGTAAACAACAGTGAGGCGAAGGCACACACTCTCACACACACATGCTCACAGTGTGCCTGGCTCACTCTGAAAGCCTGATCTGTTCTAGCATGTCTCAATATACAGGATTCTCTCTGTTTAGGTGGAGGTGCAACCCATAAAGGGCCTTCCTGCTCAGGCACGAGAGTCAGCCACTTGACTATTCGCCCCTGGCCGTGTGTACTCTGGGTGGAGGGACAAGAGGGAGGAGAGACACAGGTTCAGACAGGCTTGTAACAGATAAAACAGATTATTCTCCTGTCTCTGATGAGGATTCCTTTCAGTGCTCTTTTCCAGTTATGGATAAGAAGCCGTAGAGGCCCAAGCTGAAGATACACGAACAAAGAATTTTAGGTTGAAGGCAGAGAGGAAATATGTCTATAAATAACACACAATCTTCCACACTGAAAAAAAAATAGGAAGTGAATATGTCTTGTATCTCATATTTCCTATTAAATGTACCGCAAACTAAATACAGGTCCTTCTCAAAAAATTTGCATATTGTGATAAAGTTCATTATTTTCTGTAATGTACTGATAAACATTATACTTTCATATATTTTAGATTCATTACACACAACTGAAGTAGTTCAAGCCTTTTATTGTTTTAATATTGATGATTGTGGCATACAGCTCATGAAAACCCAAAATCCCTATCTCAAATAATTTGCATATTTCATCCGACCAATAAAAGAAAAGTGTTTTGAATAGAAAAAAAGTCAACCTTCATATAATTATGTTCAGTTCTGCACTCAATACTTGGTCGGGAATCCTTTTGCAGATTCTTGTGTCTCTCAACTTTCTCTTCACAATATCCCACAGATTCTCTATGGGGTTCAGGTCAGGAGAGTTGGCAGGCCAATTGAGCACAGTAATACCATGGTCAGTAAACCATTTACCAGTGGTTTTGGCACTGTGAGCAGGTGCCAGGTCGTGCTGAAAAATGAAATCTTCATCTCCATAAAGCTTTTCAGCAGATGGAAGCATGAAGTGCTCCAAAATCTCCTGATAGCTAGCTGCATTGACCCTGCCCTTGATAAAACACAGTGGACCAACACCAGCAGCTGACATGGCACCCCAGACCATCACTGACTGTGGGTACTTGACACTGGACTTCAGGCATTTTGGCATTTCCCTCTCCCCAGTCTTCCTCCAGACTCTGGCACCTTGATTTCCGAATGACATGCAAAATTTGCAACCTGTAGCCCATTTCCTGCACACGCCTGTACACGGTGGCTCTGGATGTTTCTACTCCAGACTCAGTCCACTACTTCCGCAGGTCCCCCAAGGTCTGGAATCGGTCCTTCTCCACAATCTTCCTCAGGGCCCGATCACCTCTTCTCGTTGTGTAGCGTTTTCTGCCACACTTTTTCCTTCCCACAGACTTCCCACTGAGGTGCCTTGATACAGGACTCTGGGAACAGCCTATTCGTTCGGAAATGTCTTTCTGTGTCTTACCCTCTTGCTTGAGGGTGTCAATGATGGCCTTCTGGACAGCAGTCAGGTCGGCAGTCTTACCCATGATTGCGGTTTTGAGTAATGAACCAGGCTGGGAGTTTTTAAAAGCCTCAGGAATCTTTTGCAGGTGTTTAGAGTTAATTAGTTGATTCAGATGATTAGGTTAATAGCTCGTTTAGAAAACCTTTTCATGATATGCAAATTTTTTGAGATAGGGATTTTGGGTTTTCATGAGCTGTATGCCACAATCATCAATATTAAAACAATAAAAGGCTTGAACTACTTCAGTTGTGTGTAATGAATCTAAAATATATGAAAGTCTAATGTTTATCAGTACATTACAGAAAATAATGAACTTAATCACAATATGCTAATTTTTTTAGAAGGACCTGTATAAGATCAGTACAACTACTACATAATCTTAGTGATAATCAAGTCATACTGAGAGTTTTGATTGTGCAGGATAACAGAACATAATTATGAGAGAGAAAAAAATCCATTTACTTGTCTATATAACTACACTGCTATACTAACGCACTTCTTCCAGCATTTCACTAGTGCTTAGATACCATCAAAGTAGAAAGATTTCTCAGTACACCAAAATAATTGTGTGTACAGGTCACACTGACAGAGTTGTCTTTTCCACAAGCTGGTGACAAGTTATACATCGATTTTCAAGGATCAGACATTGAACTCACCGAATGTTCACAGGAATAATTAGATTCCTGACTCTGAGCCACCTTGGCCAGGATCATCATTAACGGGTGCTGTTTGTACTGTTCACACTCCTCACATTCACATTCACACTCTATTGCATCCTTTTTGTACATTTTAAAAATGATATTATAATCATATTTGTATAATAAGAGTGATATTTGTGATTTTCTTTGTATTTTGTAATAATTTTATATGGTCGTAATTTATATTGCACACATGAAAACTCAACATGATTTCTACAGTCAGCAGGAGCCGAGGTTCATTCCAGCACTAAGCGAACAAATACCTTCACACTCGTCATGTTCTCAGCATGCCAGTGTTACATAACCATACAAATATCAGTCTTTAAAAAAACAACCACCAGCCCCCTCTCTCTCGTCTTCATCCATATCATTTAAATGTCATAGTAAACTGACTTTAGCCGCCACCCCATGACGGCCTGCTGTGTGTTTAATGCTGTAATTAGAAGCAGTTTGAAGTTGGCCTGTGAAATCTCACACTTCTCAACTCCAGAGAACAGAGGTGTGTCCTCAGATCCACTATAATGCACCAAAGGGTTTAAAGTGTTTCGCTCTCTTTCTACATTATAAACTTTGAGAATGTTGAGAATCATGTACCCATTTGCACAGATCTAGGATAAATTATGTGGAATAAAGCAGAAGCGCTTTGCGGAACAAAAACCTAAAAAAAAAAAAAAGAAAAAAAGAAAAGAAATTTAAGGCAGTGTACACGTGTGCATGTGAAATCCAGGAGCTACAGTGCCCCTGTAATTAACAAGATGTCTGTACTGTGCAGCCAGACGTCCATCGAGTCACAGTGTTTAAACAGCTGTGGCATGTTTTACAGAGAGAAAATCTTGAGCCAAATGGAGACGTCACACTGCTGTAACCAAGTACAGGTGAAGTAGTCATAATTAGCAGACTATATTTATGCTGAAATCAACTACAGGGTATAATTATTACAACTTCACAATACTTTACCATCGAGTCAAATCATCATGGCTGCTCAGAGCATCAGTGATAAACAAATTAGCACTTCTCACCTTTAAATGAGATATACAGTACATACGTACACACATCAGTCCCAGAGAACTCTGGCCACCAGGAAGAAAGAACACCCTGCATGATATGCGACAATTTCACTCACATACCCAATCATACTACGGGCAGTTTGGAAGCACCAGTCACGCAGGAATCGAACCAGCAATCTCCGGATCTCTCTGAGGCTTTTCTTGGACTTATTTAACAATGTTGCGATTCAAACTTGCGATCTCCAGGTGATGGGATGATTCCGGGTCTCCTTTTTCCTCTATACATTAAATGACATCAGCTACATGTTTGGGGTTATTGCAGGGGCCAGCCTATCCCAAGAGACTTTGGGCACACGATGGGGTACACCTTGGACAGGGTGCCAATCCATCTCAGGGCACACACACATACACTCACTCACACACTCATTCACACACTACAGGCAATTTGGAAACACCAATTAGCCTAATCTGCAGGTCTTTGGACTGTGGGAGGAAGCCCACTAAGCACAGGAATAACATGCAAACTCCATGCACACAGAGAGCCTGGTTAGGAATCAAACCTGGACCCTGGAGGTGCAAGGCGACAGTGCTAACCACTACTTTTGTTACTAGCATTTTTTTCCTTTTTTTTCAAACCTGCTTAAAACTTTCACACAGTACTGTATCACAGGTGCCTTTCATTAGACCAGGTTTTTTTTAGGTACAGTACTAACCAAATACCCGGATCACTCCAGAAGACCTGGTGTTTTGGAAATGGATTATTAAGCTTGCGCATTTTCTTTTAAGCTTAAAACATATCAACTTCAAGATCTAAATGTTTATTACGTGACATGTCCCACTACCTGATTGGGTGCCACTGTAATGAAATAAGTTATTCATTTCACCTGCCAGTGGTTTAAATGTTATGGCCTTAATGGTGCAAAGTACAGATGAAAATTATTTCAGCCACATAGATTATCAGGTTCAGACTGAGTGATTTTAACTAATGAATGATTTTTACAACTCAAATCAAAAGACTTGATAATAATTTGAAAAAAATAATTTCAATAATAATAACAATAATAATAACAATAATAATAATAATAATAATAATAATAATAATAATAATAATAATAATCTCATCATCTATACTGATTTATCCTGTATTTATCCTGTATACATACCACCTATCCTAGGAGACTTAAGGTAGGGCACGAGGCTCCCTACAGAGAGTTTCAATCCACTGCAGGTCACACACACACCCTGGAGCAATTTGGGAATGGCAATTAACCTAGTCTATATGTCTTTGGACTGTATGAGGAAACTGGAGCAACCTGAGAAAACCCACCAAGCTCAGGTAGAACATGCACCAAACCCATATATAAAATACTTTTCCATTCATTCATTCATTCATTCATTCATCTTCTACAGTATACCGCTTAATCCTGTGTTCAGGGTCGCGGGGGACCTGGAGCCTATCCCAGGAGACTTCGGGCACTAGGCGGGGTACACCCTGGACAGGATGCCAATCCATCGCAGGGCACACACACATACACACACTCACACACCCAATCACACACTACGGGTAAGTTAGGAACGCCAATTAGCCGAACCTGCATATCTTTGGACTGTGGGAGGAAACCGGAGTCCCCGGAGGAAACCCACCAAGCACGGGGAGAACATGCAAACTCCATGCACACAGAGACAGGAATCGAGCCTGGCCGGGGAATCGAACCCAGACCCTGGAGGTGCAAGGCGACAGTGCTAACACTTTTCCATTTAACTTCAAATGAATTTTTATAGACCATAGGTTGTTCGAAATCTATGTTAGTCAAGTTCCAGCACTTTTTTTTATAAATAAACTGCATGTGGACAACATACAAGCAAATTACTAAATATGTCCACCATGTCACAGACAAATATAAAGTAGAGTGAATACATTTTTCATCTCACAGTAATTATAAAATATTCCTTTTTTCAGAAAGAAATTATGTCTCCTTCTCAACAATATGTTTTAGTTAATGGGAAAAGTCTGTTGGCAATAAAATCTATTCAAAATGTACTGATTTTACTGATTACATTGGCCAATTTCCAAAAGGGGGCAGTTTCACCAAAATGACAGAGTGGCCATCATTGTCAGGGACACATACAAAATGTCTTATTATTATTATTATTACTATTATTATTATTATTATTATTATTATTATTATTATTATTATTATTATTATGGAAGAGGATAATAAAAATAACATGTTTTATTAAATAATTTGTTCAGTGTCATTTAACAGTATGTATGTGGGAAATGGCAAAAGAGCCTTATAATTGTACTGATATGCGTCTAAATGTTTATATCTAAACCTCAGAATTGCATTATTTTGCTTTCATGACGACTGGGTGTTTCTGATAAAGGCACTTTATAGTGATGTTAAACCAAATAATAGATTTGGTAAAGAAGACCTAAATTGGCAGAAAAAAGGGAGACTTTAACAGTAATTGATCTGCTCAAGCAAAGGTTCAGTCATGAATATGAAAGAGTAAGATGAAAATTGAAGATTTGAGACAATGATAAAGGATATTAAACAAGAAGATTAGATATAAAGCTTCGACAAGTTACAAATAAATACGTGGTTTTGTGAGAATCCAGGAAAAAGTTGTAAAGTGCAGGTGCCAAAAGAATTTTGAATAATAAGCAAATTCATTTTAAACTGGTAACACTAAGAAATGAGTGATGTATGGCCATTTTTCCCGTAAACATAAACACTGTTCTATTAAATAGTGCAAACAGTTGGTGGTATGAGCGAATATTTTGAAGGCACCATGGTACAGGTTAACCAAGACCAAGAGAACACGAGCCATCTGTGCCGAATGAAACCCAGGCGATCCTCGCTGCTGATGCTAAGGCTGATTAAAAACAGGACTTGTCCTTCATTTGTGCATGGAGGAAAGAAGAGATGTGCTCCCTAATTAACTTTGTCACATTTTTACAAGCTGTTAATGAGACTCTTTAAGTCTGACAACATGTGCATGCAGCTCTCTGTGTCTGTCTGGTACCGGGAATTGGAAGCAGATTCAATGCAATGAGAATGATAAGTTAATTACAGGGGTGTGTAAAAGGTATTTGAAAAAATAACATGTACAGTATGTTAACAAAAAAGAACAGGTAAACAAAATCTAGTAATGATTTTCTTTTATATAATTAAAAGACACCTATTACGCAAAATTAACTTTTGGGCCATTTTTGGACATTTACATCATAGTGTGTGTACAGATAAAATATGAGAAAATGGCATTAATTTTTTTTAAAATCATTTTCCATTTTTTTTGTCTACTAATGTGATTGAACACATCGTTCAAATTTCCCGCCTGGTCGGAAGTCATTCCTGTCAAAAAGAGAAATGAGGTGAAGGGGCTCCTCCTTTGTTATAACTCCTGGATACTGTCTTGTTTCCTGCCCTCTGATTGGCTAGAAACTTCTACTTCCATAAAGGGGCATGAAAGTGTATTTGCATTTAAAGCTAAAGAGTGTTAAACAGAAAGAAATATGAGTTGCATTTCAGATGGAACATTAATAGAAACTTTTTGGCTCCTCTAACATTACAGTATGTTAGCTTGTTAAAAAAAATTGTATATTTAAAGCTCCTTGGAAAACTAAAGTAGTTTTCTATAAATAAATAAATAAATAAATAAAAAGAGCAATTATAATGTGCTATGACCTTGTGCTGACATTTTTCTTTTTCTTGCCTTGGGCTTTTTCTCTTTCTCGGGGTTGCGACATCATGCGATTTGATCTGCAAGTTATTGCCTCCTACCCCTCAGCCCCAACATCACTAAGAGTATTTATATTAACAGTGGAGTTGTGAATCATCAAATGATAATATTAGCAATTAGATTGATTGCATCAGCAATATTTGTTTTAGTCTAAATATTTTAATGTAATATATTTTTTGCCAAAAATAACTAGAAGTTAACTCTGATATCATTTTAGCATCATAAACAATGCAATCACTCAAATAACCCATTAAGTTTAAATAGAACATATCAGCTTGTATTTACACCTACCTGCTAAGCATTCTGAAAAGTATTCAAATATGATACCTTCCCTGTTCCATAATAAATGTATTATAATTTTCATTTCTTGTATGAGCCTGTCATCGTTGGTTTTGAGGATAGAAAAAGAGCAGTGTAAAGCTAGTTGTCCTGTCCAGAACACATAAACTGAATAAACTTTGCCACTAGTGATTCACTGTGTGTCACACACACGCATGCACGCACACACGCACACACACACACATATACTATACACATGCACACACACACACACATGCGCACAGTACAACCTGCCCTGTATATCACTATATTGTATGAATTTCCCACACTGGCCTTTTGTATGTGTCCCTGGAAATGATGTCCACCCAGTCCACTCAAATATCTAAGAAACTGATTTTTTTTTTTTGTCACTTAAAGATTTCCAAAGACTCGGCTGTACAGACATCTACTACCACATAATTTCCTTTACACTTTTACCATTTTGAAGATGAAACCCTATTAACAAAACATGAACATTAAGATTTTCCCATACTTTGTAGCTTGAGTCTAAAAATGTTTTATGATAAAAAATACACCAAAATGTGTTAAGCTATATCACACAAGTGAGTGCTGTGATACTGAATATCAGTACAATGTTCAGCATAGCAGCATGAGCTTAAGCATGATATTGCTTTTATACTGTACAACAGTTCCACAAACACCATTTATTATCAACAGATTATGATGTGTTGGTTTATTTAGCCAGTTATTTTGCTCTGCTATATGTATCCTTCCAAGCCTGGTGGAACTAACTAACCGCAACTGGCAGAGCTGGCGACCAACGGTTAGTGTAATTAACAGGGACAAAAGTAGGAATAAGTTCAGCACTATATAGCCAAACGGTGAGGAGAATAAACATGGAGATGGCGGAAAATTACAAGATTTACATTATATTTGCATTTATTCTATTGTAGAAAATCAGCTGACTTACAATTTCTGGGGTAAAATCCCAAATAGCAATGAATGGTTAACTAGTGCACAATGTAACTGATCAGGAGTTAGAGAGGGATTTAGGATTTAGCCTTGTTTTAGAAGCTAGTAAGATTTGTAGCTCGCGTTAGTCCTGAACAGAACAATACAGAATGCAGAGGCGATTCGGAATGACTAAGGATTTAGTAATTACTAAGGAGACAGTGTGTTGTTTAAGATGACATAACATTGTCAGATGGGTAACCCCGAAATTGCTTCTGTGACTGGTTTTTGAATGTGGGTTTTGGCAAGCAGCTGCTCTCCCCTCAGTTCTCGTACTGTACAGACCTACTTTCACCCATGCAGACAGTTAGCATAATTAATTATTGTAGAGCACCTGAGATGTGCTTGTATTTGATTCTGTGCGTTTTATGCATAGGTTTTCTCCCAGTTGTCTTTGTTAAATTTGATAATAATGTGTGTGTGTGTGTGTGTGTGTGTGTGTGTGTGTGTGTGTGTGTGTGTGTGTGTGTGTGTGTGTGTGTGTGTGTGTGTGTGTGTGCAGTTTCAAGGTATATTGCTGCTCAGGATTTTCAGGATAGGCCCCTGATCCAGCACAACCCTGATCATGATAAAGAAAGAGAGTGAGGAAATTCACTCAGGTCAGTCAAAGTGAGATCTCCAACAATCTTGCTAAGCAAATCTCCATTTTTCCCCCTTTTAATTGCTTTGTTTCTCTTTATATCCTTCTGTGTATTTATATCTGGGTACATGTTCTACTATTGTGTTTTATTAATTTAAGTAAAAACACTGACTTTCACACTTTGTCGTTACTAACATGTTCACATAATGGAAAAGCATAAACCTTTTTACCTAGATATACCATATCCATATAACATTAAAAACATTAACATTATAACCACATAGGTTTTGAGCTCAACAGGGCCTCTGTGGTATGCTGCAGTGTCTGGTATAAGGATTTTGTCAGTCGATTCTTTGGGTGCTGTGGGGTGCAAGTGGGCCTCATGAATTAGATTTGTTTGTCCGTGCGTCTTTTTTCCGCATTTTGTGCTGCATTTTTCTGTGGGATCAGACCAGACAGCTGGCCCTTGGTCTCCACGAGCATGGGTGTGCCTAGGGTACTTATGATCCTGTCAACAGTTCAATGTGTTAATGTGGTGTTAAAGTTATGACTGATTGGTGTACTGAAGATTTTCCATTTAGATTTACACTTTTTATTTTGTTTAGCAAATGTTATCTCTATATCATGTATTTGTCAGTGAAGATACCATAAGAAAGAAATGATAATGCACAGTAAAATGCACATATTAATTAGAGATGTCTTTTTCAATGAGAATTAAAAGCATTCTGATTATTTCCAGAAACAGAAGCTAAACATCTTAATCAACGCTGTATGGTCATAAAATAACATGTGGCCACCCATACTTGTCCCATGGCCATCAGTATCAGGTTGTCTCAGTGCATACTGGGCATTTGTAGGCCACCTAGTGGTCAAAACCTAGCAACAGAAATTTTGTACACTAAAAACAGATCTGGATTCGGAAATTCAGATCTCCCATTTGGTACATTAATATTATAGTTTTAAAAAGTAATAATTTTTGACATTACAAATTATTTAAGTTATAAAGTGATCCTCCTTTATCAATGAATATAATTACTGCACAGCTGCTGTGTGTTTAAAGTTGACACAAGATTTACAATATCATATTTAATTACGCTTTGATATTACACTATTTTGTTTCATTACATGAGCATTACATAACGTTAAACTCCTTCTTTCAACAGAGATCCAGAGCAACACATAATGTCTTTATTACTCTGCTTACAGAAAAGTCACACAAACTTTACATATTCATGTGGATAATCGGTTTAGAAGTGAATTTCTAGACATTTCATGTTATGTTTTACACAATGTTATGTTCACATGCATCTGCATACGTTTTCTTTTTTATGCTATTTTCCCCCAGATTTTTGCAAACAAGTGCTTTTTATTTTTGTTGTTTTGCATGTTATTTGTTTTCACATTTTGCATTTTGATGTAAATCATGTGGTTTTTAGATCATTTTTTAGATGTGAGTAGCACACAATCAGTTTGATTTAAAAAAAAAAAATTTCTCACATGCTGATCACATGCTTTGATTTTTCTTACATGTGATTTTTGCACTTGACAAATAAAATTTTCACCATATTTACATTTTATGCTGTGAATTACCTGGGTTTCATTATATTTCCACACACATTTCATGTTTCATTCAGATATGATTCTTAAATAAATTTTAAATTTTACAAAGATGTAAGATATATATATATATACACACACACACACACACACTACTGTTCAAAAGTTTTAGATCACTTTCTAACTCCATGATGGTTCCTGATGTTTATTTCTTTCTACAGTGTAAAGGAATACTGAAGGCGTCCAAAAAATGCATTAATCTCCTTTGAACAGTTGATATTGAGATGTTTCTGCTACTTCTGCTCTGTAAAGACTTCATAACGCCTCTAATCTGCGGTGCTGTTAATTGGTCATTTTTCAGGCTGATAACTCTAAATGAACTTCTCGTCTGCAGCAGAGGTGGGTTTTGGTCTCGTCCTCCTGGGACGGCCTTCATGAGAGCCAGTTTCATTATGGTGCTTGACGGATTTTGCAAATGCACTTGACAATACTGTTTTTGCAAGAACTATTACAGAAAGGCCGACCTCTGTGTCTTAAAATAACAACTAACTGTTGTTTTTCTTGTTGTTACATAATTACCTAATTCCATATGTGTTATTTTATAGTTTTGAAATCCCCAGTATTGTTGTAGAATGTAGAAAATAAATCACTAAACAAAAACAAAGAAATTTGCAAGTGTTCTAAAACTTTTGAACGGTAGTGTATATATGACAAACATTACACGTAACTCATGTGGTTTCAATTATTTTAGAAGAGTGATTTTCTCATATGAATAATTATGAAGTATTTTCACAAGAAAAAAAATAGATCATGTGGTTCCATTTATCTCGCGCAATTTTCTCAATTGACAAATTTGATTTTCACAAGTTATTGTTTTGCAAGCAAGACATGTGGTTTTCATTTTTATTTTGTGATTTTCTCACACAGTTTAATTGGTATGTTTGTTATTTACTACACACGGTTCATTTCAGGTTTCATTTCCTTCAATTTTTCTACATGATCAATTAGATTTTCACGTAAATTTTTTATTTTATTTTTATTTTTTTTTACAAACAGCTCATGTGATTTCATTTATCCCACATGTGATTTCCTCACAGGATTCATTTGATTTACATAAGCAGGTTATTTTTTTTTTCAGATATTTGTAATTTTGGGAGCATGAAGCACTTTCGTTCAGGTATGTTTTTCATATTTCACAATCCATAAAGAAGTTCAAGATTCAATCCTGCACTTGTTGGACTCGTCTACAGTTTGTTGAATGCCTACCTTTCAGTTGTTAAGTTTAGAATTTTAGTAAAATCAGGAAGCATTTGTTAACTTAAGTTCACGCACTTTTATGAACATTATGAAATGCACCAAACCCATTTTTTCCATTGTAAAAAATCCTGCCCATATAAATGTGTGTGAAAAACATATAATCACATAAAATATATGTAAAGTTTTTTTTGTTGTTGTTGTTGTTTTTACATTAATGTTGTATAAGGAACGGGAAGTGCTGCTCAGGAGTCTGTTGTGTGCTTAAATGAACCTCCCTCCTCAAAGTCACCTAATCATCACTCCGTCTCTCAGCAGCCATTTGGTTTGTTTGAAGCTGCCATAACAGTCTGTGATTCGCCAGCCATTCCTCAGCGTCCATGTTCATTTTACCCAAGTGGACTTTTGTTTTTCTAATTATTGATCTCTTGGTTCTGATGGCGAGCCCTGAGGGAAGGCATCATGTGGAGGTTCAGCTTGGCACTGAGAGAACAAGCCGAACGCACGGAAGGAGGAAATGCGCCGCATTCCTCCGAGCTCCCTTCAGAGCGGCTTACTGCTGATCGTGATGCAGACATGAGGACTACATGCTGAAAACCCTTCTTATTATATCGTGCTTTCAGTCGTCTACAATGTGAAAAAGCAAGACTGCACATTTTTCCTTTTACCTTGCAATAAAATGGATTTAGCTGCAGGAATGATATGCACAAGATTTTTAAAGTTTAGATTTTTTAATTTGTAGCTATTTTCCAAAGCCTCATGCGTCTTATTTCAGATTTTTAAATGAGATGAGGTGAGGGGGGGGGTGTCCAGAAATTTTGGAAAGCGGTGATTAGTCTCACAGGATGTTCTGTCAGCATTGATATGTTTGCAGTTCGTCCATAGAGACACTACTGGAAAGAAGAAACTGTGATTATCAGAATTGCCTTACTAATTTAACTTATTACACTTAAATTCAACTGTATATGTATATCTTTTCTACTGATTATACCTTTGAGCCATGTCTTCACTTAAAACAATGTCCCTGAGGCTTCACAAAACTTGCTTCAGTATAGAATTCCACACTTGGGATAAAAGAAAAAAAAACTGTGGATGGAGAATAAAATGAAAATTCAGTTCTCAAAGCCCACATCAATCTCCAAATGGAGACTTTTCCTCTCAGGGAATTGAATCTCTTTCATGAGGCCTTGACCGAGTAAATCTACACAACCCTGACCAAGAGAGATCATTTCTAGCATGAAAGCAGGATGATTTTGTAAGAGAACACAATTGATGACTTGAGGTAAAACAGGATTACTCCATCCCCATGAAAACAAAATGTCAAAAGCAGCTGCCATGAGTTGTTGGGTTTTTTGTCCCCATGGATTGTCTTAGACACACCAGAACAATCATTTTAATAAATGGCAGAGGGGTGTTTTGGCATTAAACACAAACATATGGTTATTAGGGGTCTACCATAAAATACTAGAATAAAGATGGATGCCAATGAATGTCATTTCAGCACAAGCATACAGTTATTAAGCCATTAGAACAGACACATACACACACGCACACACACACAGCGATACAGTATACATATCCATCTGAAGGCCCAATACCGACAAATTTTCACTTGTGAATTAAATACAATATGAACTTTGTGATCTACCTGACCTCAAGCGTATAATGTAGATGAAACTATATGTCTCTGTGTAAGTAAGCTACACTTTGAACCTAAGCCGATTTTATTGTCCAAGCTAGCAATTAACATGATTATTAAGCGTAATTCTTAGCTAGCACTTATCCAGAGGGATTCACTATGTTAATAAGCATATAATCAGTCTGAAACACTCAAGTAGGGCTAGTTTCTACACCTTACTTACATATCAGTGCTATGACCAAAAGTTTGTGTACACCCATTCCCATGTGCTTGTTGAAAACAGTTCAATCCAACAAATCCAATACACTCCACTTCTCTTCTGAGGATTTTTGTTTATTCGTCTTTGTGAGGTCAGGTGTTGTTGTATGTGGGGACCTGATGGTCATCGAGGAGGCTCCAGTTCCAGGTCATCCCAAAGGTGAGTTCAGTTAGGGTTCTGTGCAGGACACTCAAGTTCTTCCACTCCAACCTTAACACACCATGTCTTAATGGAGCTGGCTTTGTGGCTTGTGGCAAGAGTTTGGAAAAGAAGCACATACAGTATGGATGTACAGGTCAAGTGTCCACATACATTCGGCCCATCAGGATTCAAAATCAGTGGTTGATTTGTTGTTGTTATTTTTTTCTTCTGAGTTTGCACTATGCTGTAGATGGTTATTTGTACTTGAGCAATGAATTAGTGTACTTCTACCAGCTCTCTGCTAAATATATTTAAGAATCTAGGAATGTTTGGACAGTTGTGTTTGCAATTAGTCTTACAGATTAATGAAAAACGGATTTGAGTGACACGACTTCGCACACATGCTGCCACAATGCCGTCATTAAAATGGATTCTAATGACAGTCCCAGATTCAGACCAAAAGGGGAAAAAATGGTGTCAGCGCTCCAAGTTCGCTCACATGTGTTTGTTTGCATGTCCCAGTTCAATTCATCTGACTATGGCTTATAGATCAGACATAGGACTGTATGATAAGGACCGAATGTCTTTTAATAGATCTTCCACGTATATTAAAACCATACAGAATAGGGTTTTGTTTAAAGACTAATGCATATTATTTTGACAAATTGTGAACAGCACACGATCAGATGTATACTGATTAATGGGAGTTTCTATATAAGAAAAGTTAGAAAAGTTCTATATAAAAGTATAATATACCAGTAAGAGAAATAAACCAAGAATGTTAAAAAGAAGCCTAAAAGAGAAATCTGTCTTGGTTGTAATTTTTTTGTCTGTTTAACAGAAAGTCCATCGCATCTTGTTTCAATCAAAATGAACCAAAACAGTTGTGAGTGCTTGAGAGTGGTTATCTTTTGCACCAAATAATCAGGTATTAGGTTTAACACCTTTGTTTAATAACAATAATAGAATTAATTTCCGTTCGGCACGTATTTCATCACCTCCTGCCACTTAAACTAAATGGATAATTAGGAAAAATAAACCCCTGGGTCCACTTCCTGAACAACTAGCTTGGTCAATTTGAGCAAGAGTGTTTGTGTTTTTATATGTGTGTGTGTGTGTGTGTGTGTGAACCTCTTACTCTTTGTCTCTGTCTCAGTATTTACATGTGCCTCCATATAGGTGCCTCCGTGTGGGTATGTGTGAGAGAGAGTGTGTGTGTGTGTGTGTGTATGCACGCGTTTGTCCATTTCTGCCCTGTATGCACAAGGAGTAAATGAAAAGCAGATTTTCTGTGACTTTCCATCATCTCCAAATTGCAGATGTTTTGTTAAGGGAATTCAACTTGGCACAAGATGTGACTGTAATATTTGTTTCAGAGCATATACACCCCTCTGACAAAAGGAACTTCTGAAAAACGTTCCCAAAATGAGATTGCCTCTGAAAGTGACAACTGTCTCCAAAGGGAAAAAGGGAAAGCTTGAAAAGCTTCTTTTCGAAATGAAGAAAGATAGATAAGGTAGGTAGATCTGTGCCATTAAGTCATTATCTTGGACTTGTTAGGGGAGATTTGATGGATTTGCACGCTAACAAAGATTAATGGCTGGATTCCTTCCTGTATGGAAATATACAAGAATGGGTTGTGGTCTGTAATAGGAGATGAGCATAGCTATCATAGCAAAAATGCAATAATAATAATAATTTAATTTGTGTTCAAAGTTGTTCCCCGTTCATAAGCATCTGTGTTTGTTTATTTGACATTTTGACTATTACGTTTTAAGATCATCTGAGAATTTTAAATATAGTTTACTGATTGAAGAGAGCAATCAGATGTTGATGTTATCCCTCAGAGAATCCCCAGTGATTAAGTTATGGAATAAAACTTCAGAAGTCTCCTGAGACAAACTAAGCTAACATTTACCCTGAGATCCCATCTCTCTAGAAAACGATCTCCTGACACATTTTCTCAGAGGAAGTTATGCACCCCATTCTATTTGTGTTTCCTGTGGTTTTTTAGGCGCTTGCTTTGGACATTGACCTCAACGTTTTGCTTGGGCGACATCGGTCACTCGGCTGTTTTCTCTCCAGCATGGCGGCGCCGCTGGGACCTTCGTCGTCCCCTCACAAGGCCGACAAAGAGTAATGAGAGCAGGAAGCTATTTCGCTCAAATTAGGGACAGTTTAACTACCGAGGTCGGCCCACTGAAAAAGACCCGCGTGCCGGTCCTTGACTATATCAATGAACCTGTGACAAAGACTGAGGCGGTGTTTAAAAGGGTCAGCTGGTTAAAAGGGTACTTGACGTTTGATCTTTTTCAAGGTTCACGTGTTGGAGTCTTTTTGAGTATGTTTTATTGTGCAGACGCTTCGGGTCACGTGTGGAATGAACCCCTCAGGAGAAAGTCAGCTGCATTTAATGAACATGTGAGCTACGTCCGTTCTGTGACCCGCACGTGAAGTGTCGAGTCTGATGTAAAAATCTGCTCCTGTTTTGACCTGCAACCCTGAGAGAGTTCAGCTTTGCTATTGACTTGCGGCATTTGCCAGGAGTACAAAAAACCCCACCAAGTAACTGATGAGGAGATAAGCTCATGTTTAGGTATGAATTCATAAATTTACAACTCATCAGAATCTCACTGAATTCTTACATTTTCTCCTGTTTGTTAATGAAAAAATGTGTTTCACAACACCAAGTGCTCAGAGACATCCTAATTCTCACTGACGATGGAGGAAAGCTGATAGAAGCTATGGTTAATAATACAATTCATAAGGACAAGTGAAATCTCCAGGTAAATTTTTACAAGTTATTCTATAAGACTATATCACTGTAAATATGTCTGCTGTTTATGTTCGCTATAATATATATTCAATTATTATGTTAATTATGTCAATGTTATTGCATGCTTTATCAAAGATTATTTTGCCTCCCTAAAGCTAAAAAATATGTAACTAAGATGAAACAGAAAATTATTTTAATCTCGGAGAAAAGTTACAGCTGGTGAAAACCAGCGTTGTGTTTTTGGTCTGTGTTCCTTCTATTCTTTTAGCTCCAAAACATGAAAGCTGTCACCAGTTCAAGCTAACATTCACATGTATTCTATTTTTTTCCTTCCCTATTTTTTTATATCCCCACTCCCCATCTGTGGCATTTCACATGTAAATAAAAGCCTTTCAAATCTTTGCCGTTTGAAGGAATATACGCCCTTGTTTCATATTTGGGTAAAACTCAGGCTGATCATATGGTCATGACCAGATCCAACATCACATCGGTCACCATAATTGCCGTTTGGGTCTGCTCTTTGTGTGGTGCTGTGTTTGAGGCTAATTTATCACAGAAAAAAGAGTGAGTTTACAAAGCACGCTATAACATGCCACTCATAATCACGGCTACTTAAAGACTGAGGGTGGGTAGGACAATAGAATGTTTTGGTGGATGAGCTAACATATGAAGTCATATGTTCAGGAATTTAAAACTATTATTTTGATCACTATGCTCATTCATACAGTTCAGGCACGCTGATACCTAAACCTATGTGTGCTTGATATTTGTTGATGTACTGACCTCTATCAATCCTTGATGCCATGGTGTACATGCAAATGTCACTGACATGATGTGTGTAATTGCAATGTGTTTTCTGCATAGAACTGCACGCACACACACCCACACACACACACACACACACACACACACACACACACACAGTACAGCAGGTGGATCATGGTGCTCAGATAGCCTCAATAACTCACTATAAGTGATACAGTTTGTGTATACATTCTATACTGGCACTGAGTTGAGAAAATTCTTTTGGTTGTTCACCCTAACCACATGCTTTTAACAGCTGGGCTGTATTTCACTCAAGGCCTGCAACATTTAAGCATTTAATAGATTTTTTTGCACAAACCCAGATCCAAAAGCATCTCATTAATAAACTTTCCACCATCATGAATCATGAGGCTTTAAGGGGTTTCCTGAAGCTCTGACGAGATGCACAGTGCAGTTATGAAGAAACAAAGGTGAGAATGACAACGATAATTATACAAGGTTAAAAAGGAAAGTTTTTTTTTTTAAACTGATGCATATGTAAACAGCTTGGCATACATGTGCTCACACAACCTCCTTAGCTCATATACACTTCTGAGACACACAAGCAATGAGAATACCCCCCACCCCCCAGCCCCTCCAGTTCTCTTGGACTGTCTCCTCTGTAATAAGCTCCAGATGTGGTGCTGAAGGGGGTGAGGCGCTTGTATGTCATCCGCTGTGCTCGCGGCCCGTCTGAGGGGACGCCGGCAGGGCTGAGGGAGGGAGCGAGGGCCCCAGGCCTGAGGTGCTGCAGATGGGGCGAGCAGGTCACTGCCTATGCACATCTGGAAGCATTTCAGGTCAACAAGGCCATGGCTGCCTGAAAGGTGAGGCATACACACCCTGGCCTGGTGCAAGAAACATGCAGGGGTTTGAAGAGTGTGGTACAAAATATAAATTAATGAATTTGAGTTAACAGGCTTACACACAAACAAACCTGGGCTCCTTCTGTTTTTTGTGGAATTGGAGATAAATGTCAAGGCACAGAATATGTTCACTTGGAGACGGAATAATCATAACATTGATGTAGGAATGATTACTGGCATATCAAATATATAAAATTATCAATAGTCTTTCATGAAGGACAGAGTAGCACTGTTCAGACATATGTATACATTACCAGTAGGATGTAATATTAAACTATATTTAGTACACTGGCCTTCAGAGTGGCATTAAAGAAAAGTTGAAGCTACATATGAATGATGTGCAGTGTTACAAAGTAACGGTAGAGTACTTCGATTACTTTTTTGATGTACTGTAGCGAGTAATGTAACGTGTTAGGCCCACCTCCTATAGTACTCAATTATTTAGTTACAATTTATGCAATCCGTGAGCCAGACAGTAGTCATTCCCAATCTGTTATTGTGTGTGTGTGTGTGTGTGTGTGTGTGTGTGTGTATGTGTGTGTGTGTGTGTGTGAAAGTCGTCCTACAAGCCCCGTCCCCGATAAACCAGCCCCCTCTGTTATTCCTGTTGTTATACCACTATCTCATCTATGCAATTTGACTATGCGAGGACCGACTCGCAGAAAGATGGAAACCTAATCACAGCACCAAAAATCATGATGAACGGTATTTACGGCCACTGCGCAAAACTGCATAGGTGAGATAGGGATATTAGTAGTTAACAGATTATGGGCCAAACTTCGCTGGAGTTTTCATTTTCTTCAATGGAAGAGTACTCTAACTAGTTACTTTTGTCAGAAAGTAACGCTGTAATGTAACTGATTACTTTTTGATGACAGTAATTTTGTAATGTAATTTTGTAAACGTCCGCCAACACTGATGATGTGTAACATTAAAATCAAAACCTCAAAAACATGACCTGTACTAAATTAGGACCATCATCAGGAAGCTACCATTACAGTACATCAGCTACCTTAGAATAACATAATGGTTGTTTTGAGGACATTAAACCAAAAATAGATAGAAACTTAATAGAAACTGCGATGGATTGGCACCCTGTCCAGGGTGTACCCCGCCTATTGCCTGAAGTCTCCTGGGATAGGCTCCAGGTCCCCCGCGACCCTGAACACAGGATTAAGCGGTATAGAAAATGAATGAATGAATGAACTTAATAGAAAGTGATTTAAGTGTTAAAAAAGTCAAAGGTAATTCAGGAATAAGTTGTTTAATTCTAATCATTTAATAATTGTCAGTGATTAAAAAGCAGCATCAAAAGCTATGAAATATAGTTTTAAATAACCCAACACTTTAAATCACACTGGAACTGGACGTTTAAAAAAAATATCAGTATAGTGAAAAGATTTGCAAATCAGCTTGATTGCACTTTTTTTACTTTTGAAAAATATTTGTTATGTATTTTAAGAAGAGAAGAGAAGAGAAAAGAAGAAGTATTGAGGGCCAAACAAGTCAGATCTGAGGTTAATAAAACAAGCATTTACTACACGTTCTAAATAAATCATTTTCTCACACAGCTCCACAGAGATGTATACAACTTCAACCCTGTTTAAAGTCACACCACTCTGACTCACACTTCTGTCATTAATCACTAAAATAACATGATGGGATTTTTTTTTATTATTATTGGCATATTAGTTAAAAGGGGGAAAAAATAATTGTGTGCCATGATGTGGTTTTACTCTGTTGCCTGCAACAGAGCTGTTAGGAACACAATAAGTGATCTGTCCTTTTGAACCACTCCTAATATGCTTGATTACTGCTTGAAATGCAAGTCTCTTTATTCCCATATGCTTTGCATTTATGAAATGGCATACAGATAAAAAACAACAACAACAAAAAAAAAAGGAAGTATAAGTTGTCCTAATTACATTGGTGTTAGTATGAGAAGTTACATGTATCACCAACAGCTACGTGTCAGTGGTACAGTACAGTAAGCTATATAAAATGAAATGTATGTAAGACATGACCTTCCTCGTTTACCACAACAAGGTTAACTGTTCAGTTGGTAGATGTTCCTTCAGCTTTCTACAGTTCAGGTGGATTACTCATTCACTTCTAAATGAGCTGGGAAATCCAATATTGTTTTTTTTCCACGTCTTGGGTAAAAACTCAGACTACATTCATCCACTTTGAAGAGCACAATTCCTTCAGTTGACTCTAAATATAAAGCCACAAAAAAATGGGGTTAAATCATCCAGACATTAAGTCTGCCTTGCAGTCTCCACATAAGTCCAGATATATGAAGAGTCTCATTTCCTTATTAAAGGATCTTCATTCATCAGCAGTGATGAAGATCGTAACCAAAAAAAAACAAAACAAAAAAAACAAGCCAGCATATAAAGGCAGGGAAGAAGGATCATAATTCCAGAAGGAGGGTAGGACTGTTCTATTCCCAATGGAGTTTTGAAGAAAAAGGGGAATCTCAGACAAATTTGTCCTGTTCTTTAAGGCCTTCTAAGGCATCCAACTCCTTTGAGGCTTCCTCTTTGTCATTTCCATCCTCCCTTCTTTACTCTCTCACCCCCTCGTCTGTCTCAGTTAACAGTGGGGACCTGGTTGAGGCTGTACTCCTTGGCTTTTAGTCTTAGGTTAGCGATGCTGTTGGCCATGTTCATTCCCTGGGTGGAAGTGGTGTTGGCACAAGTGGGTGGGTAGGTTGCCATTGTGCTGGTGAACAGGAAACGAGCAATGAGCAAGAATGAGTGCACAAATATAAAAAACAAATAATATAAAAAAATCTATAAACATCTCTAAATAATCTCTAACTATACAGGCATTTCAGATGTTATATACATACATACATACATACATATATAGAATAAATACAGTATATATAATATGTTATCTTTTGGCTAAGATGACTATTTGGTTCTCTCATTGTTATTACACATCTGAGATTGTTTATTTATTGATTTAGTTGAAAATGAGATATAGTAAAATTAAAAAAAGAAAATTAGTACTTGCTTTCTGTGGGCAGCATTTTCTGAGGCACTCGTACTGGCCCTCCCTCCGAACTCGGAAACCAGCTTAAGAATATATAAATAGTTATTAAAGCTTTATGTGTACTTTATTGACACGTAAACATTGTGCACATCAGTGCATTAGGCAAAAAGACAACCGCAACTCTGCATTAGCTTGTTTTACTGGCCTCCTCCTTTCTAGTCATAAGCATAAATATGCCAGAAAGTGGTTAAGAAACACATTTGCACAGTCAGAAATTGAGCTTTTGGCCCGAGTCAGCTGTTTCGTACCGCTTGAAGGAACCAGACTTCAGTGTAGACCATAACCAGTGTAACCAGAGACACAGAAAATCCTGCCCAGTGAAGCTTTCCTCCTCAGTCTGTTAGCATATATCATATAGCCCAGAGGTCACAGGGCACAGAGGTGGATTTAGCATGGTTTGTTTTCAGATTATCACCTAACAGTGAAGGGTTTGGTTCCTGATCTCCACTTCTTCCCCACTGAGAAAAACTACTACACAGAACGGCTTAGAATGTACATCTTTATGTTATTACACTTTTTTATTTGCAGATTACCTTTTTTGTTATTTTGCTTATTTCAATAGAGAAACAGCCATTTTCTGTTTTAGTAAAAACATGCAAATAGCCAGGTGAGTTAAAACAAGTCAAACTGCTGGAAATAAGTGTATAAGACCAGGCTAGTAACACAGATATAGAAGAAGTCATGTGCTGAGAGGAAATGAAACAAAAACAAACAGATAGCTGGAGGGCATGCTGGTGGGGCATAAGCATGGCACAAATGACACGTTAAGGTTACTAGGGTTACCTGTAAGGGTTGGCGCTGCCCCAGGATAAGTAGTCATTGGGACGTGGGGCGGGTCGAGGCACGATGGGCTGCTCCACCGCCGTCACGTCCCCTGAGTACGACTTGAGGAGTGAGGCATTCTTACTGGCCAACATGGCCCGCTCGTTACGGCGGAATTTGGCTCGTCGGTTCTGGAACCACACCTATAAGACCAGAGAGGAAATTATTGCTTTTAAAGCAATTATGAAAATCCAGAGGTTACACAGAAGGCATAATCAAAGAGTCTAGTGTATATATGTGATATAAGGGGCATTATTGTCTGTTTTGGTGCATGGTAAATTATACACGAAGATCAAAAAATTACTGGAATAAAACTTTTTTTTTCACTGCTTGGCTGATTCTCTTGGTAAACATAAAATGTAATAATGCATGTATAATGTATAACGTATAATGTGTAAAAATGTAATAATAGATATTATTATTATTATTATTATTATTATTATTGTTGTTGTTGTTGTTGTTTTTATTATTACTACTACTACTACTAATAATAATAATAATAATAATAATTATTATTATTATTATTGTTGTTGTTCTTGTTATTGTGTTATTACTTAAAGACATTACAATGAAAGTGTTTAAGTAATGTAAAATATGATGCATTAATTCATTTACATGGTTTCCATGTAAAATGATGCAGTATGGAAATTATTTTGTAGCTGCGTTTTTAAGCGAGGCACACTGCTAAAAATCTCTAGAAAACTTGGATGTGGAATTTTTGCTAATTGCGGAAAACTCTTCTGAATTTTTCTCATCACATGTCATCCTAAAACTTGAAAACACATTTTAAACCTAAACATGTGGCTTGCTGTTGATGCTTTTGTGTTCTAATCCTGACTTCAGCAATATGGAGCATCTTGAGTGCAAATAGAAATATCATAAAGTGTTCCTGTGTGAACCACAGACAGACAAATGCTGCAGAAGATATGTGTGATGCAATAAGCCCTCACAAGCCTTGTACAGTACAAGGATGAAATGCTAGGCATGGTAGAGTGGCACTCATTTTTGTCTAAACAATGGTGTAGGAGCAGAACCAGGCTCCCTTCCCAAGCCAAGGTCTGGTGGAGGCGCAGTGTCCGGTTACGCAGCGCCTCAGGAATGAGCTCAAAGTCGCTTTTATCAAAGCCTTTCGGAATCACTCACCCTCTCTGGGACACATTAATTGCAGATGTGTTTTCTCTCGCATTTCTCTCTTTCTTTTCCTCTCTATCGTTCTCTCTCCCTTTCACTGTCTCTCTCTCTCTTCATCTGTAAATGGGCACAATCCCCATCTTTTAGCAAAAAGGTCCCTCTCATTATAACATGTGGAGACCGGCTCAGGCCTGAAGCATGTGCTTTCAGTCTGCTCTCTTCCATGTAGAGCCCTGATGGGAACATTTTTAGTGCCATTATGGTTGATACATGAATTATCACAGAACCAGACTAACGTCTTTATACACTTGTTAACTCAATGTGTATGTGATATATTTATTTTTAGACATATTTGTGTCGAGAATATGGACAGTTGTCACAAGAATTAGTTGAATTTACATTACTGTCTGATACACCACAATATAAAATGATTATGATTGCCGTCCCTCGCTGACTGCTGTATTCTGAGGTTTTTACTCAAATCAAATGCAAACCCAATCAGAACTGAGCTGATTAAAAGGCCAGAGTAATTTGAGAAGCTGGATGCACATGGACTTTAGGCTTACTACCTGTACTCTGGCCTCGGTGAGATTGACCCTACGAGCCAGATCCTCTCGCACAAAAGCGTCGGGGTAGTGCGTCCTCTCGAACACTCGCTCCAGAGCCTGTAGTTGGCTGCTGTTGAACGTGGTCCTGTTTCTCCTCTGCTTACGCTTCTTCTTTTCCTCAGAGTTCAGCTGTTCATCTGGTCACATCGTCACACATCAGACATAAAGTGTTATTCATTATTTTCAATTCACAGACATCATGCTAACAGATGTGTGTGTATGTGTGTGTGTGGAGGGGGGGGTGGTTGATGCATTAGCTAAACTGGAAATTAATTCTGTTATTAAAATTATGATACTGTACAAGTCGCTATTGTGACAGCTAATACAATGTAATAATAAAATAAAATACAAGTATATTTAATTAGGTTGTCAAATTTAATTTGTCTGAATTTATTGTATGTTTTTATTTGGTATGAAAAAAGAAAGAAGAATGCCTCCACTAATTTAAACAATAATACAATAATGCAACCAATTTTAAATTAGTTCAAGCTAGTTAATGTTAGCCTAGTGTAACAAACGTTTGCTAGCAAGCTTGTGATTTTTACATTAAAGCTTGTTTACATTAAAGCTTGTCAGGTTTATTTAAGAGATCTAATAGGCAATAATTAAAACATTAATATAGATGTTAAATTGAAATGACGTTTTATTTAAATAATAAATTATGGTATTATAAGAAAAATGCCCTAAGTAAACATTACAGTAAGGCTAATAATTAATTGTATATTATTTGTATATTACTATAATAGGATGATATATATATTGATTGATTGATCGTACCAAATATGGTACAAAATGGGAATTCTGCTGCAGCCAGTTACTGTCTGTAACTTCACATAGTATATTTTGGAGCATATGTTACATCTAAAACAACAGCAAATAAAAAGAAATTCTGAAAGGTCCTTTAGTGCTATTTTGGTCTGACAGTTTCTGCAAAACATTCATCTGAGGGAACCTTGTTGCTCCTTTACATTTTGTGTCTAAATAAGTGTGAATTTGGTTAATATTTGGTTCATAAATTAATCGTATTATTATTATTATTATTATTATTATTATTATTATTATTATTGCTCACATAGACTAGGCGGGGAAATATTCACACAAGCACCGATTATGCAACAAACCCCGCGGTAATTAGTTACACTTATTTACAACATGCCTGATTGGTCAGCACATTAATAATCACTGCATCTGATTGAGTGTTCGGTAGAAGCCCTCACCTGTACCTGTCCAAGAGATTTATAAAACATGTCTATCGCAATTGTCATTGTAATAGGCAAATTAATTCAAAACACAATCTTTCAATTGTACATACACTAATCAGCAAGTTATTGTGATGTTTATTTTTGTTTTTATGTATTTATTTATTATTTATTTTAATTTCCCCACATGAAATAGGGCTAATTGCGCAGACATGGCAGCGGAGGCTGGAGCATAATTAGCTCAGCCTGTTTGTGGGAATCATTAGTGTATTCAAGAGCTCGTTAAACTCCCGCACTTTATTGAGAATTCGGTTTAACGCAGTTGTCAGGTGAAACACACGCACACACGGACATGTATGCACGCATTGTTGTGCGGTATGTATTTTTACTTTCCTCTTCATTTTTTTTAAAGAACATTCAGCACAGAAAGAAAAAATTACGGTATAATGTCAGTATTTTACTTGTCAGTCCCATGACACAAATTTATCTTCTTCGCCATTGCAAACGTGTTTTCTACTACAAATATATTGATGAAAACAAAACTGCGTATGATAAATAATTAAGAAAATTGTCAAACAGGCCTATATATAGGTTTTTAAATGAACAAAATGAATAATAATAATAATAATAATAATAATACCCGCGACCCTGATCATAGGATAAAGCGGTATAGAAGATGAAAGAAAGAATGAATAAATGAATGAATGAATAATAATAATAATAATAATAATAATAATAATAATAATAATAATAATAATTAATAATAATAATAATAATGATGAAAACTCAAATGCTGTTGAAAATGTTCGGGATGTTCCAGAGAAAAAGCATCATGTTAAATATTTTATTTTCATTATTTGTTTTTTATTAGGCTACATTTGTCCCCTCATTATCTTATGACATCGTCAGATCTGAGTCCTTAATTTGTTGTATAATAATGTGAAATACAGTGCTGTATGTAACTGTGTCTAGCGCGCACCCGCCGCAAAACGCGCTCACATCACCAGCATAATTTATGGCCTGTACTTATCATTACAGCATATTTATAGCCGACGTTATAAATGTGTATTACAATTAATACATTTTGATGTAATTAAATTTTCAAATTCGTATTAAAAAATGTAAATTGCATAAAAAATACATTTATAAATTTAAGGGAACATTTATGTAGAATATCTGTTTTATTTATTTATTTTATTTATTTAAAGAACCTATTTAAAATGAAATGCTACTTAATAGAGCCACTCTCCAGTGCTGTGTAACATTTAATGCAGAACACGGTTGCGTGAGTTTGCGTAATCTACTCACGTGTTAATGTGAGAAAATGCTGTGCTAAGTGTTAATAAGAGTAGCGGCCCAGTGATCGTGCGCTGGGTAGAGGAGGGGTATATGCATTGATCTTCATAGCAAGGCCTCTATCTATCAACAGTATACATTTCACCGTAAAATAACTTTTAGCCGAATAAGACTTCTCGCTCCCGAGTTCACTTATAGAGCAAACCCTTCCCTGGAGTTCTGGCCTCTGGCTTGGACACTGATGATTCTAAGAACCGTAACAATGTTAATGTTACAATGTCTATTATTAAAGCAGCTGTGTCTTTGAAATATATTTATTAGAAATTGCGCACTGCCTGGATGTTCTGTGCGCTCTCGAGGCTGCACTTACTGTCCGGTTGCGCCGTGTCGCTGCCGCTGGTCAGACCCGGAGACTCCAGCATTGTCCTGCCCGCCTCCGCCGCGTTCTCATCCGCCTGCGCGCCCACCATCTCCCCTGCTTCTTCCAAATCCAACAGGTGGCTCACCGAGAAGTTCTTCTTGGCGTGCAGGTTGTCCACGTTGGCTGTGATGGGGCTCTCGAGTCTGCTGGGCACCGCCACGGCTCGTCTGTCCATTACATGCGCATAGCTAGAAGTCATGACGCAAACAGGCTAGCTGAGAAAAAAAGCGCAGAGCAACAACAAACAGTCCCTTGCATAGGCGACCGGAGTGTATTAGAAAACGTGTCTCCAATAAATGTTAAATACGTTTTCTTTCTTTCTTTTTTTGTCGTTTGTGAAAGTAATCTTGATCACGGATCCCTGGGTTGGTGTCTTACGTTAGCCTACGTGGAACTGTCAATTCCGCTGAAAAAAACAAAACCTCCGCTGTTTTGAAGCGCGTTTGGACGCACAGAAACAAGCTCGCCACGAAACGCCTTTTCTCCTGTTCCGACTTAGTTTCCTTCCTCATAGAAAGAGAGGGGCAGAGCGAGAGAAAAGAGAGAAAGAGAGCAGGAAAGCTTTCAGTCTACGCGTGCCTGTGACTGAGCGCAGTTTGCCGGAATGCCGCTGCCTAAACACATGCGCGCACTCGTAAATGCGGGCTGTCCCGTGAGCGCGCGGAGGCTGGACACACTGCCGCTTCGTCGAAGCTCCGTATCCAAGCACTACACACACCCCCACAGACGCACGCACACACACACACACACCCGCACACGGACTCACTGACTCGTGGCACTTCAAACGTTAGGCAAACGAATTAGGCCCCCGGGAGAGAAGATCGGACTAATAAGCACACATAATTACGCAGCCAAAAGGTTTTTGTGTCGTCTCTGAGGTTGTACAGACCCCTGGTGTGTCTGCTGTTCTGTCCCCTCCACCGACTACAGCAAGCAAAAGTCGCTCCAAAGCGTGCGTAGAAAACAAGAAACAGAGGATGTAAAATTATGAGTATATGTGAGGGCGGGATTCTGAAGTCATGTGTCGATAATGTAGAGCGAGGGATTCCCTAATTAGTGAAGGATGTGATTAATGACCAGTTTCAAGAGCATCTGGTGCAGGGAACTCACCTCCACTTTGTTTTACTGTGGCTTCACCAATAAGACATGGAAATCATCTAAAAGACAAGGCTGTGTTCTGCTGAAACCAGAGCGCACTGCATTCAAAACCAAAAACGATTTCTTAAATTCTCAGTAAAACAGGGATATGAAAGCAATTCAGTGGAGGGAAAAAAACGCATTTTACAAATCTCCTGTTTGGAGATTCTGTTTTTTGACCCCAACCGAAATCCTGTCTAAACTAGATCTATTCTATTATTTTTCTATCTATTTTTGTTATTTATATAGGTAGATGTCACTCACTAATTGAGTCAGACTTTTGAACACCTGGGTATGCGCCTTTTGGCAGGTAGGCCTACAGTGTGCTTTAATGGACGCCGTCTATATGCTTCTCATTGCCTCAGATATCACTTTAGCGTTCCAAGCCCCCAGATCCAGGGGGGGGAAAGAACACTTGATGCCATCAAAGGCAGGAGGATTGAAACCAGATGTGCCGCTCTCGTTCTTTCCGTGTATTTAATTAAGCCGGTGGTGGGACAGAGTTCACGTTTTTCTTCATTAGTTTTCCCTCCACATTCCTGCTCCTGCCTCCGCTTTAGCGCGCTGCCATCAGCCCTGCCAGGGTCCGAGCTCAGTTCTCAATCCTCACAATTAACTTTTAATCAGTCCTGGTTTTCCCCTGTACTATCTTTTGTTAATAGCATCTTGTCGAATACATAAGGCGCACACAACTCCCGACAGTGATTAGAAATATTTTTATGTCTTACAAAAGGTGAAGGCTATAATAAGTTGCCTAGAATATTATTATTGTTATTGCGTCACCATATCAACATGGAAAGTAATGGCAAAATGGTGAGCATTAGCTCAACCTTAGGTCAGAAAAAATCATTTTAGATAAATAACAAAAGATATCAAAGTCATAGTAGTAGTGGTAATAATAATAATAATAATAATAATAATAATAATAACTCCGACTTATTTATCTGATCAGATGTTTTTTTCAAACACAAGATTAAATACTATCTAAGTACCAAAACACTATATTTAATCAAGCTTCTGAAAAGTTTCGTTATCGCGAATTAACGCGTCGAATTTCAATAAAGAACAATTAAAAAAAAATTTCTATTACAAAAAAACTCTTGCGTTTCTTGGCAAATCTTTTAGTTTTTGAAACATTCATCATAAACTTTTTGCGTCTTATTTCATGAAATTGTACCCTGGATCTGATTGTTGTTTAAGAACAAAAGAAGCTTAACGACATAATTTTATTGTCAAGGACGAAGGTGAGACGACAACGACAAAATGACCTGACATCATTTAAAGATCACGGGGGAAAGAATGTGATGAAGTGCAGTAAATAAAAAAAAGAAATTAAGTAAAAATTGAAGGGAAAATACCGTAAGGGCCACACACACACACACACACATACACACATATACTGCATATATTGCTTATATAAGCAAAGACAATAATTATATATATATGTGTGTGTGTGTGTGTGTGTGTGTGTGTACTGGTTATTAATGTTCGTTATTACGCATTCGTTAAAAAAACAAAGACAGCAAGCCGATTCAAAAGTGTCAGTCATCATCTTTCTATATATTTGATAAATGTCTTGCTTATCTAATAAAATAATTCCTATTATTCCTTTCTTCTCTTTAACGAATAAAGGTAAAGCTGATATGCAAATATGATTAATAAACTTGGCAAACTGAATACTTTGGGAGCTGGTTATAGGAGTTATTTTTTTTTATTTGACACTTGATTTAATAGCGCTTTGTGTGTATGTGTGTGTGTATGTGTGTGTGTGTGTGGGGCGGGGGGGTGCGCTATAGCTAATTACCGCATCGCGATTAGACATCAAATAACAGCGGTCTGATGTGTGTTTAACGAAACCAACATTTACAATGTGAATATGTGTGTGAAATTAATGCACTGAATGTGTCGTGACTTATAAGAGGTCTGATTCCTGCGCTATTGCATTAAGTAGAATATAAATAGCTGTAAATAGCTATTATTATTATTATTATTATTATTATTATTATTATTATTACATTACGTGTGATACTGCTACTACTCCTGACAATAATAATAATAATAATAATAATAATAATAATAATAATAATAATAATAATAATAATAATAATTCATGTGTTTATCAGTATAATAAGCGAAGCAGTGGAGAGCGAGCTGAATGCCTGTGCGTGTGTGTGTGTGTGTGTGTGTGAGAGAGAGAGAGAGAGAGAGAGAGAGAGAGAGCGCTCGTCAGGAACCTGCCTGCATGACTCCGGCTGTAATGTCTGAGACAGGACTGAAGGGCTGGTTGTGAATTCCCTAGTCGATGTAATCAAGAGAGCGCAGAACGCGTAGAGTCAACACACACACACACACACACACACACACTGTTAATGGTAATTAGGGAAATAAACGCGGACAGAAGAACACGGAGTTGCTCTAATCAGCAGTGCAGGGTCAGAGCAGCAAAGCAGCAACATTCCCCCAACTGGAACACAATCCGAGCATGAAGCACTCACTGAGTCATTAATGTGCTCCTGTTCAGAGTACAAACCCTTAAAGAGTGCCGTGCAGGAGGACCGACCAGTCTGGGCAAATGCCATATATATATATACAGCTCAAATTTTTATGTATGCATAATTTATAAGTACATTTCTTCAAAAAGAACAATAGCATTTTATACAGTACCGATGCCGAGCTTTTCAGAAATTTAATTTTAATGCATTGCTCCTTAGTAGTTATTCATTTCGGTAGGCATAAACTACACCCTTTCATCAAGCTCTGAATTAAAGCAGGTTGCAGTATGCAGAACCTGCTTCACATGAGACTGCCATAAAAAGTTGATCGAGACATTTTTTGGACTTCTCAGGTTACTAGGCTTTTTTCAACTTGTCTGGGTCGAACAGAGCTATATAAATCAGCTGCAGTGCTGCAGAGCCTCCATCTCTCTCTCTCTCTCTCTCTCTCTCTCTCTCTCTCTCTCTCTCTCTCTCTCTCTATCTCAAGTTCAAGTTCAAAGGTTGCTTTATTATTATCATCACAAATATTAAGATTTCTTTTGCCAAAGCTTGGATACAGACTTTGTGAACAAATCAGAAATTGACCACAGAAATATCTCTCATGCTCACTGCTCCAAAACCACATGGGTACTGTAAGGCCAACCCCTGACCAAACTGCCACCATAATCAGTTTCCTTCAGGCATTTAAGTATCTTTTCAGTATGTTCTGTCTCTGCTGGATTACATTTGGTCATATAATTTTATATCTACTATAATAGAGAATAATTGTCATTATGGTGGGCTAGTATTTCCAAAATAGACAGGTTCAAAGACAGAAAATATGCACATTTGTAATAAATTTTATGCTCAAGAAATGCCTTTAAAGTATATGGAAGATATCAATCAACAGTCCAATATAAAGATAGGAAATGGAACAATATGGTCCAAAAGATCTGATCAGGATCATCTTCACTCATAACAAGAAAAATCAAAATAGTGAATAACTGAACAACTTGGAATGCACTAATGGTCAGTTTAGGTTTTATAAAAAAATATAGAGAACTACTTCTGCCACTTACAAATATTTCTGCATATTGCCTCATGTAAAATTATCATCATAATTTTAAGACTTTAAATCATCATTAAGATATTGTCATAATTTATTTTTAAATAGTATTTCATAATCATGAATTCATGAGAATTCATGAGTTTTGAAGTCATAATTTTAAAATATAATACTAAATGACTTGGTATCTCATTATTATGAGATACTAAGTCATAATTTCAGGACAGTGGCTTCACAAAATAATCACTTATTTTAGTTTTAGTTTTATTAAAGTTTCTAATTACAAAGTCATCATTGTGATGATCTCACAATATGTTACATGTTTAATTGTTTATTGTTTAATACATCTAAAGTTTTGGGGTCTTATTTTATACAATACCCGGATCTTATGCTCACCCTGGACAACACTCAGACCTTATATTTTTGCAAGCAAATTTTGGGTCAAAGTGGACAATCAACTGGACTTTTTTCTCTCTAGTTGCTCTCGCAGAATTCTCCTTTACAACATCATAAAGATTTGTTCCATTTCACCCATTTCAGGCTACTCGTGTGTTTGTTCAGTCCCTTATTGTTTCTACAGTAGACTAGGCTCCCAGTGCCTCTGTGCACCATTTGCTCTCTGCAACTGATCCAACTTAATGCAGCTGCCGAATTATTTACACCTATAGACTTAAAAAAAAAAATCACCTTGCCTACAAACCCCAAAATGGCCCGGCCGCACTTTCCTCAAAGCATTTATCACCACTCACACTTAACATCTAGAACACTTTTATTTAAATTCTATTTAAATTCTATTTTATCATACATTTTATTACACTATTTAAATTGTTTAAAATTGTATTTTATTACTTATTTTTTACATTTGTAAATTTTACAGATAAAGTTTTCTATATTTGTATAATTTTCTGATATTTCATATTTTATTTCTCTTACAATTGTTTTTGTCTGTTAAATTTGTTTTTCACAGGTGGTTATATAAGCATTTCATTGCATATTTCATACTGTTTATGTGACAAATAAAACTTTAATTTGAATTTTGAACCACACTTCTACAGTTTCTCTACCACTACTTCCCTGGTCTCACCATCTGTCAGGGTACAAAGAAGACCTGCATCAACAATCTTTTCTGTTCTGGCACCTTGTAACAGCTGAGTAACTGACTATTTTTACACAATAACTAATGGCTTTTCATTCCAAAGTATTTACATTAGCACTTTATTAAAACATGTTGTTTATGTGCTTTTCATAGTATAGGATTATCACAAATCACCTCAAAAATAGTTTTTTTAGACTGATAATATTCTCACTCTATGATCTAGTGACACAGTACCAGAACGAGGCTGAAGCACTTCTGTAAGTCACTCAGGATAAAGGCATGTCAGTTGTTATAAATGTAAATGTAAAAATCAAGCCACAATTTTGAGGTCTGTGAAACCCTGACTTCTTATACCATAATCACAACTTTTGAGCTCATAATTATAAATAAATTATTTGAATATTAATTATTATTATTATTTAGTATATCCAAATTAAACAGTTTTCATAATGCTTTCATAGCTTCCAAATAAGTTTTAAAAACAAGATAATTTAAAAAGCACAAAATAATCACTTGTTTTCTTATGATTGACTTCATATCTCATAACTATTTATTAATCAAATTCATAAATAATTTTTTTTTGAAAATTAAGTCATTGTCATAATTTTCTTTTGCTTATCACAGCAATGCTGGGTTTACTTGTTGAACTTGTTGAACTTCTTTTATTTCTGAAAACCCCCAAAGTTGAATACTTGTGTCCCACATAATGGGGGTTTCTTCTATTTCTTCTAAAGATCTATGCTGTATAATCTTTCTGTGGCAGATTAAAATGAGATTCAAAGATTTAAGTGGAAGCCCATTATTATAATGATTAATGAAACTACTGCCTAGTTATTCAAATTATATCTCATCTCATAATTATAACTTGATATTCTAAAATAATTACGTAGTAACCCAAGTTTATGACTCTATCATGAAATTATGACTTGACAAATCAGAGATATGACTTAATTAAACAATAGACTTTTCTTTGAGTGGCAGAAATTCTGTCTTCATCACACTATTACATTCTGAACTCGAGCTAGGTAAACCAACATTAATAAGGTATACAATATCTGGTATTAAATCTGGAAACATTAAATCTGGACCTTCAATTTTCTTGAGATGTTTGAATTACACATTAAACATTTCACTATATTTTCAGATAAACTTATGACAGCTCAGACAGCGAGTGTAAGGTCTGTTACTGTTACTACAGTATGCATTTTATTAAGTACACCTGCCCATTCATGAAATTAACTAATACACCAATCATGTGGTAGCAACACAATGCATTAAATCATGTACAAACAGGTCAAAAGTTTCAGTTAATGTTCACATCAAACATCAGAATGGGGAAACAAGTGTGTTCTCTGTGACTTTATCTGTGTGATGGTTGTTAGTGCCAGATGGGCTGGTTTGAGTATTTCAGAGACTGATGATCTCCTGGAATTTCCATACACAGCAGTCTCTAGAGTTTATACAGAATGATGCGAAAAATGAAAAATCACTAAAGAATGACGGTCTGTGAAAGGAAACGCCTTGTTGATGAGAGTGGTCAGAGGAAGATGGCCAGATCGATCCGAGAAGCCAGGAAGGATTAACTCTGCAAAAATACTATAAAGAATTTAAGTAGCACAAAAAATGTTTTTGATGCATGTTCAAAATTTTTGTTACTTTGTTCTATAAAACTTAATAGACCTGCAGAAGATCTCTGAGAAGACCTGAGATTTAGTTCATTATATATATTTCCTTTTAAGCAAAAAAGCTATTTAGAATTCTCTTATTTCTACACTGCTCTAAAATATTCCCAATGTACACAAAAGCTCTGTCTGTCCTTTACAATCATTCTTTCTCTTTGCTCAGTCTTGGATGGATTATAGAGTCTATTAAAATTTCCATTTGCGTCTTATGAGATCTGCCTATAGACATGTTTAGATTAATTGTTGGGAAAAACTGAGGCCATTTCTATTTCAGCTTAGGCCTTTTTACACTAGCAAGCATGGTGGTGTTGTGGTTAGCACTCTGGCCTCGCATCTCCAAGTCGATCATTCCATTCCTGCCTCCTGGGTCCATAGGCTTGAAGTTTGCATGTTCTCCCCTTGCATGCTTGATGGGTACCCTAGTTTCATCAGAATTGTGATTGTGCCATGTGATGGATTGGTACGCTGACTAGTGTCATGTGGCTCCAGGCCTCTCACAACCCTGTACAGGAGAACTGGCACAGAGAATGAGTAACTTCCACTTATTGAACAAGGCATGATCCATTGTGGGCATATTTTCAAGCAAAAGCCATTATGTCATGATGAGCCAATTGTAGCACTTCTTACTGTCATGTGATCTGTGAAGCAAAGAAACTTCCTGTGCAGCACAGCGACAGCTGCAAGTGGTTCAAAGGGTTTTTGGATAATGTTGATTTCAAAGCTTTTGGTTATAATCAGAGGTGGAAAGTAACGAATTACATTTACTCGCGTTACTGTAATTGAGTAGCTTTTTTGTGTATTTCTACTTTTTAAAGTAGTTTTTAAAATCTGTAATTTTACTTTTACTTAAGTACGTTTTGTTTGAAGTATTGTAATTCGCTACATTTTAAATCATATTCGCTACTGAGTAAAAAATAAATGAATGAAAATGATAAAATAATGATAATATTACGCTCGCGTGTGTGTATCATGTCCTGGTCGCGCACCGCTCCAGACTCCACTCCAGGTTTTCTGACTGTCCCCACATCGGCATCTTCCTGACCTTCCACACGGTCGCTTCCGCCCTGAGAGTGACGTCATCGACTAGCGCGACCACACACAAACCGAAGAGAGACGCGGGAAAGATTGTGATTTTGCCGTTTTGATATTTGGTTGTGTATTCCGGTTTTGACTTTTTGCCTCCCATTGACTTTGATTATTGCTTTTTCCCTTTGGTTTGGTTGGTCTTTGTATATATTTGTAGATAATTTCACTGTATGTTTCTGCACTCACTAGTAGGGGCATGGTTGCCATTTATTTTGGGAAGAGGGAATTTATTCACTGTTTTTGGTTTAGGGAGTCCGGGAAGGTACCTGTATTTTTTTGTAAGTGGGTTTTTATTTTATTTATTTATTTTTGGCAGGTAATCTATCTACTAAATATAAATCCCATTTATTTTATTTTATTTTATTTTGGGTCCACCCTGAATCTGATCCTCCTCCTCCTGTTGTGTGTGTGTATTTTTTTTTGTTGTTGTTGTTGTTGTTGTTGTTGTTGTATATACAAACCTCATTATTTCATCAGTTAATGATTGGATGTAGTTCTTTCTGCCATATACCACCATTTCCATACAGTTTAAAATAGAACCCTGAACCATTCTTTTGCTGTATGACCCTAGACTGGGACGTAACACCATATTTAAGTGACCACTTTGATTTTCAAGCACAAGAAAGACAACAGCTTTATTATGCAAAGGTGTTCCTTCAGTTAAAAACAACTAGTTTGAGATTTATATCTGCTCATCTTTTTTGAACTACGCTAGAATGCCTCATCCCACCCTCGCTGTTAAAAAAAAAAAAAAAGTAACTCTAACTTTTACTCTGAGTAATTTTTTTTAATGAGCTACTTTTTACTTTTACTTGAGTAGATTTTTATAATGGTAACTTTACTTGTACTTAAGTAAAATTTCACTGAAGTAACAGTACTTGAGTACAAAATTTTATTACTCTTTCCACCTCTGGTTATAATCAACAAAAATCTTTGTAATTAAAAGGTTTTTTTTTGTGTAAACCAACACTTTTCACTGTGCCACTACTTTCTCTTTGACTCTCTATAAAATCACAACCAATCAATAAAAAAATTACAATAAACTAACATATTATTGATACTAAGTTGCATCCTTAAATTACCACAAACAGAACTGCAGGTTGATTTATCAGTTGTGACAAAACTCTGGGAGTGGATTTAGAGCTTTTTGCAAAATCTGGAAAAATTCACACTCCTATGCACACTCCATGTAGTTATCTCATTTTGCCTGGTGAGATGCATGAGAAAGACACACCACACCTTCCAAATTGAGCTGGAAATTATTGACATGTCAAAGTGGGCAGTAGGTATGGAATTAGAAACAACCAACAATTAAAACCGATTAGAAACAAATGACCTTCCAGTGTGCATCACATGGATGGACTGTTTGACATGATGTTCTTGTTTCAATACTACAGAAAGAAAAGCAATAACAAATCTGTTGTTTTTTGTTGTTACAGGATAATTTCTGTAAGGTTGTTAGAGCTCTGTTGAAGAGCTGGTTTTGGGTTTCTGAAATAAAATGGCACCATTTAAGATCCATAAAGTTTAAGAAGAACTGATCTTTGATAGAAATAGCAGGCTCATATTCATCTGATGTTCTCTTGAAGATAGGCTAAGAAGTGCCTTAAGAGAGAAGGGAATAGAAGTCTTTCAAGAAATGTGTCTGTTGAATAGAGTGTGTAATTCTTCTACTCTGTCTTGGCTGTATCTAATTTTTGGCTGTATCACCATATGAGCACTGAGCACTGATGAAGCACTAGGTTCTAATGTGAGAATATAATCTTCAGGGCAATATATTTCAGGATGAGTATAGTGTAGATGTTCTTCTGGATTTGGGAGCTTTTTTTGTATTCATTGCATTCCTTAATTCCATTTTCTTTAACTCCAACACAGATTCTCAGCATGTATTCACTCACGTGGATGCCAGATAAATGGGCTAAACTCTGGTCGCCCAGCATAACGTCCACTTTGATGATGCTGTTTTGGATAGACTTTTCTAAGTCTTACTTTGAAGCAGGACTTCACTGAAAGCCTTTCCCACAAACCCAAGTGCTGACAGAGCTGTGGCATTGATGAAATGTACTCTTCATCTTCCCTGCCGTGCAATGATAGTGGCTTGAATTCCTTCAATGCCCACAGGAGGAGGTCCAGAGTGTAAGGCTTTACTGTAACTGTTACTGTTATTACACTTCAGTCTGTCTTTGCGGTTGTCCAAGTATCTGTGGACACCTGATCAAACCAATATGTGCTTTTGAACATCTGATGTATTCTCATTTTGCTGATATATTAACCTCCACTCGTCAGGGAAGGCTTTCCACTTGATTTTGGAAAGCACATATTGTGATTTGTGATCATTCAGCCATAAGAGCATCGGCGTAGTCAGGAACTGATGTTAGGCAAGAGGGCTTGGCATGCAGTCAGCATTTATATTCATCCCAAACCCTTGGCAAATCATATCTTCATTTTCATTGACATTCTAGACAAATATTTGCTTCCACTTTGTTGCCACATATTTGCAAATGCGTATATAAAGTATGGGTATAAAGTATAGGTCTTTGTTCTATATTTCTTCATATATTTTCTATATTGTGTATTTTTGTTGTACAGTTATTTTATTTATTTTAATTTTATATTTTATTTTATTCTTTCTTAGTTAAATTTACCTTCTATTTTATTTTTCATATTTATTTTCTAATCATAGTCTTTTATTTTAAGGTCACGAGCAGTTGTCTAAGCATTTCACTGCATATCGTACTGTGTATGACTGTGTACAGGTCCTTCTCAAAAAATTAGCATATTGTGATGAAGTTCATTATTTTCTGTAATGTACTGATAAACATTAGACTTTCATATATTTTAGATTCATTACACACAACTGAAGTAGTTCAAGCCTTTTATTGTTTCAATATTGATGATTGTGGCATACAGCTCATGAAAACCCAAAATCCCTATCTCAAAAAATTAGCATATCATGAAAAGGTTCTCTAAACGAGCTATTAACCTAATCATCTGAATCAACTAATTAACTCTAAACACCTGCAAAAGATTCCTGAGGCTTTTAAAAACTCCCAGCCTGGTTCATTACTCAAAACCGCAATCATGGGTAAGACTGCCGACCTGACTGCTGTCCAGAAGGCCATCATTGACACCCTCAAGGAAGAGGGTAAGACACAGAAAGAAATTTCTGAACGAATAGGCTGTTCCCAGAGTGCTGTATCAAGGCACCTCAGTGGGAAGTCTGTGGGAAGGAAAAAGTGTGGCAGAAAACGCTGCACAACGAGAAGAGGTGATCGGGCCCTGAGGAAGATTGTGGAGAAGGACCGATTCCAGACCTTGGGGGACCTGCGGAAGCAGTGGACTGAGTCTGGAGTAGAAACATCCAGAGCCACCGTGTACAGGCGTGTGCAGGAAATGGGCTACAGGTTGCAAATTTTGCATGTCATTCGGAAATCAAGGTGCCAGAGTCTGGAGGAAGACTGGGGAGAGGGAAATGCCAAAATGCCTGAAGTCCAGTGTCAAGTACCCACAGTCAGTGATGGTCTGGGGTGCCATGTCAGCTGCTGGTGTTGGTCCACTGTGTTTTATCAAGGGCAGGGTCAATGCAGCTAGCTATCAGGAGATTTTGGAGCACTTCATGCTTCCATCTGCTGAAAAGCTTTATGGAGATGAAGATTTCATTTTTCAGCACGACCTGGCACCTGCTCACAGTGCCAAAACTACTGGTAAATGGTTTACTGACCATGGTATTACTGTGCTCAATTGGCCTGCCAACTCTCCTGACCTGAACCCCATAGAGAATCTGTGGGATATTGTGAAGAGAAAGTTGAGAGACACAAGACAAGAATCTGCAAAAGGATTCCCGACCAAGGATTGAGTGCATAACTGAACATAATTATTTGAAGGTTGACTTTTTTTGTATTCAAAACATTTTCTTTTATTGGTCGGATGAAATATGCAAATTTTTTGAGATAGGGATTTTGGGTTTTCATGAGCTGTATGCCACAATCATCAATATTAAAACAATAAAAGGCTTGAACTACTTCAGTTGTGTGTAATTAATCTAAAATATATGAAAGTCTAATGTTTAGCAGTACATTACAGAAAATAATGAACTTTATCACAATATGCAAATTTTTTGAGAAGGACCTGTATGTGACAAATAAAATTAGAATTTGGTATAAAATCCAAGTGTCCACATACTTTTGGTTGTGTTGTGTATTTTGAACCAAAAGAGTAGAAACCAGATTCCAAAAAAGTTGGGACACTTGGGACACTAAACAAATTGTGAATAAAAACTGAATGCAATGATGTGGAGATGGCAAATGTCAATATTTTATTCAGAATAGAACATAGATGACAGATCAAAAGTTTAATCCGAGAAAATGTATCATTTTAAAGGAAAAATATGTTGATTCCAAATTTCACGGTGTCAACAAATCCCAAAAAAGTTGGGACAAGTAGCAATAAGAGGGTGGAAAAAGTAAATTTGAGCATAAAGAGCTGGAAGACCAATTGACAGTAATTAGGTTAATTGGCAACATGATTGGGTATAAAAAGAGCTTCTCAGAGTGGCAGTGTCTCTCAGAAGCCAAGATGGGTAGAGGATCACCAATTCCCACAAAGTTGCGCAGAAAGATAGTGGAGCAATATCAGAAAGGTGTTACCCAGCGAAAAATTGCAAAGACTTTACAGTTATCATCATCAACTGTGCATAATATCATCCGAAGATTCAGAGAATCTGGAACAATCTCTGTGCGTAAGGGTCAAGGGCGTAAAACCATACTGGATGCCTGTGATCTCCGGGCCCTTAAACGACACTGCACCACAAACAGGAATGCTACTGTAAAGGAAATCACAGAATGGGCTCAGGAATACTTCCAGAAACCATCGTCAGTGAACACAATCCACCGTGCCATCCGCCGTTGCCAGCTGAAACTCTACAGTGCAAAGAAGAAGCCATTTCTAAGCAAGATCCACAAGCACAGGCGTTTTCATTGGGCCAGGGATCATTTAAAATGGAGCGTGGCAAAATAAAGACTGTTCTGTGGTCACGATTCAAAGTTCTTGTTGGAAATGTGGGACGCCATGTCATCCGGACCAAAGAGGACAAGGACAACCCAAGTTGTTATCAACGCTCAGTTCAGAAGCCTGCATCTCTGATGGTATGGGGTTGCATGAGTGCGTGTGGCATGGGCAGCTTGCATGTCTGGAAAGGCACCATCAATGCAGAAAAATATATTCAGGTTCTAGAACAACATATGCTCCCATCCAGACGTCATCTCTTTCAGGGAAGACCCTGCATTTTTCAACAAGATAATGCCAGACCACATTCTGCATCAATCCCAACATCATGGCTGCGTAGGAGAAGGATCCGGGTACTGAAATGGCCAGTCTGCAGTCCAGATCTTTCCCCTATAGAGAACATTTGGCACATCATAAAGAGGAAGGTGCGACAAAGAAGGCCCAAGACGATTGAACAGTTAGAGGCCTGTATTAGACAAGAATGGGAGAGCATTCCTATTTCTAAACTTGAGAAACTGGTCTCCTCGGTCCCCAGACGTCTGTTGAGTGTTGTAAGAAGATGGGGAGATGCCACACAGTGGTGTAAATGGCCTTGTCCCAACTTTTTTGGGATTTGTTGACACCATGACATTTTAATTCACCATATTTTTCCCTTAAAATTATACATTTTCTCAGTTTAAACTTTTGTTCCATGATTTATGTTCTATTCTGAATAAAATATTGACATTTGCCATCTCCACATCATTGCATTCAGTTTTTATTCACAATTTGTTTAGTGTCCCAACTTTTTTGGAATCCGGTTTGTACATTGCGTTATGAACTGTCAACAGAAATATGTCTTTTTTGGTTTTGTGTACTGGCACATGCCTTCTGAAGTTTGAGAGCTTAGCACGATTGTCAAAGCCATTGTTGTCTGACAGATGTAGTCATTTCTCATGTTCACATTTAAACCAAATAAATAGTAAAAAAAAAAAAAAAAAGACATATTATACATTGAATTACTCTTTAAACACTGATTCCAACAGTTTTACGCATAATTGCAGTCCTATTTAATCTTAATAAGCAGCACAGTGGCTTAGTGTCGCTCTGCATTGCCCGGTCCAGAATGTATGGGTATTTATACAGTAAGTATTTTATTAATACCAAATTTTTTTGCATGCTGATTTTGAGTAGATCTGTTTAAATTCAGCTTGATAAATGAGGAACTTTATGTGGATTGAACAGATAATGTGTTCTCAATTAATACAAATTCAGTTATTACATAGTAGAAATATTATAGTGTAGATGATAACCACTGTTTAAATCCAAATCTTTTGAGCCCTAAACTGATACAGATAGACTTTAATGGTTACACCCAGGAGGACTGAACAGATCCTTATTCTGTCTTCACGACAAAGCAACGTCAAAGGTTTGTCTATGATTAAATAAATTACGGACATATAATTAACGCAGGCTCTTCAACATGTACCATGAGGGTGGATAATAAACAAGACGAATGCTTACAATGTGAGATAGCTGTCTTTCCCAATCTGTCTCACATCAAGGACAATAAAGCAACAAAAGACACAATTACCGCTCACAAGAAGCAGATCCATAGAGAAGACAAGGAATGTCCTTGAATCAAAGAACAACCCAATCACGTCAGACAAAAAAGGCACACAGGCAGATGTACACAACAAAAAGCTCATATAAGTGCACAGTGTTTTAGAAACACAGGCACCCATTGTGAGAACATTAGGTTAAAAAAAAGATTCACAAACATTGAACAGTGCCTATGCTGTCAGACGAAAAACACTGTAGGTGCCTCTTCTGTTAAACGATTTTAGATGGCTCATTTTCCTTTCATTTATTTTTCTTAAAATATTTATTGCCTTTTGCTTTTTAGGAATTAACTTAGGAATTGGTAAGAGAATGGGCTTAGAACAGGCCATGTGTGTACAAGCAACACATGCCAGAACATACTGCTTATATTAGGGCTTAATGATGTGATGAAAAACCCCTCACAATTCTCAAAAGACATCTCTATTATATTCATTATGCATCACAATATAATGGTTTGTAAATGATGGACTGTCAATACAGTGGCATTGCTTTAAAAACTCATGTCAACAATATGTGAAATTATTTTAAAAAAAATAAACAAACTGGATTAAATAAAGTACATCATATCAAGATCAACTATTTGCTTTTGCTCAAGTTGTAACTATTTGAACCAATAAATTCATCTAAATAAAAAGGCATCGTGATCGATATACACAATCACTCAGAAATATGCATTGTTTAATTATTTAGCACAGTAATGTTATTATACTCTTGTACACTGACATGCTAATAATAAACACTTGTAGTTTTAGGACTTCTATCTGTTTCATTCTTCACTGAAATATAAAAATTTTGAATCTGCTGATATGTTGAGGAGAAAAACTCTCTTATTCTACGCCCAGACGAGGTTCAGCTTTAAAATTCAACTTAACTCAAATCTATTTATATAGCGATTTTAATAATGGTCGTGCAGTTTTTCCGAATAAAAAGGGGGAAATTAGATAGAAAAATGTGAGGAACTATGTATAAGGATGAGCAAGTTGAGGGTGACGGTGGCAAGGAAGAACTCCCTAAGATGACATCAGGAAGAAACCTTGAGAGGAACCAGATTGATTGTGTGTTATGAGGTAGGGGTGGGCGATATACACGGTTAACCGGTAGAAATTTGTCAACCGATAGAGATTTTGGTCTATTGTTTTAATCACGGTTGAGATCACGTGACGTTGCACGTTACGTAACCACGCAATACACATTCACTTATATGGGAAGCCAAACACATCTAAAGTGGGACGGAACCGTGGCACCCGATTGAGCCGGCGTGGGCAGAACAAATATCCAGACCCGCAGCGCGGACCAACTTTAATATTGTTTTCGCCTTGCCATACCTGGCTTGTACGTGCGCATCCCAGTGGGGTGAAATGTATTTTGACACTTTGTTGACATTGCTTTAATTAAGTTTTAATACCTAAACCTTACTTAATCAAAACATTTAACAAATTAAGGCACTTACTCACCATTCAGCAAAAATGATGCAACACAAAAAACAGGAATGTAAAAAGGTGTAGGTTCCCTTTGCCATGGGCACAGAGGTCTTGAGGCATGATGCTTCCTCAAGACCTCTGTGTGCTGTTGGTTGTCCGGCACATCCCATCTGTAATTGATCTGTTCGGGATTTGGGAAGTTTGGCGGCCTAGCTCGCAGTCTTGGGCTCCTTGCGTGGTGGGCTGGGTTTCCTTGGCTTTTAAACTCTTTCAAACAATTTCAACACTCAAAACAAAACTACTTGAAAAAGGTCAATTGTTTTACTTAATTTTTTTTATTTAATACTTTTTTGATTTACATGCATTTAACATGTAAAAATATATAAAATATATGTCTGAAGTGTACTACATATAAATATCAAATCTCAAATATAACATAAAACATATCATTACTTGATTATAAACAACAACAAAAAAAAAACAGAAAAGAACCATTACAGTTTTCTCTGTTGATTCAAAATGTGTAAAATATACTGCATTCCACTTGGCTTTCCACCTGAATGAAAAACAGGCAAGTTATAATATCTGGTAAATATTTTACCAGAGAACTTTTGGTTCCAACTGAAGGTTAAGTCTCACTTGTGGAACCAGAACCCATAAATTATTCCATATTGTGTTAAACACTTTGCCCAGTCTATTGGCTTTCCTGAATAATTCATACTGTTAGGGCCAGAAATGAGTGAATATGCCATATCTCATGACTCATATAATAACCATATAACCATCAAGCTGTTTGACTGTTGCACATTTTCAAGTAAACATCAAATTTCAAATCAGTGTTTGTGAAATCCCTCAATAATAAATGTTCGATAAAGACTTTAGAGGTTAGTGTTAGATAAATTAACAAACTGAGACATTTACAGGAGAACAAAGCAACTGAATATCCTTAAAAGTGGACATCAAACTTAATGTGAATGAAACCCTGTGTATAACAAACATTACACAAGTTAGTTAAAACTGAGTAATCTGACTGGACGACACCACTCCACAAATGGTGATACAGTGCATAACAGCATTGGGACGTTTAACTATATGCATCACTCTGCATCTAAAGTGTTTAATAATTGTTCATTACACTAACTGTCGATTGCAGGATGGGTGAAAGTGGGTCTGTACGTTCTGCAGTATTGAAGAGAAAGCAGCTGCCTGCCAAAACTCCCATTCAAAACCTGTCACAGAAGCACTTTAAGCAAAAAAGAAAAAATGAACACACCAAATAATGTTGTTATTCTAAACAACAGTTTGTCTACTTAATAATTGCCTCCAATCCATTCCAAATCATCTCTGAATCGTTGCTCTGAAAGATAACTTTCCCAAATCCCTCTCCATCCACAGATAAAGGGTACTACTCACTAGCTGAAATATAAAATAAACCTCGTAAATTTCTCAGGACTGTCCATCACCTCTATGGTTTATTCTCCTCACCTTTGGCTACACAATACTCTGGTAAGAACACAATCACCCCTGGTCATAACACTCCCTAGTTGGTCGCCAGCTCCACCAGTCGCGGTTAGAAAGTTTTGGCGGAAATAACTGGTCAAATAAACAAATAATATTCTGTTGATAATAAAAGGTGTTCGTGGAACTGTTGCATAAAAGCAATACCACACTAAAGGTGGTGCTGTTGTACTGAATAACAGCACAGCTGGGATACCTTCTGTCCTTTTGCTGCACCCTTGGGCCTATGACTGCTTCATAGCCGTGCTGTCATTGAGTACAACAGCATTGCCCCTCACGCGATATTGCTTAAGTATTTTGGTCAAGTTCTTCAGCATATTTTCTTCCCACACCCTCCACCATAATAAACAATATTAAAACTACCATTATTATTCATAATCAGGCCGTATTGCTAGAAAATTATCTATGTCTCATGGGTAGTTTCATATGGTGTGTAGACCACCAGGAGACTAGACCTCGCCATTTGCAGTAGCTGTAAACATTTCTCTTTCATGACCCTCGCTCATCTTTTCTACAGTAACTCGCTCCACATTAATATCTGTGCAGTCTGTTTGAATGGGTGTTTCGTTGACTGTAGCATCTGGGACTGGGCTTTGTATTTCCACAACTTCTCCCTGTGCTTCCAGGGATTCCTGATCTGCTCCGAGCTCAAGCTGCAGCATAAGCTCCTCCAGCTTGCGTGCCTTGCGCAGCTCGTTCTGCTGGATGATGGCGCAGAGGTGTTCAGTTAGCTGCTCCTTAACCTCAGTCTTCTTGTGCAGGTCAAGCTTGGCTCCCACATACTCTGCCTCAGCCTTTTCCAAGCGCTTCCTGAACAAATAAAAAGCATGAACGCCATGAACTTCATGAAATGTCAATGATATTTAATAAAAGGTCTTAATTACTAAAGTATTTAAATTTGTATTTGCACTATTTTCTTATCAATAATAAACAAACAATTGTATACTGTAAAATTTATATTTAGGTGTACACACGAATTACACATACGGTAGACACAGAGGGAGAGGGGGCTGGGCTCTGCAACTGTATAGAGATTAAATAACTGGCAATGCTTCTCAGAAGAAACAGGTCATTTAATGCAACATCAAACTATACGGATATAAATGCAATAATACTACAGTTAGGTCCGACCAGGTAATGTGATTGGATGAGAGCGGTGATAAATAGTAAGAGCAATGGGACGTTTAACTACATGCATGTCACGGCGTGCGCCTATGATGGGCGTGGACCCAAATCTACAATCGCACCTTGCTAGGGCCAGTAGTAGCTCAGTGGTTAAGGCTTTGGACTACGGTTCGGAAGATCCCAGGTTCAAACCCCACAACCACCAAGTTGCCACTGTTGGGCCCTTGAGCAAGGCCCTTAACCCTCAACTGCTCAGATGTGTGTAAAAAAAAAAAAAAAGTAAGTCGCTCTGGATAAGAGCGTCTGCCAAATGCCTAAATGTAAATGCTCACTACGTAGGCTCGCTAGGTAGGCGGCAACACCTTCTGCAAGTATGCAAAGGGACGGAGCCGCCTTTTCGAGCCGGCTGGCGATAATCAACGTTAATAGGATCTCGGGCTGCTCCGCATTATAAAAGCAAAGCATGGAGTTTAGTCCGGGGTCCGGGAAGAACGTGATGTGGTGGAGCAGCACTTTAAACAAGGACACTGGAATTCCGCCCTTTGATCCCCGCACTGAGGACAGAGCGAGGAAGAACTACACGGTCTCCCGCGGTACCTTCACTCCTGCGCCGAGCCCGCCTTAAGCGTTAAGCTGCCAGCGTTAAGGCCCCCAATCCCAGCCGGGAAAGCTGCCCAGCCCTTTCTTTCCCCATTTCACTTAAATATAATACCCTTTTTCCCGTAAGACCTCGCCTCGTGTCCGTGCTTTATGGTGTCGCCCGTGCACATAGGATCGAACCCGTTACGATGCATCACTTCACGTCCCAGGTGTTAGGTCGGTATTGTTAGCAGTACTGAGGAGAGAGTAGCTGTCTGCCTAAAACCTACATTCAAAATCTGTCACCAAAGCACTTTCAGCATGAAAACACACCTGATAACGTGACGTCATCTTGAAAAAAATTTGGATTCTTAATTATTGCTTCCAAGTCAATCTGAATTGCCTCTGTGTTGTTTTATTTAGAACCATCTAACACAAAGCTGAATTCCAAATCTTCACATTTCTCCCCTCTCTAACCGCTGACAAGGGCACTACTTGGTGTGTGGAATAAGGGATTGTAGGCTCAACACAGGACAATAGCTTTACATCTAAATAAGTGAACATATAAAGAGAAATTTACAAGATTTATAGGACATTCATGGGTTATTCTTCTCACCTTGTGGTTACATAGTAATGGTAAGAATTTACAAATACATTCACCCCTGTTAATTACACTGTTCGGTCGGCAGGTCCGCCAGGCTCAGTCATTTAGTTCCTCCAAGCACGAAAGGAAATGTGTTGGCGGCGCAAAATAACTGGTTAAATAAAGAAATAAAGCATAATTTATGGATAATAAATGGTAATTGTGAACTGTTGTATAAAAGTGATATCAAACTCGAGGATGTGGTGATGTACTGAATATCAGCAGGCTATGATATCAGGCAGAGTCGGATATTGCTTTATTATCTCATCCTATGTCATATACAGACGTTAATACACCCCCACCCCTAATGTGTCCTTGTGTGGCCAAAAATGCCTCCACAACCTAACTGAGCTACTGTGTGCTTGTCTGTGTGGACGAACATCAACCACTTGTATCACCTAGCTGAAAACCACCCTAATTAATAATTTAAAACTCATTTAAACAACCTCACAAACCATTCACATCTCCACTTCTCCATAGTCAAAACAGTGTTAGTTCTGTTTTAATTCAGGACTTCAGTCATGTTACCATGCTATGGAGTACTCCAGACTGGCCTGCTCGATCAGACTTCTGAGGACACCAATATCACTGGACACAGAATCATCCACGGCCTGGAGCTCCTTTTGAATTTTCTTCAGTTTTATTGCTTCAGCTTGCGTCTGCTTAGATCTGTAGAAACATGGAGCTCAGTTTAAAAATGCCTACGCATTCCAGCAGATTAAGGAGAAATAGAACAGAGAAAAATCTTTAATGATTTACTCGTACTTTTCAGCTATGGTCTTAGCCAGGAGGGCTTTGGCTCTTTTATTCTTCTCTTCCATCATTCGCTGCTCCCACTGAAGCTGCTGTAGGCGGGTCTTCTCTCGTCTAAAGCAATTCAATTAAGACCTTAGAAAAAATCTGGTTTATCACATGACATCTACATAAACACACAGTAGGGGTTATATCTATTCTTTGCATTATGAGCTAGGAAAGATGCATTTATGTGGGGAATGGCATAAAAGCTTCATCATTTGATACCAAACCAGAGGTGCCCGAATGTGATTCTGAAAACACTGCAGCTTTCATTGCTTTAGCATACTCAAAGCAAACAAGACACTACTGGTAGAAATGACCATTTCAATGAAGTCAGTCATTTCCTCTGAAATGAATTTCACTGAAATAAATGCATTTTATTGCTAGCTATACAAGCTCTTGTTTGTGTCAAATCTTTGAAAATATCCACCATATACACCCCAGTAATTAAATAGTAGCACAACCAGACTTTTTCTTTTTCCAAATTAACACTAGTAGTGTCTTGTCTTAGCTTAATTGGCCAAAGTGTAAAGTATGGGAAGCTCATGCTAGGAAACCAAAGCACCACAAACTACCCCTGCATTAGACTTACTAACAATTCCACTTCCTGTTTGTCCAGTTCCTTCACTGCTGCCGGTGGATCTTCTAACAGTGTAACAGGTACTGGTTCTGGTTCTGCCTGTAGTAGCTCTTGCTTTGGTACTTTGTCTGGATGAGTTCGGCATGGAGTGGGTGCTGGAGCAGGTTGAAGCTGCTGTTCAGGAGACAATGGAGATTCACCGAGAGCTGCTATCTGTTGAGCAGCCATGTGTAGAGCTTTCTCCCGTTGCAGCTGCTGTCTGCTCCGGTTAGTAGGAGCAGATCTCCGTCCGTGGCCAAATGAAGCAGCTACACCCTCAACTGAAAAGTAAAGAACAATTAAGGTTACTGTATGAAGCAACATTTCTGCATGACTTTCTATGGTATCAGCTATTAGACCCTGGTCTGGGTGCCAATCCAGGGTGCACGCGCGCACACACACTACTGAATGATTTCCATAGTGTTATCCTACTCTGCATGCATTTGAAGTGTGGGAGAAGACCGGAGTACTCAGAGGAACCTCAGCAAGCACAGGGAGAACATGCACACTCGAACCTTTACCCTTGAGGCGCAAGTCGACTGTCGCCCTCTGATACAGTAAGTTTTCAGCACACATGAATTTGAGATCATGTTTAGTGGGTCAATCCATTCTATTCAGCATACAATATGAACAAATATTGATAGTATTTTGTATTGTGGCTGTAATTAAGAACGTCAATTAACTTACATTAATAAAAATGTCTTAACATTATATACTTCCTTTAATTAACATTCTCTGTAGAATGAAGTTATATTCATATTGCTGTGATAGCGTCTTTAACTCTATTCTTTTTCCTCATGGTTAATGTAGTAAATGTTTTAAATAAATAATAAACTGACATTTTATTGTTTTTGGTGAGCAGACTTGTCTAAACGTACTCGGCTCGCCTTTCTGCTGGATCCTCCGCAATTCCTCTTCCGAAAACCCAGCCCACGAAGCCATTTCTACACATATAACACCTTCGGATAAATACTATATCAATTTACAACAGTTATAAACCTGTACACTAATAACCGTTTGCATTTCTGCTAAAGCTCCGACGCTAGTCTGTAAACACTCCGCTCAGCCGCCATCTTTGTGTACAGTGAGTGAGTGAGTGCCACGTTTAGGACCCACTGAGGGACCTGGGACAGCTGTCTGATCACTTTGCCTGCTAGAATTAAAACCTAAAACGTTTTAAAGAATAAGAAATGTTTATTTCTAACATAGAAAGCGTGTAAATAAAATATATAGCACATTTCTTTTTATGCACGGTACAGAGTCACTAAAGTGCTCAAATGTGTCTATCTTGTGTACAATTACAGGCCAATATCAAATTTCCCCTTTATCTCTAAGATCCTGGAAAAGATAGTAGCGGATAGAGGTGGGTGATACTGCTAAATTTTGTATCGATCCGATACCGATATTTACAGGGCCAATATCGCCGATACCGATATTTATTTTATTTTTAGCACACAATATAAATTACATCTACAAAATTATAAATTTTAGTCTATAGCCTAACCACAATCCTATAACAATTCTATTGTGTCCTTTCCATGGTTAAATTAAACACACACACACCGTGAACACACACCTGGCGCAGTGCAGTTATTTGTTAATCTTAGTTTTGATTAAATAACATTAATGAAGAATGATTTAAAAATATTGTAAAAAAAAAAAGTATTATTCATTTTTGGTTGTCTATTAATACATTGTATAATATAAAACCACAGTTTTCCAAAAAATACCACAGCTAAACTATGGTTAGTGTAAGCATTGTTAATTTGTGGTTTATATTACCCATGGTTACGTTTTTACAACAACTATGGTGATGACACTTCATGCTGAAGATCCAATATGACTAAAAACATATTTTTACCAGTGTTAGCTACCTGGATATTACTGAGGCTGAAAGGACTCAGCCAGTGACTTCTGTCTCGCTGCCGGCGGGGCTCTGACTGAAAGATTTACCTCCTGTCTTTCTCTTTGTAGTTCCGAGCTCTCTTTGTTATGTCGTTTATGTGTTTGTGTAAGTTGGTGGTGTTACCACAGCGAATCACCTTTTAACGGACGTCGCAATTTGCTGTGTTTTCATTCACAGCAGTAAAATACCTCCACACAGCGCTCCCATTTTTTATCTGCCGACTCTGTGATACCAAGTCAGACACACACCGCGCTCTCACTCTCTCTGCAGCTGCTTGTTTTAGGCGCTGCTGAGTCACGTGATGGTTAAAGCAACAAAACACAGCAGAGCGGGGAGGGGTGGACAATGTGCGTGACGTGTGAAAGGAGCTGCATAAGAGAAAGCGTTATATACAAGCGCATTTTAAATATTATATTTCATGCAAAATAAATAAAATCACGGATTTAAAAAAAAGCCCTTAATAGCAATATTTTGACTTTTGGATCGATCATTTTCGATACAACCCCTAGAATCGATAGTATCGATATTAAGAATCGATACGCCCACCCCTAGTAGCGGAGCATCTATGCTCATATCTACATAGAAATGGCATGCATGAACTGTATCAGTCAGGACTTAGGCCTCATCACAACACAGAAACAGCACTCGATAAAGTAGTAAATGACCTCCTATTGGCCTCTGATCAGGGTTGTGTAACTATGCTTGTATTACTCGACCTCAGTGCAGCTTTTGACACCATTGATCATAGTATTCTTCTTCACAGATTAGAAAATGTAGTAGGAATTAAGGGTACAGCCCTCTCCTGACTCAGATGCTATTTGACCGATCGTTATCAGTATGTAGACTTAAATGGTGATTATGCTGCATGTTCTCTAGTGGAGTTTGGTGTTCCACAGGGTTCAGTTTTAGGCCCTCTGCTTTTTTCCCTTTACATGCTTCCTCTGGGCAACATAATCCGTAAGCATGGTATTAGTTTTCATTGTTATGCTGACGACACACAGTCATAGTCTCAGCAAAACCAGTTGAGAACAGCTTACTAAAGTTGAGCAATGTGTGCCTGACATAAGAGATTGGAAGCTAATTAACTTCCTTCTGCTTAATCCTGATAAGACAGTAGTTCTAGTCATAGGACTGCATACAGCTAGAAGTAAGATTTTAGATCACACTGTAACTTTAGATGGGCTTTCTGTTCCATCAAGTGCAACAGTAAAAGACCTCGGCATGATTATAGATTTCAGCCTTTCATTTGAAGCTCATGTAGATAATATTATCAGGATAGCATCCTTTCACCTCAGAAATATTGCCAAGATAAGAAATATATTGTTGCTAAACGATGAGAAAAAAATTGTTCATGCTTTTGTCACCTCTAGGTTGGACTATTGTAATGCCTTACTGTCTCGTTGTTCAACTAGGTGCATAAACAAGCTTTACGAGCACATCACTACTATCTTATCTTCACTCCATTGGCTCCCTGTGAAATTTCGAATTGATTTTAAAATACTACTCTCGACATATAAAGCATTAAATGGTCTCGTGCCGCAGTATCTGAGTGAACTGCTAGTGTCTTACGATCCGCCACGCCTACTTCGATCAAAGGATGCAGGCTGCTTGTCAGTACCGCGGATTATGAAAACTACAGCTTGGGGCAGAGTTTTTCCTTAAAAAAGCCCCAAAGTTATGGAATAGCCTTCCAAATGGTGTTCGGGACTCAGACACAGTCTTAGTGTTTAAGTCTAGGCTAAAACCTATTTATTTAATCAAGCATTTTTTTATATAGTTTTGTGTTGAATAAAGGAGCAGATCTGGGGGACTCATGGACATAGAGTATTAGGTGAACTGGTATGTTTAGATGCTGTCTTCCCCACTCTAATTGATCACTCAGGTTTGTTGGTGATTGTTTTACATCCCAGGGACCCCTCATATCTGTGTTTCCTTCTGGCTCTCCCTTTTAGTTATGCTGTTTTATTTAGTCTTGACGGAGTCTCTGCTTGCACTCGACACTAAATATACATTCACATTATGTGACTGTGACCATACCTAACTATTATCTCTCCTCTTCTGCTCTCCCCTCTCCTGTTCTCTCTCCCCCTCTCTCTCTTCCCTCTCTCCCCCTCTCTCTCTTTCCCTCTCTCTGTCGAGCTACATATGTCGTTCCTGAGCTGCCAGTGATCCAGACTTCCTCTGCCCTCCGGACCTGTCTGACCCATCCTGGTGCCCCGCTTCTGGGTGGAGATCTCATCACATGGATGCCTCGTGTGTCTCTTTGGGATGCGTCTGGTGTCTTGAGACGGTTTCACTCTACCGTGAAGACAGTTCTGGCCTCGACTGGTGTTGACAGCTGTTTCTCTGAGGACTTGACTTGGCTGCAGTTACTCGATAGTTCAGGACTGGAATTTCCTACAAGAACTGAGTCTCCAATAACTACCTGAACTCCATATTAACATCAATTAACATCAACTGTTATAGCTGAACTGGCTAACACACCAAACACACAGTAAGAATGCAGATAAATTCCTGCTTTCTGTTTCACCCAAATGAGGATGGGTTCCCTGTTGAGTCTGGTTCCTCTCAAGGTTTCTTCCTATTACCATCTCAGGGAGTTTTTCCTTGCCACTGTCGCCCTCGGCTTGCTCACCAGGGACTATCTGAACATTTTGATTCATGCACACTCACATTCCATACAAACGTAATTAATAATTATTTTGATTGCGTAAAGCTGCTTTGCAACAATGACAATTGATAAAAGCGCTACACAAATAAAATTTAATTGAATATTTAGAACATTAATCCCTGTATTGCTTAATTTGTTTGCTTGTGGTTAGGAGGTAAGCTATGTGACCAAAATCATAACATTAACACAATATCAATTAGGCAACACGGTGGCATTGTGGTGAGCACTGTCACCTTGCACCACCGGGGTCTGGCTTTGAGTCCCGCCTTGGGTCTGTATGTGATGGTGGGTTTCTTCCCATAGTCCAAAGACATGCAGATTAGGTTAATTAGTGTCCCCAAATTGCCCATAATGTGTTAATGAATATGTGTATGTGTGCCGTGTGATGGATTGGCACTGCGTCCAGGTTGTAGCCCGCCTTGTGCCCTAAGTCTACCCACAAACCTGTGTACAGGAAAAAGCTATATTGATGGTGAGTGATTAACAATTATATAACAGTACACAGATGACCATGATCGCCAAGGCTCATGGTCACCCAAGGCTCATTTATGCTTGTGAGGAGCAAAGGTCAGCCCATCCGGGCCAATCCCACAGAAAAGTCAATGTAGCACAAACTGATGATAAAAGTTACTTTATTACCTAAGATTACTTCAAAGAAATTAGTTTTGCCCCGACTTGATTTCGCATCAGCTATGGAAGCTGTTGCTGTGACTGACAGTATCATTGGTTGTTTAAGTGAGGATAAAGACTGTGACCTAGGAGGCACCTCAGATTGTGTGAACTGAATACACATATTTTCATTTGGCATTTATCCAGAAGGAACGCACAGAAAATATTAGGTGTGAATATTTATACTGTATGTCTTGGATGTCCACTTGTTATTGGATCACAGAAAAGACATATGTTAAGCTATTAACTATGAACAGGGCATACTGTATGTCTTTCAGTGTGTCTATTTTTCCTTTTTTTTACAGCCATCCTTCTTATTTGTGCTGTAGTTTACTGGAGTGACATATGAATCTTGAATAAACTGATCAGAAAGCTCAGCACCAGAAAAAAATAATTTGCTGTAATTTTTCTTTAATATTGTAATTTATTAACATGATGAATTACATGGTTCCATCTAATTTTCCACGTTGTATTGGATTGGATTATGCGTGTGCTTGAGTCAGACTGTTGGAGTCAGTTGCTAATTTTGTTCAGCTGTTTCTTACCATTGCTCTCTTCACCTTTCTTCTGCTTGTGTCCATAAAGGTTAAAGGTCAGTCAAAGAACAAGCCCTGTGTAAACAGCGTAAAGCCTGCCAATGACTTAGAAATGTCAAACAGCCCTATCACATGTCACATTTTACTTTCAGAGGAAAGCTCTGTGATTGGGCCAGAAGTAAATGCAGATGTCTGACAGACTCTGTGAGATCTAATGAGCTGTTCAGGTTTAGTCGCCTTAGCTTATTTGTTCAGTTCTGCTTCAGTAGTCAGTCATTATCACATTGCAATACAAGGCCTTCCTTGACAATTTAGTTCATGAATATGGTAATATATTGCCTTTTTTTAACACACTTATAGGCCAAGTGTGAAATGGTGAATTGGAAAAGAAATTCAGTTCAATTCAGATCCATCTTGAACATTTGCATTAAAGCCACAATGGAAAATAACTTGGTCCAACATTTCTGAGATTAAATGTCAAGCGCACCTAATTCCTTTACCATAACAATGTGTCATTCAGTAGCACATTTTTGGTGAGAAAAGTTTTATTAGTGGTTAGCTACTGTGGTTGACTGGCAGATGCACAGCATGAAAATGTCAAGAAATTAAGACAGTAGGCTAACACTCTGGGCTTAAAGCAACCGTTTAAATGTAATTTGAAGATTTTAGTTGACAATCATTCATTCAGACCACCAAAGCACAAACTTCTACTGTAAATGTGAAGGCAATAAAGAGACACAGAGTTCAAGTATCTTTTGAACTTTTTTCCAACTTTACATTAAGGCAAAGCCCTCCCTTTCTCCCCAATGACATGACTCAACATTTGAAAAAGGGCCATCTTTTTCAAGTTTTCAGTGCCACCTGCCAATGGCAACACTGTTTGCTGTCTTAAATATTTTGCATAAAACATGCCTGTTTTCTTAAAGCCTTGCCTCATAATGATCACCTATTAATTCAGACATGTTGGCAACCACTTTGACAGATCGCATTTGATGTCCTGGCCTTTTCGCCACAAAGGTGGAAGGTTGTCATGACAGCAAACTTTATCCAGACAGGGAACCGGATATAAGAAGAAAAACTACCACCATTATGGACTCTCTCTCTCTTTCTCTCTCGCTCACCCCCTTACTCATTCTGAGTCACAGGCTGTATGTCAACTTGATGCCTATTTAGCCTGAATGCAAATGATTATAATGGACCTGGGTTGAAGCGAAATTATGCAGAGGCTAATCACGCTTATGTCCTTAGAGTCAGCAGTGTTTAATAAACTATGATAAAACAAGCAATGAACATTTTTGTCCGTATTAGAAGAGAACCTGAGTGTACCTCCAGCTAGACATTTAGTCCAAATTAAATAATACCCATCTCTCAGGAGCTTTTTAAGACAGATGCCCATTTCATTTATCTGGTGGCAAATTATTTGTAGACAAGACTTCAGCAGTACTTGGACACAGGCAGCAAAACCATGGACAGTTGCATTGGCCTATACACTGCAAATCTGTAATCGTTTGAGTACAATTTCTGTTAAATTGGCCCAAAGACCTGGACTGAACCATGATCAAAATTAAAGCAGAATTCACCCACTGAGGTAAACTGACCCATGTTATGGGCCAAAAGTTAAAGCATAAGGGGGAGGTAGGGCAGTTGTGCATGAGAGTATGTCCCTTATACAGACCAGGAGGAGAATAAAGCATCCAATTTTTAAGGGAAGGCAAGTCTATATATACATAAAAAAAAAAGCCCTGTCTTGGTGGATTGCCCGATAGGGAGAGATATATTTATACAAGACAAGCATGATTTTATACCACAGGCATCTGTATTAACATAATCATTTGCTTTGCCACTGACTAAAATAACATGCTAGAGTCCAGTCACGATCTTTTATTAAATGGAGAGACCTTTCTACAAAATATCGAACAAAGCCGCAAGATCTCCCAACACCTCTGAGACAGCGCCAGTTTAACCATCTAAAATTGGAAACTCAGAAATAGTTCTCATGAACATAACATACTGTAGCCTTGTTAATCATATGAGGTGGTTCCCTCAAAGCGAAGCCGATAGGAAAACATGATGCATTATGTGCAATACTGCCAAAGGACATTTCTGCAGCCAAAAGCAACATATTTCCTCAAACACCAGTCCAGCTGCAGACTCCAATACCCAGAACTATTTATTACTTGACTATGGCGAATTCCCATGTGAAATGACTTGAAGTTTTGAATTATTTAAAGAAAAGCAAAGGGAAGCTCTGCTGTACTGGGTTTAGGTGGATATATTTGAAATCTGGCTGTGCCATTAGGACCAATCAGGAATGGGTATAACTCAAGGGTAATTAGGGAGGAGTCAGTAAAGGCTTAGTGAGTACAGATGCTGCCCTTTTTTGACTTGATGCCATCAATAAAAACACACTTTGTGTAATCAGGCAGGAAACAAGTAGGAAAAAGAAACATCCAACCTGCAGAGCCAACCTTAAGGAATGGAGGGTGGGGGTTAAGCTGAGGATGATTAGGGGTCAGAGATGTCACTGCACTTGGGTTAAACTCAGGGCAAATCTAATGGCTTGTTTAAGCCAGTTGAGATGTTCAGACGTCCCCATACATCTGATCACCCTACATGTATTTGTGGTCAGGACTCCATCTGTGACCCCTGAGCTTCCCATCTGCAAAGAGTTTATGTTGCCCAGACAAAGTCTATATGATGTCATGCAATAATTAAATATAATTTTCTTCGATTTCTTTGTACCAATTTGTGTATTTTTAAAATGATGTTGTATAGTTTAGCTTTTTATTGAAGCATATAGATTTTAATGCTGTATGAAGAGTTTTTCGTGCAATTCTTCTCTCTCTCTATCTCTCTCTCTCTCTCTCCTTCCCTCTCTCTCACGCACACACACACAGCCAATATCTATCATACTATGCATATTCCACTAATCTCATTACTGTGTGTACTCACCCCCTTGCAGTTATTTGGCTTTGTGTACACTAACTAAGTATTAACACTTTGCATCTAAAATCACATTCTTCTCATTTCTGGAAACTTCATTCACAAAGAAAACCAGAACCAGATAATCACTCCTACTCAGAGTGAACTGATTGAACAGCACTTCTGGACTAAGCCTCACCATTATCTCTGTGATGATACCAGATGATCTGAGGACGTGTTTTTTTTGTTTGTTTGTTTTTGTTAAAAGTTGTTCAGTCTCTCAGCAAAACTTCTTCTACCTCAAACCAGCAGTACACATCTGGATTTGAGTGACTGCAGCCCAGTGAAGATGCATTGGGCCAAACAAAGCACAAGAGCTCAAAAGTAAGGTTTATAAATGCCCTTTCATCACTGACTTATCCTCTTGTACATTCTTAGAGGGATTCTGCTTGGAACAGTCTTTGAAAGGGAAAGTCTCTGTAGGGATCTACACAGAGTTCCTCAAGAAGGATAACCTAAAAAAAAAAGTTTGTTCTGCAGACATATATTTTTTAAAGTGAGTGTACATTGAATAATGATGAACATTTCTCAGTATAAAAATGTGTTAAAGTGAAGAGGAAATACCCACATACCCACTTTGTTTAAGTGAAAAATTCTTGAAATAGCATGAATTATCTGAATAATATGGCTGATGTTTAGAAATCTGTTTAGTATTATTTAAATATACAGAATAACTTTCTATCATGGTATCATAATTGTTCATCCATCCATCCATTCGCTCCGTATATCATTATACCACTTACCTGGTGTAGGGTCGTGGGGATCCTGGCTCCTTTCCCAGAGAACTTAGAGCGTAGTGCACCATAGGATGCCAATCCATCACAGGGCAGAAGCACACACACTCACACACTTAATCCAACACTATAGGCCTACATTGACAATGCATGTCTTTGGACTGTTAGAGGAAACTGACGTACCCAGAGGAAACCCACCAAACATGCAAAATCCAGCACAAAGACCTGGGGGAAGATTTTAAACTCTAATCCTGGAGGTTTGAGGCCACAGTGCAAACCACTAAGCCACTGTGTCACAGAATGGTTTGTTTACCACAGAAGCAAAGGCAAATGTATATTTGTACATACCTTTCCATATAAGATATGTTAGTACATAACTACTGGTATGGTGTAGTACAGGCAGTACCATATTACTGTATGTAATATTAAGAGCTTCAACATACACATACATTCAACATACAACATACATTAATTAATCCTGGTATATGTTCCATAGTAACATACTTGGTAGAAGCATGTACTGGACCATACTATAGTACATACCGTTGTACCAAAGTATGTAAAATATATAATCTTGTACCATAATGTGGTACATATACAGTACTATATCAGTAAATAAGTACCATGATACTATCAAAAAGACCCTGGTACTGTACCCCATACTATAAAGGTATCATCAAACTACCAGGGTACCTATACAATAGAAAACGTTTTATCATAATTCTCAGACATTTTAATTCACTTCAAGCTTTAAAATTTCTTACACTGTTTGCAAATCATTTTGCTGCTTAAAATCTTATTATACTATATCTCTATAATTGGTAAACATACAGTATAAAATAATGTCCAAGTCAAACAGATCTACAGTATATCAAGATTAAAATTAGTAACAGGAAAACTCTATCAATGCAAGTAATTGTATGCTTGCTTTATTGTACAAACCGGATTCCAAAAAAGTTGGGACACTAAACAAATTGTGAATAAAAACTGAATGCAATGATGTGGAGATGGCAAATGTCAATATTTTATTCAGAATAGAACATAAATCACGGAACAAAAGTTTAAACTGAGAAAATGTATCATTTTAAGAGAAAAATATGGTGAATCAAAATGTCATGGTGTCAACAAATCCCAAAAAAGTTGGGACAAGGCCATTTACACCACTGTGTGGCATCTCCCCTTCTTCTTACAACACTCAACAGACGTCTGGGGACCGAGGAGACCAGTTTCTCAAGTTTAGAAATAGGAATGCTCTCCCATTCTTCTCCCATTCTTTGTCGCACCTTCCTCTTTATGATGCGCCAAATGTTCTCTATAGGGGAAAGATCTGGACTGCAGACTGGCCATTTCAGTACCCGGATCCTTCTCCTACGCAGCCATGATGTTGTGATTGATGCAGAATGTGGTCTGGCATTATCTTGTTGAAAAATGCAGGGTCTTCCCTGAAAGAGATGACATCTGGATGGGAGCATATGTTGTTCTAGAACCTGAATATATTTTTCTGCATTGATGGTGCCTTTCCAGACATGCAAGCTGCCCATGCCACACGCACTCATGCAACCCCATACCATCAGAGATGCAGGCTTCTGAACTGAGCGTTGATAACAACTTGGGTTGTCCTTGTCCTCTTTGGTCCGGATGACATGGCGTCCCACATTTCCAACAAGAACTTTGAATCGTGACTCGTCTGACTACAGAACAGTCTTCCATTTTGCCACAGTCCATTGTAAATGATCCCTGGCCCAATGAAAACGCCTGTGCTTGTGGATCTTGCTTAGAAATGGCTTCTTCTTTGCACTGTAGAGTTTCAGCTGGCAACGGCGGATGGCACGGTGGATTGTGTTCACTGACGATGGTTTCTGGAAGTATTCCTGAGCCCATTCTGTGATTTCCTTTACAGTAGCATTCCTGTTTGTGGTGCAGTGTCGTTTAAGGGCCCGGAGATCACGGGCATCCAGTATGGTTTTACGCCCTTGACCCTTACGCACAGAGATTGTTCCAGATTGTCTGAATCTTCGGATGATATTATGCACAGTTGATGATGATAACTGCAAAGTCTTTGAAATTTTTCGCTGGGTAACACCTTTCTGATATTGCTCCACTATCTTTCTGCGCAACATTGTGGGAATTGGTGATCCTCTACCCATCTTGGCTTCTGAGAGACACTGCCACTCTGAGAAGCTCTTTTTATACCCAATCATGTTGCCAATTAACCTAATTACTGTTAATTGGTCTTCCAGCTCTTCGTTATGCTCAAATTTACTTTTTCCAGCCTCTTATTGCTACTTGTCCCAACTTTTTTGGGATTTGTTGACACAGTGAAATTTGGAATCAACATATTTTTCCTTTATAATGATACATTTTCTTGGATTAAACTTTTGATCTGTCATCTACAGTATGTTCTATTCTGAATAAAATACAATTGACATTTGCCATCTCCACATCATTGCATTCAGTTTTTATTCACAATTTGTTTAGTGTCCCAACTTTTTTGGAATCCGGTTTGTAATTTTATCACAGAAAATACTAGATACCTTTGATTATCCATCTAAGAATCTCAGTAGTATCCCACTAGTTGCCGTGGAGGTCAATGGTGATCATTATATTTATTCCCAGTTTTATGACTGTACTCATTCACACACTACATGCAATTTAGGAACACCAAGTAGTCAAATCTGCATGCCTTTGGGCTATAGGAGGAAACCAGAATACCTGGAGGAAACCCACCAGGCACGGGGGAAACCTACAAACTCCATGCACACAGAGGCTAGAAACAAACCCTCACCCTGGAGGTGCAATAGCTTTCTAGTTCTCTGTTACTCTGTTCTTAAATGCAATGACTCACAAACCAAAATTCATAATAGATACATACAAGTTTTATATCAAGTACAGCTACAAAAAATTATTTTGTTTTATTCACCTTTATTGTAATTTATTACGTTTTCCTGAGCCAATAGTTCTAGTGTTGATGCCAACTGTCAGTGTGAGATACTCCAGATAATTTGGCCTGTGTTTCACATGATTTTCATTGAAAAAATAAATGAGTAAGTTGAATCTAAAATCTCTACAGCACCGATACAGTACACTTCATGTCTCGACTTTATGTACAAGCTTCAAATTTCAAAACTTTTCTCAGGGAATGTCTGACACACTTGGTATTGTTTTCTACTATTATGGAAAGAAGGATGATCTAAGCTCTGTTGGGATACAGGATATGATGTGTCATTAATGATCTTAGACAGATGCGCAGAGGCTTTTTCACCTTTTTGATCTGCCACATTAGTGAAGTTACTGTCTGATTGGCTCATGTCTTTTATGTCTTTTTCTCTGTCTCTCACTCCTTCTCTCATTCTCACTCTTTGTGTGTGTTTGAGTGTGTGTGTGAGTGTGCGCATCTGGACATAATCTGTTCAAAGGAGGAGGAACAAGAGAGAAAATGAATTCCATTCCCCATTGTCATCCCTGACAGTAACGTGAAGAACATCACAGATGAAAAAGGAAGGAAAAAGAATCAGGATCAACTTAAAAAACTTTTAAATTAATCTTTTTGCTAATGTCTATTTATCATGGGTGCTTCTGTAATTAATATGCATTCCATAGTGTCAAACACACGAAAAAAATAAACTCTCATATCTTTCCTTATTTAGAGCTGCTGGTTAAAGCTCTCGCTTGTTTAAATTGGATGAAAAGCTAATCTCAGATTCTACAAATATTTTTATTCCTAATTTGACACTAGACCGAAAATCCAATTAAATGACGCAACATTTCCCTTCATAAGACAATAGTTCATCAGAGAGCTTATTCTTTATGTAAACACAACTGGAGTACTTTGTTAGTGTTTGCTTAAACCAGACATTATGGATTGTGTGATTCACCGTCTGGCTGGTGGACTAACAGAGAAAACATCCTGAAAAATCTTGGGGAAAAAGGGTGCTTAAATCTCACTAATATAATAATATTTTCTTGCTTAATCTGTTACACGGGACAATAAATGTAGTTTTAAATCTCTGCAAATCTTTCACATCAATAGTTTTTTTTCTGGCATCCAAACTTCATTATGTCAGCTTCTTGGTTAAATCTTTTATTTGGACCATATGCTGTTGCTTGGACTACTGGAAAACAGTGGTGTGACATTTAAACAATTTTAAAGCTTGTAAGAATAACCAGTTCAGTGATAGTAGACTTATGGACTGCGACATAGTGTAGTAAATTTGTTTATAGGAAAAACTGCAGTTTTGGAGATCCTTGTAAATTTTAGACTTTAGGGTGAAAAGATTGCTCTGTACACTGAGCAGACATGAAGACCTGACTTTAGTCCAAAACCAGAAGACGCATACAGTAACCATAACATGAAGAAAGTAACAACAACAATGTTAAGAACCAAGATAGACTTAAAAACCATCTGGTCATAACGGGTCTAAGTATTAGGCAAATACAACCCCAGACAAACATATAAGATTTTTTCAGTGTGACATTATTTATGTAACAAAGAAAAAAACATGAGGGCAATACTAAATACAACAGGATTTAATAGGGTGAGTTGCATCTAAAGATGTTCCGATACCATTTTTCCCCTCCCGATACCGATTCCGATACTTGGGCTCAGGGTATCGGCCGATACCGAGTACCGATCCGATACCTGGGTGTGTATCTGTACAGTGTATAGCATTTCTTTTTTTAAGTAAAATACTACTAGCCCTGTGTAACGGGTTCGACCCTAAGTGCACGGACGACACCATGAAACACGGACACGAGGCGAGGTCTTACAGGAAAAAGGATAATTTATTTAGAAAAATGGGTAAGGAAAGGGTTAAAGGCTCTATGCGGTCTTTTCCGCTTTGGCAGCAGGGATGCAAAGGCGGGCTCGACGCGGAAGTGAAGGTGCCGCAGGAGCCCACGCAGCTCGTTCACGCGCTCCTCTCACGGAGATCAAAGGCGCCCCCTTTGTAAAGTCTCTGTGGTGCATCACATCACCCCGCTCTTGTGCCACTGTCTCTCATAAAATCCACCGCGTCGCAAAGTCCAGCTTCCCAACAGTCAGACCCCGAGCTACACTCCCCGCTGTGTTTTATAGCGCCGGGATCATTAGCGGCGATAGCTCATGGGCCGTAGCCTGATTCTGTGGCCCTGCTCCTTCACATACCTAAAGGGGGGGAGGCCGCCTAACTAGTGAGCGAGGAGCGATATCAATTTGGGCGCACGCCCATCACAGGCTCACGCCGTGACACTCTGTAAGTAAGCTAAGCTAGCAAAGCTAGCGGGCATAAATAGGTTATGTTTAGGAAAATGGTATCGGATCGGTACCGATTTTTTTGTGGTATCGGTAGCATTTCTACCAGGATTGGAATCGGAACAACCCTAGTTGCATCCAGGTGCTGCTAATTATCAGCCTTTCGATTAATTGATCATCAGCAGATGGACATACTGTAAGCAGTGGTCTAACAGGAGCAATCGTTGCTTCACAAGGGTTATCCAAACAATTTGGAGTTCAGCATTCTACAGAGATAGTTTTTTTCCAATCTTCCAATCTCAATGAACAGAAGCAATGACCAAAACTATGTGAGAGACTGATAAAGTCTTACTGATAAAGTTATTGCTGCTAAAGGTGGAGCTATAAGCTATTGAATGGGGGGGAGAGGGAGGGGGGTTATGTAGTATTTCCCACAGGATTTTTGTCTTTTTTTTATTTTTTTGCTTCATTGAGGTTGTATTTGCCTAATAAAAATTAATTTCATTTGTTAAAATAAGTAATTTAATAAAAATGACCTGCAATGATCAGATGGTTTTTATAATGTTTTAACACAAAAAAATAGAAATAACTTACTTTTAGGATTTAGAATTAACTAGGGACACAAAAGTTTACACATAACTGTATTTCATGTATCTGTATTTACTTAAGTAGTTTTATTTGAGGATACTTTTTACTTTTTGAAGGTGAGTACATCTGTACTTTTACTCAAGTACACAAGAAAAATAGAGGACTTATACTTTTACTTGCGTAATATTTGCCTTAGGGAATCTTGACTTTTACTCAAGTACTGGATTTGTGTACTTTGCCCACTTCTGTTAATAATTGCGTCTAAGTAGTTCTGAATCGCCTCTGAACCGTCCATGTTGTTCTGTTCACAGCTAATGTGAACTACAAAGATTTTAACAACAAGGCTGAATACCAAATTCCTCTCTCACCCCTGATTAAGGGCACTACTTATTGTGTGGAACAAGTGATTGGACTACCTACATGATTCAGCTTTCCAATTAACATTATTTGGGATTCAACGCCCTATTCCCCCCTATCCCAATATAATTGGGATTCAAAATACTTTCATACCTGGTAATTACACTGTCAGTTGCCAGCTTCACCACAATCGTGGAAGGATATGTGTAAAATTAGCAAAATAACTGGTTAATTGGACAAAAAAATCATATTGTGGTATTTGTAGAACCGTTCTGTAAAAGCTATATCAATACAGTGGTCATGCTGTTGTGCTGAATATCACCACTGCTGTGATATCTTCACTATTCTGGTTGCCAGTGTTGGGGGACGTTACTTTTTTTTAAAGTGACTAATTACATTACAAAATTACTGTCATTAAAAAGTAATCAGTTACAATTACAGCGCTACTTCTTGATAAAAGTAACTAGTTAGAGTACTTTTCCATTACAGAAAAAGAAAACACCTTTGTGATTCCTAATGCATGTTGTTTTATAATTATTCTACCATCATCACTCAGCGAAGTTTGGTTGGTGCATAACGTTGCTTCTCATCGCCATGAGAGGTGAGATAGGGGTATAATAGCAGGAATAACAGACAGGGGCGGGTTACCAGGGGCGGGGCTTGTAGGACGACCTTCTCACACACACAGTAATGGAATCACTGTTGTCTGGTTCACGGGTTACATAAATTGTCTGAATAACAGATTAAATTTTAAAAAATATAACTAAATAATTGAGTATTTAAATGGCGACCTAACGCGTTAGATTACTCGTTACAGTAGAAAAAAGTAAGTTACTTAGTAAAAGTAACACGTTACACTTGTGCCAGAGAACGCTGATCCTCAATCTCTTGTCCATTTCATGCTGTAAAAGTCTGATTCCAGTACTTGCTGTACCTACTCAGATTTTCTTTCAGCAATCACTACTGAGGTTGCTGTTCAAGAGTCTTTTTGATCCACAGTTTGAGTAGCCAAGCCATCTTTCAGCGCAGCTTTGTGTTTGCTTTCATGTGTGTTGGTCTAAAAGAAGTGGTGTCAGGCTACACACCCACCCCAACCCATTCTCCTCCAGCTGTTGGCGTGATGCACAAGTAAACAGAGGTGTTACTATGGACGCCTGGAAATTGAGGCCCTCCAGTGGCACCTATTTCTCAATGAGCTGAGGGGCATGGAACTATGGGTACCAGCCAGGCAAAGATCACATGCTGCAGGTATTTCTCTCTGTCCTCTCACTCAGCTGTCTACTAAAAGCCCATTAATGAACATCTGGTCATAATTATTGAAGTGTAAGCATCAGCAGGATGGAATTGGCCAACTCTCAAAACCACTCTCTCTCTCTCCTTTTCTCTGTGTTTTTCTCCCTCTCCACTCTTAAATCTACAAGGTACCATCCCCCAAGGCCTAAAATAGTTTATATGGGACTGTTTAATGCATTTATTTCAAGAAAAAAAATTCTATTCCACCACAAGCCACACCAGTGTGCTCATTGTTATGGACTCACAGCCGTACCAGACATCATATTTACTGAACTGCATTCTGTTGAAACTGCCATGAAGTGGAACTCAGTGACTTGCATATGTGCAGTTTAAAAGCACCATCCACCATCACACAGGTATAGTACACACTCACACCGCACACCATGGGTGATTTACTGCTTCCATTTATTTTATGAAGGTAATTAAAGAAGTGCCTTTTTTGCATAAAAAAAAGCAACTTGTGTGTTTTGTGGATGGTTTACTGCGAGTATGAGAGATGTTGTTGGCTTTTTACAAGAGGCCACAGGCTTTCTGTGATGTTTCGGGAACACAAATGGGGGTGCTGGTTTGCAAGAAAGTATGCACTAAATAATGCCTGTTGTTGTTTTTTTTCACCAATGCTATGTCTTAACCCTAGGTTGACTTCAGGAGAAAAGCAAGTTAACACGTACAGTAGATTAAACATAGAGTATACTGTGACAGGTATGCTTTGAGTGTGTATACAGTATTTACAGTGGTGTGAAAAACTATTTGCCCCCTCCTGATTTCTTATTCTTTTGCATGTTTGTCACACAAAATGTTTCTGATCATCAAACACATTTAACTATTAGTCAAAGATAACACAAGTAAACACAAAATACAGTTTTTAAATGAGGGGTTTTATTATTTAGGGAGAAAAAAAATCCAAACCTACATGGCCCTGTGTGAAAAAGTAATTGCCCCCTGAACCTAATAACTGGTTGGGCCACCCTTAGCAGCAATAACTGCAATCAAGCGTTTGCGATAACTTGCAACGAGTCTTTTACAGCGCTCTGGAGGAATTTTGGCCCACTCATCTTTGCAGAATTGTTGTAGTTCAGCTTTATTTGAGGGTTTTCTAGCATGAACCGCCTTTTTAAGGTCATGCCACAACATCTCAATAGGATTCAGGTCAGGACTTTGACTAGGCCACTCCAAAGTCTTCATTTTGTTTTTCTTCAGCCATACAGAGGTGGATTTGCTGGTGTGTTTTGGGTCATTGTCCTGCTGCAGCACCCAAGATCGCTTCAGCTTAAGTTGACGAACAGATGGCCGGACATTCTCCTTCAGGATTTTTTGATAGACAGTAGAATTCATGGTTCCATCTATCACAGCAAGCCTTCCAGGTCCTGAAGCAGCAAAACAACCCCAGACCATCACACTACCACCACCATATTTTACTGTTGGTATGATGTTCTTTTTCTGAAATGCTGTGTTACTTTTACACCAGATGTAACGGGACACGCACCTTCCAAAAAGTTCAACTTTTGTCTCGTCGGTCCACAAGGTATTTTCCCAAAAGTCTTGGCAATCATTGAAATGTTTTGTAGCAAAATTGAGACGAGCCTTAATGTTCTTTTTGCTTAAAAGTGGTTTGCGCCTTGGAAATCTGCCATGCAGGCCGTTTTTGCCCAGTCTCTTTCTTATGGTGGAGTCGTGAACACTGACCTTAATTGAGGCAAGTGAGGCCTGCAGTTCTTTAGATGTTGTCCTGGGGTCTTTTGTGGCCTCTCGGATGAGTCGTCTCTGCGCTCTTGGGGTAATTTTGGTCGGCCGGCCACTCCTGGGAAGGTTCACCACTGTTCCATGTTTTTGCCATTTGTGGATAATGGCTCTCACTGTGGTTCGCTGGAGTCCCAAAGCTTTAGAAATGGCTTTATAACCTTTACCAGACTGATAGATCTCAATTACTTTTGTTCTCATTTGTTCCTGAATTTCTTTGGATCTTGGCATGATGTCTAGCTTTTGAGGTGCTTTTGGTCTACTTCTCTGTTTCAGGTAGCTCCTATTTAAGTGATTTCTTGATTGAAACAGGTGTGGCAGTAATCAGGCCTGGGGGTGACTACAGAAATTGAACTCAGGTGTGATAAACCACAGTTAAGTAATTTTTTAACAGGGGGGGGCAATCACTTTTTCACACAGGGCCATGTAGATTTGGAGGTTTTTTTCTCCCTTAATAACGTAAACCTTCATTTAAAAACTGCATTTTGTGTTCAATTATGTTATCTTTGACTAATAGTTAACAGTTTTTGATGAGCAGAAACATTTAAGTGTGACAAACATGCAAAAGAATAAGAAATCAGGAAGGGGGCAAATAGTTTTTCACACCACTGTAAGTGTCAGCATTAGGAGCTTTTCATAATTATATACCAGTAGGTGAATTGAATAACACTGGTTATCAATTGGGTATCTATTAGCTGGTGACAGGACCCATTTGGGCACCCATGGCTCACCTACATATGCCTTTGCTCAAGGAAGCCAACCGGTCTGGTCTGATCTCATAGAAAAGCCAATGTGATGTGCTGGACAAACAAGTCCTGTTCACAAAGGTCCCACCCTGCAACCCACAGCACACAAAGGATCTCGTGGTGACAGACACCACAGCACCCCAACCTCCCAGAGATCTTGTGGAGTCATGCCCTGAGGGTTCAGAGCTGCCCCATTGGCACAAGGGGAAACCCACACATTACTGGACTTTTAATGTTATGGTGTACCTTCGTCATGATTTTTTTTTGTCTCAACAGATTTCAACAGAAAGAAAATAGTAATAAAAGTCAACAATTCTGTACCAGAGCTCTCCTGAAACCTCCTGATGCTACACAAATCTCACTTTTCATCAGTACCAGCCACTATGAATGATCTAAAGCCTCAGTTCTTGCCTCCTATATAGTCGGATCAGCTGACATTACCAATCTCTCTCTTTCTGGAGCTTAGACATATACTTAGCCGCTGGGAGATGCTGAAAATGTGTTTCTGTTTAGTGTGGCTAGATTAGTGCAAGGAGGAAAAAATAAAGCTGGATGTTTTTATTTTAGTGTGTAAGTTACTAACATTCAAAACAGAAAAAGAATAAATACTCCAGTTTTGAATGGAATGGCCAGAATAGATTTATTCAGGTTTATATAGGAAGCTTTATACTGGAGCAGTATTACATTATTATTATTATATACAATGGGCCTTCAAGTCTGGACTTGAAAACAAAAACCTGGACTTGAAATCTCTAGTAAATGAAGACATAAAAGCAATTGACATTTACAGAAGACTTCAAGCTTAGTACATTGATTAGATTCTCAGTAAAACATTTTAAAGAAGTCCATAGGTCTGTGAATGACAATCCCGGCCAAGGTGGCTCGGACCCCACTGCAGTCGTTCACGTGAACGTTCGGTGAGTGGGTTGCTTGATCCTTGAAAATCGACAGATTGGATGGAAGAGACATATCTGTCTGTGTGAACTGTACACACAATCATTCACCAACACCACATATAGTCCTGACCTCACTCCAAGGCATTTCCACATGTTTGGATCATTAAAGGAGTTCCTGGGAGGTCAGCGTTACAGACGTGAAGCAGGCAGTCTGATCATGACTTCGGCGTATTGAGAAATCTTTTTACCTTGATGTTATCCATACACTAGGAAATGCTGGGATAAGTGCATTAGTGTATCATGGGATTGTATATAGAAATAACCTGAGTTTTTACTCTCAGAACTGTGTTCTGTTTAATCAAAAGCCGAGGTTTGATTTGAACACCCCTCATAAAATATCTTTATCAGTATAAATGTCAATCATTATAATCAATTCTATTGGATATAATATCACTTTGTAAAGCTATTTACCCGCCCTCTTCATTGTGTCTTGTAGGATGTAACAGACAAAATATGATGAATGGAAAAATCCTAACAGAGTTTTTTGTGATTTTATCCTAAAGTAAATATACTGTGTAAACAGGACAGTTTAAGACAAATTCAGCGGTATGAAAGCAGACCGGCAGACCAAGAGGTTGGAAGTGTGGATTTGCACTAACAAAAGAAAAGAAACAGTGCAGATGCCGTGAACAAAAGCAGGCAAACGGCTTGAGAGATGAGAGTAAAAGAAGAAAAGGCTTTCCCATGCTTCGCATCTGGAAGCCAGGGTTGAACAAAAACCCACAGTTACGTACAAGCCTTGTGGCAGATTCTCTTTTCTAAACTCCAAGCTTCAAACCCCTGGTCTCTAGAGATGGCAAATTGGGACAGGCTCCATATTACCCCCCACTCACACACTCACACACTCTCTTTCACATACACACAAGCACACTTACTCGCATGCAATTCTCACTAGGCAGCAGAGAATGCATTTCATGTTCATGGGAAAACATTGGAAGAGAATGAAGACCCAAAGGACTATAGCTCATCTGCAACAGCCCACCTCTTTCACAATGCAGCCCTGCCACAGCAGTAATGTATTATCTCATTACCTCATTAGACAAATTACATGCACAAAAAAAATTATTCATGTGCTTAAAGGGAAGAGGGAAAAATCTGTCACTTGCAAAACCAGATTATTATATCTGAAGCTGGAGGTATGATAAAATAGATAGCTTTCGATAAACCTGCAGACACATACAAATGTGAGCACACACACACACACACACACACACACACACACACATACACACACACACGCACACACTTGTTTGTGGGATAAGCAAAAGTCAAAATTATACACTAAATCCATTTTTTCTGTAATGTAGACAATCAGTCATCGTGTTTACAGTACACCAATACTAATGGCTTGAGTATCAGCAGGTCTCATAAAAAATCTGATATTTTAATAATAATATCATATATATATTTTTTCTTTTAACCGAAACACTTCCCAATTAAACTTACATATACTGTAAATCACTTATATATATATAAAAAACAATACTACTATTAAAATGTGTGCATGGAGTTTGCATGTTTTCCCCATGCTTGGTGGGTTGTGCTACTCTTCACCAACCAAGGTATTCCTTTTATGTCAAAATGAGTGGCGTGGCAGATATTTGCTGTTGTAGGTCAAGAAGATCTGCACCTCTGTGTACCATCCCCAAACCTGCCTGGTAAAGCATTTCAATGAGATGCTCAAGAGGATGCTTCAGTCACTTCAGTTTACATGATAGACCTCAGTATATTTTCTCTTAACCAACTGTTGCCATTTGTAGTTCACTGGCCTACTCAGTCTGTGACAGTGAAGGATCCCTTCCCACTGAGCAAAACGCTTTAGACATTTGGCCAGCCAGCAGCATAGACCCAAGAGTTTTAACCAGGTGACTGAGTGCTTCTGATACTGCCCAGTGCCAACTGTAAGCTCAATGGGAAGGATCCTTCACTGTCATAGACTGAGTAGGCCCAGTGAACTACAGATGGCAACAGTTGGGTAAGAGAAAATGCACTGAGGTCTATCATGTAAACTTGTAAAAGTGTAAAATGTAAAAGTGGATTGAACCATTACCACTCATCACAGCTTTTGCCTCTAGCTCCCGAAGTACAGGGTCAGTAGTGAGACATGAGATTAAAACTTGCATGATCGTCCACCAATAATCATGCTAAGCCTGGGAGTGGCCAAAATGGTTTGCGATGGCATCACTGACATACCCATTGGCCTGAGTGAAATACCTAATTGAGTGGCTGGTGCAGGCTTGATCTGACCACACTAGATCTGACCAAGGGGTACTGGTAGGTGACTCACAGCCAAAGCCAAGAAGAAAACCTTAAGCACTGAACAGGGCCACTGCATGTATTGCATGTATATTAAAAATATATATATTTTTATTTGTATTGTGCACATACATGGCCAAAAAAGCTGATTCTAATTTTGATTTTGATCTGTGTCATTTCAATTTATTATTATTATTATTATTATTATTATTATTATTATTATTTAATTATTTAATTATTTAATTATTATTATTTTAATTATTTCATTATTTTATTATGTGGGAATACAGTACATGCTAGATCTTTAAATGTATCAATTTTATATTTTTAAACCCTTAAAATGAGCATCTTACTGTATGTGTTCAAAAAGCTAAATTTTGACACCAAACCCCTGTTTTAAAAATGAAAGATTTTTATGTTTTGTGTTTTTGTTTTTAAGGCAGCTGTTCAGACCTTGTTCACAACAGTTTGATCTTTTCCATGTTGTACATCCGAGGCCTTTTTTTTTTAAAAGTTGGCGTCAGCGTGTGCAGTACTGTAGGTCGAGGAGCGTTGGCTTTGAAGTGTGACTTCATGGTCTTGCCACATCTGCTGGCAAGATGTGTGTTTTCTGGGGGATATGGATCACTGAGGGGGTTTTGAGGAGGTGGGCGGTATATGGGTTCTACCCGGTTTATCTGTATTTTTTTTTATGTCATGCGACAATTAACAAAATTTCTTCATGCATTAAAAAAAGTCAATGTACTGAGAGAAATGTCATTATATACAATACTGGTTAGGGTTACAATAAAGTCTTTACACCTGTCAAGTACATAAATTATGTAGGTTAAAATGAAGAAAAGGGAATGAGTGTTTCACTGCGACAGGCTGTGAAGTGCCTAAAGATACAGGTTAAAAATGGGTTGTTTATGTAACCTCAGCACCGCAGCAGCAACCTCATTTCCCCTCTCATCTGTTCCAACCACACAGCATTCAGCATCACCAGTATACTTATCACCAGGTTGATCATCTGTCATCATCTGCACCTGTTTCTCACTGGTTCATGCCTTAAGATAGATGTTTTTATTCTTGAATGAATCATAAGCCACTGTGTGGCTTAACAAACAAAGATAATTTCTCTGAAACTTTTTAGGTACAGGGACTGGAGTCAAAGTGAGAGACAAAAATGAACGCCAAGAAAGTCCTTCAGGAAGCCTGGAGAACTATTCCTCAAGAAGCAATATGAAGAAGTGAGGGGGTCAAGACTTTTGCATAGTACTATATATTGCAACAATAAAAATCAGTTTTAAAATAAATAGGTTATAAACGGAATGTGGGATAATATAGACATAATTGAAGTTACAGTTAGCATCAGAGCTGACATCAGAGCCATTTTTGAGTTTAATTTTAATACAAAAAGTCAGTTTGTGTTAACACTTTAACTCTGCTGTGGTTAAGTGTCAGTGTGGGTTTTCACAGCAGTATATTTCTGGTCTTTTTCACACAACTCAAATTTAGCAAAGGGTGAAAAAAATATTATAAATTTAATGTGGCTGTTGTAAAATTCTAGGTTTATTCTCCTTGGATTTAAAAACACTTACCACTTTTGAGGCAGAGGGTGAACCGTAATGCTGTAAAGAGACGGCTTGCCACAGAAATCTGTCTGTAGCTTGTCAGGCGCGGTCATGCCATCTTAAACCCACTCGCCTCCATGTAGCCACAGCTCTGACTACTTCTAAGTCAGCCTACCTCCATCACTTCTTTACTAAATGGTAGTGAAACCACTGAGACAGTGGTTTAATCATGAGTTTATGGAGCCGGATTCAAGCAGTGCCAATATCTGACACGCCACAAGCAATTTTAACATTTAGTTCGCCAAGACTGGTTGGCCCACGATCAGTTATTTTCTACTCAGGCGTTCGCAGCAGTGTCAGTACTGCACTCTAATCCATTTGTAATCATTATGAAAGTCATATTTTTCATCTTGGCTTGTAAACTTTACTTAAAATGAGTTGGTTGGACTTCCTCTATGGAGCTTCATCAAAAAGGGTAATATTTCAGCTTTGTGCAAATTTTATAGCTTAGTTTGTGTCAGCTTTAGTTTGAAAATTAGGTGATGTAGCATCAGTTACTAGAATTTCACAGATCACCCTTTACTTCATCATTTTTCTGACCATGTTTACAAAGTATTTGAAATCTTATACTATACAATATATTCAAAGACTTTGTTGGACCAGAATGTCTAGAATGATCTCAGGATGAATGAGATATACAGAGGACCTAATGTGGCTTAGACATTAAAAAGTAAAAAAAAAACAGCTTAGTACCATAGAAAATAAGGCATAACACATTTCAGTCCAACTATTTATAAAGACCTGATGCAGCCCTATCAAGGAAAACAATCTTCTCTTGAAAAGCCCCAGAACAGAAAGTACCTGCTTTATTGCCATTTTAGTCAATTTGATGGAACAGCTAAAGCGTTCACGTCAGATACTTATTACCCTTGATTGTGCTGGATCTGTAAAACGTATTACACGCAAAAAAAAAAAAACCACAACTGTCCTTCATGACTCGCTTTGGAAGACAATCTTGAATCCCAGGCCTAAAAGGCTTTGGTGGAAAAAATGATTAAAGTGGGCATAAAGTGCATGTGAGATTCATTTGGGCTCATTATGGTATCATCTTAAATGTCATGGAATTGAAACCAGCACGAGGAGCACATTCAAGAGCCTGAAAGAGAAAGAAAAGGTGGTCGCACATGGTTTTAGTAGACAACAAGAACCAATCTGAAAACAGGGGGTTCTGCCTTATTTCTGCCTCTATCCTTTAAATCTAATTGAATAGCTCTACTGCTAAACCTCACACACTGACATTTAAATAAAGTGTTTTGTGTAGCAAATTAGACTAAATCTGGGTTGCATGCATGTGCGAATGAATGCTTGGCTTGAAAACCGGCACTGGTATTACATACACTACAGTGTACACGATACACACAAGCCTGCACATAACACACACAAGCTGTTTTTGTGTTGGTGTATCAGGTGCTTTTATTCGAGCACAGTTAGCTGTACCCCAGTGAAAAAAAAATACACTTATATTACAAATATATTGAAATCCTCGATATAATTATATATATAATATTAGTTAATATATAAAAAGTATACATTTCAATGTATTTTTGGTATATTTTAAAAATATATATACATATATATGCTCGAAATAATAATTGTACAAATATACAGAAAGTATACATTAGAATACAATTTTTAATATATGTTAGTCTCAGTATATTATTACTTAAATTTAAATGTATTTATTCATATGTACTTATATTTAGTGCACTACTCTCTCGTGCGTGCATGCTTTTAGACTCGCTGAATCTTTTGCACGCTGAATCTCTGAAACTGTAGCACGTTCAAGATAATTTATGTTTGCACTCTTTCACTCATCTGTCCGCTCACTGTCATAAAGCGACACTTGCACAAACTGAAGCAGCGTTGTAAACTCTGCAACTATTCCAGCCAACCAGAGACCAACCAGTACACTTAGAATCTGCGCCCACCAGCCAATCAGAGACTGGAGGCGGGCAGATTCAGACTGTTTCTAGTTTGAATTAATGGCTGGAAGCTGCATCATCGCGTGCGTTAGTTCGTATCGTTATTTTTTATTTGTAATTTCTAATTAAGTACATACTTTAAGCTATAGAATGTATTGTCTAATGTGTTGTTGTTAATGTGTTGTGTACTTTGCTTGTGGTATAATGGCTCTGTAGCTCTCGGCCTGTTTTCAGTCTCTGTGTAACAGAATCAACACACCAGGTTTAAACTAATACTGTACCTGTAGATTCTAATACTAATGTCTGTCTGTGTTCACACACCAGGTTTAAATCTTAGTTTGTGTGTTTGTGAACACGTTTTGTTGAACACAAATAAACTATAGTAGTGCTTTTTTGTAACCTTGTACAAATTCAATCTGTTGAACTCATGAATAAAATCTGCCTCATAATTACTGATGTAATGTGTTTCAAAAACATGTTATAGTGTAGAAAATATATTTAGCATTTGTAAATTATCCTAAACACCTTTAGTGTACTGGTAACACATTTGCAATACAGTATTATAGAAGGTTGTGTGTACTGTATGATACAATAAAGTATATTTGTATTAACCACAAAGTGTACTGTTTTTGTATTTGTAATTGTCCAGAAGTATAACAGCATGCTACTGCTGCAATAAGAATATACTCATAGTGTATTAATCATGTATTTGTAACAAAGTAAAAATAGCTGTAATGTGCTTATAAAACATTAAATATATACTTAAAATGTATTAATTACCGTCAGGTATGTACGTTAGTACACACCGCCATATACTTTAAGTGTACTAAGTATACTTAAAGTTGTTCCACTTTATCACACAAAAGTATACTTAATACACTTAAAATTGTGCTCTTGTACAATTTAATTACAACTTAAATACACTTAGTACAAAATTAGTTGTTCCAAAATAGCAAACTTCAAGTGTACTAGTCATTAGTCTGGCTGCAAGCATACTTAAATATGCTTGGGTTTAATATACGGTACTTAGCATACTTATTTTTCACTTGGGTAAGCAGATTAGGATTAACACACAAGTTAGCATGTCGGACCGATGGTTAGGTTTACAGCTTGTGCACTCCTGTGGGCACCTCTAATTCCACACACCATAAAAAAAGCTTCTCAAGTCACAAAGACAGACGTCTGACCACATCGTCCTGAGTCAGCCATAGTTTATGGCGGCTATTTAATATTATCCATAACTTTGTTTTGAAACAGTGTTTCTGACCACAGTGGGAAAGCTCAGCTAGACTTATAGCTAATTTGCTTCTTCATTTCTACAGCATTGTCCCGTTTCACAGTTCCAGCAAATAATTTTAGTGATTACTTTGTACCAGCTAGAATATAGCAAAAGTATGCCATGTCCTTTTTTTTATAGTAAAGATCCTACTCACATGCGATTGGGAGATGTTATCCAAGGTCTAAAGGTGCAATGAATTTCAACACTTACTGTTCATTATGAACATGTCAGCCTTCTGGAGGTCTCCTTTATCCAATGGGAGTTACCTCAATAGTTCAGAACACCTGTTATGGAAAATGTTTGCACTTGGTTGTACTTTCTCTTCTTTGTGCAAGGCCAAATCCCTAGAGTGACGTAATTCATGACTAATGATATTGGGCTAATCATGAGGTTGAGAAAGTTAGCAGAGCATATGAGTAGGAACTCTGAATGTTTTTGTCCTGGTCAAAAGTAAGGAATTACGAGTTACAACCTGTAGTTAAAAGCAGCATAAATCTGTATTAAGAGGGTCAAATGGATTAATTTTACACTTAAGGAGGTCTCTGGCCTCAAAAAGTTTGAGGACCTATGACTAAACTACTGGTTGAGTAATGTACCTTCAACAATTGTTAATGAGGTCATGAAAAACTAAGGGCTAGCTCACATTTATGTAGCCATTTCTAAAAGTTTTTTTCCCTTATTCTTTTGTTAAACAATTCACGTACACATGAAAAAACAAATACACAAAGTTAAAGCATGCCAAACCAACAAGTGGCAATATACCCATGACCACAAGTTGTGTTGGCCAATCAGAAACCTGAAAAATGCTCTTGCCAAAACAGGAGATATGGTGAGTCCAGCACACACTATTACAAAACCAAAACACAGTTTTTCCCATCCATGTGTCAACACAACTTTAGGGACCAAAAGCATCTATTCCAAATACTTAATAACCTTATCTATCATCTTTACTTTAAAAAGGGACCTGTCATTTAAAATTCACTTTTTATTCATTTTTAGACATTTAGATTTGTCTCTCCGGCATGTGTACAAACAACCAACCAATTTTTTTTTTTTTTTTTTTCATTTTTGTACTGGCTGGGGTTTAACCCTTTCAGGCTCAAATTAAGTTTTGAGGATTTGAGATACTGGATTTGGATCCCATATTGTTTTTGTGTTGTTCTGCCACTGAAAAGCACTTTGTTACATTGTTTAGGTAGTTGCAAATCTAGTTGCAAATCTGCAATGCCTGCCTTGAGAGGGTTAAATAAGACAATAAAATTTTCCGCCCTTATGTGAGCTTATATACGAAGAGCCCCTACCCTGGCTCCTTGCTCGGCTCTGCTGGAGAGATGTGGCTCGGATGTAGCTCATTAACATAGACACTGTAACAGTGTGTCCAGAGGAGGAGAAGAGAACAAAGGTTAAGTTAAGTTAAGCCTTTATTTGTCACATATACATTACAGCACATTGAAATTCCTTCTTCGCATATCCCAGCGTAACTGGGGTCAGAGCGCAGGGTCAGCCATGATACAGCGCCCCTGGAGCAGATAGGGTTAAGGGCCTTGCTCAAGGGCCCAACAGTGGCAACCTGGTGGAGCTGGGGATCAAACCGCCGATCTTCAAGTCGGTAACTCAGTGCCTTAGCCCTCTGAGCCACCACTACCCCCAAAACAGCATTACCCGGGGATCGAACCCGGATCTCCGGATGATAGGGCGAGCACTTTACCAGTGCGCCATTCGGAAGGGAGTTTGAGGTATGAAAAAGTCCATTATCTGAGAGTTATTTCAGCTGGACCTTCAACATACACTTAGTTAAAGACCTAGCAAAAATATGGGACCTTTAAGTGTGCAATCACATGCTGGTTTACGTTAAAGATTAGCTGAAATGATATTGAGTAGAGCTGATTTTACAGTTTGTTGTAATGTCCAGTGATGAACGGGACTTTTCTCTTGTTGTCCATAGAACCTGATTCAGAAAAAAGAGACACTTTAATGAAGTACCTGTTGTGAGAACAGCACAGTTAAAAGATTTCAGCTGACAAAGAGCATATGAGGCTAAATGCCTTCCCTAGACACGATGCAATGTGTATTTATGACCACAGACCAAAACTATTCCACATTACCATTTATAGTGAAGTGTCCATGACTTAATATCCCTAGAAATCTTACTCTTGATTTGTCCCTTGGCAGAAAGGATTAAGTTCTACGGGATGAGGAGCGTATCAAGTCATACGAGCATGAGTTCTACTGCAACACACGGGGAAAACGCAGCTGCATCAAGTTCAGGATGCATAACAACTGTGTAAATCCTGCTGGGTTTCTTAAGTTTAAAGGAGAATTCTTATATTAGAAGAAATACTTCTGAACCCTGAAATTAAATTTTTCATTGTCAGTTTTGTATTTTATTTTTGTCACAGATGTCGACTGCATACTGTTTGCTGATTATAAAGGACAGGTGTCCTTTCTGTTATTCAATGTAGAGTTAATCAGTAGATGGACCTTTCACCTGGCACCAGTTTCCAACCATGCATACCATTGCAGCAATCACTGATCTCTGTTGTGTCATATTTGTTTCTGTCAGCTTTGTGTACTTATATGTTTGCATATTATTCCCTTTCTATTTAACGTTACTAAAAATGGTTAATAACAATTTTCACGACATGCAACAGATGATGATAATGTGATTAAATTAATAAATGTGATTAAAGTTTGGGCTTTGACCCGGCATTTTCAAAACATAACATTTCTTCTTGTTCATGCCACTGCTTTGTAGTTTTTGCCTTGTATTTTTGCTCATTATGTGGTTTGAACATATATTTTCACTTAAAATGTCTGGCTGCCTGAACCAGTTTCTTCTGAGCAGTTTGCTTATATTTGGCCTTATCCATCCATCCATCCAATCATCCATCCATTCATCCATCCATTCATCCATCAATTCATCCATCCATCCATCCATCCATCCATCCATCCAGGCTGTTATGCCAACAAGCTTTAAAAATCATCCTGCTGAAAAGCAACCCCAGGACATGAAGCTACCACCACCATGCTTAATCAGAGGAACATTGTTACTTATGTATTGGGCCATATTTAGTTTGTGTTTGACTTTAGACCAAACAGTTCAACTCTCTACTCACTAGACCACAAAGTCTTTCACAAAAGTTTTCTCTGAAGTGGCTTCACTCTCTCATAGAGAATCATGAGGACAATCCTGAGATCTGCACAGGTCCCTCTGTTTCAGCCAGCTTGCTCTGTAACACCTTCAGCATTGTGGCTGGTCTCTTTAGCACTTCTCTGACAATGGCTCCTCTTGCCGTGCCTGGGCCGTTTGGTCTGATCTCAGTAGTGTCTGGGTTGGACCACATTTTTCCACTTTCCTATAATGTATTTTACAGTTCTCTTAGGAACGTTCAAAGCTCTGCTGATGTTTTAAGAACCTTCTCCAGCTTTTATCCTTCCTAGCAACTTCAGCTTGAAGCTTCACAGGCAGTTCCTTGGTCTGATCTGATCTGCCATTTTAATTGTGAGACTTTCCAAAGTCAGAAATATTTATTGAGCAAGCATACAATTGGACACAGGTGGATTTAAAATGAACACAGGTGTAATGTATTTAGTGTGAGTGCTTAAGAAGAATTAAACGCTGGTCGTAATTTAAATAGCTAAAGGAAAGGGGAGGGGATGAATAAAGCCATTTAAATTATGACTATTGTTAAACTGTTTTGAGCATTCATACTAAATACTTTAAACAGGGTACACCTGTGTTTAATTTAAATCCACCTGTGTCCAATTGTATGCTTGTTCAATAAATATCTCTGTCTTTGGTAAGTCTCACAATTAAAACTGCAGGTCAGATCAGACCAGATGTTTTTTTTTTAATCTGTGAAAAAAGTGTTGTTTTAGACTATAAACTTGTTTGTATATATATTCGATATAATATTTAAATATCTTCAGAGTTTATACAGTATATGAATATATTAATACAGTACAGTATTCTAGTCTAGTTGCACAGGTTTGTTTAGTGGTGCAGCCAATTAAGGTACGTTTACACTTCGACCAGTTCATTATTTTATAACATTAATTTCTACTGAGCCATGCCAGATATTGTTTCACAGCCAAAACATTAAGATAAGTAAAATCTGACCAGGAACAGTGATTGTACTGCCTTTTAACACCCATTTCAGCTACAACCTTTGTTCCAAAGGTCCATTTTGTGGATAAATGAGTTAACATTCATACCAAAAATAGAAAACAGAAATTGCCTTTGAGAATCTTCAGAAAGTTTGATACCTATATCCAGGGATGTTTTATACTTACCATTTCCCTTGACTATAATAATAATCAGTTATTGATGCAATTGTCATTTTTAGGCATTCTGATGGATCTCCAGTGTGTGTGTGTGTGTGTTTAAAAAGCATCCCTGCTTTTTAGACTTTTTTTTACTTTTGTATTGACCAAGACATAATCAAGCCAATTAGCATTTTTTTCATTGTCTTGTGACCTCATATATTTATATTTAACTGCATAATTATAGCTCCTCCTTTAGCCTGTGGCTCATTAGAGCTACACATGTGGTTCCTGAGCTGCCAGTGATCCAGACTCCCTCTGCCCTCCAGACCTGCCTGATCCATCCTGGTGCCCCGTTTCTGGTTGGAGGTCTCGTCGCATGGATGCCCCGTGTGTCTCTTTAGGATGCGTCTGGTGTCTGGGGATGATTCTATCTACTTAGAAGATGGTTCTGGCCTCGACTGGTGTTGTCAGCTGTTTCTCTGAGGACTTGACAATTCGATAGTTCAGGACTGGAACTTTCTACAAGTCTATCTGAGTCTCCAATAACTACTGGACTCCATTTTACATAAACTATTATAACATCAATTAACATCAACTATTATAGCTGAACCTAACACTTAACACTGTATAAATGCAGATCATTTCCTGCTATCTGTTTCACCCAGATGAGGATGGGTTCCCTGTCGAGTCTGGTTCCTCTCAAGGTTTCTTCCTATTACCGTCTCAGGGAGTTTTTCCTTGCCACTGTCGCCCTCGGGCTTGCTCACCAGGGACTATCTGAACATTTTGATTCATACACATTCACATTCCATACAAACTTAAATAATTCTTTTGATTGTGTAAAGCTGTTTTGAGACAATGTCAATTGTTAAAAGCGCTATACAAATAAAACTGAATTGAATTGAATTGAATTAGGAGCTCATTTATATAAACACTGAAACTGCGCATTTGGAGGCGGAGTGAAACAGAGTTTGCATGTTCTCCCCATGCGTGGAGGGTTCCCCTGGGGTACATTGGTTTCCTCCTACAGTCCAAAGACATACAGGATAGGTTAATTGGGATTCCCAAATTGCCCAAAATGTGTGAATGTATGTGTAAATGTTGACCAGCGGGGCTATAACAGTCATAAAAAAGGGAATAAATACAATGGTCACCTTTGCCCTTTAGTGGTCACCATTTGCCTCCACAGTCCCTAGTTGGACTACAGAGGTTTCTAGATGGATAATGGATGGACGCCCCAGTGAAAAAAAAAAATAGACTTTACTGTATTACAAATATATTGAAATCCTCGATAGTACATTGCAAATATACTAACAAAAAATTGTACCATCAGTTAATATATAAAAAGTATACTAACATCATGCTTTTACCAAATTTTGGAATTAAACTTTAAATATACTTAAAAATAATTTAATTATAGTACACTTTCCAAAAATATATTATTGGAAAATATACTTTAAGTGTAAGGTTGGTGTAATTTCCAAAGTATACTTATTTAAACTTGTTTTTCAATGTATTTTTGGTATATTTTACAAAATATATGCTCGAAATAATAATTGTACAAATGTACAGAAAGTATACATTAGAATACAATTTTTAATATACGGTAGTCTTAGTATATTATCAGTTAAATTTAAATGTACTTATTAATATGGACTTATACAGTATGTAGTGCACTACTCTCTTTTAGACTCATTTCTGCACACCGAATCTCTCTCTCTCACGCGCGCGCAATCTCAAACTCGTTCTTGCGCACTGAAAATCACTTTTGCCCGTTCAAGATAATTTATGTTTGCACTTTCTCACTCTTCTGTCTGCTCACTGTCATAAAGCGACACTTACACAAACTGCAGCAGCGTTGTGAACTCTGCAACTATTCCAGCCAACTAGAGACTAGAATCTGCGCCCCACCAGCCAATCAGAGACTGAAGGCGGGCAGATTCGGACTGTCCGTTATCTGATTGGCTCCCCAGTCCTCCACTTCTAGTTTGAATTAAGCTGTAATAAGAATATACTCATAGTATATTAATCATGTATTTGTAATACAGTAAAAATAGCTGTAATGTACTTATAATACATTAAATATATACTTAAAATGTATTAATTACTGTCAGGTATGTACGTTAATACACACACCGCCATATACTTTAAGTGTACTAAGTATACTTAAAGTTGTTCCACTTTAGCACACAAAAGTATACTTAATACACTTAAAATTGTGCTTTTGTACAATTTAATTACAACTTAAATACACTTAGTACAAAATTAGTTAAAAATTAGCAAACTTCAAGTATACTAGTCATTAGTCTGATGCAAGCATACTTAAATATGCTTGGATTTAATATACTTAGCATACTTTTTTTTCACTTGGGCGGGGCTTTTAATTAGCGTGTGCTCAAAGGGTGGACCAATCTGATTTTACACACAGTTTATAAAAGTTTTAAAGAGCAGTGGATTTCACATGAATTAACTTATACTTTACAAAAACATGACATCCAGGAATGTCAAAGTATTTTGATTATATTATCAGAAAACATAAAAATAGTAAACCTATTCCTAGGCTTTTTAACGAATTAACTAAAGCTTTGAAGTTTCTTACTCTCTTGTCATATAATGATATTAACCCAGACTACCTAAGCTTAATTATTCATGTCTTTTCATAAAAACTGACTTTTAGAATTCTGGAAATGTTGGAAAGGCGTATGCTGCTGGTATTAGAGCTGACTCTTTACCTGGATTCAATCCCAACTCACTGCTAATATGACTGGATTTATTAATGGTTCTCCTCTTAATAGCTGCCAGGCTGCCAGCTAGAAAAGTGAGTTAGATTAGAGCTGATAGAACAGATTGCCAGGCACGCTAACCTGTTCTGAATATGTGGCAGCTGTTTGTTCATATATTATCCAGGAGGAACCTGAGGCCTGAGGATGTTGTAAGATGAAAGATTTTGCTCAGAAAGGGCTTGTGTGTGCGCGAGGAATTAGAAGAGAAACAGCTTCGTTCACGCACATCGGAACTGAACAGCATCTAGACATCCGACTACATGTCATGCCGTGAAGGCTCAGCTTTAAGGGGAAAAAAATTCTTGACAGACGATCCATTCATAGAAAGGAGGAACCTTTGGAGGTTTTTGACTTGCGCCAAAACATTAGAGGCGACGCCATGATGCTCTTTATGCAGATGAGAACTGACAGGACTGGACAAGCTCCAAAGCAGATATACAAAGGAGCCTCTCTGTCGAGAGCATGAACAATTCCACACAAATCCTCCACATTAAAGAAACCATCTGAGAGTCATTTACCTAAACATTGTGGTCTTCGCCATGGCTTGGGAAACAAAAACAAAATACATTCAGGTCTTCGATGTGGCCTTTATGGGTGCATTTTAATTACTCATTAACATGAATAAAAGACAAGTTCAGGTTCAAGAGAAATAACTTTGTATCTGTGATTGTAATTTTCTTTTCTTATTTTTTAAGTCAAAAAATATTTAGCATAATATTTTGAACAAATACTGTACTTGTTGCATTATGTTTAGTTTTTTTCTATATAATAGTAATAATAATAAGTAGTAGTACTAGTAGTTGCAATAGTAGTGACAGTAGAAGTAAATAAGATAATTACTAAATTCTACAAAAAATTATCACTCTCTCATTCATTCTCTATACAGTTTAATCCTGAGGGTCGCAGGAGGCCTCCCAGCAAACTTAGGGCGTGAGACAGGTGACATTTTAGACAGGGGGCCAATCCATCGCAGGGCACACACACATACCTATTCACACAGTACGGGCAATTTGAGATTGCCAATTAGCCTAATCTGCATGTCTTTGGACAGTGAGAGGATACTGGAGAACCTGGAGGAAATCCAGCAAGCATGGGGAGAACATGCAAACTCCATGCACACAGAGGTGGGAATCGAACCCGGATCCTGAAGGTGCAAGGCAACAGTGCTAACCATTAACCCAATTAAATCATAATATAAAGTATAAATTTATGGTTAGTGTTTACATCCATCAATATGACAAATATGCCCTGCGATGGATTGGCACCCTGTCCAGGGTGTACCCCGCCTAGTGCCCGAAGTCTCCTGGGATAGGCTCCAGGTCCCCCGCGACCCTGAACACAGGATTAAGCGGTATAGAAAATGAATGAATGAATGAATGAATATGACAAATATACTGTATTTTGTGAATTTTTATTTTTTGTATAATTTTATTAGCTTATCAGATTATTTTAATTAAATTTATTTCAGGAAGGCTTGTGTGTGTTCAAGGAATTGGAAGAGAAACAGCCTCATTCACACACAGCTGAACTGAACAAATACGTAAGCATCACTCTAAAAAATAAAACTGTGCTGTACTCAATTTTTTTGGTGAAACATTTTTACACTTAAAAATATCAATATCAATCTAAAAATTAAAAAAATCATGTAAAATATACTTCATGAATGAAGTACAAGTCAGTAAAAAAAATAAGTAGACCTGAATAACTTTTTGTAGTAGGTTACCCAAGTGAAAATGAGTAAAATAATTGAGTAGATATGATTGAAATGGAAGGTAGAAGAAACTGAAAATTTCACTGTTATTTAACAAACAAATGTGCTACATTTACTTGTTTTAAATAAACTTAATTCATACTGGTCTATCACAGAATTAATATCTTACACTATTTTTTTTAATACTGTATATTTAGCTTTTAATCAAGTTTTTTTTTCAATTTAGGTCAATGTATCTAATGACATATCTAATTATAAACAAAGACACAATACACACCTTACCATTTTAATTAAACATTTATTTGCCAAATTTGACAAGACATGACGTCTAAACTCAATCTGGTTTACTTTGCAAATGACATGTAACATGATCATAAACAATGAGCTGAATTGATCTCATTATTAAACAGTCTGACAAACAATACTTCTGTCACAAGTATTATACAGATAATATGTGGAAAGTAGACTTTTGTATTAGAATCGAATCACAGTCACATTTTACATCTGAAAGACTGCAGACCTTCACACTTCAGTTTCCTTCAAACTGTGGAAAGTTGTATGGACAAATGTGTGTGCAGACATTCCCAGGTCTTAAAGAAGCAATGACAGTCTAAATGAAGACAGGACACTGAATATCATTGATCAACAGTACCATGCTTCACTCCATAATGATCGAAATTCCTTTTATTGATGCGACAAATGTGCAGAGCTTACACCGCCATCCCATAAGCTGGCACCTAAAAAAGGAATTATAGTATACAAGTAAGTACAAGTGTGACTGTTACTATATGCATCATCACACTGATCTATAAGTGGTGTTCAAGTCAAAGCGGGACTTGTGATGAAAATTCTCTGAAACGAAGACGTAAAACTGATTTGATTTTACAGAGACCATTGCTGGTAAAATTCCGGTGAACATTTCAGTGGAATGCTTTTACAAAAAACAGACTGCTTTGATCACCAAAGGCGTTTTGCTCTTGCAGAACAATGCACAACCTCATATATAGAGACAGAAATATATAGAGAGAAATAAAGGGAGCTTTTACTCTAATAAGTGTGTTCTGTTATTCTGCACAATTAAAAGTCCTGCTTTGACTTAAATGTCCCTTGTACATGTCTTTGTCCCTTGTATAAAAATGATACAAGAACTTTATTTACGCATTACTATCAACTATATAATTTTTTTACTTTAGTTACTGGAAAATCTTGTATATTCTAGTGGATTCAATATATTCTGGATTAAAAATAGGTAAAGTGAAATATTTCCAGCCTTGTTTCAATTTCTATCTTGGATTCAATGGTTACACATTTAATACTTCTGAAACATTTAAAAAGTTGACATTTACCTCCAGTTTTATCTCCATTCAACTTCTCTTCTTTAGTGGTGTTGGTGCTGTGAAAGAGATATTGAAAATATATAACGTTTCACGAAAATGATTTAAAAATCAGTTTTAGTTTTTTTTTACTTACATATTACAACATACATAACATATTTCACTTCAATATTTTAATTTTATATTATTTCTCCCAATTATAATTCTGAGAGAAATGTTGTAGGCCTACTTTTACTTCATTTATTTCATCAACTGCCATTTTAATAATGTTTAAGTACACGGTTATGTTTGTGAAGTACTTATAGTACTTTTGTACTTCAAATACATTAGAAGTTTAGAATGGCATGTGCTTATGACTTTAACTTGAGTAAAAGGTTTGAAGTTCTATTGTTTTAAACAAAGCTATACACCATTATACTGCTAATCAAACTGCCTGTCTGTAGTGCTGTACATCATGAGACTGGAGCTGTACTGGACTCAGAGCTGTTGCTCGCCCGGTGTGTAAACAGTGCCAGAGCCCGGACACTGCACCTCATTTCTGCTGTTTAAATCTGCTTTGTTCTGCGTTTCCTCCTTAAAGTGTCGGAGTGACCCGAGCAGACTCGCGGTTCAGTGTGTGAGGTGGACCCGGTACACACGCGGTAATTATTTGAACACGCTAGTTTTATATCATCGCCACAGTGACGGTTGGCTGCGCAAAATCACCGCATTCGGCGGGAGAAATTCAAATATTGCGGCACAACCGCGGCCGGTTACACCGAGAAACCCGGACATGCACGCGCACGCGGCTCGGTGTTAAATCTCTCCTTTTACACCAGATTTTAAGTGTCTCCTAACCATAACCCAGATTTTAAGTGTCTGTATTAACGCCGCTTTACCTGAGCAGTTCGGTGGTTGGAACAAACAAGTAAAATGACACTGAACACCAGGACTGACCTGTTGCTAGCTATCGTTAGCTATGTAGCTCGGCTGTGACAGGATTCAGAACAGTAACTGACACACTATAAAGTTGTGTATACAGACAGACAGAGGAATTATTTCAGTAACTTGTGTTAGCTGTTTACTCACCAGGATTTATAAGGAATGTTCCAGGAGCTTCATGTCCATCCTCACAGCCTTCTGGTCTCTGATGTTACACCAGATTTCCCATGAGCACTTGCGCAGGGCAATTTACTAAATTATTTAAGTTTTTCTTGTTAAACATAAAGAATATTGAGTTGGAATGAGTGATAATTGTAGTTCTTTAAACTAATCAGCATTAATTACTCCATTACCAAATATTTTGATTGAAATGTATCAAAAATATTAAGTGGATGTTAAAAATATAATTCAGTTAGTCAAATACTAATTTCTATTTGTGAAATAAACTTAAATTATAGTGTAAATTGAAGACAAACAGAACAGTAGTTTTTTTAGGCATTTATTTTGATTTGTCTAACTCAAACAATCATGTATGTGACTTTTAGAGATTTTATTAAGGTAACATAACCTGTTTATTACTGTGAAATTTACAAGGCCACAGAATCATTTTTTAGAGTGATCTGACTTCATGTCATACCATGAAGGTTCGGTTTTAGGGGTAATATTTTGTTACATTTTATTAAGAAAAGCTTGTGTAATAATTAAATAAATCATTATTCTTGCTTAGTATGTATTTTTCTTTTCCTCTGAATGGGGTGCCAGAACTCACTTACACACTCATTCACACACTACAGGCAATTTCCATCCATTCGTCTAGAAACCTCTGTAGTCCAACTAGAGATTGAGGCCAATGGTGACCATTTATTCCCATTTTGTATGACAGTGGTAAGATGGCAGTCAACATTGACACACAGATTCACACGCACATTCACACACTATTGGACTGTGGGAGAAAACCATAGAACCCAGAGGAAACTCCACACACACACACACACACACACAAAACCCTGGAGGCCACAGTGCTAACCATTACTCCACCATGCTACACAAAATAACTCAGTGAGTCATGACATCAAGATAATAAATAACAACCAAAATAACTATAAAAGCAAGTTAAAATTTCAGACAATATTTTACATCAAATAGATCTTTTATTAAACTAACATTTATAATCAACAATAAATTAACTAAACAATTCTTAAGCATAGGGCAAATATATTTATAATGAAAATATTCCAGCCTACATGCTCACTGTCACACTTATCAGATTTAAGCAACATTATTCACATCAATAATTTAGGAACATACAATATGGGGGTGACATTGCTGTGTAACTGAAACATTTTCTTTAAACTATGCAGTTTTTTTTTAATGATAAATAGGTATTTTTCTAAACAAGTGCTTAGAAATATTGCATCCTAAGAAGGCATGCAGAACATATAAAGTCAATATATATATAATTTTATTTAGTGATTTTAACAAATATTAAATGACCAAGACACCCTTCAGTACTTAATACTGACATCCTACAGTAGGTCATAACTGGTTTATGTCGATATTTACACCTCACTCACAAAGGAATGTTCAATATTTTGAAGTGAAATGGGCAATTTCATTGATCTGACGATGATTAATTAAATTAAATAATTTTACATAGATGAGTAGATGATAGAAAGCATGTGTGTGATGTCATACAGACAAAGCTTATGAATTGCTAGATAATGAAATTATGCTACAAGGTTCTCATTACTTTAAAAGTTTTACAGCACTGAAATACTGACACTATTTCACTGCATGGCGATCATCCACACAGGCACGATGATGTCTGGGAAGCCTTCTTGCTTCTGCGTGTCCAGGATGGTGAGGCCAGCCTTCTGGATAATGCTCTTCATGATGTCCAGGTGGCGGATGAGGCTGCTGTCAACAGGGTCCAGTCGACAGCCCTGGCGTGCCATGTTATCCTTGATAACAATGACTCCGTTTGGCCTCAGGCTCTCCTTCGCTCGCATCAAGAACTCCAGGAGATCTTTATCTGTCATGTGACCTGGGCATACAGGAGATCATAATGCAAATTAATAGCCTTAAAGAACATCATTGTTTTGAAAAGACACAAATTTACATTGTTGGAATGTCAAATAATCATAGATTATATTACTGATTTAACAGTATTGAACTACACAAGAAAATTCTGTAGCCCATGTATGAGCTTATTTATGAATCTTTTATATGTTTACAAAGACATTTGGTTTTCATGAAAATCCTGTAAACATAATCTGCAACTTTATATAATTTGCACAGGTTACTGCACTTTTGTATCTGGAATACAGGGTAAAGTTAGTACCGTAATTATTTTTCTTATATTTACAGTGATTAACAGATCCAGAGCGACTTATTGAGGAACATTGGAATCTTTATCAAAAGCATGTTCCCACTCTAGATCACTAGGTCTGGGACTTATACAACCATTAAGAATGTCTGTTTTTTATTATTAGCATTATTTATAGACCATCTGCATGTGATACCTGTCCACCATGGCCCCGTCCACTTTGGGATGGCCAAAGGACCGTTAGTAGCGGCAAAACCCACATTAAAGTCCAGTCACAGGAGCCAATTCAGAAAAATAACACTGATAACGTTATGCCACATAACACTTTGACTCGTCTGTCAAAGGTGTCAAAGACCCACATTTAGACACTCCTTCACACGTGGACCAAACTGACATGTTTTTGGATGGTCAGTGGGACCCATGAGGTATCGACCCTGGAGATATGAGGCCACAGTGCTAACCAATACACCACCAGGCTGCCTTAATGAGCTACAAGGCTAACTACCTTGTAACACAAAGCTGAATCCCAAATCCCTCTCTAACCCCTGATGAAGGCCATTACTTACAGTGTGAAACAAGGGATTCTACACTCTACTTTGGACACTAGCATCTCATTTAACGATATGTAACGGATTTAACCCCAGAACAGTTACTTAGCAAATAATTTTACATTTTATGAAGCGTGAAGCACAGCATAGCCTATAGCATAATCTCATCTGCAACTGAAGCACTGAATGCACTAATGCTATTGCTAGCAAATGCCATCCAATCTAGGAAGAATCATATCTTTGTACAGCATCTGAGCTAATCACGTTATGACATCATCAAGTTCTGCAAATGAATATCATTAAATCATTTTTCATAGTCCCCAACAATATGCTGCACATAAAAAATAATCAGCAGAACAGAAGCCGTCAGTGGCTAGGTTACGCTTTTATCTGAGTGACAAAGCATCAGGTAATCTGGTACTGTAGGTCATCAGGTACTGTAATCATCAGTTAAATCTTACTGTAACTTTTTTTGATTCCAAAATACACTTCAAACTTAACATTGATTAACGGTACTTCTGCCGTACACTGTTGTGACAGACATCATGGTAGACACGACTGCAAAAGGTCTATAGAATACGAAAAATAAAGAGCGAATAATCATATAAAGAACTAAGCAATTATAACAGTACATTAAGTGTGCACATATTATTAATTTTATGCTGTATATTACCAAGCATTTTAATAAGCATAGAAGTGAGTCAAAAATGTCCATGTCTGTCTTTCAACCTTTATGCTAATTGTTCAGTTCATGCTCCCAGCTCTCTGTTTAATTGAACTTTTGAATGAACTAATTTATTTATGCATGTTCAATAGAGGCTGGCCATGGTTGTGATGGATAGATGGCCTATCCCAGGGAATACTGTGTGTGACTTGGGAATACATCCTGGTACATGTGACATCAGTCTATCATGTAGCACATATACGTATATTTAGACATTCCCTCACACATGGGGCAAACTGACATGTTTTTGGATGGTCAGATTAAACTGGGGAACATGAAGTAAACCTGTGCAAACACATGGAATAACACGTTTTTTATACTAAAAAAGAATGCAAATAATGTAAACCAATCTAACTCTTATATGAGAGTTTGTAAATGTCAGGATTGATCCTAAAAGCCATGCAGTACCATGCACAGAACAAGCGCACAGTCTAAACAGACATACACTCACTCACAAGCCACCCACTGCATCCAGATGACATCATATCTATCGAGAGGAGGGATGAAGTCCTGCAGGTTGTCTAGGAAATACGTCTCCACGCGGTCAGCACAGTCACCTAAGTAACACTCATGGGCATGGACAATGAACTCCTCCATCATGTCCAGCATCTCCATGGTTTCAAAGACAGGAAACAGAACACCTTTCGACACCCGGCCAATCCCACAGCCGCAATCGAGGGCCCGCTTGGTACCGGCCTTCCCTGGTCCCTAACATGATTACATCAAATAAACATGTAAAGTTCGAGCTGTTTCGTGACTCGTCTAGCTACTGATTCTGTCCTTAGATTACTTTATTAGTCATCCTATTTAATACATGCGTGCAGTAGATTGGTGGTCATCGATAAATGTAAAAATAATTTGATTGTTTAAAGCAATATAGTGAATTTGTATTGACCCTCATACATATAGTCATTGGGCACTTTAATAGGAAAATATACAATCTTTAATCATTTTATCTCACCCACTCATTATCTACCCTGCGTATCCTATACAGAGTAACTGCAGGCCTGGAGCTTATCCCAGGGAACTCGGGATGGGGTGCCTTATCCCTGGAGCTTATCCCAGGGATACATCCTGGATGGGGTGCCAGTTCATGGCAGGACACAAGCACTCACACACTCCCTCACACTACTGGCAAAACCAATTTGCCTAATCTGCGTGTCTTTGGAATGTGGGAGGAAACTAAGGGAGGAAACCCACCAAGCATGGGGAGAACATGCAAATTCCATGCACACAGACCTGAAAGTGGGACCCATGAGGTATCAACCTTGGAGATATGAGGCCACAGTGCTAACCAATACACCACCAGGCTGCCTTAATCATTTCAGATCCTGATCATTTCCTGTGACTACACACAACAATCTAACAGTTTTAAAGTTTTGTTTATGAAGAGAAATAATCTCTCATGACAAACATGATTAGCAGAAAAGCATCTTAAAGTGCAAAACTTGTCCCACCGTGAGCAAAACACCATAATGGGTTCCTCTCAAATCAGCTAAGAATAGTAAGAAAATCGGTCAAACATCATGTGGTCTTTTTCAGGAATTAAGCTGAGCCATTTGGTGGTTGTTGCCATGTGATTGACTGATTGGATAACTGCATGAATGAGAAGGCATACAGATGTTATTTTTAAAGTGGCTGGTCAGTGTACAGTATATTCAGTATGTAAGCTCCTTTAACATTGCTGTGGGTCTCTTGGCAGCCTCTCTGATATATTTTCATCATGTTTCTTTGTTTGGTTGAACATCATGTTCTTATTACTGTATGTTTGTATCCCCCTCCTGCCTGAAACATATCAGCAGTGAGATTCCCTACATGTTTTGTAAACTCTTTATGGACTATGACTTCAGCAGTCAGATGAAACCAAGAAAAAAAGTTATCAGATTAGAATCACTTTATTGAAGAGTGTGATCATTCATTTTAAAAATGTGTGAGTGTGAATGTGATGGGTAATTCTGTGTACTGTACCATGCACATTTAAACAGGGTGTGTATATGTAATCAATAATGATTTTTCATAACAATTGTCCATTGTTTTTCTTTTTTTTTAATTGAAAACAGGGGGTGGAGACTGTTCATATAATATATATATATATTCTTCTTCTTTGTCTTTCAGCTGTTCCCTTTCAGGGGTCGCCACAGCGAATCATCTGCCTCCATCTAACCCTAACCTCTGCATCCTCTTCTCTCACACCAACTAACTTCATGTCCTCTCTCACTGCATCCATAAATCTCCTCTTTGGTCTTCCTCTAGACCTCCTGCCTGGCAGTTCCAACCTCAGCATCCTTCTACCGATATATTCACCATCTCTCCTCTGAACATGTCCAAACCACCTCAATCTGGCTTCTCTGACTTTATCTCCAAAACATCTAACATGGGTTGTCCCTCTGATGAACTCATTCTTGATCCTATCCATCCTTGTCACTGCCAAAGAGAACCTCAACATCTTCAGCTCTGCTACCTCTAGCTCTGCCTTCTTCAGTGCCACTGTCTCTAAGCTGTAGAGCATTGCTGGTCTCACCACTGTCCTGTACACCTTTCCTTTCATTCTCGCTGATACTCTTTTATCGCACAACACACCTGACACTTTTCTCCACCCATTCTAACCTGCCTGTACTCGTCTCTTCACCTCCTTTGAACACTCTCCGTTGCTCTCGACCGTTGACCCTAAGTACTTAAAATCCTGCACCTTCTTTACCTCTGCTCCCTGTAGCCTCACTGTTCCTCTTGGGTCCCTCTCATTCACACACATGTATTCCGTCTTGCTGCGGCTAACCTTCATTCCTCTGCTTTCCAGAGCGTACCTCCACCTCTCCAAATTTTCCTCCACCTGTTCCCTGCTCTCGCTACAAAGCACAATGTCATCTGCAAACATCATAGTCCATGGAGACTCCTGTCTAACCTCATCTGTCATCCTGTCCATCACTAGAGCAAACAATAAGGGGCTTAGAGCCGATCCTTGATTTATATATATAAATACTGTAGTTACTGTATAGAAATGAATCCAGTATCAGTTAATATATTGCTATAAAGAGTGCTTAAAATATCATACCACAAACTTCTTCAGGAACTGTTTGGAGCCTTCCAGATCCACCTCAGAGATCTCAACAAAACCTCCCATCATTCCTTCCTCTGATGCAGGGACATCTTTATAAAAATTCTGGGCCCTGTAATAAAACTGCTTCTCTCCCTTGATGTACTCGCAGGTCACAGCATATAGTTTCACTATAGAGGGGCAAATGCAGACATAAAATTAGGCCATAATAATATCCAATTCCGCTGAACACATTATAACACTGAGTAATATAATAAGGAGCTAATCTTCACAGCCTTTGGACAGACATCAAACTATATTCTATAATAAATCATTAATAAATGAATAAGAAGAACAGTAAGTGCACACATAAGGATACAGCATGTACAGCTTGGTAACAAATGACGCATTGTGATATTTTGCTTTGTAACATGAGTGTGGCATGAGTGTTTTATAATGTGACATGAGTGCAGGAGGCAACAGGTGTGTGCAAAAAGTAATCAGGTGGGTGTAAACTTGTGATGGCAGCCATGTTCCTAGGCTTCAATATATTCTGTGAATTTAAGTCTAATGCCCTAAGTCTAATTTGCACATTATACAGTCACATAACCATTTCTTCAACTCATTATAATCGCCTGAAGTTCTTCCTTAATAAGCTACTGCTAAAACGTTGAAAAGCTGAGAAAGTATTCAAAAGGAATAGAATACATCACATCTGTGCTGTTATGGGAAAACAATCAGTGCTGGGCTAGTCTGATGCTGTTACCACTCTGAAGTTAATTTCCAATAACAGCACATTCCAAAGTTGTAATTTCCCTTACACACAGTGATTTTTCCAACGATTTAATAATTTATATACAGTATATAAAAACAGCACATATTTTTTCATTTGTAATTAGGTTTAATGTTCTAGAACATATTTCATTTGTAACTTAAGTGATAAAAGGAATATGTTTCACACATATTCCTTTTATCACTTAAGTTACAAATGAAGATATCATTGTTATAAATTAAAGATATCACAGCCCTGCTGACATTCAGTACAACAGCACAATCTCGAGTATATTATTGCTTTTATACAACATAATCAACATTTATTAATCAACAGTTTATTATTTGTTTCTTTATTTAACCAATTGTTTTGCTCTGCCAACACATATTCTTCAGAGCTTGGCGGAACTAATTATCCATGACTGGTTTTAAATTCTTACCAGTAGTAGGTACAGTAGCCAAACGGTGCGGATAATAAACTGTGGAGGTTTTGGACAGTCCTGTAAAACTTGTATATTGCTATTTACATTTCCACTTATTCCACTTTAGTATATAAGCAGAGCTAACCTTTGGGCTCCGGGGCTAAATCCCAAATACAGTGGCAAGTTCTTAAGGGGAAATTTCGTTATGCGAAACACATTTCCCCATAGGAAATAATGTAAATGCAGATAATCCATTTTAGCCACCCAAAGATATTACCAACATTACCAATTTCCAACACTATGATCAAAGTTTTGCAAATAAAAATTATTAAAACATTTAGACATGTCTTGAATTAGACATTCAAAACATGTAAATAATCATAATTTATTATTCCTCTTGGCATGGGCTGCTTTCAAACAAAACTGATGTGCTATGTCTTCTCTACTGTAAATATTGCACAAAACACAAAAATCTTCACAGTGGATTTTTTACTTGAATGGCTCCCAGGCGTACGCACACCTTAGTCTTACTTAGTGCGTTCGTTTCGGCTAGATTCATTCATCCAAAGTGCTTTGGAGACGGGTTTTGAATGAGGGTTTTGGCAGGCAGCTGCTCTCTCCTCAGTACTACAGACCATACTGACCTACTTTCATACATGCTGTCACCACCAAAAGTGTAATTAATGATTATTAGAACACCTGGGGCGTGGAGTGATATACAGTATATAGTTAAACACTCCAGTGCTATTACCTGCTATTATCACCTGCATTACCTCTCATCCAATCAGATTACTTTGTCTGAGCTGACTGTTCTACAGTATAACAACTGTTTAACAATCATTTCCTCATCATCCTCTCATTTCTTTCTCACTTGAACTTAATACTTAATACACAATTGCAAAAATGCAAGCCCTGTCTTGTAAAGACTCCACTATGTTGGAAATTTTTATTTTTAAATGTAGATTTTTACGTTTCTCTCATACAAAGATTAGTCCAAGTCTGAGGGAAGACTATAGAAATGATTACTTATTAAAATAACCACATTAATATAAATGTTGTAGCTGGATTAATTGTCAGGGCTGCACTGCACTACAGAAATTTGATCAGCACTTCTCACCAGTTTTGCAGTACATAAATACATCTATACATCTCTTGTTTATGCTTGACACATGACTAAAAACTCTGATTGATTGTGAGTATTGACAAATGATCAATGAGTGTTTTGTACCAAAAACTAACAAAAAAAACCACCTTCCTGTAAGAAACTACACAAGTATGTCTGTTGTGAAATGGAAATCTGATACTTAAGTCACACATTTGGCAGCTTGACTGCAGAGTGATATTGAAATGTGAGGAAAGCAGTAAGGAGAACAAAAATAGTAACATGGGGTGTCATCCAGAAGAGAGCTTAGGATCGTAAGATCAAGACCATCAACAGCTTTCAAAGTTTAATTTGAAAGTTTGCATTAAAAATTTTGTAAACATCAACAATAATTGATGGAAAATTGATGGAAATGACAGTATTTACTTTGTCAGAAATGACAATATATACTGCTACAAGGTTAATCTAAGACTCCTTACCACCTACCCAAAGGTATCTGCTCCAGCAGGAAAAGGTAGCTGGCGAAGAACTCCTGCCTGAGCGTATTGTGCAGATGAAAGGACATGCTGTTTTTACACATTTCATCATCTGTCTTTCCCCACCGTTCCCTAAAAGCTTGATGTGTCCTCCTGAAGTCCATGATGGATGTCAATCATAGTATAGAAAGCCTGTGAGTAGAAATGGCACCTTTCTCAGGACTTTCTTCCAGTACGTCTGATTATAAAAACAGTACTTCGTGTTGCAGTTTGTGTCCCTGCAGCTTGGACAAATCTGATCAGTGTCCTTTTTCTCCCAAGAGTGCTGTAAGATGGTATAGATTTCACATGCTTCAGGTCTAAGGTTGAACTAACATGCAAACGTCGACAAGATCTGCCAAGAAGAAAGGCAAAACGGCTTGTTAAGGTCATACATGACAGCTGAATGCTCACGAGAGATGAGATCTGAGCTCGAACACTTTTCTTGTGGCCATATTTAGCACCTCCTTCTTGTCTTGTGTGTATACATAGTGTCAGGTGTCAGTGACTTTGGCTTTGCTGTTACAGAGAGAGCATGAACACATCCATGCTTTCTTAATCTGTGCAGCAACATTCTGATTTAGTAAACAATTTAACACGTGTGCACTCTTTCAGTGAGATGATCACATCTACCACTGCAATGTCAGACTTACATACACACACCCAAGCACAAGTGTTTTTTTCTGCTTGTTCAGATGATTACCAACATTTTGGTGTTTAAGATTTCTGATGTAATACCATGTGATTAACTGGGTGAAACCAAAGAAAGGTCTGGAACAGGAATCCCCCTGAGAAATTCCATGTCTAGTGTAGACTGTAGTAAGAATGACAAATTACAGGCTTCGCAATTGTTGGATCTGTTATAGAAGAAACCAGAATCAATCATTTTAGGCTTAAAGAAGATATAATGCTAAGAAAACTTGAGCCACGACTGGAACTTAGTTCATGTATTAATTTGAATGAATAAATGATCCATTATGGGTTACATCCAAACCCAAGGCATTGGACTACAGTTCGGAAGATCTCAGGTTCAAACCCCACAACCACCAAGTTGCCACTGTTGGGCCCTTGATCAAGGCCCTTAACCCTCAACTGCTCAGATGTGTAATTAGATAAAAATGTAAGTCGCTCTGGATAAGAGCGTCTGCCAAATGCCTAAATGCAAATGTAAATGTAGTGGTTAGCACTGTTGCCTTGCATCTCGAGGTCCTGGGTTCGATTTCTGCGTCAGGTCTGTGTGCATGGAGTTTGCATGTTCTCCCTGTGCTTGGTGAGTTTCCCCAGGTGCTCCGCTTTCCTCCAAAGACATGCAGATTAGGCTAATTAGCTTTCCCAAATTGCCCATAGCATGTGAATGTTGACCAGAGGCCCTGCAACAATCATGCAAAATAGGAATAAATACAATGGTCACCATTAGCCTCCATGGTCCTTAGTTGGACTACAGAGGTTCATAAATGGATGGACAAAGATAGGCTGTGTAGATACCTGCCCATAACATTCATATGTGCTTTTTACATATCACTTTCCAAATGTATTCCCTCATTGCTGCAATCATGGCGGCACAGCAGCTTAGTGGTTAGCACTGTCGCCTTTCATCTCCAGGGTCGATTCCTGCCTTCGGTCCGTGTGCATGAAGTTTGCATGTTCTTCCCGTGCTTGGTGGGTTTCATCTGAGTTTTCTGGTTTCCTCCCACTATCCAAAGACACAGAGACTGGTGTTCCTAAATTGCCAGTAGTGTGTGAATGAGCGAGTGAGTGTGTGTACTCTCCGATGAATGAACACTGGTGTGGGCGCAGCGATGAACTGGCACCCCATCCAGGGTGTACCCCGACTCATGCCCTAAGTCAGGATAGGCTCCGGGCCCCCTGCAACCCTACATACAGGATAAAGCGTTACAGATGATGAGTGAGTGAGTGCTGCAATCATGCACTCTCGTCTTCTTGGAAGGCTTCCCCCTAGATGTACGGATTAGAGATCGAGTTCATCCTGAAATTTTTCAGTGGGGTGGAGTTCAGTCAGGATGCTAAATTCTTCCACACAGAGCTTGCTTTGTATACAGGGTCATTGTCATGCTGAAACAGTTTTGAGCTCCTTAGTTCATGCAAAGGAAAATTGTAAGGCTACAGTGTACATATTGTATACAGACATAAGACATATTGTATAATAGTTTGCTTCCAACTATGTAGCAACTACAGTATGTATGTAGCAACAGGCCATGGAACAGCTCGTTTGTATCCCACCAGGTGCTAAAAATACTTTAAATTGGCCAAGATGGTTGATAACGTGCCAGTGAAAAAATTCTGAATTACTGACACAAACCACTTTCTCAAACACACACATACAGTACTCACACACACACACACACACACACACACAGAAGAGGAGAGAGTCAAAGTCCTGACCGTGCAGGTGTAAGGTAACTTACTCTAAGTAGTTAAGTAGAGCTGGAATGATGGTGAACTAACGAAAGTTTGACCAGTTTAAATCAGAATAAGCTTCATTATATGTGAGAGCCAACAAAGTTTTGCCTCATTTATTTTATAATCATTGAATACCCTACTATTTGGTAATGTGCACACACAAAACATGACACTGTCTCCGGGCCTGCAGTTGGCAATGAATGAAACTGTGTGACCAACCAGACCGTGATGCATGATGGGAATCAAGTTACACACTCTAACTAGTGATGGCTAGATGAAGCCTCATTTATGTGTCATGGCTTCCCAGAAAATCATTTCATCATAAGATTCATTTCATGAATCTCCATTTAAGACCTCATTGTACTGCCATCTAATGGACAAATTTTGTAACAAATAGATCCTAACATCAAGTAATATTTCATACATCATTGACGGTTGTCAAATTGTCAGGGTTTATTTTAGATGAGTATATAATAAGTCAATGATGTAGAAAATATTCCTGAATGTGTGGTTCCCACCATGAAGCATGGAGAAGGAGGTGTGTTGTTGAGGGAGTACTTTGCTGTTGACACTGCTGGTGACTTAATCAAAATTGAGATCCCGCTTAATCAGCAAGGATATATATATATTTTTTTTGCATATATTTGTCACACTAACATGATTGAGATCATCAAAAAAAATTAGATATTACACAATGATAACAACATGCAGTTTTAAAATGATTATTTCATTTGTGGAAGGAAACAAGCTGTCTGCCAGGTGCCTGCCTATTGCCCCCCCCCCCCCCCCAATGCTACACCCAGACTTGTTGAATCAGCACAGTGAAAACCAGTCAGTGAAGCAAAACCAACACAAAAAAAAAAAAAAACAGATGAGAAACATAGTAATTGACATCTTTTCAATTAGTCTGAAAAGAGTTTAAATTTTGTACCAAAGCCATTTTTGAAGCTTTGGTACCCAAACCACGGTGAGACCCACACAGAAATAACCTATATAAACATATATGTTTCAATATAGGTTTTCATATAGGTTTTTAATATATGTGACATATATAAAATTGGCCGTTTTCCTATATGTACATATATGCACGTATACATGTACCTATAAAGGTACATATATGCACGTATACATGTACCTATCTATATAGGTACATGTATACGTACATATATGTACCTATATAGGTACATGTATACGTGCATACTGTATATGTACCTATATAGGTACATGTATACGTGCATATATGTACCTATATAGGTACATGTAAGCACGTATATATGTACGCATATATGTACACATTACTAAAATCTAGGTAAACATAGGTGCATATATGCACACATGCATATATGCACCTATATACCTATATACGTATTTACCTAGATATTAGTAAAATTATTAAAATCCATATGCTAGACAACAAAGAAAAGTCCAAAATGTAGAAATTAATTTTTTTAATTTTCTTAATAACAATCACATAGCAAAAGAACAAAAATATAGTACAAGAACAAAAATAATACAAAAAACTGAACAGGAAGAAAAAATTATAATTTTGAGGACCTTCTCAGCTCCGTGAGCTTTGAATTGATAAATGTGCCTATCTGCCCTCGGGTGGCTGCCGGCCACTTCTTCAATGTTGCTTCTAGAGAAGTTTAATGACACAGTATAATAATAATAATAATAAATGATTATTTATTAAAACTTCAGATGACAACAATTAATGCCACGAGGTTATTTGCAACACTATGTTCTACAAAATAGAGGACTACACACCTTACAGCACAATATAATGTGGCTTTAGAAGAGGGAAGGTAGGATTAAGAAGTGAGCAAGTGATGAATTAGTATTATAGGTCCCAAGCAGATACAGTAACAATAATGGGTGCCCTACCTTATGCAGTCTCCATTGATGGCTAATAAACATTGATACAAGTAGGCTATGGTTAAAGTGGTGAATTTATAAAGTCTTAAATGTTTTGTTTTCCCTTCTCAACGCATTATGCATTTACTCACCAATAATGGCTACCTTTTTAATTTGGTCAAGTCTCCAGGTCGAAGGAGCCCAGCAGCAGATTCCATACCATGGCAGTAGCAGAGGTGGCAAGGTGGGCTGCTCTCCACGCTTCTGCCTGGCAAAACACCCCAGAGCCCTTTATAACTTTAATCTGAAAAATAATTTCACATCACAATATTAATTTATTGGCAACTTTTAGAAACTTTTCATGTTTCATACTGATTCTTATGTTTAGCTTCCTAATAGTTAATAGGATTTTATGTATAAATGCAGATTTATGATAAAGATACATGCAGGGTAAAACTGCAATGGACATTCAGAGTAAAACAGTGCAAGATAAAAAAAAAACTGTACAAAACATACATGCAGGGTAAGCATTGGTGGGAGCAATGTCCAAGCAGTGTAGAGACATATTTCTGTACGACTTCATTGTTTTGTGCTGTGTAGTATAGTATTGTAATAGCTGATCAGAATGATCAACTCCCCATGTGCTGGTTGTACGCAGTCACAGGACATGGAAATGTCCTACATAAGGCAGTATTTTAGCCACCTGGAACTAGCTTGTTTGTGCTAAATAACATTACCGATAGCAGTGCTAACCAAAATGGAGCCAAAATAGCCAAATACATATTACTGTAGCAACCATAATCTAAAGCTATCCAAGGTGAATATAAACATCTGTAAACTCCATAAGGCATTAGCTTAGCCACCGGGAAATATCATGTTTGTGCTACATGAGGCAGCATGTTAGCATGATTTACCTAAACTATATAAATGGCATTGAAAGCCAATGTGTCACACAAGCTGACAAGAGCTAGCTGTAGTGAGGAAAATATTTACTAATATTAGTTTAATATTATCAGAATAAGAGTTATATAAGACTTAATAACTTACCCAGTGTAGCATGGGTCTATTCTCTGTTCAAAATGCTCCCGTTCGTCGTCGGAGCGACACAGTCTTCTTCTGAGGTAAATGTAAACTCCTCCCACTTTCCAGAACATTCTGAAGAGTTTCCTCAGATGTGTAAGCGTATGGAGCGATATCGCGGACAATATTCAAATGCAATTGCAAATTGCATTTGCAATTGCGTTTCCCATATGTGGACGCACAAAGTGTGCCATAATTCAAATGCAATTGCAAACTTTGCATTACCGTTTGCTGATTCGCCTTTGCGAGCGCACACTGACTGCCAAATTTCAAATGAAAAAGAAAAGTCCATTTGCATTTGTATTTCCCAGGTCTTACGCGTCATGAACCTGTCATATTTAAACAGCAAAATCAATCACCACCTTTGCTTTTTCACTTTCTCTGAGTTGCGCATCAAGCCGGCCAAAATTCAAACGCAATCGCTAATCCATTTGCAATTGCATTTCCAACACGTTACACAGAAACCTGTCAATCAGCGTCAGGGGCGGGTCTATACTGTGGGGCGGGATTGTATGGGGAGTGACGTCACTCGCAGTCGCCGACCAAGAGGGAGATATTTGAGCAATGGAGGTGAACCGAGATTATCTCATTTGTTTATCAAGAAATAAACACACAAAAATGACAAATCGCATATTTTCTTGCTCCGGAGTGGACAGAGAAGTTTTTACAAATAAAAATATTTTAGATCTTCTCCTGTTACAGCCTGCTGGAGCTAAATCTTTCAGAAACGCTGCGTACCTGTGTTATGCGCTAAAATGCCTCCCTGCCACGGATTGCCCCCCCCCACAAAATCTCTGTCAAATATATTAGGACATCACAATCAAAAATTCATATTATTATTATCAAATATAATATATGAGTATTGTCAAATATATTATTACTGTTATAATTAACCCTAAGCACGTGACATGGAAATTAAGACACATAGGCCTAATACAAATTCTCATATAATGTTTATTTTGTGACACATTTTTGCAGGGGTTTGTTATGTAATACCAAAATGTTTACAATAAACAAATATTGTTTATGATGAAAAATTATACGAAGTGATTTTTATTATAAATAAGAAATATAAAAATATACTTGTACAACCCCTGCCAAAAATTATGGAATCACCCCTCTCAGAAGATATTCATTCAAATGTTTAATTGTGTAGAAAAAAAACAAGCACATACATGCCACAAAACTATTTTCACTCAACAATCCAAACTTCTGGCTGTATAAAACACTTAAAAAAACAAAAACAAAGAAAGATAACTATAGTGAATGACAACTGTTTTGACAACTCAAACAGAGGAAAAAAATATGGAATCACCATGCACTTTGCATTTCTAAAACAAATACCTGTATCTGATTACAAATGCTAATTAGTCTACAGTTAAAAAAAGAGTTCTTGCACACATTAGGGATGTGTTGAACCAAGATGATTGACATAACTCATAGCTCCAACACGAGAGATGTCAGTTGAAACAAAGGAGAGAATTATCAAACTTCTTGAAGAAGGTAAATCTTCATGGAATGTTGCAAAAGATGTTGGTTGTTCCCAGTCAGCTGTGTCTAAAATCTTCACCAAGTACAAACCAAATGGAAAGGTTGTAAAAGGGAAGCGTACTGGTAGACCAAGAAAGACATCAAAGTGCCAAGACAGAAAACTTAAAGCAATATGCCTTGAAGACAGAAAATGCACAACAAAACAAATGAGGAACAAATGGGCAGAAAGTGGAGTCAATGACTGTGACCGGACAGTAAGAAATCACCTAAAAGAAATGGGATTTACATACAGAAAAGCCAAAAGAAAACCATCATTAACATCTAAACAGAAAAAAACAAGGTTTCAGTGGGCTAAAGAAAGACAATCTTGGACTGCGGATGACTGGATGAGAGTTAGAGTCAGTGATGAATCACGAATCTGCATTGCGCAGGGTGATGATGCTGGAACTTTTGTTTGGTGCCGTTCCAATTAAATTTATAAAGACAACTGCCTGAAGAAAACATGCAAATTTCATTATTGATATGGGGTTGTATGTCAGGTAAAGGTATGGGAGACATGACAGTCATTACATCTTACAAATACATATACATATAATGTATATGTACATACAAATACATATAATGTCAATGGCATGGCCTGCAAATAGTCCGGACCTTAATCCAATTTAAAATCTGTGGTGGAAATTAAAGAAAATGGTCCAGGACAAGGCTCCAACCTGCAAAGCTGATCTGGCAACTGCAATAAGACAAAGCTGGAGACAGACTGATGAAGTATACTGTTTGACATTAGTTAAATCCAGGCCTCAGAGAATTCAAGCTGTTATAAAAGCCAGAGGTGGTGCAACAAAGTACAAGTAGTGTTTTTATTTGGTGATTCCATATTTTTTTCCTCTGTTTGAGTTGTCAAAATAGTTGTCATTGACTATAGTTATCTTTCTTTGTTTTTTTTTTAAAGTGTTTTATACAGCCAGAAGTTTGGATTGTTGAGTGAAAATAGTTTTGTGGCATGTATGTGCTTGTTTTTTCTACACAATTAAACATTTGAATGAACATCTTCTGAGAGGGTGATTCCATCATTTTTGCCAGGGGTTGTATATGAAAATAATATGTAATTAATATATTTTCCCCCTATACTACAGTACATGTGTTTTTTTTATATAGATTATTTTATAATCAAATTCGTTTGGTGCAATTTGTAAATCATAAACCTATTAATTTATTCATTCATTCATCTTCTGTACCGCTTTATCCTCTATTCAGGGTCACGGGGGACCTGGAGCCTATCCCAGGAGACTTCGGGCACAAGGCAGGGTACACCCTGGACAGGGTGCCAATCCATCGCAGGGCACACACTCATACGCACATTCACACACTGCGGTCAATTTGGGAACGCCAATTAGCCTAACCTGCATATCTTTGGACTGTGGGAGGAAACCGGAGTACCCGGAGGAAACCCACCAAGCACGGGGAGAACATGCAAACTCCATGCACACAGAGACGGGAATCGAGCCTGGCCGGGGAATCGAACCCAGACCCTGGAGGTGCAAGGCGACGGTGCTAACCACTACACCACCGTGCCGCCATCCTATTAATTTATGTTGTAATATAATATTTGATAGAGGTTATGTTGGGGGGGGCAATCCGTGGCAGGGAGGCATTTTAGCGCATAACACCTGTACGCAACGTTTCTGAAAGATTTAGCTCCAGCAGGCTGTAACAGGAGAAGATCTAAAAATATTTTTATTTGTAAAAACTTCTCTGTCCACTCCGGAGCAAGAAAATATGCGATTTGTCATTTTTGTGTGTTTATTTCTTGATAAACAAATGAGATAATCTCGGTTCACCTCCAGTGCTCAAATATTCCCCTCTTGGTCGGCGAGTGCGAGTGACGTCACTCCCCATACAATCCCGCCCCACAGTATAGACCCGCCCCTGACGCTGATTGACAGGTTTCTGTGTAACGTGTTGGAAATGCAATTGCAAATGGATTAGCGATTGCGTTTGAATTTTGGCCGGCTTGATGCGCAACTCAGAGAAAGTGAAAAAGCAAAGGTGGTGATTGATTTTGCTGTTTAAATATGACAGGTTCATGACGCGTAAGACCTGGGAAATACAAATGCAAATGGACTTTTCTTTTTCATTTGAAATTTGGCAGTCAGTGTGCGCTCGCAAAGGCGAATCAGCAAACGGTAATGCAAAGTTTGCAATTGCATTTGAATTATGGCACACTTTGTGCGTCCACATATGGGAAACGCAATTGCAAATGCAATTTGCAATTGCATTTGAATATTGTCCGCGATATCGCTCCATATAAGCGCGTGCCATCTTCCAAAACGTGAAGAAACTCACTGAATCTGAGTGTATTCAAGCCTGTCTCTCTGTGTTCGTTTTTCATGCCGGTGTCCGGGGGCGTGGCCTAGTATGTAAATTACCCGGACTGATTTCATTAGCAGATAAGTGCAACAGAAATTCTGTGCTTCTCCTTGGTTTCATACAGATTACATAAACTGAGAATATTTGTTTTCAATGTGACTTGCATCATTTAAAAGTAGACACTTTAAGCTTTCTATAGATATATTTCTCATTTCAGTTAATTTTAGTGACGTGTTTCAAAAAGATTTTCACAGAGACTGAGGTTTCATATATGTGCATATATCCTCATATACTGTATGTGGGCAATTCGGATACCAATTTCATGTGTTTTTTACATAAGTCTTTTGCTTTTTTTTTAGTTAGTTCTTAGTTATTGCCTTGATAATAGAAAATATGAGCTAGGCATCATGTATGACAGTTGCCAAAGTGAGATATGAGCTAAAATGACCAGATCCTGCCATAGGAGACACATCTTGTATGTACATATAGGGCTTATATGTGGATATAAAGAAGCAATACAGGAGACCTATATGGCCTGTATATGCACATATATGCACCTCAATGTTGCCTATATGTGGCATATATATGCATATATGCAGCATATGTTTCATATATGCATATATATCCTCATATAGGTGAGGATATTTGCGCATATATTCTGCATATAGGTTTCATATATGCGCATATATCCTCATATAGGTTCTTTCCATGTGGGGAGCCATTATGCACAAATGGAGACAACTTGGAATAGTGGTGAACCTTCCCGAGAGTGGCCGGCCTACCATAATTACTCCAAGAGCACAACAACAACTCATCTAGGAGCTCATAAAAGAACCCAGAACAACACCTAAAAAACTGCAGGCTTCACTTTCATCAGGTCAATGTTGCTGAATCATGGCCACTGCTAAAGTATGTGTCCAGTTATATGCGGCATAAAACTAACACAGCATTTCATAAAAAGAACATCATATCAACCATGAATTCATTTCTAGCCAGGTGACAACCCCATGCGGCTGCCTGAAAGAATGCCAAGAGTGTGCAAAGCTGTCATCAAAGCAAAAGGTGTCTGTTTTGAAGAATCAAAAATATAAAACCTTGGGGATTTTTAAAAATAAATTTTACTTGATAAAAAAGTGAGGTCTTGACCAGGGTTTGACATTAACTTTTTTGCTCACTGGCCAATGTGGCTAGTGGATTTCTGGAGTCACTCGCCATTCAGCCTTTTTACTAGCCACAATTTTGTTACCAGAAAATCGTAGCTTTTCCTTCACCATGATACGTTAATGTTTAGATTTACTTATAAATGACAGCATACACTGTATCACTATAGTAGTAGTCAAGTATTCAGTACTGTTAAGATCCCAATATAAAAACATGCAAACATGAACAGTATATTCTGCTTATTGAACTTAAATTCAAGCCTCTTACCACATGAAATTGAAAAATATCAGATTCAGTACAACTGAACTCATTCTGATATTAAAAATACAGTAACTCAGAACATTTATCATTTTAGTGTCTTATTATGTGTACTATTATCAGGTATTATTATTCATTATGTATTATTATATCAGAATTCTGAGTTAGGACAATGGACTCTGGTCTATCATGTTGTGTTGACTCTTTATAGTGTGAGGTAATTCAATCAATTGATTAATTTTATATCATTCAACATGAAATCTAAATAGATTTTAATAGTGATTACTTTTTTATATATATAATCAGTAAATAACCTGCGAAAGGGGCAAACATTCTCATCCTGTTGAGAAGCAATAGCTCTTTAAGGAAATGATACACACACACCAAACAGGAAGTTTAGGTGTATATCAGATGCCTTTAGAGAAAACTACAACAAAAATATGCCCTGTGATGGATTGGCACCCTGTCCAGGGTCTACCCCGCCTAGTGCCCGAAGTCTCCTGGGATAGGCTCCAGGTCCCCCGCGACCCTGAACACAGGATTAAGCGGTATAGAAAATGAATGAATGAATACAACAAAAATATATTGTCATACAAAAGAATAAACTACCCGCCAAAGTGGCTAGTGAGACTAAAGTTTATTACCCGCCACAGCCGACTTTTAGCCGACTATCCACAATTGCTGTTAGAGATATCTACAATTTAATTCTGACTAGTGACAATACCAGTTCAAGATATCTATAATCCAGTTTTGACTAGTCAAAATAGGGTTCAAGATATCTAAAAAGGACATTATAGATATCTTTAATTGAGGTGAGTTGAAGATATCTTGAATTGGAATTGTGACTAATCAGAATTAAATTGTAGATATCTCTAACAGAAATTGTGGATAGTCATAATTTACTTGTAGATATCCACATTGTGAAATGTGGATATCTACAACTGAGTGAAAGATATCTGTAAAGGGAAACTCCATAGAGATGAATGGGAAAAGTGACATCATTCGTTCTAGTAAGAATGACGTTGTGGATATCTGGAATGACAATTACAGATATCTATAACTGAGTTTTGGATATCTGAAATGTTCATTTTGCCTAGGAAGAACTGAATTACGGATATCTGTAATACATATCCACACTTGCCATTAAATGTTAAAACGGCTTGCCATATAAAGTGGTTCCTTGTTAATGAAGTTTGCCAAAGAGCAGTGATTCCGTTAGTGTGTGTGTGTGTGTGTGTGTGAGAAAGTCGACGTACAGTACATAGTAGCCCCCCCTCCTCCTCTCCTCTCTCGTCATACTTCAACCAGGATGCACCGGTAAAGTGCAGGTTAATGTTTTAATGTTTTATTTTTACTTTTTTTTCTATTAATTATTTTTTATATGAATATGTTGTGGAACAAATTATCAGAATTTCTATTATTTCTTCTGGGGAAAGTCACTTTAATATATGAGTGCTTTGAATTAAAAGAACGCTTCATAACTAATTATGCTCGCAATCCATGTTTTGACTATATATAAATCTTTTTGCCTATTTGAACAATGTATTTACGCATTGTACTTACAAAAATATATATTGACCTCCATCAGGGTCAATGGTTGGATTTGTGATGGATTGACACGCCATCCAGGCTGTACTCTGCCTCGTGCCCAGTATTTCCTGGGATAGGCTCCAGTCCCCATGACTCTGTATCTATACCACTATAAATATTGCTAAAGGCTCCTTGTCTTTCTTAAAAGCTGTGTACAATTGGTTACGTCATTGGTGATGCCATTAGTTACGTCACGTTCTGAGATACGCGCCTTGGACCTGCCTCTTCCGCTCGGCTCGAGCCTCGACGCTTTGGAGTCATACATAACAACCCTAACCCTAGCAACACACACGTAAACACTAGTCAGGGTCTGAAATCCGCCTCAAGCTATTCAATTATCATTTTTTAAAATCTGTCACGTATTCATACTGAAAAATAAAGACGCAATGCAGGCAGACGACGTAAGATATTTAAAAAGGTGAGTGTGCGCACGCGCTGATGAGCTTGTATTTCTGTTTGCTAGCTCACTTAGCCTAGCAAGCTAATGGGTGTTGATTTGATTCGATTCGGCTTTATGAAGCCAGTCAGCTGCTCTTTAGTTTTGATGATGACGTAATGTCAGTGTAAACAAAAATAATTAATTACATCCTGATCTGGCGGTAAATAAGCTTTAAGGCATTAACCTGAGCTGATGATTAATATATGTTTTTACAATAGCAGTGTATATTCTCTGAAAAGAACTAAATGACATGCATACACATGTATATTGGATTATTATAAAATTATAATAATAGCTGTAAATATTCAGCCATTGATCAAAGTGTGATTATTTTAAACCTGTGCTTTAGGTATATTTTAAAAGTGACTAAGAGCCCAGGGAATTGATTGAGAAACAGATGTAAGGAATTATGATGGTTTTGTCCCTGCTGATGATTTGCCAGACTGAAGCTCTTCTTCTTTTAACATTGTTTAACGGCGGTTGGTATCTAGTACATTACAGCCAACTGTAAGTCTCACTCTCCCGCCATCTTCCTGGACTCTTAATGCTGATTTTCTAGTGCACAGTTCCTCTCCTTAATACATCTAATTAGGGCTGCACGATATATTGAAAAAATATTATCGCGATAACCATATCACAAAGAGTTGCGATAAATACTTTATGTGCCAAGCATTTGTGTGTCCAAATTTGATGGTTGGAGCTACACATGCTGCTCCTGTGCTTCCAGTGATCCAGACCTCATCTGCCCTCTGCACCTACTGACTCTCATTGGCCTATGCTGAACAGGTCTTCATGTTAATTTAAAGAACTTATGTCATATTGAACTTTCACCTGCACAACACACATGATGTCATATAATTTCTATCTGTTATCGCCCAAATGAGGATGGGTTCCCTGTTGAGTCTGGTTCCTCTCACGGTTTCTTCCTAATGCCATTTCAGGGAGTTTTTCCTTGCCACCGTCGCCGTCACCCTTGGCTTGCTCATCAGTGACATTTCATTCATTCATTCATCTTATTATTATCTAGACACATTTTTCTCACACATACACACTTCCAAATATTTTCTTTTCTAAAAATGTTCTTTCATTTTTGTGAAACTGCTTTGAGACAATGACCATTGTTAAAAGCGCTATATAAATAAAATTGAATTGAATATATCAAAAATGAATACAAGGGAATCGGTTCCTGTGTCATGCGCAATCCCTTCTCTTCATACTCTTCTCTTTACATCATTCCTTTGCAAAGATGGCTTTTGTCCTCCAGAAGTGTGGCAAAGTCGAAACTGGTCGTCCTGATTTTACATCTCATCGTAAATCCTGTGTCTTTACACAAGCAAGGTCTTCTCTTGATTTTTTGACTCTGATACAGATAACACTCGTATCCTTGGGGACACTCCTGATCTGGCTAGCTGTTGTGGCTAGAGTGTTTTTCAGCCTACATTTCTATGCAAAGTTCTTGCATAGAAGACAGTTCTTCTTATTTTGCTTCCATCGAGCCAGATCTTCTTATATTTTTAATGTAGTCTTGAGAAATAGTTCTCCCGGCTTCCTGAAGAATTTTTCTCTCTCATTATTTTCAATGCAGTCCCTGTACCTGGGCGGTTTCAGGGGAATGTTTTTGTTTGTTATGCTACACAGTGACCTATCAATCTTTTTAGAGATAAAAAAAAAAAAAACAACAACATCTAACTTAAGACATGAACCAGTGAGAATCAGGTGCAGATGATGACAGATGATCAGGCTAAAAAATTAGTTTACGGGTAGGGCTGGGCGATTTGGCCTAAAATCAAAATCTCGATTAATTGAACATTTTAACTCGATTTCGATTAATAAACGATTTTTTTTTTTTGCCCTCATAGTTCACTGACAAGTTTTGTACAGTAAATATGCTCACAAGTGAGAGATTTTTGAATGAAGGGTGCATTACTCGATTGATTAATTGAAGGCAACACACACTATCTACTATCTATGATTATTTATTGAACATCAATGTTGAACAACTTAAATTAAACTGAAGCCACAAAAATTAAAGGGTTCATTAAATTACATTTTAAAGTATAGTTTATTAACAAAAACAGATGACAGATTTGGCCTTAAAAATTAAGATACTATAGGCACATGCTCAGAATCTTTACAAGGCAAAGATTTTTATTAAAAAAAAAAACTACTTGTTAGTGGTGCTTGAAAAGCATCACTATTGTTATCTTGCATACTTATTTTTATTCTTTTTCTTCTTCTTCTAATTATTATTCTTCCGTATGAAACTTCGGCGCGTAACTAGTCCCGCACCGTTTGTCCTAGACCCATGAATGAGGTGTCAAATCGTGCGGCCTAATCGGGAATGGGGTGCTATGACTTTTCTAAGGGGTGGGTGCTTAATTGCCCCCGCAGGGGGCAATTAAGCACCCAAAAAAGTCCCATAGGATAACATGGAGGCCAAATTTTGACGGATTGTGGCGCAGAGAGGGAATTTTGTAGAAACGTGAAATTCACCACAATTGAAGAGGTTTGCAACCTGTGTCAGAGGATACCCCGCACAAGGGTTTAATTTGTACCCCCGGGGCAAGAGAGGTCCCCAAATTTGCCCCATTGACTTATAATGGGGAATTTATCGAATAATTACTTTGTCGCAGACCCATGAATGTGGTGTCAAACTGTTCGGCTGGTTCAGGGATGGGGTGCTATGCCATTCTTGAGGGGCTGGGCGGTTAATTGCCCCCGCTGGGGGCAATTAATCGCCCATAGACGTAACATTTTAATGGCTAGTCCCGCACCGTTTGTCTTGGACCCGTCAATGAGGTGTCAAATCGTTCGGCTTATTCCAGTGGTGGGATGCTATGACTTTGCTCAGGGCTGGGCGGTTAATTGCCCCCGCAGGGGGCAATTAAACTCTCATAGACTTAACATTTTAACCGCTATTCCCGCACCGTTTGTCATACACCCATGACTGAGGTGTCATATCGTGCGGCTTATCCGGGGGTGGGGTCCTATGACATTGCTCAGGGCTGGGCCGTTAATTGCCCCCGAAGGGGGCAATTAATCGCTCATAGACTTAACATTGAGATCAGCTTTGTCAGAGTTTTTTGTAGGCCCATGAATGAGGTGACAAACCGTTCGCCTCATTCGGGCATGGGGTTATATGATACGACTGAGGGCGGGCGGTTAATTGCCCCCGCAGGGGGCAATTAACTGCTAGAACAACACCGTATGTCATAGGCCCATAAATGGGGTGTCATATCGTGCGTCTTCTCCGGCAGGGCTGTGCAGTGACCTCTCTGAGGGGTTGGGCTGTTAATTGCCCCAGCAGGGGGCAATTAATCCCTGGTCCCTCACCGTTTGTCGTAGACCCTTGAATGCGGTGTCATATCGTGCGTCTTATCCGGGAGGGGTGTGCAGTGACCTGTCTGAGGGGCTGGGCTGTTAATTGCCCCCGCAGGGGGCAATTAATTGCTAATCCAGCACCGTTTGTCGTAGACCCTTGAATGAGGTGTCAAACCGTTCGGCTCAGTCGGGCATGGAGTTATATTATACTACTGAGGGCGGGCGGTTAATTGCCCCCGCAGGGGGCAATTAACTGCTAGAACAACACTGTATGTCGTAGGCCCATGAATGAGGTGTCATATCGTGCGTCTTATCTGGCAGGGGTGTGCAGTGACCCCTCTGAGGGGCTGGGCTGTTAATTGCCCCAGCAGGGGGCAATTAACTGCTGGTCCCTCACCGTTTGTCGGTGACCCTTGACTGAGGTGTCATATCGTCCGTCTTATCCGGGAGGGGTGTGCAGTGACCTCTCTTAGGGGCTGGGCGGTTAATTGCACCCGCAGGGGGCAATTAACCGCTCATAGGCTTGACATTGATTAAACTTTGCTTTGCGCACTTAACATGATTACCATGTCCCTATCATGGAGTTAAGCTGATTAGCTAGCCTCGTGTTAACTTGCCACGTCAAGCACCACTCACATTTTCTTCAGGAAATGTACCTCTCTAGTTTGTATTACAATCTTGTTATATTACAATGTTTTGATATTTTTAAACAATAATGAGAAACAACATTTAGACCACACACACTAGGGCTGTCTCTTTATCCCACAATTCAGAGTTAAATGAAGGCTATTTCACACGGCCCCAATAAACTGACATAATGGCTTAAGCATGCAATGACAACAAACATGGAATGAATTATGCAGCTATCAATCTGGACCAGGACAATTTCACTTTTACTATATAGTTGGGTACCTGCTAGGTGTTGTATAGTTCATATTTGCTTGGCCAGAATGGTTTAAGCCACCAAAATAATGTTTTATTGATAAACTGCGCAGCTTTCGGCAACGTGAACACTCCTGTTAGTAACGAGGCGAAGAAGGAGCTAAACTTCAGCCGCAGAATGAGACGCTGCGCAATAAGGAGCCAAACAAACCGGTAGCGGTGAATAAGGAACTAATTTCAGCCTCGTGTGCTTAGGGGCATCATATATTTCGCTAGAAAGTTAGACACGGCCCTGGTTATATTCTTACTCCTTTTGAAACACCTTTCATAAGGTGTAATGGCCACGAAAGACGACACGATCGATATCTGCTTTGTACAGCCCCACTGCTAGCCCTGCTAGTTGACGGAGTAGCATCGGCCCACATTTTCATGCTCTGTGTGGTCGTGTGGGTGATGCATTCATATAACTGAGTTCGTGCTACCTTTTTTGTCGACAATTTCAACATCTTTGGATAATAACTCGAGGTTAGATTCACTTTCGTCGCTGCTTCCACTTTTTTTTTTTTTTTTTTTTTTGTCGTCCTGGTGTCAAGTTTGCTTCGCAAAGTGCGGCAGGAAATTAACTTTGACCTGCATGGCACGCGCAAGCTGCACGCTGATTGGTTGTTGTCGTGTTGTTCTGCCATGTGATTGGCACTTAGATTAATCCATATCGAGCAAAAAATGTCTAGAGCTTTTCATCGTTTTTAAAATCAAATAAATCGCGATTCGATATGATATCGTTTATCGGCCCAGCCCTATTTACGGGTGATGATGAATGCTGAGTGGCTGGAACAGAAGAGAGGGGAAATGAGGTTGCTGCTGAGGTTGTTACATAAACATGTTCCAGTTGCTTTCATTTAATCTATATCATTTAATTTAATATGAAGAAATGTGGAGGCAAGACATTTATAGAGCTCAGTCTTTTTATGGGGAGTTACAAGGTAACAGATTCCAAATGCATATAAACTCTAGAACATTCTATTTTTTGCAAGCTGAGATAATGGGAGAATAACACACACACACACACACACCTGTCTAATTAATGAGGCATAAGGAAGGAACCTGGCATGGAACTCCAACACACTTCATAGTACATATATGTGTGGTGGAAGTGTGTAAGGTGGTTTTAATGTGAGCAGCAAAGTTATTAGGTGAGATATCTAGGTGAGATTATTCATAAACTTTAACATATCTTGCACATTTTTAGCCAGTACATGTTTGATTATTTGCAAACGCACATACTGTACTGAGTCCAATTGCTGTCCTGCACTGCTGTGCCTAATAATCATGCACATACATGTCCTCAAACAATATAGATGCCTTGTGTCTTTTGATTATTGCTCAAACTTGTATAGGAGTATTGTCAGTAACTGGATACATATAGAGTTACAGTTTTTGCTTATTGTTCACAGAAAAGTTAAAGGAGGCAGTCTGGATGTCCATCCTACAGAGAAAGCCCTAATAGTCCAATATGAAGTGGAAGCAACTATTGTGGGAGAAATGGGAGGCCCAATGCTTGGAGAACGCAAGGCGTGTCAGAAAATGTAAGACTTGATCCCATTGATGATTTCACTGATTATGTCGTAGGTAAATTCATGTTTCTTTAATATTGTGGCCTGGGTCGCAAAGCGAGTCTTGGACTAATTTTTAATGTGGATTTATAAAAACTTAGAGTTGTTACCTTAAAATGTTACCTTTTTTTGTTCTTGTGTATGTACTTAGAAATGTAAAAAAATGAATCTGAAAAATCAGTGAGCGAGAAAAGTCCTCTGGTTGAACTGACCAGGATTCCCCAGTCCAGTTGTTTTATTGTGTTTGAACACGACCATTCCTCTTCTCAGAGTTCGCCTGAAAAGCCTTAATGCCAGCACGGATATCGGGTCCTTGGCTCGGAAAGTGGTGGAGGAATGCAAGCTTATTTCCCCATCCAAGCTCCCGGAAGTGGAGCGACTGCTCTTCTATCTGCAGAACCGCAAGTCACCTACAGGTAGGAAGGAACACGCGGTATAGTTATATTCCTGTCTCACAGGATGACTAGCTAAAGTGGGGGAAGCTATTTTATTTGGAGATGGTAAAGTAAGCACTGATAAGAATAACTCAGCATTTTTTGTTAATGTTTTGGTTCTGATCTACAGATAAAAAAGAGAAGAAGCAGATCAAACCAAGAGATCCTGCACCGTTTGAAGGCATGGAGGTAGAGCAGTTGTACCATTTCAGTTCATCTCTACTGAAAGTCATTGTATCGTAATTTTTTTTAAGATCTGATTTGTTTTGCAATCTCTAAATATTTTATCAACAGTTTAATAAATATTTTTCTGATTTTGTTACAATTCTAATAAAAAAAAACAAAAAAAACTTGTGAATAGTTTAGATTGCTCCAACTTCAGGAGTGTAGGCAAACTCATTTATACCACCTCAAATGCAAACATGGACAGAGAGAAAAAAAAATTGTAGGGGATTGCTCCTCCATCTCTGAGTTATGTTGTATAGTGGTGAATCAATCCTCTCTGCTGTAATGTTGCAGCTGGACGAGGAGGCTAATATTAACAGCATCGATGATTACGTGGAGCTGCTGTACGAGGATGTTCCAGAGAAAATCAGAGGAGCCACGCTTATTCTACAGCTGGCTCGTAATCCTGACAACCTGGAGGAGCTGCTTCAGAACGGTTCGTAGCATTTCACAATAAAATTCCTTGAAAAATAACAGTATTGTTGTACCACACTGGTGTGGAATTATATCCTGACAGACATGAGCCGATTGGCGCCCAGAGTTCAGATTTTTATTACTGAACCTTAAAAAAAATACAGAATAATTAGGCGTAAATTAAGTGATCCAACTGATGTATAATGTCTGGTCTATTGGAGTATTTATTATGGACAAATTTAATTAAATTTGTGATTTTATAACTATCACAATTTTATCAATATCTCAATTCAATATAATTTTCCCCCTAAACCTTTAAATGATTAATTCAACATGGTCCATTCCTTATAACATATAATTTTTTTCACTTAAAAACCAAGCACAGCATTTATTACATAACTTCAAATACAAGAAATGTGTTTCTGATGCGCCACTTGGAAGCTTCTGCGCTCTGTCTAGAATTGTTTATATCTGGGGCTGATCGGCTGATCGTTGGTCACGGCCAGTCAAACTGTAAACCAGCCAATTCTGGTTGCTGGCCAATCGACTGGTTCAGCTCTATTATAAATAAACAAATTTATTTTTTAAATATTTTGGAATCGCCATTCATAACTGGATAAAATTTTTCCCCAATCTCCAGTATGTTCAGTGCCTTGCCTTTTTCAACATTTTGTCACGTTACAACCACAAATGTTAATCTATTTTATTTGATAAACCAACCCAAAGTGGCACATAATTGTGAAGTGGAAGGGAAATGATAAAATGGTTTTCAAAATGTTTTACAAAAATAGTGTAAAAAAGTATGATGTGTGTTTATATTCAGCCCCCTTTACTCTGATACCCCCAAGTAGAATCCAGTGGAATCAATTGCCTTCAGAAGTCACCTAATTAGTAAATAGAGTTCACCTGTGTGTAATTTAATCTCTGTACAAATGCAGCTGTTCTGTAACTCTGGAAGTTCTGTAGATCCACAGCTTAGGTGGGAGAATCTGTCCACAGTGCAATTAGTCGTGCGCTCCATAAATTCCGCCTTTATGGAAGTGTGGCAAGAAGAAAGAAATTGTTAAAAGACTAAGAATCCCGGTTGCCAGAAGCCATGTAGGGGACACAGCAAACATGTGGAAGAAGGTGCTCTGGTCAGATGAGATCAAAATGTTAATTTTTGGCCTAAATGCAAACGTCAGTGATTCACATAGAGTATACTTGGGTGGGCCGACTAGGCATATTTGCTGATCCGTTTAAAAAAAATCTGTCCATCTAAGATCCGCGATCGTTTAACTGGTAGCGGACAGTTTCCTCTTGCACTAGCAAAATACAGATTAAGAAGCAGCAGCGTGAGTGCGGTGGACTGAGAGACAGTAAAAGCAGCAGATACAAGCTGCCATAAAAAGGATAAGAAGCACTTACTGATGTTCAAACATGCTCTGCAGAGAAACACAATTTCGCTCAGTGAACGGGCTCTTTAAAAAAACACACACACACAGGAGGATTAACCCTTAAAACTCAAGCAGCGCAGATACTTACGGCAAAACAGCATTGGACACTTTTCAGATATAATTTTTTTTTTTTTATTGAAAAACTTTTATCATTGTCCTTACATGTTAGAATCAAACGGAAAATGGAGTCAAATTCCCAGGGTCAAACATTATGTTGTGAAAATGTTTATTTTGCTGCATTCCCAGGGCCAAATTATTACAGTAACAATCAGAAAAATAACCTAACCAGAAAAAATGCATCTTGTACACTGCAAAAATTGTTAGTCTAAAAATAAGAAACAATTACTACATTTGATAAAAAAAATTACCTAAAACTAGTGAAATTATCTGTCCATGCAGCAAGTAAATTTTACTTGGTAAGAAATCTTGAAATAAGATTTTTAAATCAAGCAAACTGAGCAAACAAATCTTTGAATTTGTCAAAGAATCTTAAAAGAAGTTTTATTTTGTGAGACGTCTGGTGAAATAACTAATTTAGCTTATTTTAAGAGCTATTCTATCCAATTTAGGTTTTCTGGACTAATAAAGACAAAATGATATACTCATGCTCAGTTTAAGATTATGATATAAAATCAAGTATTAAAAACAAGTAAGTAATTTTTAAAACAAGGCAAATTATCTATCATGTCTGAATGTCAGATTTTAAATCATGGCAAGTGTCAGATAATTTGCAGTGTAAACACCTCAGTTGAAACAGTCTGACTCGATCTGGCCTGACCCAAATGAATTTTGAAGGAAAAAGAGGTGTGGTGTAACTCCAAAATCTGTTTAATAGTTAAATATTATATAAAATGTTTCTCTCCATTGTTGGAAGACACATTAGGTGATGTGAGAACATCTAATGTTCAATTCCCACCTCAGGTCTGTGTGCGTGGAGTTTGCATGTCCTCCCCATACTTGATGGGTTTCCTCCAGGTACTCTGGTTTCTTGCACAGTTCAAAAGACATGCAGAGTTGCCATTTTTAAATTGCAATCAATGACTCATATGCAATCATCCCTATACCCATTAAACTGTTAGTCTGAATTGAATGCATGAATTTTATCCAAACCAGGATTTAAATCAATAATGCCAATTCAGAATGTGATCTGTTTGTGGAAAGTTCAAGAATAAAGTATTCTATAGCTGCAGGATCTAGCTAAAGTACCGTTGTACAAACTCAGAAAATCATCCAAGTCTTTTACGTCTTTTTGAGATCTTTTTTATGTTTCAAAAAATAAAGCTATACTGAGGGTTTTTTTTTTTATTGAACCCAATCAAATAAGACAAGTAAGAAAGCAAGTAAGCAATGCCATTAAGTAACAGAAATGTTTATAGCAGTGAGACACAGCACATTAGTTTCTGATGTAAAACGTGTAGCCACTTTCACAACCTTTTCATGGTGCTGCAACCATAAAGAAATCAGCAAGCTTTGTGGCATTTATATGACATCCTGCTTTTATGTCTGTATACATAGACTATCCCTTTTCACAGAATATCCCCCAGCTGTGTTCCCTCTAAGCTGCCAACGCTCTGAGCCACACGTCCAGTGTGCATCTCTTCTGTCACAATGCATTAGATCTTTCATAAACCTGTCAGAAGTCATTGCCGTAACTGAGTTTGGAAACCGTGATGGGGCTCTAACACTGCCACAAAAGGGTCATACGGAAACCAATAGGTGCAAGGGGCACATGCTGCAGCTGACCGCGCATGTCCGCTCACAGCGGAAGTCTCATTTCTCATCCCGCAATGAGACATGACCTCTCCTCCTCTCTCGTCCTCTAGCTCCTGGGTCTTCTGACCTCTCTTCTCTTCTCTGCAACGTACACTTTGCCTCTCTCTCTGTTGCTTTAACCCCTTTTCCACCATTTCCCTTGTGTTTAGTTCACCCTCCCTCTGGTGGTTTTCTGCTTACAGTAAAGAGTGCCCCACATTCCAGGTTCTTACTCTGGTTCTTGACGTCAACCCATCTCATGGTCAGATTTTACTCCATTTCTCCTGAAAGATGTCCTGCATTCCTCTATATTTATAACCTGCTACTGTTGTAAGATGCAAAGTAGTTTGTCTCATCAACTGAGTGGCAAAGTTCACTCCTTTTTCTTAACTGAAAGTTAAACAAGTAAACAATCAATAATCAATTAATCATCCACATTTAATGGTAACATGTTGAAAGACATGTGTTTTCAGTTTAAGTTTTTTTTAATAGTTCTAGCACCACAATTCCAACAAAATATAGTTGCAAGCAACAATGACAGCACAAGCACCCTGCACCATCGCCACCCGGTTGCACGGCACAACTTGCAGACTGCACACACTATACAGGGCTAATGTCAGTTTGGGCCCTAAATATTTGTTGTGTATGTGTGTTCAGTAGGCCGCAAATGCTGGAAAGTAAGCATCACACCATTACAGTTTATTCAGTGACGCGTTCAGTGACATCAATATAAGGCGACACAGAAAGTCATTCATCATTTTTTGGTCTAAGTTTAAGACATTATCACAGCTGACCCGTTTGAGATGTCAAAAAACCTTCCACAATTTTGCATCCTCTGTGTCTTTAGATCACATCGGTCCAGTTTGGTGATGGTATATCAAAATTCCACCCGGTGTGTTTTTGCAAACGTCCCAATGACCCCAGTTGAGTTGCATGCAGTGCGAAAGTTGTTCGGCTCAATGAGATCTAAATGTGTACCGAGTTTTGTGTACCTACATGAAAGTGTGTATGAGCTATCCAGCTAAATCTCATGTGGGGGCCCGAGACTCTCAGGCATCCTAATGGCAGATTCCAACCTGTCTGCCAGTTTTCATGAGTTTTTGAGCATGTTATTTTTACATGCTACAACCCCTGGCAAAAATTATGGAATCACCCCTCTCAGAAGATGTTCATTCAAATGTTTAATTGTGTAGAAAAAAAAACAAGCACATACATGCCACAAAACTATTTTCACTCAACAATCCAAACTTCTGGCTGTATAAAACACTTAAAAAAAAAAAACAAAGAAAGAAGATGACAACTGTTTTGACAACTCAAACAGAGGAAAAAAATATGGAATCACCAAATAAAAACACTACTTGTACTTTGTTGCACCACCTCTGGCTTTTATAACAGCTTGAATTCTCTGAGGCCTGGATTTAACTAATGTCAAACAGTATACTTCATCAGTCTGTCTCCAGCTTTGTCTTATTGCAGTTGCCAGATCAGCTTTGCAGGTTGGAGCCGTGTCGTGGACCATTTTCTTTAATTTCCACCACAGATTTTCAATTGGATTAAGGTCCGGACTATTTGCAGGCCATGCCATTGACATTATATGTATTTCCTGTAGGAATGTTTTCACAGATTTTGCCCTATGGCACTATGATGCATTATCATCCTGAAAAATGATGCTACCATCACCAAACATCCTTTCAATTGATTGAATAAGAAAAGTGTCCAAAATCTCAACATAAACTTGTGCATTTATAGAAGATGTAATGACTGTCATGTCTCCCATACCTTTACCTGACATACAACCCCATCTCAATAATGATTGTGGAAATTTGCATGTTTTCTTCAGGCAGTTGTCTTTATTAATTTCATTGGAACGGCACCAAACAAAAGTTCCAGCATCATCACCCTGCGCAATGCAGATTCGTGATTGATTACTGAATCTAACTCTCATCCAGTCATCCACAGTCCAAGATTGTCTTTCTTTAGCCCACTGAAACCTTGTTTTTGTTCTGTTTAGATGTTAATGATGGTTTTCTTTTGGCTTTTCTGTATGTAAATCCCATTTCTTTTAGGTGATTTCTTACTGTCTGGTTACAGACATTGACTTCACTTTCTGCCCATTTGTTCCTCATTTGTTTTGTTGTGCATCTTCTGTTTTCAAGGCATATTGCTTTAAGTTTTCTGTCTTGGCGCTTTGATGTCTTTCTTGGTCTACCAGTACGCTTCCCTTTTACAACCTTTCCATTTGATTTGTACTTGGTCCAGATTTTAGACACAGCTGACTGGGAACAACCAACATCTTTTGCAACATTCCATGAAGATTTACCTTCTTCAAGAAGTTTGATAATTCTCTCCTTTGTTTCAACTGACATCTCTCGTGTTGGAGCTATGAGTTATGTCAATCATCTTGGTTCAACACATCCCTAATGTGTGCAAGCACTCTTTTTTAACTGTAGACTAATTAGCAGTTGTAATCAGATACAGGTATTTGTTTTAGAAATGCAAAGTGCATGGTGATTCCATATTTTTTTCCTCAGATTTGTGTGATTCCATATTTTTTTCCTCTGTTTGAGTTGTCAAAACAGTTGTCATTGACTATAGTTATCTTTCTTTGTTTTTACAGCCAGAAGTTTGGATTGAGTGAAAATAGTTTTGTGGCATGTATGTGCTTGTTTTTTTTTCTACACAATTAAACATTTGAATGAACATCTTCTGAGAGGGGTGATTCCATACTTTTTGCCAGGGGTTGTATTTTTACATGCTATAATTGTATATAATCGTGTATGAAAACATGTGACCCATGGTCACTTTACTCATCTGTTAGTTTGATGTGGAAAAAAGCTCCGATTAATGATTAAAATAATAATAAAGATGGTTTTTTAAAATTCATTTAATTCATAATTTTTTTATTATTTAGTAATTTAGGCACTTTTAGGACTGTGCAGAGTCTGTGATTGCACAAAAAAATTTTGATCACAAAGTGATCTGATTAGACTTATTTTTATTTCACTAAAGCAGCCATCTAAAAGCATGTAAACCGATTAGGAAAAAAACAAGCTCTTACACAGCATTGACTGCATTTACGATCCCATTAATTTAACTGTGGCTTATTTGATAATCTTCATAGACAGGTATCCAGGTCAAGTTGAGAAAATAAGGCCAAATAAAAACTTGCTGTATTATTGGAAGATCTTTTTTTTTTTTGTGGAATATAGTTCCCTCAACTATATTCTATTGAGTTTTGCATATTGGCAATGCATACTGTTTTATTCACTTAGTTTGATTAGTGAAGTGTTTAACAGTCTGAAGTATAAATCATGTATTGTATTTATATAATGGTTTTTAAACTTTATACAGATTGCTGAGATACATTTTACAGTCATAACTTACCTTTGGAAGACTTTTAATTAGTGTGTATAGTGAGTGCTGCACTAAGTTTTGTTTTGTGTGTGCTGTTCCACAGAGGCGGCTTTAGGAGCCCTGGCACGTGTCCTGCGGGAGGACTGGAAGCAGAGCGTAGATTTGGCAACCACCATCATCTACATCTTCTTTTGTTTCTCCAGGTATTAAATAGAATATCAAAATATCCTCTAACACTTTCTAGTCTGAATGTTGGAGCCACTTTCACCATATGTCATTACACAGGCTTGTTTTCCCTCTCTTTTTTTTTTTTTTCTTTAATAATCACGCTAAATTGCTTCTTCATAACAATAATGCCTACTGTCGAGGCCATTTAGAGTACCGGATTGAGTAGATGACTGTGAAAACCCATAGTTGTTGTTGGCACAGGTGTAGTCCATTGTGTTTCTGTTGGACTGCATAAATGGATTCGGTTCCCATCCATCACAGACCGGGGATCATGTTGGGTGCTAGCTCCAGTTTTATTTTGTACGCTGTCCAAGTCTCAGAGTCAAAACATAATTGTGAACGTTCCTTCCCTAGCTTCATCCAGTTCCACGCACTGATCACTCACTATAAGATTGGCGCTCTGTGCATGAACATCATGGAGCACGAGTTGAAGAGGTACGACCTGTGGCAGGAGGAGCTGCAGAAAAAAAAGAGAGCTGATATCCTTTCTGCGTCTCTGATCACAGGGGGTTGGGAGTCATACGGGGGTCAAGTGGTTAAGTCGGGTCAATGGTCAGAGGTGCTTTATTGTTTTATTTTAAACAGAACACCATACTTTGGATGATGACTGTGTCAGATAAATAGTTGTAAGTGGAGGATAGTCATGCTTATATATAATATATATATATATATTACATAGTTTACAGAAATTGGGGGGAATAAAAACCATAATGAAACACACCAGACCTCTATATCTAGAAACCATGCAAACTTCATGTATCACAGATGATTACTTGTTACTTAATTTCTTGATTTTGGCAACTCTCACCTTTCAAATGTTTGAATGAAAAGCCCTTAATTGGTTGAACGGGAGGAAGACCCAGAGAACCAAAACCTGAAGAAAGAGTATGAGAAAGCGCTGAAGAAGTACCTCGGCCTGCTGATCAAGCAGGAACAGCTGCTCAGAGGTAATATTATCAGAACCACATGCATGTACATGGCTGTGGCTTTTGTCTCGGAAATTTAATATTTTTATTTAATTTTATTATTATTTTTCCTGCTAGTTGCTCTGTATCTCCTGCTGAACCTGTCTGAGGACACGCGCATAGAGCTGAAGATGAGGAACAAAAATATAGTGCACCTCCTGGTGAAAACTCTGGACCGGGAAAGCAAAGAGCTCCTGGTGCTCGTAGTGTCCTTTCTCAAGAAACTCAGCATTTTCCTGGAGAACAAGAACGATATGGTGAGGGACCCACAACAGATACATTTCACATTAAGTCTTATGAACAATAAAATGAATTCCTGCACATTTTATACGAATTATTAAAAGCCTGGACTAAAAGGTGCTCGCAATAATTCATTCACTTTCTAATCACGGGCTAATAGACCAAATAAATTCTGTTTAATGTTTTGTTAAAGACATTAAGAATTTAAGAATAATGTCTTAAGTAAAGTATGCTCATAGTGCCATAGTGATGGACTTTGCATGTAATCTTTAGCAACTTGACCCATTTTTGTAATGGTTTCAGTGTGCACTGTGGCAAAGAGAAATCATTGCAGTAACAGTCATTAGCATTAAAACGCTGGTCTGGAAGCAGGTTAGAAAGGCTGTAATGGGTCTCAGATTTCCTCAAGTCTATGTGGCTGCGGCTGCAGTAGCCCACAGATGCGCTAACAAGCCATGCTGAGGCCACATCACGAGACCTTGGCGCACACTTACGAAATCTTCTATTGACTTTCTGTATGTTTTTCTCTTTCTCTCTTCACCCACTTGTTCTTAATCTGTGTGTTCTGCTTGCTTTGGGTGTATTCCAGGCTGAAACAGACACGGTGGAGAAGTTGGCCAAGCTGGTCCCTTGTGATCATGAGGATCTGCTGAATGTCACTCTCCGTCTCCTCCTCAACCTCTCCTTCGACACCGGCCTCCGTAGCAAGATGGTGCAGGTTGGCCTGCTGCCCAAACTCACTTCCCTGCTAGGTAGGTGCCATACCTGTAGTGATGATTTAATCAGCTTGCATTACTTTTCCACAGAATAATCAGCAATGACCTAAATCATGCTGACAGAGCTGATTTATTACAGTGTCTGAAAGTTATATATACTACCCGACCAAAGTCACACTGCATTCAGCCTGCCTTTCTTTGTTTTTGTGGAGTCCAGTTCGGATATGAAAATGATTGGTCTTGCGCCCAGAATCACTCTTTCACAATCTTCTGGAATATAGCTAAAAACTCCATAGATGTGATGATCTGGTCACTCAGTGCATTCAGGTCGTCAGCTGACTTTATTTTATTGCCACGTAACATTGCTGAGCAACTGAAGCAACCCCAGATCATATCACTGCCAGTGTACAGTGGGCACTGTGCATGATGGGTGCATCGCTTTATAAGCTTCCCTTCTTACCCTGAAACATCCATGGCTCTCAGATAGGATCAGACTGATCCTCAGACCATGTGACCAAGTCCGATCTTTATGCTCCCCAGGCAAACTAAAGAATTTTTAATGATCTAACCATGCATCATTAACAAATGGACACACAGCTGTTTAGTCCCAATCCTGTGAGTTCTCATCATATTGAGTGTGTATGGACGTGCTCTTATTTCCACTGTGAAACAGCTGTGATTTCTATTTCTAATGTCCACTTTTTTTATGCTTTTTTTTTTTTCCAAATGATCTTCATCAAGCTTTTAAGTGATCTCCCGTCACACTTATTTATGATTTGTTTGACCACGTTTCTTCAGTGAAGTTGCCAGCTTTGCATTTCTATATTTTGAATCAGATAATACATTTCCATGTGTGCTAATTCCAAAGGTGAAGGGTTATAAAACCTTTAAATAACATGTAGCTGTTTTTCCATCACCCTGTGGTTGATTAGTCCTTCTAGTACTGTAGAACTTTTATGAGTCCGTGTAGGGAAGGGACTCATAAAGGCCCACTGCAAAAACAGCTGCAAGTACACGCCATTGGAAATCTCTAGTGACCTCTTATTGTTTTTTCAACCTTGTTAACCCCTCCATAACTTAATTTGAGAATTGAATAATGTAATAGCTAGCAAAAAACTGTACTACATTAGCATAGATCAAACACCTCAGTCAGTTCAGTCCTCCAGCTGACCAGAACAGACTCTTGTCTGTGTTCGGCTCCTAATCTAACCGCTTCCTGAGGAGAACCATAACGCGTGATTGGTGCCTGATCCATGCACCCAGGCGTGGTTGCCTTTGGCTCCACTGATGTATCCTTTTAAGAGTCCTGGGACTGTCATGTGCCCCACATAATTAATATAATATACTTGTTAAAATAACAAGTTCACTCCTAAAGTAAATGTTGTTCTTCCAGGACGGTGGATGTCCAGCATTAGGTACCCATGGAGATCCGTAAGCATGCGCGATCGCTCAGACTCAAGAGGACTTCCTGTAGCTAAAGCTCAATCCATCCAGCCAACCCCCTTGTGTTTTTATGTTTTGAGTATGTATGTATGGATCTGAAAGTGGAGAACTGTCTGTGTGTCGTCCTGAGCTTACATCTGGCACTCGGCCTGATGAATATAATTAACTGAGATGAGTTAGTTTCATCCCTTATCTGTTCTGAGCTGGTCTGCTAGAAAGAGAATCCCACAAATCCCAGCAGCCCACACCGAAGGTCACAACCCTGGCGATAAGATAAAAAGCAGGGCTCAGCCTCCTCTCATCACCGCTGTCTACGTGTTATCGCTGTGAGGAGAAGAGGACAGTAATCCAGAGTTTACAGTGGATCCAGACAATTTTTTTGTACTTGGCGGTGTTATCAATGCAACACCCTTAAGAACTGACTCGTAGAACTGATTCTCCCTTAAGAAGGGACTGAAATCACCAGTGAACACTGTTATGATATTATCACGATGCCTAGGTGTGATTCAGTTTGCACTGCATTTCACAATTTTACAAATATCCTAATATGATATTAAATTTTTATTGTTTTAAAATCTTGAACCATGCTGTGCTGTATGCCAGTATGTAAATGGTTTAGAACACGCTATAGGATTATAGAGGCACAGTGACATTTTTCCCACCTCAAAGGCAAATGTACATAAATTAAAAATAATTGATTGTATAGAAAAAAAAGCATCAATGCATAAATTATCATATATAACACAATTTATATTTTTGGAGAAGAACAGAAAAGAGAAAGGAAAAAAAAATTCTGCTAATTTTTCCATTGTGTTAAAGGAGGCGGTCTTCATTTTCTAGCTAAGTTGAGATGCTGGTCATTTTTATTTAGCAGTCACACCATCTGGACATTATCTCTCCCTGAGTCTTGTGATCTTTAGAATTTGGAAATGTACAGATTTAGAATCGCTCACGTAAGGTCAGACTTAACTGCTCCTTAACTCGGCTTTTGTTCCTTTCCTTCGAGTCCATCAACTTCACAGGATCACGCTTTGTCATGCCACCTCGTAAATCCGCTTGCTTTGAAGTCTGTTTACTGCAGCTATTCACTGTTTATTCATGGCCACACTGAGATCCTGGAGGAGAAGGACGAAGGCCGATGTCTGCATGCCTGTCCTCTCTGTGCTTTCTTGGAGGCTGGGTGGTTTGTAATTGAGGTGCACCTCTCCTGCACTCCCACTAACTGCCCCTGAACAGCATAATTACTTTCTAACAATGCTTTTTCTTCCCCCGCGGCCCTCTACCTTTCCAAGGCTCCAGTAGGGTTTTGAACATTTTTATAGAGGCCGATCTCCACAGCCCTCGTAAAAGATCCACGGTTGTGTGTTCTCCCTACCTGCCGAGCGGAGCACTACTGTGCATGTGTAACGTGCGTGTCTCTTCGCTAACGAGAAGCACATGTTCAGGCCAAACGCCGCTTCTGGCAGAGGAGAGCAGCATGGCTTGAAGTTATTAATGGCAGTAAAATTTATGCTTCCTTCTTTTTGCCAATTAAATGGAGGAGTCCTTTTCTTTCTGGAGCTTTGGAAAAAACATCTGGCTTCAATAGGCTGAGATAACCTAGCCTGAAGGGTCTGTGACCGGCTCCGACTGGTCCCCTCTTTCACTTTCCCTTTCTCTCCCCCTCTCTACTCTTTCTTTCTGTCTCTCGCTCACACTCACTTTCTCTGATTAAGCCAGAGACCTCATTTCTGACCCTTAATCTTTGTGTGTGTGTGTGTGTGTGTGCACGCGTGTGCTTGCAAAGCCCCTATAAATATGCAAATCTGTAAATTTTTTAGACATTGCTTCATGTATGCATGAGAGAGACTTTAAGAAACACCATTTTGTTTCACTTTGTTCCTCTGTTTCCATTTTAATGTTTGCCTACTGAATTAAATCTTAATGTCCCATTCACTTCTTAAATACTTACTGCTATCTTTAACATTTAAACTTAATAAAAAATAAACCTGACTCATGTTGCACAAGCATATTTCCGATAATACAGTATGTTTAAAAAGATTTTTATATGAAGAGATGTCAGTTCAGTGTTTTACTTCTCTAATCGGTGCATATGTCTTTAACGAGCGTGTGTATCTGTGTGTGCTTCTTCCAGGAGATGAAGTACAGAAGCATTTAGCCATGCGCATACTGTACCACATCAGCATGGATGACCGCTTCAAGTCCATGTTCGCCTACACAGACTGTATTCCACAGGTAAAGATAAAAGGCACAACAGATGTTATGAAACTGGTTTGGTGGTATTTTGAATTCAAGACTCAAGGAGGGATCTAGAGGTCCGGATATGGGAGCATGGGATTTGTAGTCGAATTATGCATACTTTAGCCCTTAGGATGTACAAAGGCGCTTTAGGGTGGTGAGGAAGCGCGAGGAGGGCAGGTGCCAGTAAGTCTAGCCGCTGTGTGATTATGGCTCCAGGGCTGCTGCTATGTGATCCTCCAGAGCTGGGTGATTGCACAGCATGGCCTCCTCACAGAGCTGACTAGCCTTGGCCAGGCCTGCCTGCTGTCCTGCTTAATGTTAGCGTCACGCATACACAAACTCATTTCAAGTTGCATACCCTGGGCTCCTGTTCAGTCCTGGGCATGTCCTTTACATCTGACCTAATGAGGAGTGACACGGGGGATACACTTCTAAAATCAGGAACGGTTTGGGGGAAATCCTGAGCTCCTTCTTGTCTAGGACTGGGCTAATTAGAGCTGTTCTCTGGATGTCTGCTCAATTTGATTTGAACGAATATGGAGAGTACATTAATTTTCTCCAGCCAGAGCTTTAAGTGTATGACCTGAGCGCTTTTATTTAAGTCATAAGGTTTTCCTGGAAATTGTTCCTTATTGTGTGTGCGCTTTGATGACTGACAGGTGATGAAGATGTTGTTCGATTGTGGTGAGGAGAGGGTGGACCCTGAGCTCATCTCCTTCTGCATAAACCTGGCAGCCAACAAGAGGAATGCACAACTCATTTGTGAAGGCAAAGACATTTCTATCCATTTCTGTATGTATCCATAAGTATATACAGTGCAGTTGTGATGGCTGAACGTAGTGTCTTCTCACTCTAGGTAACGGACTGAAGATGCTGATGAAGAGAGCGTTGAAGCTGAAGGATCCACTGATGATGAAAATGATCCGGAACATCTCCCAGCATGAGGGACCTTCCAAGAACTTATTCATAGTGAGCGCTAACATGGACACAACCCACTGTCCTCATACACGTTCTCATTCTAGTCGAGCCAGTTGTTTTACTGTTTTTCCGTGCAGGATTACGTTGGAGACCTTGCAGCTCAGATCGGACAGGATGAAGACGAGGAGTTCATGATCGAGTGTTTGGGGACGCTGGCTAACCTGACTGTTCCTGACCTGGACTGGGAGCTGGTGCTTAAAGAGTACAACCTTGTCCCCTTCCTCAAAGACCACCTGAAACCCGGTGAGCTGGTCAGACTGGAGTCTCGTAGCATCACAGACGTCCTGCGTTATAATAGTGCTTATATGCAGAATGATTTGCTTTGAAGCATTGATAATAATATTAATATATAATTCATCAGTGTAAATGTGCCTATATTAATGCAGTTTAATGCAAGGTCAAGTAACCAGCAGTGAACCTTCACCGCTAACGTTGTAACTATTAACTCTGACCTCTAGGTTCTGCAGAAGATGACCTCGTGCTGGAGGTGGTGATAATGATTGGCACGGTGTCCATGGACGACTCCTGCGCTGCCATGTTAGCCAAGTCAGGCATCATCCCTGCCCTCATAGAGCTCCTGAATGGTAAGGTGTAGTCTTGGCTTTTGTTAAATATTTCACCTTTTATATAGATTCTCAACTCAGGTCTTTCTCTTTTTTTGTAGCCCAACAGGAAGATGATGAATTTGTCTGTCAAATCGTCTACGTCTTCTACCAGATGGTGTTCCACCAGGCCACCCGAGACGTCATTATTAAAGAGACGCGTATCCTTGATTCTGATGTTTGAGTTGTGGTATTTTAAACATTACGCAAAGTCTTTATTAGGTCCTTTATCTTAACTCTGTTCTGCAGAAGCACCGGCTTACCTCATCGACCTGATGCACGACAAAAACGCTGAAATCTGCAAAGTCTGTGACAACACGCTGGATATTATAGCTGTAGGTGTTTATTTGCTTTGTATTACTCCATTTCCTAGATTTCCTCTCCATCTTTAACCCGCCTGGATCCCCCGGAATAATGATGTTAGTTTAACGTTGTTAGTTATGGCAGTGTTGGCTCAGTTGTGGATTTACCATGGACGTTACTTACTGATTGATCGTTGCCAGGCCTGAGATTAATGTAATTAGGTCTCCATTATCCCAGGTTTCTTTTTGGAGGCCAAGGGAAGTGTTCTATACAACTGATCAGGCAGAACTATTAAAGCTGGGAGCCACATCAAAGAGGCTTGAGGTGTCTGGTTAGACTCAGATAGGTAAAGAGGACAGAACGCAGGTCTGCTAAATACCACACACACTCACCCGTGCACTCGTTAATTTTTTTGTAGGTTTTTGTTGGCAAGTTTGGGTTAAAGTTTTTGCAAGACCTTATCTGCTCTGTTCCTCCTTACTTTTCTTGCACTTGCTTGCAGAGATTGTTGTTGTTTTTGTTAATAAAGTATTAACTTTTCTCCCTTTCCATCACCACCTAATTTGTCTCTCCTTAAGCGGTTTATTTCTTTATAATTTATTCAGGATACACTCATATGTTTCATATAGAACCCTGGTTCATATCCACTGTTATCACTGTTACATGTCATGAGCTCTGTTGCAATAAAATTAATTATCCAAGTCATAAAACCTCTTTCCTCTTCATAAGTCAGGCAGTCTGTTCCACATATGATTTATTTGTACCCTGACTGATTGTGTCAGTTTGGCTTGGCCTATGATAATAGGACTTTTTAAGCGCTGAGCCTCAGGTGGCCGTTCGCATCCTCCTCCTCAGCTTTTCAGCTGCGATGATTAATCAGCTGGTCTCGGTCCATGGAGCTCTGGGGAACTTGGCTTTGATTGGAGATCCTACACAAACATTTTGCCACGCTAAGTGCTTGGCACTACACAGTGCTAACACAGATGCGGATAGTGAAGGTTAAAACTAGCCTGCTGGCAGGTCCTCAATGATACTCTTTTCTTAACTTTTATTTGTCATGATCCTGGGATGTATAAAGTTATGGTTTTTATTCTGCAACAGGAGTATGATGAAGAATGGGGGAGAAAGATCCAAAACGAGAAGTTCCGCTGGCACAACTCTCAGTGGCTGGAGATGGTCGAGAATCGGCAGATGGAGGAAGTGGAGCCCTTCTTGTACGGTGAAGAAGGAGAACCCTTTTTACAAGGAGCGGACATCCTGGAGAGGCCTGACCTCTTCTACAGCTCAGGTCACACGCGCGTGCGCACACAAAAAAATGTTTCCTCCAATCCATTAGTATTATAAAGGAGTCACTGTATGATAAATGATTTGAAACACAGGGAGTTATATTATAGTCTGATTTATGTGTATTTCCATAATGCAGAATGAGCACAGTATTACTAAATGTCTGCCTAATGTCTTTCCCTGTAGATGGATTAATCCATGCAGATGCTGCCATCAGCCCAGACTTCTTTACAGAGTTTCAAAATGGAGACTATGTCTCATCACAGGGTTTCCCTGTAAGGTAAATAGACACACCTAGCTTTCTGTATGTCATCAGCTCATTCAGGGACGTACACTTTTGTTTTTCTTTACCTACTCCATGAGATTCCAAGACTCGTATCAGTGCCAGTGTCATGTGTTATTTTTCATCTCGAAAGCTCGGTCAGTTCACCCCCTGCTTCCCTCTTACAGCAATAGCCGTAGTGTGGAGGAAAATACACACACTCCTCACCTTCCTAACACTCTACAGATCAACCCCATGCTCGGTTTCCTGCTGTCACAACAGCTTTGCGAAGCACAAACCAAAGATTTGATTTATGGATCTACAACCCCCCTGTGTGATGGTACTTTAATAAGATCTTTTGTTTCCCAAGAAAGTGCGATCCAACAGAGAATGAAGAGCGCTCCTGAGACGTGTTGAGGTGCTCAGTATTTATCTGTTGTTGTTGGCTGTGGTGAACAGAACAAGCTCTTAACTGAATCAGGAGGACTTTATAGATGAGGATTATATGAGTGAGAGAAAGAGGGGGGATTGGATTTATATATATAAAAAAGAGGAGTGGGACAGTTAAAATCCAAAGAGCAAGTTAGTATAGAGGAAGCAGGGTGTTGTTTTTTTTTTTTTTTTTTCCTTCCCCCACCATTCTGTAAGCGATAGCTGTAAAACACACTGAGAGAGTGCAGGGAATAACACAGCCAGGGAGTTTGGTTTTCATTTGGTCGGAGTGGTCCGAGAGATCTAGGTTAACACAATAATGAAATCCAGCCTGTAGGGAGCACACACAGCCAGACAGACCGGGAAGCGGCTTTAATACTTCTCGCTGTTATTCGTACGAGTAACGCAATGCGGCTCCTCACGTGCGACGTGAGGCTTCATCGTTACAAATGATAAACTAGACTGAAATAGACCCTAGCGGGTAATTCTGAGGTTAAAGAGATCTCTGTACCTGGTTCTAGATTACGCACAGAATTTTCACACAGAAGGAAAACCTGGGTTTAATGTCATCTAGTTAAGACGTGAGTTCCAGCAGGTTGGCTATCACGAGTCCTTTGAATTCTTGTAAAGGCTGTAAAGAAAAAAGGCCAGACCTGCGCAGCATGGGAGAACGACTTTACAGTCATTCAATCAAGAGCAATTTTTTTTAAAAGTGAGCAGCGATGAGGATACTGCACTGATTTAGAGGAACTGTAAAATCAGGACAGGCTGAGTAGTGACAGGTTCGAGATCAAAGCCTCAAAGCAGATAGAAACAGGCAAAGGCTGGTGTTAAGAGGTCTCCATGTGCATGTTTAACAGCCTTGCACTTCTCAGCCCTGACTGGAAACACTGGAGCCTTTTGTCTGCCTCCTTCCCACTCCAGGTTCCACTCCAGCTGTCTAGGGAAGTGATGAAATGTGAAATGTATGGAGAATCTTCCCAGAGGCATAGTTTGCACAAGTCATCTCACTTAAGACACATTTTTCACTTTCTATGGAATTATGTAAGATACCTGATGATTGATCCGTCATACTCGTGGGTCCACCATCAGCAGCTCGATTCATCATTTCTATCCAGAGTAATGCCTCTCCCTACCTGACTTGTACTTAAGTGCATGACTGTCTTAGTATAGGAAATACCTGACCATACGCACAAACATTCCATATATAATCAACCTCAGAAGAAGACCCTATGTGATTTCTGTAGCATTGGGTAAAATATGATCTTAGGGATAGCAATAACAACAGCATTACAAGAATGTACTGAAACTATTAACCCGTAATCGTCTGCGCTATTCCCTAGAAGCTGATGCATTTACCTTAAGTCAAACCAAGCATCTAAAGTAATAGTAAATCTTCTCACTGTATAGTTTACTACAGGCATATGCCAAGGTGAGTTTTACAGTAGTCGAACACCATAAATCACACCGTTCCATAGTGAAAACCTACCATGTCCAGACATCCTTGTGAAACCAGAGACGCCTGGAAACGAGCGTGAAGAAAGAAGGTGCCTGCTTCCAAGGTTGTCGCTGAAGTGAAGTTTATTTACCCGTACATGGACGTCTCTCAAAAGGACACAGGTTATGCTCTGAGCGCTGTCGTTCTCGTCTCGTCTTGTTTTTTTTTCAGGGTATTTTTAATCTAACTCTTCCCCAGATAGAGGCCATTTTCACTAACAGAAAGGCAATAATTTAACCAAAGTGAAAACCAGGAGGTGGTCGCTAAAGGAAAAGCGGCTCTCATGGAAGTGATTTGCGCTAAAAACAACACAGCATTATGGGAGCTGGTAGGGGCAAAGCAAACAGCTCATATTTTAAGAGAACTGTGAGGCAAGCTTGTGCTCAAGCTATGACAGAAGCAAAAATCAGTTTTTGCCGGGGGGGGGGGGGGGGGGGGGGCTGTCTGTGGAACAAGAAGACTCAGAGTTGATGGTGGCGTTCAATCAAAGGCACTTCGGAGATCTTTCTGTCCTCAAGACAATCGAGTTGTTTTTTCCATGTTGGGTATTTATCTTCATTTTAAAATTGATATCTTATTAATAATTTGCCTATGGGATTTATTGTTTTAAACCTTTAAGGACGTTATGTACGCTCATCAGTCAAGGTGTGTTTTTTTTATTTATTTATTTAATTTTATTATTTTTTTAAAGGTCCCATATTTTACTATTTCTGTAGCAAGTTAACACAGGTCTGTGTTAAGTCAATGTATAATAATAAGTTAATACTTTTTTTTTCACACCTCAAGCTCTGTCTGCTTCATTCCTCCTTCAAATGTTTCAGTATCTATATAAATGAGCTACGGCTAAGCCATGGCCTTCCAGGGAACCGCTGAGCAACAAGCCAGGAGAGCTTTTTTTTTAGTGATTGGAAGTTTGAATCATTTTAGTGACTCGGTTCTTTGAATCTCGTTCATCAAAATGAACTAATCTTTTGTTGAGTCATTTCAGTCATTTCGTTCTTTATATCAGAAATAAATTGAAATGTTGCGTTTTCAATAAAAAAAATTCCCCGAATACGTCTACATATACAACTTTTCACTATAGTCCTAGTTATGAAAATATTACAGTGTAACTAAGGATATATTATAATAAACAGAATGAGTAACTCGCCTCTTAAACCTTCCAGTCTGAATCGTTTGTTCATTTGAATCTTTTGCACCGCGTAGCGTCTATGGGAGTCACGTGTTAAAAGAACGAACGACTCGAGACTTGGAAACGTATTGCTGAGAATCGTTCAATACTGTTTCCTGTATATAAGATACGGAGGTTTTGCGATGCTTTGCGCATGCGCACCCAATAGAAAATGAACGAATCACTCTCCGATACGACTCGTTCACCTGAGTCATGTTAAAGATTTGTTCAAATAGAACGAATTGTTCTTGAACGACCCATCACTCCTGCATAGCGTCTATGGGAGTCACATGACAAAAGACCGAACGACTCGCTGTAGAAGAGTCATTGAGAAAGAATCGTTCAATTCTGTTTCCTGTGTACTGCACTGCATAGTGTCTCTGGAAGTCACGTGACAAAAGGACGAACAACTCAGGACCGAAAAGACTCAGTAACTCCTCATTTCTGTTTCCTGTATAACACATACGGAGGCTTTGCGATGCTTTGCGCATGCGCACCCAATAGAAAATGAACGAGACTGCTCGTTCATCTGAGTCACGTTAAAGATTCTTTTAAAAAGAATGACTCGTTCATGAACGACCCATCACTACTTGTTGTATCCTTCTTATATAAGGTCGTAATATGGGAATGTCTGATTTGCTTGTTTAAAAATTAATGACGGCTCGACAGCCAATCAGGGGAGTCTTTGAGCTCACGCAGACGAAGGGAGCGGATAGCGCTGTTCCTCCAAGTGTGTTACGCCTCCCCCAACGGAGCGTGAGCGAGCAGTTCGAAAAAATGGTCGGTGACGCCACGTGGATCGGAGGAATCCTGCGGCCCTCCCAACTGAGCGGCAATAGAAGCTTAATGTGGGAGCCTCCAGCGACTGGGAGGAATCGGAAAATTCTGTGAATGTAAAACATAAAAATCTGAATTTTTTTTTATTTTATTTTTTTATCTTCAGGGTATTTTGTTTGCACTTGCACCCTGGACACCCATCTGAAAGTCTACATGACTAAAAAGTGAATCATTTATTATAATGTATTTAACCAGTGTTTCAGTTTCAGGCTCAGGAGTGTTTGGGTTGTGTGTTGAGGTTTTCTTAGTCTGATTTATTTCCTCTATTTCTGTTTGGGGGGGGAAGTGAATTCACAATGCCCTTTTTGAGTTTGTCACAGACTCACTGAAACTGACTCCCTTTGTCTGACTTTTTAAGCAGTACTGCAGTGCCATCTAGTGGTACATTCCAAATATCAAACCTGTTTGTGTAAGCAATATGCAAACTTTGTTCATCCAGACTGATAATATAAACTCATAAGTGAGACCTGTCTTAGATGGTGCCGCTGGCTGTTTAAGGGTCTGTCTCATTTTGTTTCTTCAGTGCCATCTCAGAGAGATACTGTCAGGGGTCTGGGGGACCCATGCGGCCTGCTACTGCATATGGCTTCCGGCCTGACGAGCAACACTTCTTCAGCTACTCAGCATCACGGTAGAGTAGTGTGAGTGCAGTAATACAGTACGTACCACCATTAGCATTGTATTTACTCAAAATCTTTTTTTTTTATCAGATTCAACACTACTGACTTTATTTATTTATTTATTCCATTTTTAGTATCATTATTAATGACATGGGCTTTCCTAAGATGCTGCTTTCACTATGTCATTAAGTATTTTCTAATTGTTGTAAAAGTATACTTAATTATCAATATGTATTATTACACATTTAATAGACATGTGTCTGTTATAATGTAAAATGACACATTTCACCAAGGCACTACATGTACCTAGATTTCAAATACCTTTTAAAACTTTTTCATGCATGAAGTATTAAAGCTGTAGGTCCAGTTCATTGCAACTAGAGCAAATGTTTGCTCTAGTTGCATTGCATGTTTAAGTAAATCAGGTGTAGTTTAGTTGCACGCTTTATTCTGTTCATAGAGAATTAACTGAATTTTGAGTTTGCCCATCACTGAAGCGCAGACACTCTTTAACACTCAGGCATTTGAAACAATGTTATCCAAGGTGTGCACTTGTGACATTAGCCAAAGTCTTACATGCATTTATTGAATTGTAAAAAAGATATATAAATAAAAGCGAGAGAGAGAATGCTGTAATGCTTTTTATCAGTGTCTTATGACCAGCTCATGATTGTGCTCTGTTTCTTATGTTTTGCTTTTCTAAATGATAACCTTTGTATGTGTGTGAATTTTTATTTTTTAAATTTAAACTGTTACCAAAATTATGTTTAAGTTTTTATATATGTACATATATTATAAGTTTGCACAAAAATTGTGTGCAAAGTTCTTTTTCTTTGTGGTGCCTGCGTATTGTCTAAACTGCTGTTTTGTAATATAAAGATCGGTGGTGCAATATTAAATTAAACCAATATGAACAGAATCTGGTCCTGTCTTTTTTCTGCGTTGTTCCTGATGAAGATGGTAAAGTGTAGAAAATATTACTGTCACTGTCCGGTTTATCATTGTGTATTTTTGCACTTGGCTTTTGTGTGTAAAAAGTCAGAGTTGATTATTAAAATCTATGAGTGATGTCGCCTACATCAAAAACGCTTCTGAAACAGCATGGCCTATTTGGCTAATTTTAGTTTCCTGAAAATGAAAGCAATGTTTATAATGATCTGTTTGCTCTAGTTTTCAAGATATGCTACTGTTAAGATATAAGTGAGCCTGCTAGGAAATACCTGAGATCAGCTGAGTGTTTAAGTACAGGTTTTAAAGTAATGTAGCTAAATAAATAGAGTCATATAGAGAGGTATAATAAATGTTGATGGCAGATTTTTCCCACCAGACTGTGGAGTATGACGTGATAAGCATGGTGAGCGATTTGATCAGCATAAAAGCTCTAAAGAAATAAGGCACAGCTGTAAGATGATTGCCGAACAGGAAGAACAGATGCTCCATTTAAGGACAATTTTTAAGACTTTCTTTGCTTTAGAGATTCAATTCAATTTTATTTATATAGCGCTTTTAGCAATTGACATTGCTTCAAAGCAGCTTTACACAATCAAAAGAATTATTTAAGTTTGTATGGAATGTGAATGCGTATAAATCAAAATGGTCAGTTTGTCCCTGGTGAGCAAGCTGAGGGCGACAGTGGCAAGGAAATAATAGGAAGAAACCTTGAGAGGAACCAGACTCAACAGGGAACCCATCCTCATCTGGGTGAAAAATTATCTGCATGAAATTATATGCATTTATACTGTGTGTTAGGTGGCAGGCAGTTCAGCTATAACAGTTGATGTTAATATGGAGTCCATGTAGTTATTGGAGACTCAGGTAGACTTGTAGGAAATTCCAGTCCTGAACTATCGGACTGTCAAGTCCCCAGAGAAACAGTTGCCAACACCAGTCGAGGACAGAACCGTCGTCTAGGTAGAGAGAATCATCCCCAGGCACCAGACGCATACCAAAGAGACACACGGGGCATCCATGTGATGAAATCTCCAAGCAGAAGCCGGGCACCAGACACACGGGGCATCCATGTGACGAAATCTCCAAGCAGAAGCCAGGCACAAGGATGGATCAGACAGGTCCGAAGGTCAGAGGGGGTCACTGGCAGCTCAGGAACGACGTGTAGCTTGACAGAGAGAGAGAAAGAGAGACGGGAGACGGGGAAAGAGGGGGAGGAAGAGAAGAAGAGGAGAGATGGCAATTAGGTATGGTCACAGTCATACGATGTATAATGTGAATGTATATTAACTGTAGAGTGCAAGCAGAGACTCCGGCAGGACTAACTATGACAGCATAACTAAAAGGGAGAGCCAGAAGGAAACACAAACATGAGGGCTCCCTGAAGTGTAAAGCAAACAATCACCTCACAGTCAACAAACCTGAGTGATCAATGAGAGTTAGGAAGACAGCATCTAAACATACCAGTTCACCATAATACTCTACGTCCATGAGTACCACAGATCTGCTCATTTACCTAAGGCTAATCTTTTTATGAAAATGCTTGGCTAAATAAATAGGTTTTTAGCCTAGACTTAAACACTGAGACTGTGTCTGAGTCCCGAACACTATTGGAAAGACTATTCCATAATCTTGGGGCTTTGTAAGAAAAAGCTCTGCCCCCAGCTGTAGTTTTCATAATACGCGGTATTGACAAGCAGCCTGCATCCTTTGATCGAAGTAGGCGTGGCGGATCGTAAGACACTAGCAGTTCGCTCAGATACTGCGGCGTGAGACCATTTAATGCTTTATATGTCAAGAGTAGTATTTTAAAATCAATGCAATCTAAGATTTTACTCCTAGTTGTATGCGGTCTATGACTAGAACTTCTGTCTTATCCGGATTAAGCAGAAGGAAGTTAATTAGCATCCAATTTCTTATGTCTTGCATACATTGATCAACTTTAGTAAGCTGGTTTTTCTCCTCAGGTTTTGCTGAGACATATAACTGTGTGTTGTCAGCATATCAATGAAAACTAATTCCCATGCTTATGGATTATGTTGCCCAGAGGAAGCATGTAAAGGGAAAAAAGCAGTGGGCCTAAAACTGAACCCTGTGGAATGCCAAACTCCACTAGAGAACATGCAGAATAATCACCATTTAAGTCTACATACTGATAACGATTGGTCAAATAGGATCTGAGTCAGGAAAGGGTACTGTACCCTTAATTCCTACTACATTTTCTAATCTCTGAAGAAGAATAGCATGATCAATGGTGTCAAAAACTGCACTGAGGTCGAGTAATACAAGCATAGTTACACAACCCTGATCAGAGGCCAATAGGAGGTCATTTACTACTTTAACGAGTGCTGTTTCTGTGCTGTGATGAGGCCTAAATCCTGACTGATACAGTTCATGTATGCCATTTCTATGTAGATATGAGCATAGCTGCTCCGCTACTATCTTTTCCAGAATCTTAGAGATAAAGGGGAGGTTCGATATTGGCCTGTAATTGGACAGCTGACAGGGGTCGAGGTCAGGTTTCTTAATTATTGGTTTGATAACTGCTAATTTAAAAGATTTTGGAACATAACTAATGCTGAGTGAGGAATTAATTATTCTCAACAACGGTTCTGTTATTACTGGTACTATCTGTTTAAGAAAATGTGTCGGTATAGGATCTAATATACAGGTTGATGAATTTGAAGGAGAGATGCGTGACATTAGTTAATTCTCTTCAAGGAGAGTAAAGTATTCTAGGTTCCGATCTGACATGGCTAGGTTAACATCTGCATCAATTACATTGTTCGGTTTCAAAGCCTCAATTTTATGCCTGATATTTACAATTTTATTATTAAAAAAGTTCATGAAGTCCTCACTATTGCATTATGTTGTTGTGGAGATTTCTGCAGTGGTCTTATTTCTGGTTAATTTGGCTACGGTATTAAATAAAAATCTAGGATTATTTTAATTTTCTTCTATAAGAGTGGAGAGATACGTTGATCTAGCTACACTAAGAGCTTTCCTATAGTTCAGGATGCTCTCTTTCCATGCTATTTGAAATACTAACAATTTAGTTTGACGCCATTTACGCTCTAATTTCCGAGCGGTCTGTTTTAAAGTGCGCGTGTGATCGTTATACCAGGGAGCGAGTTTCTTATCTCTATTAATTTTCTTTTAGCTGGAGCTACATTATCTAAGGTACAACGAAATGTCGACTCTAAATATTCAGTCGCCTGATCGAGTTCTGTGGGGTCAGACGGGGACCTAATTGAAGTTGGTAACTCTGGGAGATTACTGATAAAACTCTGTGTGGTAGTTGATGTGAATGTACGTTTAATACGGTAGCACGGTACTGTGTGTACATTATCACTGTGACACACTTGAATTGAGACAAGATGGTGATCTGAGATAATTTCAGACAGTGGAATTGTGAATACATTTCTTATAATTAATCCGAAAAATATTATTAAGTCTAAAGTGTGACCTGCTTTATGAGTGGGTCCTACTACACACTGATTTATGCCTACTGAGTCCAGTATGGATATAAATGCTGTTCTCAGAGGGTCTTCTGGATTCTCAAAATGAATATTAAAATCTCCAGCAATTAACACTTTGTCTACAGAAACGACTCGGTTTGAGATGAAATCTGCAAATTCACTAAGAAATTCAGAATACGGCCCTGGAGGTCTCTAAATTATAATTAGTGGAATCGACTGAGCTGACTTAATATACTTAAATACACTTATGTTAAACACACTTATGACTTAATATACTTAAATACACTTTCATATAAAGAATTTCAAATGAATTAAATTTGTGTCCGTGTTTTTGTACGATAGACAGATTATCATTGTGAATAACTGCAACGCCTCCTCCTCTACCAGTTAACCGTGGCTGGTGTATGTAGCTGTATCCAGGAGGACTAGCTTCATTTAGAGCTACATACGCGTCCTGTTTAACCCATGATTCAGTTAAACAGAGTATATCAAACGCCTGATCTGTGATAATTTCATTAACAATAACCGCTTTTGATGCGAGAGATCTAATATTTAACAGTCCTAGCTTCAGATCAGAGGTGCCGGCTGCGCATTCAGTATGATCGGAGTTTGTGGACTTTATGTTAATTAAATTATTGAAACAGACTTTCTGAGTCTTTCTACATTTTTGCTTAGATCGGGGAACAGACACAGTCTCAATAAGGTGAACCCTGAGTGATGACTCTATGCAGCTAGCAGACGGTTGGTTTAGCCTGTCTGTCTGCTCCCTGGCCTGGGCTCTGGATTGTCACCGAATAACTAGACCTCTACTGAGACTATAAGCTATAGTACAGGAAATGAGAGCAGAACCTTCCCGAGTGGGATGGACACCGTCCCGCCCTAACAGGCCAGCTTTGCCCTCAAAGGTCTTCCAATGATCTATGTAGCCCACATTATTTTCGGAGCACCACCTGAAGAAGATCTCCTATACCTACACAGGCTGAATAAACCATATCGGCTATTTTGATTCCAGACATGTGATCCAGAATCTTCTGGTTACAAGCTTTGTTCCACAGAGGGAATATATCTCAGAATGCATAGTGTCTGTTTAAGGGTTAAGCATGTATTCATACAAAAAGTGCTAAAAACTGTTTGTTTTAGTGTTGTGATAAAGGCCGGGTTCATTCCGCCAGAAATGTGACCAAACCAGATTCCTAGATTTCATCAATTCAAAACATGGCACTTCCACCCCCTCCGTTATGCATGTTTATATATGTTTGCTATCCACTTTATTAGGAACACCTGTCCACCTGCTGTAGCTGTCCATGCTGAGATGCTTTTCTGCTAACCATGTTGTAAAGAGTTATTTTGCTAACTAAGTTATTCAGCTTTAGTAAACGCTATAAGGATAAGGAACAATGTCTGCAAGGGTCGATCAGTTTAAACTGATATTTTCAGCGATGGAAAAATTATATAACAGATTATCTGTGTTAAGTTGCTAAAGCGTAAAGATGAACAGTTTATTTACCTAATTTAACTGCAAAATAAGATCATAGTGAACAGAATTTCTAAACACTAAACCCCATCATTTTTATTGAATGATAAACTAAAATCACTTACACATCACAGGACTCAGATTTATTTAATTTTTTTAATAACTGATAGTCGGTGAAATTGATTGGAATTATATGTATTTTTTTATTGTTAATATGTATGCAAAGTCAAACCAGACCAGTAGCTGTAACTGTAGAGTAATTGTATATTTAATATTGCATTATTAAATTTTGTTTTAATCATGTCAATCCCAATAATAGAACATAAATAAAATCTACAGGTTATGTCCACGTCAGTCAAAATATTGATTCATAAACAAATAATTATTATTCGAGGTGATGCTGCAGGTGCTTGGCCCCGCTCATCGTTGCTTGTAACTATATTTCATAATAATCTACATTTCATGACATGATGTTTGAATAATTCCAAAATAAATCCTGTGTATCAAATTGATTCGAATCGTGCAGCGAGTACTGCGGTTTGCTTTTCCTTTGTTTCTCTGTTTGTTTTTTCAAACAAAGATTCGTGAATCGAATCTTCAGGCTCCCAATCAAACGCGTAATTAACCCACCTACCAGGTGTGGCCCCGCCCACAGATCCAGGCTGCAACCTTTCGGCACACAGAGGGAGCTCGTGCACACCTGAGAAACGCACTCACTGAGACTCATCTATTCAGGAAGTGAGCGATTAGGGACAGAGGCGGTGTGTGTGTGTGTGTGTGTGTGTCAGGGATGTTCGAGCTGATCATTTAGAACTTTGACTGATTGAAGAAACTCAGCTGAGAGCAGAAGAGCGTCAGCACTAACAGCTACACGCCATCATGGGAGCATCGTCCAGTGTTCTGGATGAAAACAAACACAAGTTCATTAAAGGTGAGTCTGTGTTTCATGTTTCATTCCTACTAAATTAAGTCTGTCATCCATAGTTATGACTTAATGTAAAGTTTTATATATTCTATATACCTATATGTATTTTATTTCATTCTATTTTTTGTGAATTTCTACTTTTTATTGGCATTCATGGGACAGCAAAGAGAATATTATTGAAGTGTGTGTGTGTGTGTGTGTGGGGGGGGGGGATATATTTTTTATTATGCATTCGACAATAAAACTGTATGTATGTGTGTGTGTATGTGTATATACACACACACACACACACACACACACACACATATGTGTATATATATATATATATATATATATATATATATATATATATATATATATATATATATGTGTGTGTGTGTGTGTGTGTATATATATATATATATATATATATATATATATATATATATATATATATATATATATATATATATAATGTATATGATATGTGTGTGTTTGTTTGTTTGTGTGTGAATGTATACATGCATACGTACATAAATACATAAATAGGTACATACATATTCCAAAAGCAGTAAGACAACACGAATTTACCTGCAATTAATCATTGACAGACGACTAAACTTTATACTTTTTAAACTAGTAATCACATCAGGTCTTTACCTCGGAATACGAAACTTAATCACACAAAAATGTATTAAACACAGATCCTAACGCCAGAATTGTACAAATAAAGCAGAATAAACTGGTGATCATTCCTGCAAATGGTATTTAGCTACTGTTTTGATGATGATGATGATGACAACCAAGAGTGCTTACACAGTGGCCCCGAATGTTTCAGTTTACTCACTCCTTCAGTAACCTTTCGGACCTTGTGGATCTAGGAATGGAGAGATTTCCTCTAATGGGAAAAGTACTCAGTATAGCATCATTTAAATAGTAAATTATAAAAGAACATTTCTCACACACACACACACTTATTATTGTCCCATCATTCCAGCACATGTTACAGTCGACACCTCCATCAAGACAGAGTGAAAGTAGACCACTTTTTCTCTGTTCCTGACATATTACCATAATTTTGTGAGTGTGTGTGTGTTCATGTTTGTGTGTGTTTGGAGGTTTCGCAGGTGGAACATGATGATAAGGTATGTGAGCACAGAACTGGCCCTGCAGGTCAGGCGTGAATGCCTGATGCAGCCGTGCCATCTGAGACTGATTTCATAGCTCAAGAATCTCAGACATTCTAAGGCCATTGAGATACACACACACCCACAAACATATGTACACATGTCCACAAAATTTATTACAAAATGCAAGCACTATTACAAAATTCTATTGGCCAATCATTTGGCTTATTTACAAAAATAAATACTTGGAATTGAAAAGTATCAATAGTAGAACAAGCTTGGGGGTAGAAGCGTTGTAGTGTATGGGGGATAGGAGCGGTGTAGCATAGGACAGCATGGTGGAAGGCAATGGCGTGGTGTAGTAGAGCGGAATAGCATAGGGGGTGAGGGCGGAAAGGTATATGGCAAAATGGCATGGGGGGGTAAGATGGAGCAGTATGGGGCAGTACGTCAATAAATCTTTTTCTTTGTGCTTATTACTCATTACTATGCGCTCGTCTCCACAAGCTGTCTTGACATGCAGGCACAGAAGTATTTTTCAGATGTCATTTCTGCTGTCTATTTGTTTTTCAGAGTGGGTGCAGACAGAGCTTACAAACTTCGCACCAGTCTACAAAAAGCAGTACTCTTTGGCCTTTCTCTCCCATGTTCATGATGAGTTGGTGCAGCGCAAACAAGAGCATACTCAACTCCTTAAACAGCGGGTAAATGTTCAGATGTGAAGGAGCGTTGGAATATACTGTATTTACCTTGGAAGGCAGAGGTCTTAGTAAATATTCATTTCTCTCTGTGTTTTTTTAATTACCCAGGATTCCCCAGAGGAAGCAGAGGTGATCTACCAGGAGTCTGTGCTCTGCTTTTATGATAACAAGAAATGGAAGGAGAGGTTTGTGGTGGTCCGTGCCAATTACTCTCTGGAGTGCCACGAGAGTTATGAGGCAAGCATTTCACCTTTAGGGAAGAAAAATGAGTAAACAATAATGTTCTGTTAATAGAAATAGATGGACAGAAATAATACGCTAATGCTATGTTCTGCAGACGTTTATGAAAGGTACGCCGTCACTGTATAAGCTGCCAACTACAGGAGGCACTATTTTGACCGCAGAAGAGAAATATATGGAAGTGGTAGATAGGTGCTTCCCTGATACTGACAGTGAGTAAGACCATGGCTGTATTTCATTCTTTTATGCTGAACCAGAATCAATTAATACTAAACTCCTGACATGTCGAACCACCAGAGTGTCAAAAACTAAGTAAAATTTTCCACACAAAGATGGCCCTATGATGGCAGTATTTATAGAACATATACAACACTTATGGTCTTGTTCGTCACTTTTGGATATTGTGAAAAATATTGGAATGTGTTTGCAGTATACAGCTGATTAGTTCAAGGATGCACACCTTAATATTTCATTTTACCCCATTTAGTTTGATTACGGTACACAAAACCGAAAATGATTCCTCTTGCTCCTACATAATCTGAGTCCTGGAATATGCCTTGTACCATCAAAAATAAAACTCTAAAGATGTAATAACCTGGTCATTCAGTACATTCAGGTCATCAGCTGACTTCATTTTATTTCCACATAATGTTGAGACTCTAGGCCTGACCAACTGAAGCAACCCCAGATCATAACACTGCCTCCAGATTCATGTAAATTTGGCACTAAGCATGATGGGTGCATTGATCCATGAACTTCCCTTCTTACCTTGATGCGCCTATCACTCTGGAATAGGCTCAATCTGGACTCCTCAGACCACATGACCTTTTTCCATCGCTCCAAAGTCCAATCTTTATGCTCCCAACCAACCTTTTTTTTCTGATGAGTCTTACTAACAAGTGGTTTTCTTATGAACACACAGCTGTTTAATCCCAATCCTGTAAGTTCTTTTTTCACTATTAAACGCAGATCACACATCTGTTCTACTGTCCATTTGTTTATGATGAAACTTCAAGCATTTAAGTGACTGATCATGCTCATTTTATATTTTTTATTTATTTTTTCTCAACCACATTCTGGTTCTGGCCTGATCGGTGTGTTTTGTGTTAAAGATGTGAAAGAAGACTTCGCTCCTCCAATGGTGGGAATGCCAGGGCAGTTTCCAGTGTACCTCAGACTTCCATACCAGAGAGACCACTACTTCTGCTTCCTACAAGAGGCCAAACACGCCAAGTTTATCTCTGTGTTATCTGACTGTATTCGCCACCAGAATCAAGGTAACACTGGATCCTATTTATAGCGCATTGAAGTCCATTGTTCTAACAGTGTTACAGCAGCTGGAGAGGCAGAACCACATCATAACAGGTCTTACATTACTCAATCACTTGTTAATGTGTTTGTCTAATTGAATGTCCTGTCAATGTAATTAACTACAATGTAATCAGTCTTCATTTGAAAAAGTTTTCCGTGTAATAATAAACTTTAATATTTTGACTGGAGCTAAAATATGTAGCTTAAATATGCTCAAACTGTTCTTCTCATTCTTCTCTCCTCTTTTCAGACTTCTTAAAGAAGAAGATGTATGTGGTGAAGGCCTTCATCAAAGCCATTCAGCTCTACAGGCAAGACAAGGGCTTGTATGAACCATGGGATATGCTGATCGGCAATGATGTACAGGTAGCAGTCGCTTTTCCAAGCTGTACACAGCACCCATTAGTTCCTAAAAGCCTGTGTAGCAAGGCAGTACAATTTTACTCTTTCTTTTTATCATAATTCAATGCTCTGATTTAGGAAACGCCTTTTCATGCCATGCCTTATTTTTCTCTATTGTTTATTTTCATATGCTCACACCGACATGTACATGACAGACAAAGTATAGTATCTCTAACACTGCATACACAAGGATACCTCATAACCAACAATGTTTTGATTATGCTTTTTGCTTCACTTTAAAAAAAATTTTTGTACATGGTGTTCAAGACAAACTGGAGTAAAATTTCTGGTGAAGTTGTAATAGATATTTACAGAAGACGTCAAGAACAGTATGGTGGTATACTCTTAGCTGCGATCTAAGTACTGACCTTACTCCAAGCCATTTCCACTTGTTTGGGGTATTAAAGGAGTCCTGGGAGGCCAACATTTCAAACATGAAGCAGGAAGACTGATCATGGCTCCGGCATACTAAGAAAAATTTCTAACTTGATGGTATACAAGCACTAGTGAAACTCAGCGATAAGTGCATTAGTGTAACAGGGAATTACGTAGAGGAAAAAAAGGGAGTTTTTACTCTCATAACCGTGCTCTGTTATTCTGAGCAATTAAAAGTCCTGGTTTGACTTGAACACGAATACATTTGCATTCATAAATGGAGGGGGCTACTGTGTAGGATGACTTTTACACACTTGCACACGCACACATTTACTGAACAGAGACTCTCACTCACAAAAGTGTGTGCATGCACACACAGACATATGGTTACACACACACACCAGCTTCCAGCAGAGCCAGAGAGAGGAGGATAAAGACGGCTACTGTGTAAGACGACTTTGACACACTCTTGCGCGCGTGCGCGCACACACACAGTTTACATCAGTTTACCAACAGTTTCTCACTCACATAAGCGCGCACTCACGAACACAGGCACAAAAACTTTACGCGCACACACATGGTCACAGTGTTATAATGAACAGTATATGTACTGTATGCATAGAAGTTGACTAAACGAGTGACACACACGCATTGAGACTGAGCATGGGAGACGATTTCCCATATTTCAAGATCTTGGCTGTTTATCGAGTTAAAATGTATTATAAGTTAAAAAAATTTTTGGGCCTATTGACATATTCGGTCACCTTTAGCCTCGGTGTCCAGTTCATGTGTAAAAATGATTCCTCATGCTCCTTCTATAATATCCTGGAATATGTCCATGCCATCAGGGAAGAAAAACTCTGTAGATATGATACCCAGGCCATTCTGTACGTTCAGGTCATCAGCTGACTTATTACCACATACATTATTATCTGACCCTTCTGAAATGGCGACCTTAATTTGCCCAGTCGGACTTAAATAGCAAAAGAGTCCATGTGTTGTCTTGTTCTGTTTGAGTCCCTGAACCTGCTTCCCTGTACTGCTAGGTGCTGGCTAATCTAGCCATGGAGGAGCTGTTGCCATGTCTCGAGAAAGACATGTTTCCACGACTGAAGGCCAAGAAGACAGAAAGGAAGAGAATGTGGTTTGCTGTGAGTAAATAATAATAATAATAATAATAAAATTACATAAACCCCTCTCTGGTGCCTTAGAAACAAATTCGGCTTGAGGAATCGTTATGACAAGAGGAGTATGTCTACTGTAGCTTTACTCTTTCACATTAGGAGTGAGTAATGATGTGTATGTAAAAGTATACAACTTTTCTGGTAAGTGCACACTCATTTAATATACTGTTGTTATTCCTTACTCTAAAAACATAATAGTTAATTAAGTGGATTGTGTGTATGTGAAAGCACATCAGATGGGTGGATGAGGTGTTACTGTACCTCCACAGAAGAGCGCTCTACATGCCGACCAGTTTCAGGGTTCACAAACTAGTAAAGAAAAAGTAGGTTTATTTAATGATCTGCTTCAAACGTGGGGCATTCAGAAATGTTTTGTTCATGTTGCACAAGTACCCACAACAAGTACCCGAATGGAAATACTTAATACTCAAAACAGGTATCGCAGAACGGGGTGTCGCGACATCTCTACTATTTTCACACCAGAAGCAGTAAATGTGATGCCACATGATCTATGTTTGCATGGAAATCTTGTCTTGCGCCATTATGTCAAATGGTAATGATCAAATAAAGATAGGAGTGCTCTGCAAAATTAATTTCTTCCAGAATTTTACCATCACAATTTTATAAAATGTTTCACATTTCCAAAATTGTGAAACACTTGTGTTATTTGTGCTTCATATTGTCCCATGTGCTTTATGTAGGTGTTTGTTGGTACTGTGCTGATTATTACAACATTTAAATACTTATTTATTAGGAAGTCCTGGTGTAAAACTGACCACATTGTTTAAGTGATGAACATTCTGAGCACAGTAGTGTGCCACTGGTTCAGATGTTTTATTCGCAAAATATTTTTTAAAACAGTTCGCAAAACTGGGATTTAAAGGAAAAAAGCCTGGATATCCTTTGAACAAAAGTATCCATCCAAAGAGAGTACTGTAGACATGGGAAAAAGATAGTACTCAGGAAGTCAGAGTTTTTGCTATGTCAGTGTGACTGTTGAGACCCACATACTTAATCTAGTCAGTGTTTATGTAGCCGTCCTATAGACAGCAGACGCCTGATTAATACTGATCAAATGGCATGGTGGTTGTATTAATCTAGCATCAAGGTATCAGATGTAGTGTACCGTCTCACTGTATAATATAAATCAATGGGGGAAAAAAAAAACTAGCTCAACTTGATATAAATTTTGGAATCCTTTGTAAGCAGGATTAAGGCGTTGTATTCAGTACTGAAATGTCCCTTTGGTGTGTCCTTGAGCTACTATCACATACCACAGAGTGGTGTACAGTGTATGCTTGTAGTGAATCCTCATCTCTGCTCTGATGCACAGACCATCGAGGCAGCATATAACCTGGTGCAGGAGACTCTGACGGAAGGCATGGTGGCTCTGAACAACGAGTGCTTAGAGACAACCAAGCAGCAGAGTGCACTCATGCGCTCAGATATGGATCAGATCATGGGCTCTCGGGCCTTTTTGGAGAACAAGCTCAGAGGTGTGATAAACAAACACTGATTATTCACTGTATGTATATAACTATAGCCTGCAATTGCCATCCGCAAAATTTAAGCGTTAATTTATTATTAAAATCCAGCAACAGGGCATGTGTGTGTGTTTCTGTGAGCTGGAAAAAAGTTGAGATCGATCGATCAACATATTGACAATGATGCATGTGAATTTTACTTAAAAGGTTAATTGAGAACTGGAAAGAAAAATCTGACTCAGTCAGTAATAATCTACATTGTCTTCAGGTGTGAATCCTTTCCGCTTTGAGACTTGAGACCTTCACAAAGCGGCGCTTGGCCATGCCCCACCAGCACAACTTATTTCCCTCTGACTCCAGTAGCTATTTTGCTCGAGTAAAATTTTCCCTCCACCAACATGTTCTCAGTTTACGCGAGAACCAAGTGTGATGATGTCATCAACTAATCAACAATAAAATTTGTTGAAAACTAATGTAATTATCAATTTTAGTTGACAATGTAAATTTATCATTGCACCCTTAGTGAAGGTTATGAATAAAAGCTAAAAGGAATGATGGGTTGTGGGGGTGTGTTATGGAATCTCACATCCTTACTACTGAGATTTATTAATACATTTTAACAATAACTGATCCGAGCAGTTAAACTCTCCAGTGTAAAAAGGGCATCAACAGAGATAATTACACATCCACCGGTTCCTCTTTAGGAGCCACCAAAACATGATTAACTTGCAGGTCTTGAAGCATATTGTCAGAAACACTATGATGAGTTTGGCAATTGAGGTGCGCCAATCTGACCTCACGGGCGTGTCACAAATAACTCTTTGTATGCTGTTGATGAAACCTTGTTCTACCGCATTGCTGAACCTTGGTTTCATTAATGAGCTGTTCATAGGTATTAGATTTAAAATCTGCAATTTCATATCATGGTCAAGTGAACACTCCCTTAATATTTTAACAAGGTCCTCATAATAGCTATTCTTCGTTCCTCCTGCTCGTTTAACAGCCACAGTAGCTGAGCTGGCTACTGAGTACTGCAAGCAGCACATTGCACCTCGCCTGCCTGCTGTGCTGGAGGAGATGATGGGACCCATCAGCCTGGGCTTTGAGGAAGCACGACAGATCAGTGAGCACATGATTGAGAACCTGTGTAGGAAGTATCAGGAGGGCATAACCGGAGAAGAGCTGCAACAGGTGAGGTGGTGTCTGAATACAAGAAACACAGACACGTATTGCAAAAAACAAAGATCTGTTTAATTTTTAATCAAATATGATTAAAAAAATAATAATTTAAATAATCAGGTATGAGTAAAAACCTTTATTTCTCTATATAGTCAAATACCCTTCTACATTAATGTAGTCATCATATGTAGTGTCATGTAGTGTTTCTATAGTCCGACATCCTGGCCTCCCATCCTGGCCCAAGCATGTGGAAATTCAGTTCAGTTAAATTTTATTTGTATAGCGCTTTTAACAACTGTAATCGTCACAAAGCAGCTTTACACAATCAAAAAGTCCGTTGTGAATGTGTATGAATCAAAATGATTAGATTGTCCCTGATGAGCAAGCCGAGGGCAACAGTGGCAAGAACCAAACTCCCTGAGATGGCAATAGGAAGAAACTTTGAGAGGAACCGGACTCAACAGGGAACCCGTCCTCATTTGGGTGATAATGAATAGAAGGGATTGATGCAGCGATACTGTGTTAGGCAGCTGGAAGATTAATTTAACAGTTGATGTCTTTAAGTTAATTCGTCCAGTTCGAGTCCAGTTCGTTATTGGAGGCCCAGGTAGACTGTAGGAAACTCCTGAACTATTGAGCAACTGCAGTCATAAGTCCTCAGAGAACAGCTGTCAGCATCAGCCGAGACCAGGATTGTCTTCATGGTAAAGTGGAATCATCCCCAGTCACCACACACATCCCATGCAGACAACAAGGGGCATCCATGCAACGAGATCTCCAACCAGAAGCGGGACACCAGGGTGAATCAGACAGGTCCAGAGGGTAGATCGGGTATGGATCACTGGCAGCTCAGGAACGACGTGGATAGCTCATCAGAGAAACAAGGATCGAGAGAGAGAAGAGAAGGAGAGATAATAGTTAGGTACGGTCACAGTCACATAATGGTTAAGGTGAATATATATACTATATAGTGCAGAGTGCAGGACTAACTATAACAGCATAACTAATAGGGGGAGACAGAAGGAAACACTCCCTGAGGCGGGTAGAGTAGCCAAATAAATTACTCAAGTAAGAGTAGCTCTACTTCAAAATAATATTACTCAAGTAGAAGTAAAAAGCAGGTATTCCATAATATTACAAAACATTTTTTTAGAAATTATAATTATATATCTATATCTATATATATATATATATATATATATATATATAATCGTAAGTTATGTCCATAACTATGGATCTATGAGACCGAACGATGACAGTCACCACAGTCTTACTCTGAATGACGCCATCCTTCCGCCTATCCTCGAGACCTAATAACAACAACGTCAGGTGACTGACCTTAGGGGTCGGCTATTATATAAACATCCAGTTAGACTGACTACCTCCTCTTGCTTGGAACGCCTCAGCTCGTCCCGATATACACACACACACACAGTATATATCCTGAAGTTATCTGTTTTGGAAGATAGAGAAGACATCGCAGTATGAAGCGGTTCTTTTGCAAGCGAAGCATGCTTTGTATAATGATGCCAGGGATACATATTTTTTGGATGCATAAAAATGTACAACATGTGTTGGCGATTTAATTCTGTACTGAAATATACAGTACTTATATATTCATAGACTGTTAAAGTAACATTATATGTACAATTAAACTTAACATATAATCACACAAACATGAACTATCCTCACTGCAAGATTGTACACTAACTACAAGATCCCACTAGCAGCATGGATTTATGGGCGTCCCGCAAAATTAGAGAAAGATGCAGAAACCTTTGTTTGCGCGTGCGCAGTAAGTGTATGAAGGACGGATTTACAGGTCGGATGAATTTATAGAACACATGCTCTATGATTGGTCAAAGAGTCATGTGATTTATTGTTGCTGCGTCTGATTGGTGAAACAGATAAACAGTAGATCTACCGTCTGCATGTGTAGAATAAATGGTTAGAAAAGTAATGAGTCAAGTGTAGCCGAATGTAGCGGAGTAAGAATAGCATTTCAAATCTACTCAAGTAAAAGTAAAAAGTATGGTGCAGTAAAACTACTCATGGAAGTAATTATTTTCCAAAATGTTACTCAAGTAAATGTAACTGAGTAAATGTAACTCATTGTGTAACTACACAACTATCCAATGTAACTATAAACCTCTGGATGTAAAGTGACCAATCACTTCACCATCAACAAACTTGAGTGATCAATGAGACTGGGGAAGACAGCTTCTAAACATACCAGTATAACGTAATCCATGAGTCCCCCAGATCTGCTCCTTTACCTAAGGCAAATCTATTTACAAAAATGCTTGGCTAAATAAATAGATTTTTAGCCTATAGATTTTAAAATAGAGACTGTGTCTGACTCCCGAACACTAATTGTAAGACTTTTCCATAACTTTGGGGCTTTGTAAGAAAAAGCTCCCTGCTGTAGTTTTTATAATATGTGTTACTGGCAAGCAGCCTGCATCCTTTGATCGAAGTAGGCATGGTGGATTGTAAGACACTAGTAGTTCACCCAAATACTGCAGCGTGAGACCATTTAATGCTTTATATGTATAAATTTTTTAAGTAGTATTTTAAAATCTATGCGAAATTTCACAGGGAGCCAATGCAGTGTGAATAAGATGGGTGTGATGTGCTCATATTTTCTGGTTCTAGTGAGGACTCTGGCTGCTGCATTCTGATCTAACTGTAGCTTGTTTATGCACCTAGTTGAATAACCAGACAGTAAGGTTTTACAATAGTCCAACCTAGAGGCTGCATCATTTAGTGACAATATATTCCTTATCTGAAAGAATGCTATCCTGGTAATATTATCTACATTTGCTTTAAATCAGAGACTGCAATCTATAATAACACCACGGATAATAACACGGGATAGTCATTCACTACTTTTGCAACTACTACAACTTTTCACAACTTTTGCACTGTTCAAATGTTTTACTGAGGCTAAGAGTCTCATCACCAGAGTTTGGTAGAACGGCAGCATCAGTTAACGAGCATGCGCTTTAATCAATCATCGGAAAGCCTTGTAGTTTTGCATTCTTTTTGCATGGGCGGCACCACAGACACACAGACATAAGGCGAAGTCTTATGGGAAAAGGGGTGATTTTTATTTAGATCAAACAGGGAAGGAGAAGTGTTAAAGGAGGGAGGAAAGGAAAAAAGCTGAGGATTTTTAATGCGGAGAAAGCCCGAGATCCATTAACATTAAATATTGCCAGCCGGCCCGACCTGACATCCTTGCACCTGCAGAAGGGGGGGACGTATGCACAGGGAGCCTACGGTGTGAGCGAGGAGCGAAAACAGGTTGAGGCGCACGACCATCACAGGCGCACGCAGTGACAAGTAACTTGAAAGTAACATAATTAGTAATTACTTTTTACATGTAATAATCAGTAATGTAATCAAATTTCAATTTTAAAGTGGTAATTAGTAATTTGTAGTAGATTACTTTTTTTGAGTAACTTCCCCAACACTGCTCATCACCATCCTGTGCTTGAAGTCTTCATTCACCAGAAATTATCACAAGTCCCAGTTTGACTTAAACACACTTTGTACCTACCAAATAGGATAGAAATTGCTATGCTTGGCCAGTAATCGATCACTAAAGTCAGTTTAAGATTAACAGAATTGCCGTTCTTGTCTCAGGCTTTGGGGGAGATGAGTAAACCAGACTTAAAGAGCTGTTATGAGAAAGTAAGTTGCCTGAGGGATCAAATAAAAGAGTTCAACTACCCCAACTGTAGAGGACTGGAGCACAGCACACAGATCGATATACAACAGGTATGGTTACTGTAAATTACACTCTTACTCTGAACTTAAAAACTGTTTGCATATTAATGCTGAAAAAAATCCATAACTACTACTGTTTTGCAACAAAAAATGTGTATATAAAGCACTATGCTGTTATGGATTAAAAAAAGAAATCTTTGACCTAATTCATACCTAAAACTACATGAAGCTTTGCTTATACAGATAAACCTTGGATTGCGAGCATACTTTGTTCCAGAAGCGTGTTTATAATCCAAAGCACTCATATATCAACGCAAATTTCTGCATAAGAAACAATGGAAATTCCAATGATTTGTTCCACCATTAAAAAAATATTTATATAAAAATGATTACTACAAAATAAAGAGTAAAAATGAAACAAATTAACCTGCACTTTTAGGAGAGGAGAAGGAGGGGGGCTACTGTGTAGGACTACACACACACACACACACACACACTAATGGAATCAATGCTCTCTGACAGAGAGTCTCTGTTGGCAAACTGGAATCTGTTTCTTTTTGCACAACTTTAACAAGTAACCTATTTAAAGACACTTGCTTTTGCCTCCTTTTGAGGAATTCGCGGAAATGTGACGTTGTGTTTTTGTTAAACAGAATCATCACCTGCACTGCTACAGCCTTTCGAACCGTTTTTTTTCATGGGGCCCGTTGTTACAGTACAGTTACTATAGAACAGTCACTACACTTGGACACAAAATTTAAAAATGTGGATGTTGACTATACGAGTGATGCATGCGCGCTAGGAATGAACATGGGAGAGGATTACCCACAATCCTGCGATTGTGGCGTGAGAGAGGAAAAACCATTGGCTAAGTTGTGATCACTTGACTCTCGGGAGACAAAGCGTATATGAACTACTCATATTTGAAGCTCATTTATCGGGTTAAAATATTACTAATTTTTGTTTGTCTTGCAAAACACTCGCAGATTTGCAGTTGCTTACAATCCAAGGTCTTACTGTAATTTATGCTAAAACAGTGAATGCTATCTCTTTAAATAAATATTAATGGCTGTGGGTTTAAATTTCACTTGTGCTAAATGGTGCAGCTTGTGGACAATGTGGCATATACCTTTGGATTGCTTCTGAACAGTTCTTCACAAGACAGCATCAACCTAGTAGATACCATGGTAAAAGCCAAACATAGGGTGCTAAAGGTAAGCACAGGCACATTGACACAATCACACTTTATTAACAGAAAAATACAATACTCTAGCTCAATACTGCTTGCAACCAAGCCTTAGCATAACCCATTAACCCCTTACAAATCATATACTGTAATTGTTATTCAGTGCTCTGCATCATGTGGCTTAAATTAGGGAACACTTACTGTTTGCAACCGTGTACCCATCAGCAATATGACTATGACAGCAGTACACAGAGAAAGAAGATTTTCCAAAATGCTCTCCTCAGCATCACTCTACCTAGTGTCCGAGCTTTTCTAGCTCCTACATTCCAAAAGGTAAAGCTATATAGGAAACATCTTTTTTGGCAAGACAGTGTGTTGTGATATAGTATCATTTATATTATCATAAAATGATGATGATTACAAACCGGGGTACACTATCTTGAATTTCTTTTTAGGATCTGCCAGACTTTCAACAGTACATATTTGATGATTATGCAAATTTCATTAATGTGGAGAGCGTCTATGAGGACATATTGGAACAGATACTACATGAGGACATTAGCAAAGGCAAGTTGCAAAGAATGGCTGATGTTTTATTCAGTTTAGGCATCTTGCATTAATCTTAATCTGATGACTTATGATTAATTTGTTTCTAGTGGTGAAAGAAGCAGCAAGTATGAAGAAATACAACTTGTTCATGGAGTCCAGGTATCGTATGAGTCTTTCAACTCCCCCTGGAAGCCCAGACTACACCAACTCATTGAAAAAAGTGTCTGATCCTCTGCCATCCTCTTCTTTGCTGAGTCATGGCTTGAAGAAAACTGGTGAAGATCAAGTTGAGGCTGAGAAGATGGTGGAACATGAAATAATCCTACCCAAGCTGGAAGAAGCTCACGTACATGCGCAACCAGAGATTGTTAAAGTATCTGCTGGTGAAGACCGAATTGACGCTAAGGAGATGGTGGAGCAGGAGGTAACGACAGCCGAGCAAGAAGACGAGCCACAACCAGAGATTGTTAAAGTACCTGTTGGTGAAAACCGAGTTGAGGCTGAGAAGATGGTGGAACAGGAAGTAATCACACCCAAGCAGGAAAACGCTCATGTACATGCACAACCAGAGATTGTTAAAGTATCTGCTGGTGGTGACCGAATTGAGGCTGATAAGGTGGTGGAACAGGAGGTAATGACAGCCAAGCAAGAATACGATCCACAACCAGAGATTGTTAAAGTATCTGCTGGTGGTGACCGAATTGAGGCTGATAAGGTGGTGGAACAGGAGGTAATGACAGCCAAGCAAGAATACGATCCACAACCAGAGATTGTTAAAGTATCTGCTGGTGGTGACCGAATTGAGGCTGAGAAGGTGGTGGAACAGGAGGTAATGACAGCCAAGCAAGAAGACGATCCACAACCAGAGATTTTTAAAGGATCTGCTGGTAAAGACCGAATTGAGGCTGAGAAGACGGTGGAGCAGGAGGTAATGACAGCCAAACAAGAAGACGATCAGGTACATGCACAACCAGAGATTGTTAAAGTACCTGTTGGTGAAAACCGAGTTGAGGCTGAGAAGATGGTGGAACAGGAAGTAATCACACCCAAGCAGGAAAACACTCATGTACATGCGCAACCAGAGATTGTTAAAGTATCTGCTGGTGGAGACCGAATTGAGGCTGAGAAGGTGGTGGAACAGGAGGTAATGACAGCCAAGCAAGAATACCAACCACAACCAGAGATTGTTAAAGTATCTGCTGGTAAAGACCGTATTGAGCCTGAGAAGATGCAGGAGGTAATGACAGCCAAGCAAGAAGACGATCCACAACCAGCGATTGTTAAAGGATCTGCTGGTAAAGACCGTATTGAGGCTGAGAAGATGCAGGAGGTAATGACAGCCAAGCAAGAAGACGATCCACAACCAGAGATTGTTAAAGGATCTGCTGGTAAAGACCGAATTGAGGCTGAGAAGATGGTGGAGCAGGAGGTAATGACAGCCAAGCAAGAAGACGATCAGGTACATGCGCAACCAGAGATTGTTAAAGTACCTGTTGGTGAAAACCGAGTTGAGGCTGAGAAGATGGTGGAACAGGAAGTAATCACACCCAAGCAGGAAAACGCTCATGTACATGCGCAACCAGAGATTGTTAAAGTATCTGCTGGTGAAGACCGAATTGAGGCTGAGAAGATGGTGGAGCAGGAGGTAATGACAGCCAAGCAAGAAGACGATCAGGTACATCCGCAACAGGAGATTGTTGAAGTATCTGCTTCTGAATACCCAGTTGAGACTAAGAAGGTAGAGGAGCAGGAGATAATCACAGCCAAGCACGAAGAAGCTCGGGTCCATGCGCAACCAGAGATTTTTAAAGTACCTATTGGTGAAGGTCCAGTTAAGGCTGAGAAGGTGGTAGAGCCAGACATGACTGAGGTTCAGGCACATGCACAACCAGATGTTATTAAGGTATCTACATTGGTAAAAGGTGATGAGCACAAAGTGGAGGAAAATGAAGTGCCACCTGGGATGTTTACAGTCGTGGAGGAGTTGCTGGTTGCCACTCAGAGTTTGGAGAAGAAAACATACTCAGACCCTCCAGATATAGTTGCTATAACCACAGAGACATTAGTTGATCCATTTTTTTTGTCAAATACAGAACTTGTTGAAACTATTCCAAAGCTAATGGAAAGCCGAGCCAGTGAGATGCTAGTCCAGGCTAGTCCTCCAGTGGGAGACAGAGGCTCCATGGACCAAAAGCCACAGAGGGAAGATCTCAAATTTGTCTCTGCAGAGAGTGAAACCAAGAGTGCTGTACAACAAACTGCTCCAGAGTTACCATGCTCAAGTGTACAACCTCTTGATGAAGAGCAAACCCTCAATGCCAGTGGAGATACCAAAGTTATTGTGTATGATCTGACTTCTGTTGGTGCTCCAGCTTATGAGGACAGAACACAAGACGGTAATGGGATGCAAGATTTTTCTGATAATTCATCGTGGACCACAGAGGAGGAAGGAGATAGCATTGACGATGATGACGTAACAATGGAAACCACAAAAGCTCTCACTACTCCTGAGGACACCCTCATCCTAAAGAGTGAAACCGAAATCTCCGATGTTAACATGAACGTTACCAACAACTCTACAGAACGCAGGAGTGATGAAGCCAGACCTTTAGACTGCATCAAGGAAATCCGAGAGCTTGTGGTGGAAGTGATAGAAGTAGAGGAGGTGATCCAGCACTGCCCTAAGCATTAGGACTTCAGATTGGGGACACGGTGAAGGAGAGCACTGTGTGTTAAAATGAGTGACACTTTCTGAATGAATGGACAGCACTGCCATGCCTTTACTGAATGACCTGATTTACTTATTAAAACGATTTGGGTAGTTTTTACTATTTTGAGTAGTTTTTCGGGAGTTGTGTAAGGGGAAAACAAAGTGGGTTTAAAGATGTTTTATTATTGTTCAGGTGTGACTAAAAAACTAAGATGTAGCTGCTGTTGAATTTGTTTTTGCTGTTTTTTTTATGGCTTGTGCTCATAAATTAATTTTTGTTAAATCCAGGAGGAATTAAAATGTCTCAAAAGTAATTTTTAATTAACTGTTAAGTGATTACAAGAAAGCACATGCACACGGTACAGCTAGCATTGTGAGTTAGCTTAATGCTGACATGACTAATGTCAGGAAGTGAATCACAATTTGGCACTATTGTACATTTTACGTGGATCTTCAATGGTTAAATACAAAAGGTACAAAAGTTTTTGTACTTAATGAACGACATCTGAGCAAACCCTTTTAAAAGGAATGGTCTGTGCATGCTCAGTAGAATTGGGTGATTTTGTTAAGCTTTTGATACAATATACCTAGGGTTGGGTATCGTTTGGGTTTTTTTCGATACCCGTGCCAAATCGATACTTTGAAAACGGTACCGGTGCCAAAACGGTGCCTGAACCGATACTTTTAAGCAAAAAAATTATAGTGGATGACTCAAGAATTAATTTTTATTGAACAAAAAATTTTATGCTTAAAATTTAACAATATATTAAAAGTTTAAAGTATATATGAGTATGTAAGCTTCAAATTTTAGCAATTCTTTTGCAGAAATTTCACCATATTTGCCTTTTCTGACAAAATACGACACGGTTCCTGACTTATTGCTCTGCACAGGACATGCATAGCCTTCTTTACAATGGTAAATGGGGTCACTGTTGTAGTACTACTAGTACTAGCTGGAAAGCCATAATTATAAACAGAATCCATGTTACATTAGTTTTTTACAAATCGTTTGACTATTTGTTAGCATGAATGCAAGATTTGCATTTTGCTATTAACATTACATTATCCTACTACTGACCTGCGGAAAGGCTGCTGTCGGCATCATAATCAGTGACTCCTTTTTGCTACAGTTGGTGTGACTGGGACTGAGGGTCGTCCACACTGATAGCGCCAGCTGTTGTCCACAAGCTGTTAAACACGGTGCCTCCGTCTGCTTTTAACTTTATTCCGTGTATTTATTCTGCTTTTAACTTTATTCCGTCTGCCCTCGAATGTTTCATTAGATTTGACGTGTTTCCCTCTTTACACGAAACTGCTGTAAAACATTTGCTGCACGTTGCGGTGCCGGAATCCTATCTTGTGAAATACAGCCACACTTTCGACTGTTTAGTTTTAGGCATTTTAACGAGAGTTGTTTAGTTTAGCATGCTAAGCTATCGGTAGACCGCCTGCTGCTGTCAGAGCGAGTGTAACGTTAGTTGCTGCATTCACGCGCATGTCGGATGGTCTCTCATTTCCGGATGATTTATGCTTTTAAGTTTTTTTATTTAATCTAATAAACGATTAATCTACAAAAATATATGAATCTAGAGAACAAATATTTCAATCGACAGTTCAGGCATTTAAGTGTCACCGAAATGAGGCACCGAAATTCGCATTCTGTTTCGGTCCGGTACATACTGGTTCTATAGGTACCGGTGCCGTATTGGCACCGGGTTTCGGTACACAACCCTAAATATACCTGGGCCAGTCAGGTCAAACTGGTACTTTTGTTATGCAGAATAAGAGAACACAGTTATGAGAGCAAAATCTCTTTTCCAAATAAAAATTTTATGTCACATACACAGTCGTACACAGTACGATATGCAGCGAAATGCTAATACAACCGCCCGTGAACTTAAAAATAAAATTATTAATAGGAAATAAATATGAATAAAAAAATTTATACAATAGAAAATGAAATATTTTCTATGTATTTTTATTTCTCTGTACAATTCCCTACTACTATCCACTTATCTAAGCTGGATCAAGCTAATCTTGAAGACCATCAAGATAGAAGGTTTTCTCAGTACGCCAGAGCCATGCTGCCTGCTTCACGTCTGAAACGCTGGCCTCCCAGGAACTCCTTTAATGGCTCGAATGTGAAAATTGCTTGGAGCAAGGTCAGGACTGATTCTACCTGCCACGTATGGGGGATGTGGCAATAACTGTTAGTCGAGTTCTTATAGTGTACAAGTGTTGTTGGTAAAAGATTATGTTTACAGTTGTCACAGATGAAGGTGTGTATTCCGCAAGTTGGCAAAGGAGACCAGAATTGAACACCCCCGGTACATACTTGCTTTAACTTTCAAAAGAGAACGGAAAAACCTGCCAGTTGCACTTTCCTGTTGATTTAAATTTTTTTTTTTTTTTTGGCAAGTGAAATAATGGGAATATCACGGTACCCAACCTGTAACTTATTACGAGAAGGCGGTCTCTAAACATTTCTGTGCAGTTACAAAGTTATGATGGATTATTCTTACCTGTACTTTCTCTTTTTTTAACTGCTTGACTAAATTCAGAATTAGTTTAAAAAATTTATTTAAAAAAAAGACATTTATATACGATTTGCTGAAAGTGGCATGAAACCCATGACCCAAAATTTTTCCTCTGTGGCATGCTTTTTAATAATTTGTGTAGTGTGACTCAGGTCAATGGATATTAAATATTTTCACAAAGAATTATAGTGTGGACAGGACGTGATCAGGGAGGGAGGTGAAGAAAGAAGCTATGCAACTGGAACATTTTTTTAGCTTATCGTTCTTTTTTTGTCCACTTTGTTTTTGCTTTCCCTCTAAAAAACATAGAGAAACCATATCCCACTTCTGACAAGCGCAACTTCTGTTTATGGGGCACTGGTGGCTCAGAGACCCTGTCCAGGGTGTACCCCGCCTAGTGCCCGAAGTCTCCTGGGATAGGCTCTAGGTCCCCCGCGACCCTGAACACAGGATTAAGCGGTATAGAAAATGAATGAATGGTGGCTCAGAGAGCTAAGGCGCTGAGTTACTGATCAGAAGATCGGTGGTTCGATACCCAGCTTTACCAGGTTGCCACTGTTGGTCCCTTGACCCTATCTGCTCCAGGGGCGCTGTATCATGGCTGACCCTGCGCTCTGACCCCAGTTACACTGGGATATTTCGAAGAAGGAATTTCACTGTGCTGTAATGTATGTGTGACAAATAAAGGCTTAACTTAACTAAAAGGTTTATCCATCTATCTATCTATATCTATCTATCTAAATGCTATTGATGGCTTGCTTAACAGACAGGTAATATCTCTTTGGACTTTATATTGAGAGTTACCATCAACAGATTACAAGTGCAAAATACTGTATCGTTGTAAATCAACAATGATCGGGCTCAGGCACCTGCGCTATCACCACCCAGACAGACACACTAGAAAGACAGGGGCACAGTGGGCACATGCATTTAAAAGGGAAAATACCAATACCATTATGACATAATATATAACTAAGGTGGTTTTAGCTACTTTCAGCCATAAGTTTAAGGCCTTGCCACAGCTAAACTGTTTGATATATCAAAAATCTCTTCACTATTTTGCATCGGCAATGTCTTGACATTATATTGGCCATTTGGGTTTCTAGGGGATCATGTAAATTCCCTAGTAGAAGTATATCAATGCAATCAACTCAAAATAATGACTTCCTGGTGAGTAGAGCCCATGACAAAAGTTGTTCAAATCTACAGTATGAGATCTAATTGTGTACCAGGTTTTGCAATTATACATGAAAGTGTAGGCTATATAAGCTATGCAGAAAAATTTCATTGCTTACACACCCGGGGCTCAGGCATTCTAATGGCAGCCAATTTCAACCTGTGTATAACTTGATCATGACTTGAGCATGTTAAGACCTCCAAAAAGCCCTGGATGCTGAAAAATAATTCCTTAGAAGAACAGGAGGGTTTCTTGCCAACTAGTATGGTCATGGTGCTTTTGTCATCTGCTTAAATGAAATAATAGAGCCTAACATATTCTATATTATATTTACTTTCCTCTATAATTTTATATACTTTTCAAAATCAGCTCCTATAATCTCCGGTCATTTTTAACATGTTGCACACACGGACGTCTTTAAAGGTCGCACCATCCCGGAAATGTCTTGTGTTCGTTGTATGTTTTTCTACACCCACATTACGCCAAACCCCGCCTTCTGCGGCGGGATTGGGCAAGATCACCCCACGTTTTGCGATCTGATTGGGTCGTTGTGCCAAATCCCGTCTGTGATCAGCCAATAAACCGGCCGGTTGTTTAATGCAGGAGAAGAAAACGGGTGTGGGAAGAACATAACACGGCAGCAACCGTTTGCTGTCATTTTTAAAGAGTTAATTGATCAAACTTAGGCGTTTTTTTGGAAAGTAAGTAATAAAGAGTTGTTCAGGATTATTATGTATAGCTGTGTGAATAGTTAAAGGCATACTATGTGTTATTATGCATGGTACTGTTTGTTTGCTGACACTGTTTGGTTTAACTTGTGTATATTAGAGAGGAAACCCAGCATGGCATCAGCTCCAGTCCAGCAGCCCACCCTGACCATAGAGCAGGCTAGAGGTAAAGCTCATATCCTCATGAGTATAAGCCTGTTCCTGTGAAACTATATATCTATGCCTGTGTGTGTGTGTGTGATTGGTGTTGCAGTGGTTATGAGTGAGGTGATCCAGGCTTTCTCTGTGCCTGAGAACGCCTCTCGGATGGAGGAGGCAAGGGAAAGTGCCTGCAATGACATGGGGAAGATGCTCCAGCTGGTTCTTCCTGTGGCTACTCAAATCCAGCAGGAGGTGATCAAGGCCTATGGCTTCAACAATGAAGGAGAGGGTGAGAAACTCTTACTCGATCAGTATTGAAGGTAGTACAGCTTTGTTGAGAGTAAGAGCCATGTTGTAAGTTTTCCTTAGTGGTTCTGTTTATTGGCATCTTCATCAACATCCTCTAAGGACGTTTGGCAAAAGAAGAATAATGCTTAGTCCTTATGTGAGGATCAGACCAGTGTATTTGGGGGGGGGGAATGGCATCTTTTTATATTAGGATGTTCATGTCAAGATGTTAATTAATTAAAAAAAAATTAATTTTATTTGTATTGCGCTTTTAACAATTGACATTGTCTCAAAACGGCTTTACACAATCAAAAGAATTATTTAAGTTTGTATGGAGTGTGAATGTGTATTAATCAAAATGTTCAGATAGTCCCTGGTGAGCAAGCAAGAGATGTTAAAAACATCTCTGATTTAACACGGCTTTGATGATGGACAGGGTGAGAGTGAGCAACCATTACTGTGTGTGAAATACCAATTCCATGTATGTTTGTTTGAACATGAATTGTTCCATAGCATGATCTACATTATATGACCGTTAGTAATAAGTAAGGATAAGTAATGCAATTGAATGAGAGGTATTACACAAAAGCTGTTAATGGACAGTAACAGCACTAGGACATTTAACATTGTTTCAGAGATGTATATATAGATTTTTTTTTTTTACAATTGTTAATTACACTAACTATCGTTTGCAGCATATGAGATAGTAGGTCTGTACAGTCTGTAGTACTGATGAGAGAGCAGCTGCCAGCCAAAAGCCACATGCAAAACCAGTTACAGAAGCACTTTCAGCAAGAAAGCATACACATCTGATCAAGGACACTACTTAGTGTGTGGAACAATGGGTTAAAGCCTACATAGTGCACTAGCTTTCCATTTAACACTATTTGGGATTTAACCCTGGAACCCGGAAGTTACTGAAGCTCATATTCTATAGTGGAAAATAAAGTACATCTTGTGTCTTCCACCACCTCCGTTGTTTATCCCCCCCCCCCCAATTCTTACATAAATTCGTACCAGTAAGAACTTAAAACTACTTTCACCCCTGTAAAGTACACCAACTGCCAGTCTAAATGTTGCCAGTTTTACCAGTTACAGTTAGTTAGTTTTACCAGTCCTAGAAGCATGAATGATGGTGGAGTGAAGAGAAACAAATCATAATCTAATGGGTACATGTTTGTTTTTTTGTTTTTTTTTCCTCCCCTCCCCTTCAGGTGTCCTGAAGTTTGCCAGACTGGTGAAGATGTATGAATCTCAGGACCCAGAGATCGCCGCCATGTCACTCAAGCTCAAGTCACTTCTTCTGCCCCCTCTGTCGACCCCGCCCATCGGGGGTGGAATCCCAGCATCCTAAGTGGCACTGCGTCAGTTTCTACAACGTAGGTGTTCAAAGCTTCAACAACCGTTCCAGTTACTGTCCTGCGTCTAAAATAGTGCCATATTTTCCAGACTATAAAATGCACCAATCAAAACACATGGCTCCACAATCAACAAATATGCAGCTCTCAGTCACTACACCATAACTGGTGGTTTGATTGGTATGAGAAGTACGCTGGTGGCGGGTGATGTTTAAGGTAGGAACAAATACTAGGATAGAAATAAATATAACTGTTGCTCAGTCTGCACACTTTCATGTTATTCTTCCTCCCAGTTAAAATTCCAGAACAATGATGGATATTGAATATAAATGTTAGGGTCACCATCTGATGCACTCATTTGACTGGGCACAGGCTTTACACCAGATGCACTTTCTGATGCAACCCTCCCATGTTTTCTTTGGGTTTGGGACTGGCACTAAGGACATCCTGCATCCAGGGGCTGGGTTTGCCCACTATGCCATCTGCTATACATAAAGAGCACAAATGAATAGATCTTACAAATTATAGTCTGGAAAATCCACTATTGACATCCTGAACTTGCTCCCATTCCAACTTTTGTATTATCATTTCATATTCCCTCTTATATTTATTTGTATTGTGCTGTATATAGCACAAAGACTTACTAATTCATGTGAAATAATGTAAAGATTTGTGTGAAATCTGTTTCTATATAAGACTAAAGTGATGTCTCACTCTGATGTAGGTTTAAATTCTTAAAGCTGCTGTGGAAGCAAAGATCCCACGAAACAGTTAAATTTTAGGATATCACAAAAGTCTCCATACATTAAGCGATTAATTTAACAGTTTTGGTTGTGTTTGAAATATTTTCATACTTTTAAGTTTGTATTATATATTCTTTAAGCTCTCAAGATCTAAGCTCAGTTGTTTTTTTTTTTTTTGTTTTGTTTTGTTGTGGGAGCACATGTAGGCCATGGTGTACCAGGAAACAGTGCAAAGTTCATGTAAAGGAACTCATCTGAAGTGTAGATGCACGAACAACCCCAGACATGCTAATTAAATTTCATCAGGACCGAGACAGGAAGAAATGGCCATCATGTAGATAAGATTTTGTTAATTTCCCCTGTGTAGTGAGACTTTTTTAAATGATGTGGAGTCAATCAGCAGTTTTTGCACATTCCCAGCAAAGTATTTGGCAGAAATGGTCTTTGGCAGGAGGGAGTTTTATGAAACTGTATGAAGTCACTTTTGACTACCACTTTTGTCTTAAGTGTCCTTTATGCAGCAAAATGTCTGCTGAAGTTTGATTTCTTCATGCAAGGTTTACAACTTGCTGAGGTGCAACCTGATTTCAAACACTAGTATTCATAGTTTAACTTTTTATCACTCCTTATTTTTGATGTTTTTTTAAAATAATGTTACATTTTGTCTTGTGTTCATTTTCAGTGTGCAATAAAATATTTAATCAGGATCAACACTCTAGTGGTTTTCTGTTTCTCATGCATTTTCTGTAGAATTAATGGTACCTCCTGCAATGTGTTAAGGATTGCACCAAAGAGTTTCAACTATTTTCAAACAGTACACAATAGAGCTTGTGCAAGTGACATAATCAGTGACATTTTGTTGATGCTGCCATATTGCTGGCCCAGTTTCTGCCTTGTTAAAAAAGAAAAATGCTACTGGTTCATGACCTGAGCATTGAGCTGATTTATGCTACCCTGATGAAAATATTGTAACAGTAAGTGCAGCATCTTTAGATATTTAATAATAATTGTATTGCAGAAATTGGAGAAGCATATTTTCATGGATTAATATCCCCATCAAATAAGGCTCCAAATACAACATCAACAACAAATACACAGACACCTAAATTTGGCCCTCTGTGCATGTTTCCTTTCTCCTGAGCAAACCTCAAGCAAATTTTTGCTAAAATCTCATCCCCTGTTTGAAAGCTTGAACCCAGATAGAGCAAGCAAAGACGTCTCGATGTGCATTTGTGCTGTTTCAGAGGGCAGACGCCTCAACATTAGAGTCAGGTAAAAGCCACTTGTAATTATGAACGTCAACTATAAATTCATGCAAATCCAATCAGACCTAAAAAATTACTTCAATTGAACAATATTGCTTGTAAAGTGTATGCAGCCAAAGGTTCCCATAAGCCTTTTAAGTAGCATCGTTTTGCTACAATGCAAACTGAGAGCTTACATCACAACATACATGTGAACGGTCAGAAAGCCACCCACATTTTTACTGTTGTTATGACATTACTATAAAAGTCACTGTGACATTTCAGTAGTGTGCAATTGTGCAGGTTATTTACACTCTTGGACCTTGCAAAATCCCTGAATAAATGCAAATGTTTAACAAACTGCAAAAAACATGAATCTTTTCATTAATTTTTTTTAATCAACTTGGTTAAAATACAGGTCCTTCTCAAAAAATTAGCATATTGTGATAAAGTTCATTATTTTCTGTAATGTACTGATAAACATTAGACTTTCATATATTTTAGATTCATGACACACAACTGAAGTAGTTCAAGCCTTTTATTGTTTTAATATTGATGATTGTGGCATACAGCTCATGAAAACCCAAAATCCCTATCTCAAAAAATTAGCATATTTCATCCGACCAATAAAAGAAAAGTGTTTTGAATACAAAAAAGTCAACCTTCAAATAATTATGTTCAGTTATGCACTCAATACTTGGTCGGGAATCCTTTTGCAGATTCTTGTGACTTGTGTCTCTCAACTTTCTCTTCACAATATCCCACAGATTCTCTATGGGGTTCAGGTCAGGAGAGTTGGCAGGCCAATTGAGCACAGTAATACCATGGTCAGTAAACCATTTACCAGTGGTTTTGTCACTGTGAGCAGGTGCCAGGTCGTGCTGAAAAATCAAATCTTCATCTCCATAAAGCTTTTCAGCAGATGGAAGCATGAAGTGCTCCAAAATCTCCTGATAGCTAGCTGCATTGACCCTGCCCTTGATAAAACACAGTGGACCAACACCAGCAGCTGGTTGGCTATAGCCAATATATTTACGATATATTTACAGTATACTGTAAATAGCCAGTTTAATTTACATATGTGTAGATAGTTTAAAATACATTTTCCATTTCCTATAACTCTGTTACGTGACAAAGCATATAATTTGAGGGAGTAAATTAAGCAAGGAGCTAATTGTTCCTCCCTTAGATTAGATTATATTAGATTAAAAAAGTGTCTAATGACTGCCATCAAAAACCATGAGCCTCTTTGAGCTTATCACTTTTATGCACGATAAGGATCTATCTGAGATCTATCCCAACTTTTGGACTGCTCTCAGGATTGCACTTACATTGCCAGTGACTGTAGCTCAAGCAGAGAGGAGCTTTTCCAAACTCAGGTTAATCAAGACATACCTGAGGTCAACCATGTCTCAGGAACGTCTCACTGGCCTTGCTGTCATAAGCAGAAATCATGCAATAGGGGAGCAGATCTCATATGATGCCATTATTGATGATTTTGCATCTAGAAAGGCCAGAAAAGTCAGATTTTAGTTTCAGTTTGTGGTTTCTGTTCTGCAGTGAAGTAAATAAGTTATTTTTCTTTAGTGTGATTTGTTCTATATTAATTCTATATTTATATAATATTCGTTTGTACAATATATTTATTTCATTTATGAATAGTTTAATAAAACGTGTGGTGTGTACAAAATGTGCATTTTTTTTTTTTTTTTTTTTTAGTTGGGCGGCACCGGGAGGGAGTCTCGCCCAGGGAGCAATTGAGTGTAGAACCACCACTGCAAGAAGCGCATGCGTGATACATGATACTTGGTGCAAGTAAACTAAGACAATGCTCGTTTTTCAATTCAAAATTTATTAAAAACCTTTGCTCGTCTTGCGGAACCCTCGTAAACCGTGTTACTCATAATCCGAGGTTCCACTGTACATAGATTAGGTGTATGGAAGTATATTAGTGCCAATATTCCTCAAAGCAAAATAGCAGGTTGAACATGAACTGAAAAAAACTTGTTGCAATAAAAATGTTAGAATTTTTCTGCATTGCAATTTGATCTGAATTGGAAAAAAAATCCTTACTGCATTTACAATTGTTTGAAATTTATTGTGGTTCTATATTTCAAGTGAAAATGTAATTCAAGCATTTAAAATTCAATGCAAAAATATTCAAGTTACTAAATTTCAAGTGTTAAAAATACAATCTTTATTATTTTTAAATTTTTAATCTTATAAATTCAGGTCGACAAAATTCAGGTAATAAAATTCAGGTCGCTAAAATGCTGGTCTTCACATCCGGGATATCACAGGAAGAGCAGTGGAGTGCCGCGGGCTGCTGTCCGTGCTGCAGTGTACTTTAAAGTGTGCTTCCTGCTCCCTGTGCAGTCTACTTCTCAGAAACTACTTACCGATCGGAACACAGCACTCTTAACTAACAGGCTGGGTTGCCAGTTCACAAAAAAGGGTGTAATCTGTTAAAATCACCCCTCAACACTATATTCAAAGCAAAGCCGCCGCTGTTTCATTCACACGCGCGCGAGAGATGGGTTTCCCGCCCTGCGCTCGGTAATATTACAGTCACATTAAGTAACAAGATGGGATTAATTTCCTTAGCAGCAGCAACAACATACATGCTGTTTACACTTTGTTAAAATTACATTGCTTATAAATAAAGGTAACCATAAAAACTTTGTAATTAAGAAAAACGTAAAGTGTGGATAGTACGGTTTAATGTCAGTCTGATAAAAATAAAATTGTCACGAATTATTTTATGCAATGCAATTACAACATTTCAGTTTAATATTTAGTATGAAGCAGTGGCGGTTCTACACTGAATTGCTCCGCGGGCGAGACTCCCTCCCGGCGCCCCAGCATGGGCGTAAATCCCGGGGGGACATGTGCCTTTAGAAACAGTTGAGTTCCCCCTCCCCTTCCTCACAGTGGTTTGGCCAACTGCCTGCTGTCCCAGTTCAGGTCAGGTGTGTGTGGCTGCGGCTCAATTAATGTTGTACTCTATTGATGGGAAGTTCGAATCATTTTAGTGACTCGATTCTTTGAATCTCCTTCATCAAAAATGAACAAATCTTTTTTTTTTTTGAGTCATTTCGTTCTTTTGATCAGAAATAAATTAAAATGTTGCGTTTTCAATAAAAAAATACCCCCAATACGTCTACATACACAAATTGTGGCTATAGTTCCAGTTTTGAAAATATTACAATGTAACTAAAGACATATTATAATATACAGAATGTGCAGCTCATTTCTTATACCGCCAATCTGAGTCCTTCTTTCCTTTGAATCTATTGCACCGCATAGTGTCTATGGGAGTCACGTGTCAAAAGAACAAACGACTCGGTACTCGAAGACCCACTAGCACAATCGTTCAATACGATTTCCTGTTTACTGCACTGCATAGCGTCTATGGGAGTCACGTGTTAAAAGAACGAAGGACTCGAGACGTGAAAACGTATCGCTGAGAATTGTTCAATACTGTTTCCTGTATATAACATACGGAGGTTTTGCGATGCTTTGCGCATGCGCGCCCAATAGAAAATGAACGAATCACTCTCTGAGACGACTCGTTCATCTGAGTCATGTTAAATATTCGTTCAAAAAGAACGAATCGTTCATGAACGACCCATCACTAATGTACTCCAGTAAGTAGGGTATGTTATTCACTTTAAACAAAGCGATTCTCTTTAATGTAGTTGATCCAGACTCATTCATAAATTAGTTGCGGCAAAAATGCTGATTACTGATGTAATTTTCCATGAATCTGCTATATTAGCGATTAAATTATTACTTATCTAGTTAACGTTAGCTTGTTTACAATAGCTTGTTGCATAGTGCACTGCAACTAACTCGACAAACGCCGTTTCCCATGCAGTGTTTTATTTGTGACGGCTTGGCATAACTTAACATTAACGGCCACAATTAACATATTGTTTAGCTGTGCATTTACTAAATGAGCACTATGCCTAGTCCGAACTGACACCACTGTATTTTATAATCAATATCCATTCTGTTCTAAGTGTCTTAATTAATTTTAAATACAATTTTAAACCTTTTTTTTTAATTCCTTGTTTTTATTGTTGTGATTATTTTTATGATAATTTTACTTTCTTTATGTAAAGCAATTTGAATTACCATTGTGTATGAAATGTGCTACAGTATAAATAAACTTGCCTTGCAGTGTCATAGATAAAATAACAGAGAAAAGAAAAATGGACATAAGATAATTTTTCAGTGCATCTAAACACCAAGTACAACAAGTTCACATATTAAGGCAATTTGGCTTTAAGAATGGGTGCTTATGACAATACTAATGTCACAATATCAATCACAGGCAAAGGAGACAGAAATTATTGAGGGACAGGTAGGCCAGGGTCAATCAGATGTACAGTGACAGGTAAGTGTGGTGCTTTTATTGAAGGGATAATGACAGATTTTTTACAGTTTAACATGACCTCTTTAAGTATTCTGATGTACTCAAATTGATCCATGAACATCAGTCCACAAAATATGGCACCATTTCTCTTTAGGCCAGTCAATGTGTTCTTTGGCGAACTGTAACCTCTTCAGCACATATCTTTTTTTCAACAAAGGGACTTTGCGTGGGCTTCTTGTTGATAGCTTGACTTCACATAGCCGTCTTCTAATAGTAACAGTACTAACAGGTAACTTTAGATGTTCTTTGAGTCAATTTTGTAATTCTTTGATCCATTCGAATGGAAGTTTTCTTCCACGTCTTTCTGGTTTTGGTCTCCATTAAATTAAAGCTTAAAATGATTTGTTATCATTTTAGCAGAGCAGCCTATCATTTTCTGCACTTCTTTGTATGTTTTCCCATGTCTAATCAACTTTTGAATCAAAGTACGCTGTTCTTCTGAACAATGTCTGGACGACCCATTTTACTCTGATTTTCAGAGAGAAATGCATAGGACAACCTTTTCCGCATTTATCGTTAAATAAGGGGGAATTTGTTTGACACCTGTTTTTCACAGAATAATTTACCTCCCTAATTAAACTCCACACTGCTATTTTTTTGAACAGCCTAATATTTGTTTTTCTTCACTTACATTAAACTAATAATAAGTTTAGCACATTTTTCTTCATTGATTAAAAATAGAATGTGCAGGGTGTCCAATGCATTTATGTGATTTAAATTAAAGGTTATAATATGGAAATGGAGCTTTTCTCACTTTTTTCAATACACTGCTATTATTATGAACACCACTGTATGTGAAGAAATTGTATAATCATGACTGCACGCTACATCATGCAACGTTTCTGCCGTAGGCTAAATATCTTATAGATAATTAAACAGCCATATGTTGAAAATGTGTCTACTTTTGATGCAACTAATTTCCACACAGTAGTTACTATATTTAAGTTGAGAAGTGTATTGGTGCCGATTTTTAAGAACCAGGGAGATGTGCAGAGCTGTGGCAATTACAGAGGTATAAAGCTAATGAGCCATACAATGAAGCTGTGGGAAAGAGTAGTGGAAGCTAGGTTAAGGGCAGAGGTGAGCATTTGTGAGCAGCAATATGGTTTCATGCCTAGAAAGAGTACATCAGATGCAGTATTTGCTTTGAGGATGCTGATGGAGAAGTACAGAGAAGGTAATAAAGAGTTGCATTGTGTCTTTGTAGATTTAGAGAAAGCGTACGACAGGGTGCCGAGAGAGGAGCTGTGATGTTGTATGAGGAAGTCTGGAGTGGCAGAGAAGTATGTTAGAGTGGTGCAGGACATGTATGAGAGTTGTAAGACAGTGGTGAGATGTGCTGTAGGTGTGACAGAAGAGTTCAAGGTGGAGGTGGGTCTGCATCAAGGATCGGCTCTAAGCCCCTTTTTGTTTGCTCTAGTGATGGACAGGATGACAGATGATGTTAGACAGGAGTGTCCATGGTCTATGATGTTTGCAGATGACATTGTGCTTTGTAGCGACATGAAGTTAGTTGGTGTGAGAGAAGAAGATGCAGAGGTTAGGGTTAGATGGAGGCAGATGATTCGCTGTGGCGACCCCTGAAAGGGAACAGCCGAAAGACAAAGAAGAGTTACTATATTTAAGTTCTTACATTTATTTACCATACTGATTTTATTACTTGTAACCCATTCTAGATTTATTGGAGCAAAATGGCTCACCTTTTACATGATTGCAGGACAGTCTGTTTAAGGTGCACATTTGGATGGTAGTTAGCCAACAATCCAAGAGGGATGAAAGGAAGTAAAACAACAAGAAAACCAGATTGGACAGAAGAGCAGTGTTTACTTTTAGCTTTACGTTCAGTGTTTGGAGAATATTTCTTCTTTCCACCATTTTGTCCTGTGCTATAGAAACTTAAGCATCTTAAAAGTCCTCCTCTCTACTCTTAACAATTTTTACCTTAGGGGATTTTAGGGCTAAGATGTTTCATGAATAATTTTTATCTAAGATTTAGTCCTAAATTTAAGGGGAAATTCTAAGAAAATGTCATAATTCTAAGAATTTTCTTAGAAATTCATCACTAGGAGCAACTTTTAGGCTTAAAAAGCTTTGTGAATACAGGCCCTGATCTCGTTTCATCAGACTTTGTTGACAGTTGGCCAACATGAATTGCTGGCAGGTGTGTTTTGTTTAGATCTTAGACGATCCAGTCTGTGTGCACTGGGAGGTGTAGTTCTTGTTGGCCATATTTGTATGAGGCATGGACAAAAAAACGTGCACAAAACACAAGCTCTTTTACAGAGGCTTATTAAACTATTTATGCATATAAAATTTTGTCTTTAACATTCATGATCAGTGGCTTATTCATGATGTATGCGAAAACTGTTTCTATATGTCTTTCTCGACTGCTAGAGCTCCGGGAAGGAGGACTGACAGCACACAGCACCTGGCTGGGGGTGACAGCGACAAGCTCCTGGCTGGGGGACAATAACTCATAGTTCCAGGTTGGGGGACGATAACTCAGAGCTGCCCTGCAGCTCCACAACATGGCCTCATCAGTACACTCATCAGCTGCCTGCCCAACTCTGCCAGCTCTTTCTCCTAGATATTTGCAAACTTTAGGTTGCTCTGATGGCCTGTAGAGAAAAAAAATTTGTTAGTCACGTTTCTTTGGTACATCGGCACTGGTCGTTTGGCCAGCGACCAGAATTGGGTGGACTTCAACTTGATTGGCAATGACCGTTATCGGTTGTCCAGCCTCAGACATACCCAATTACGATTTCTGCATTTTTATTGCCTTTCTTTATTAAAAATTGTGCATGTTAAAAGCTTCTGATCTGCCTTTTTATAACATTCTTTGAGCAAATTAGTCTCAAATCCCACTCATTACCAGAGGTGGAAAGAGTAATAAAATTTTGTACTCAAGTACAAGTACTGTTACTTCAGAGAAATTTTACTTAAGTACAAGTAAAGTTACCCTTATAAAAATCTACTCAAGTAAAAGTAAAAAGTAGCTCATTAAAAAATTTACTCAGAGTAAAAGTTACCGAGTTACTTTTTTATTTTTTTAACAGCGGGGGTGAGATGAGGCATTCTAGCGTAGTTCAAAAAAGATGAGCAGATATAAATCTCAAACTAGTTGTTTTTAACTGAAGGAACATAATAAAGCTGTTGTCTTTCTTGTGATTGAAAATCAAAGTGGTCACTTAAATATGGTGTTACGTCCCAGTCTAGGGCCATAGAGCAAAAGAATGGTTCAGGGTTCTATTTTAAACTGTATGGAAATGGTGGTATATGGCAGAAAGAACTAGATCCAGTCATTAACTGTTGAAATAATGAGGTTTGTATATATACACTCACACACACACACCCACAAGGAGGAGGAGGATCAGATTCAGGATGGACCCAGGCCAAAATAATAAACAAAATGGTATTTATATTTAGTAGCTAGATTACCTGCAAAAAAAAAAAACCACACAAACAAAAATACAGGTACCTTCCCGGACTCCCTAAACCAAAAACAATGAAATTATCTACAAATATATACAAAGACCAACCAAACCAAAGGGACAAAGCAATAATCAAAGTCAATGGGAAGCAAAAAGTCAAAACCGGAATACACAACCAAATATCAAAACGCCAAAATCACAACCTCTTTCATCTTTCCCGCGTCTCTCTCCGGTTTATACATGGTCGTGCTAGTCAATGACGTCACTCTCAGGGCGGAAGCGACCGTGTGAAAGGTCAGGGAGATGCCGATGTGGGGACAGTCAGAAAACCTGGAGTGGAGTCTGGAGTGACGCGCGACCAGGACATGATACACACACGAGCGCAATGAAGCAATTATACAAAGCATAATATTTTTATTATTTTAGCATTTTCATTCATTTATTTTTTACTCAGTAGCGAATATGATTTAAAATGTAGCGAATTACAATACTTCAAACAAAACGTACTTAAGTAAAAGTAAAATTACAGATTTTTAAAACTACTTTAAAAAGTAGAAATACACAAAAAAGCTACTTAATTACAGTAACGCGAGTAAATGGAATTTGTTACTTTCCACCTCTGTTCATTACACACACTTACACCAGTCACAAAACACTACAAGCACTAATTAGTTTTGAAAACCGTGCGGTTCGAAGCCCCCAGTGCTCATGGCCGCTGAACCTGTTTTGAAATTTTGGAGGAATTTGAGGTGGTAAAACATGGCCATTTCTTAATAATCCTAAATTTGGTTCACTCTAAACTATTCACACACTAGGATTCCATGTGGAAGGAGGGAAATATTTGGTAAGTTTGTTTAAAAATACTAATTACTTGTATGATGAATGATAGAGATACTTGCTGCTTAGTAACAATGTAGCTTTTTGTTTCATTAAATGTTAAACTTTTGTATTTGAAGTTAGTTTGTATTGTTTAAATGCGTGCTTGGTTTTTATGTTAGAAAACTAATGTTATAAGGAACAGCAAACATTTAATTACTCAGTTGTGAAGCTATGGAATAAAGCTGAAAACTATCCCGTTATGACTTAATTTTTTCAAGGTCTTTAAATTGCAACAAAATTGGAAAAAATATAATTTTGAATCAAGAAATTTATCAAATTGTGATATTTACAGAATTGCAATACAGCCGAACCCCTAAAACTGCCTAGACCACCTGCGAATTGTGAAAAACCACAAATTTTGGATGTGGTCAAAACATGCCTATTTTTCTTAAACTCAGCTTAATACATTACCCTTAAAAAGAAGAATGTAAAGTTATACCTGTATACTACTGTACTGCTCTGTATCCTGCAGTGCTAGAATATAAAATACCGATGTTACTCCTGCACTGTAATTCATGCAAGCACTTGTTTTTGGTATGCGCTGTTGTTTCTTTTGGTACAGGTAGGGTAAATACAGTAATCATACACCATCCCCCCAAAAATTATTAAAAAATTACTACATTTTATTGTTCTTAATAGTTGAGCGTTAAAACGTATCACCATGAAAAAAAGGCATAAGAATTTGCTGAGGATATTTTCAATTTCTGCATAATTGCAGGGGTTTCTGTGAACAATTAATAGTTAGGTTCTAAGGAAAAATCCCCGAACGACAGAGGCCACAAGGGTCTGTGTTAATCAAGTCAGCACCTAGATATCGAGATAATATCATACCGGTTGGTGTTTGGAGTTTCCCATCCATAACAGCCTGTTCTAGTTCTTTTGTGTGGTCAGTGCTTTACTTAATAGTGCAGCACATCGTAGTTTCCTCTGTTTCACCTCTAGAAGCTGATCTCAAAGTTTAAATATCTGTTGGTTCTTGGTTCAGTTTGAAACTGGATGAAATTCTCAGCCAGAGCGTTTTTCTTCTGCCTTCTCACCTATTCCAAACCGTCTAATTATATTTTGATGTTGTTTATTTGATGTAATGTCCAAATAAAAATCAATGTATTACACAAATGTTAATTTGTCCAGAACATTTACTTTGCTGTCTGTGCCTGTATCTTTGTCAGGCTGAGTCTCTTTCCCAAATATTCTGGAGCATTACCATCATTTAATAACGGCATAGAGCTGGTCCTTCAGGTGCTTGTTGGTTTGCTGGAGAGCCTGAATCTCCTCAGTGTATTTCTTTTCTTCCAACAATCGCCTTTCATTTTCTCTTATTTCAATCTCTTCCCATTGCGAGGTCAGGTCATCTACCTGTCTTTGCTGTTCCCTGGTCTCATTCGCCAAGTCTGCAATTTTTTTATCCATGTCCTCCTTGTCCCTCTCGGCCTGCAGAGATTTCCTCAGGCCGTAGGCCACACTACTCTCATATAGGGTCTGATGGGCAGCGAGGGTCATGCAAATCTCATCTCTTATATTTAAAAGCAGCATTCCTCTCTCAGCACAGTTGATGGTAATTTGTCTAATCAGCTCGTCGAAGCACTGTGTGTAGAGCTCTCTGCGGGCAGGGCAGATGCCCGTGTCTCTGGCTTGTTCCTGCCTCAGTTTGAGATCCAGTTCCTCTTGCAGATGAATGACATCGGCCCGGGTGCTTGGCATGCTGGACACACGCTGTACCCACAGTTTATTATTCTCCGTCCATACCCTCGGCGGTATGATGGCATCAAGAATCTCTTGTGTCTGCTGTTCAGGGGCATCAGTGGTGGGGCTTTTGAGCTTGCGTGGAATTGGAGCAGAGAAGGCAGTCTGTGGGGGACCTGCCTTTACCGGCAACACCTTTGGTATGTTCTTCTCTGTGTATTTGGACACCAGTACCGGGTTGTCATACTTCAGCAAAGTCTCCGCAGGAGCAATCATGGTCAAAGTTGTGCATTAAATCTTTAGTGTAAATACAATTAGTATCAGGAAAAACCTTATTCTTGGTAATTCTACCCTCTTTCACTCTCATTTATATAAAGGTGTATGACTTCCCTTTGTGACGTCATCGTTCATTGTTACACAACTTACACAACTAACATGCGCATGTGCGTATGTTGCTCGCGCAGCGTGGCGTCACTTGATTCAATTCAATTTAATTTTATTTGTATAGCGCTTTTAACGACATTGTCTCAAAACAGCTTTACACAATCAAAAGAATTATTTAAGTTTGTATGGAATGTGAATGTGTATGAATCAAAATGGTCAGATTGTCCCTGGTGAGCAAGCCGCGGGTGACAGTGGCAAGGAAAAAATTTTCCCGGCTACATTGGTCTTACATCTTCACTCACGAGAAATGAATGAACCCGTCCCGGTTGAACACTCCATCGGATATTCATTTCTACAGTAAATCTATATAATCTGTTTGAGGATACATACTTGTCGTATATATATCATGCATGTATTATTATTAATAAAATAGTAAGGTTATTTGCTCCTCATTTGGTTTACATTAAGGTATGGAAGTATATTAGTGCCAAAATTCCTCAAAGCAAAATAGCAGGTTGAATTACATGAACTAAAAAAACTGGTTGAATTTTTCTGCATTGCAATTTGATCTGAATTGAAAAAAATCCTTAGAGCATTTACAATGTTTGAAATGTATTGTGGTTGTATATTTCAAGTGAAAATGTAATTCAAGTATTTAAAATTCAATGCAAAAATATTCTAGTTACTAAATTGACGAGGCTGAAGTTAGCTCCTTATTCGCAGCTTCCGATTCGTTTGGCTCCTTATTGCGCGGCCTCTGATTCCGCGGCTGAAGTTTAGCTCCTTATTCACCTCGTTACTAACAGGAATGTTCACGCTGGTGAAAGCTGCACAGTTTATCAATAAAACATTATTTTGGTGGCTTAAACTATTCTGGCCAGGCAAATATAAACTATAAAAAACACAGCAGGTACCCAAATATATAGTGAAAGTGTCCTGGTCCAGATTGATTTTACACTTTTAAAAGGATGGAAATATTTGACTATTTAGCTGTATTATTAAATCGACTTTTTTAATTGAAAATTCGTTTTATTGAATTTTTTTCATTGTTATTTTTAAAATGGTAGTGATTTTCATGTCAATTCAACTTTAGAACAGAATTTTCAAGTGTATCGAGCACTCTGACTGATTAATGGATATGTATTATTAGCATGTCCTTCATTTCAGACAAGACAGTTGAAAAATTCACTAGAATATCTTCTTTTTCATCTTCTCCAACATTTTCTAGTGTGTCAAATTTACACAGGGCCTTCTCTGCTTCATCGTTGTTCATGTACAAGAGTGGAGGTGAAGCAACATTTCTGTTTATTTTCATTGCGCCACCCCTCAGCTTCCAAAATGCACTGATATACCTGGTGACTCTAAAATCAGAAAATATATTAATCTCAATACATATACAGTGATTAACACAGTGATTAGTTTGCTGCTGATGTTGACGGCAAGAGAATAAAATAGGCTGTATCTCAGTTTGTTACAAAAACCTTAAACACTGTTCAGTCTATGGCAGTAAAACATTTGATCCCATTTCTTTTGTTTAATCACTGAATATGCTGAAGACAGGACAGACAACCACACAGGACAAACAAACTACACACACAAACTAATTTAATTAGCATAGATGCTACATTATTTATATATTACACACATTAATATACATTATACGCATTACCATATATGGAAGCTGATCTGAATGGTAACCCACTTCTGAATTGTCCTGCTAAGATAACAGAAATTAAAATATTCATTGTACAATTAGAAGCAAAATTAAACCTGGTAGTTTGTTGATAAAATGTGAAAATGGTTGATAAAGTGTGTAAAGACATTAAAACATTTGCAAACTCTGTTCCGACACTGACTCTTGCAGTATGATGTATATTTTTATGTTACTAAATGCTAATAAGGCAATGAAAGAAAGTTTATAATTAGACTTAATTAAAAGGCAACCAGATAAAGAACAGTTACAGAAATTAAATGCAGTATGTGCATACAACTTTATCTAGTTATCTAAGTTCTACCTGGCTACTTTTTTCTTTTTCTTTCTGTTGAGTAAACTGGGATATTTCTAGCCACAATTTCTACACAAACACTGCAAAAAGGCTAAATTATATTATATGCACTGCAAAAAGGCTCAAGTATATATATATATGTGGCAACGCCGTGGTAGGGCAAATGAATTTACTCGATTACGCCACCCCGAGGTTAACCGGGGAAATAACTAAGGTTCATTAGGCTAATGAATGAGAGACAAAAGGTACAAATGTACAAACTTTATTATAATGTATTCTTAAAATAGTTTAAAATAACAATCCATGACATGCAATGCAAATGTCAAATACTCGTCACACCATAAAACAGGGAACACGGCAATCTGTGTACACATACAAAGGAGTAAAATGAAATAACACAAACAATAAAAAAATAAAATTTTTAGCACCGGCTTCTGGGCGGCAAAGGCCGACTAAAGAGGTCCCGGCCTTACGGGTGCACGTCACACATAAACACACACATCCACACCTTCACCCACAGGGAAGAAACGTGAACACCAGCTATGCTGCACTCCAGACAATTATACTACCTCACAGTGTTCTAACACTAGCCTTCCCCAGCCCAACCGTACTCAAAATAAACAAACAAAACTATAAAACATAAACCACAAAAAGACATAAAGAGAACCACATTCTCATGGCTTTTTTTAAACAACAAAAAGAAACAAAAGACAGAAAACAAAAACAACCATTACAGTTAAACAGACAATACAACAAGAAAAAGAAAACAATAATACAATTCACCAGCTCAATGGAACACTATACGAAGTTCAGAGTTCTCCCTACGCTATATTACTTTCTCCACCCTAACTGCATGAAAGCCGGGAACAGGAGCTCAATACGGCCTTCAAACCACAAGAGGGCAACCCTGAGCCATTGCTGCTATTACGGCGAATAAAATAACAAAAACACACTCCACAAAACCACCGAAGAAAAGACCCCGGAGACAGGACCAAAAAGAGACGAAGAAGAGTCAGAGAAAAGAAGAGAAGAGACAGCGGCGCCGTCTTCAGTCGAGGCGGAAAGCCAATACTTTCGCCCTCACAAGACGCATCAACACTCCGTCAAATGTCCGTAGCTTACTAAAAGAAAAGAGATATAACTACCCCACATTTCTTGTTATAAGCCAGAGAAAGTGAAACTCACTTACCCGGACGACCCGTTGTACCACGTGAGTTGTACTGCCACCCACAGTTCGCAGCAAGCTCTGCAGGCTAACACCGGCACAAAAGAAACTTTGTGGCTAAAGGGTAAACAAATACCGATTAGCGCCACCCAACGTCAGAACATACAGCACGTAAGGAGCATGTACCTACCTGACAACAAGTGGACAGTCTGACTCGGCCGAATGACAATTATCCAATGGACACTCTAATGGAGAAGCTCAACCAGATGGCAATTCTCCCACAGACACTAATGGAACAATAAACCCTCACATTAAAAAGGTAGGTGCCCACCTCTTCATTAGCCACCTAGCTACAAACAACACTTACCCACACCTTCGGTCCATACACACACCGTGAAAGCGGTCTCGATCGTGACGTGTGCCAGGTAGGACAAAAACCAGCCTTAAATACCATTGGGGACCATTCTGATAGGCTACCATTAATCACTAATCACCTGCCTGTGAACCAATGGAAAAACTCCACTGCCCACATTGCCACAATCTATCCTTAGCTCTTGAATCGTCGGCCCGACGATTGCCCAATTGACCTAAACCCAAGGCCTGAACAATGCAGACGTAGGGTTAAACGAGGCATTAACAGCCTCGACACTTACCACACTTGTTACGGCCTGAGGAAGATGGTAGGGATTAGAATGATGGCCGGCAGTAGATCGCCCTGTGCGTCTCACTGCCCCATCACCACAAGGGGGACCTGCGGAACCAGGATTGACCACAGGTGATTGACTTACAACGCCCTGCCCTAACGGTTCAGAACTCGTCAGATCCTCAACGTCAGCACCTACCCCCACTGCCAATGAACTGGGGCCGGCTAAAACCCGGTCCTGACTCTGTAGCTCGATAGCAGTGGGCTGAGTCTCCGGTACCACCCGAACCAGGTCAACCTCCTCAAAGGAGGAAGGCTCCTCAGGCAACGGCTCGTCGATGACTGATGACGTACCCTCCGGAGAAGATACTGAAACTCCCACCCCTATTCTTGCCTTTAGCAACGAGCGATGAACATGCTTGACCCGATTCACATCATTTACTGGTGCAATGGCGTAAACCGAACCTCCTATCCCAGGTGCCTTTACCACCTGGTACACCACTGAGCTCCAGCAGTCCTGAATCTTGTGACGACCCTTGAGACCATAGTTACGAAGATAAACTAGCTGGCCTACACCCAAGGGTACATCCCGGACACGAGAGTCGTACCTTTCCTTACGGCGTTCAGCAGCTAACTGTAGCTGTTCCCGAGCCCCTTCGAAAGCCACCTGCAACCTCGTCTGATGCTCTAGCACCCAGTTATTAACACTACCAGGACCTTTCTCCTGGCCACGACCCAACAGAAAATCGACAGGCAGTCGTGGTTCTTGCCCAAACATCAGAAAGTATGGAGACTCCCCCGTCACCTGATGGGGAGTCGTGTTATAACAATAGAGTAACTGGGGGAGTGCAGAAACCCACTCATCCTTCCGCGAACTGGGCAGAGTGCGCAACAGATTATGCAGCGTCCGATTAAACCGCTCACACTGCCCATTACCTGCAGGATGCCATGGGGTGGTGCGAGACTTTTCCACCTGGTACAAGCTACACAGCTGCTGTATGAGGGACGACTCAAAACTGCGGCCCTGGTCCGAGTGGATGCGAGCAGGAACACCGAACTTGCAAAACCACTCGGACACCAACACCTGAGCCACGGTTTCGGCCCTCTGGTTCCGAGTAGGGATCGCCTGCGTGAATTTGGTGAACACATCAGTCATTACCAATACGTTCTCGACTCCTGAACGCGAGGGTTCGAGCAACGTAAAGTCAATGGCCAAGATCTCATTTGGTCTCTCTGCCAACAAATGGCCCATAAAACTCTGAGGCGCCAGCTGTGTATCCTTGGCCGCCTGGCATCGCTCACACCTACGGCACCACTGAGCCACATCAGCTGTCAGGCCTGGCCAATAACAGCGTTGACGGACCAGCTCAGTTGTGCGGTCAATGCCCTGGTGCCCATGCCCTTCATGAACCCTAGCCAAAACCTCCCCCTGCAAAGCAGACGGAAGGACCAGCTGCAAACTTTCCTCACCTCCATCTGGCCGACAGACACGGCGATGCAGCACGCCCTCCTTGTCCACCAATCGACCCCACTGGCGAAGCAACACCAGGGCAGCTTTAGACATCTGTCTACGCTCGACCGAAGACGGGAGAGCCCCTTGTCGCCAAAACCTCAACACCGGGCCAATAACCGGGTCGTCCTGCTGACACAAACCCAGGTCACCCCCAAAACCGGGCAGCACAGAGACCACCGCCTGGGTCGCCGATGGACGCAACCCTGCCGCAAACACCTGCTTGACGCTAACCGGTACCTCAACTCCCGGCAGCAGTGCACGTACTTCGTCCTGACCAGCAGGGTCCTGCCTGGAAAGGGCATCCGCATTTCTATTACTCCTACCGGATCGGTACTTGATGGAGAAATCAAAGGCTGCAAGCTGGGCCGCCCAACGTTGTTCGGTGGCAGCCAGTTTAGCTGTAGTCAAATGGCTAAGGGGATTATTGTCAGTATAAACAATACACTTATGCCCCAACAGATACTCCCGAAATTTTTCCGCCATGGCCCACTTGAGCGCCAAAAACTCCAACTTCATGGAGCTATAGTTAACCATATTGCGCTCAGTGGGCCTAAGACTCCGGCTAGCGTACGCGATAGGCCGCACTTTCCCACCCTGCTCCTGGGAAAGGACTGCCCCCAAACCACCGTGGCTTGCATCCACCTCTAGAATGAATGGGAGGGAGAAATCAGCATAGGCCAGCACTGGGGCTGTGGTAAGCCTGACCTTTAACTCCTCGAAGCTCTGCTGACACTGCTCCGACCAAACGTCAGAAAAACTCCTACCAACCCGTACTCGGGGTCTAACAGCGGCACACTCCGCCACCACCCGATGCAAGGGAGCTGCCAACTTTGCGAAGCCTTGCACAAAACGCCGATAGTAGCTGGCGAACCCCAGAAACGAGCGTAGCTCAGACGCACTGGTGGGACAGCGCCACTGTGAAACTGCCTCGATCTTACCTGGGTCAGTGGATACGCCCTGCGCAGAAATAACATGTCCTAGATACTTTACCTCTTTCTGGAAAAACGCACACTTCGCCAATTTAGCCTTCAAGCCCTCATGCTCCAAGCGACCAAGCACGACCTCCAACCGCTCTGCAGTCAGGTGCGGAGCGTGCTGTCCTGCCAGAAAGGTATGTTTTGGTACCTCGAGATCGCAGATGTGCAAAATTTAGTGGCAGGTCCGGTGTAGCCATTGAGGAATGGATTGAGGAAGCCCAGGCTTGTATGCAGTCTCGTTATATGTCAGCCGCTGATAAGGCTTTCTTCCTCTTTGATCATTTGGAGGGAGAGGCCAGAGAGGAGATTCGCTATCGTTCTGTGGATGAACGTAATGATCCAACAACAATCATTTCTGTGTTAAGGGAGTTGTACGGTTGCTCACAGTCGTATGTTTCTTTGCAGGAAGCTTTCTTCTCCAGGAAACAGCGGGAGGGAGAGTCTTTGTTGGAGTTTTCCCTTGCTTTAATTGGTCTCCTGGAGCAAGTAAAGCAAAAGTCGCCTCACGCCATGCCAAATTTTCAAGTGTTGTTGCGTGACCAGTTTATTGAGCACGTTATTGATAACGCCCTTCAGCGAGAGCTTAAACAGCTGGTACGAAGTCAACCCGCTCTGACCATGTTAGACGTACGAGGTGAAGCACTCCGATGGGAACGAGAAGGTATGCCAGGGAGTTCGAGGGGTCGTAGTCACTCACTTCCCTCTGCTTATGGTATTCAGTATGGGGTACGGGGTGAGTCTCGTGGGAACCCCGCACAGTCTTGGCGGGAGTCTGAGTTGGGTGAGGTTAAAGAAATGTTGCGGTTGCAGCAGGAACAGATAAGTAAGTTAACTCAAAGTATCGCCCGCTTGCAGACTCCCCAGTCCAGTAGTCAATTTTCTCGTCGTAGCCAGATGGTGTGCCGAAGATGTCAGAAACTGGGGCACTTTGCTCGAGAGTGCGATGGGGAGCGTGTGCCTACTCGTGTTCCATCGATTGCTATGACGTGAACTAATAGTGTTCAGTCTGACTCATCTGCGCCGTTGGGAAACTAGTCCCCACCGCGTTGCAGAGTCAAAGCGCGGTTGGGGAGGGGAATGGCTCGGGTACTGCTTTTTCTCACTTAATGTCATCTTGCCCTCATCTTCTTGTCCACATTGGTAAGGTCCAAGTGCCTTGTTTGGTTGACACTGGGTCGATGGTGTCCACCATTACTGAAAGTTGCTTCCAAACGCACTTTCAGTCCTGGGGTGTAGATCGTTTAAAGGCATGCCATTGGCTCCAGCTCCGTGCGGCCAATGGGTTGTCGATTCCGTACATTGGCTACATGGAGTTGGACATTGAAATGTGTAATCGATTGATCCCTAAGTGCGGGATTTTGGTGGTTAGGGATCCCCCTGGGGGTATCAATACTGGAGTTCCTGGGGTGTTGGGGATGAATGTTCTTAGCCGATGCTACCAGGAGCTTTTCGGTCAGTATGGCCCTGGCTTGTTTGAGTGTCCTTCCTTAGTGCAGGCCCCAAAGTGTGTTTTACAGGCGTTACAACACTGTCACTTAACGGAGGATCAGTCCTTAGTACTACACCCGGGGAAGGCCAGATTGCGGGGTCGTGAGTCGTGTCGTGTTCCAGGTGGGATGTTAAAACTTGTACCAGCCACATGCTCTGAACAGTATGCCGAAGGGACTGTTTTGTTTGAGCCTCCGGTATCCGGGTTGCCAGCGGGACTGCTGGCTTCGCCTGCGCTTGTCAGAGTCGTCCGTGGTACAGTCTATTTGCCTGTGGTGAATGTGGGGACCATGGATGTAATGCTGTATGCTGGAACAATGTTAGGAACACTTAATAGCGTTCAGGTGGTAAGTCTGCCGGCAGGAGTAACTGAGGATGAGTCAGTGACTGTGCTGATGCATTCGCAAGTCGTGGAGACAGTTGCTCCAATAAAAGACCAAATTGAAGCCGTTGATCTGTCTGTCTTGTCACAGGGGGATCAAGTTGAGGTTAGAACGTTGTTGAGGCGATATCAGTCGGTGTTTTCAGCCCATGAGGGTGATCTGGGTTGCACCGATGTGATTTCGCACGAGATTCCGTTGTTGGATGTAGTGCCTGTTCGTCAGCGCTATAGGCGAATCCCGCCGTCGGAATATGAGGTAGTTAAGGCACATATCAATCAGCTCCTGGAGGCTAACGTTATTAGGGAGAGTTGCAGTCCCTATGCGTCGCCTATAGTGCTTGTCCGGAAAAAGGACGGGAGCCTGCGTATGTGTGTTGACTACCGTCAATTAAACGCAAAGACGAGGAAGGATGCTTTTCCTCTTCCGCGCATTGAGGAGTCGCTCGATTTCTTGACGGGGGCCGGGTGGTTTTCCACTATGGATCTGGCTAGTGGTTATAACCAAGTCCCTGTCCTCGAAAAGGATAGAGCTAAGACGGCATTTTGTACTCCCTTCGGCCTGTTTGAGTTCAATCGTATGCCTTTCGGGCTGTGTAATGCTCCAAGCACATTTCAGCGCCTGATGGAACGATTGTTCGGGGATCAACAGGGTAGCTCACTATTGTTGTATTTAGATGACATTGTGGTGTTCTCCTCTTCCGTTTCGCAGCACTTGGAGCGGTTGGAGGTCGTGCTTGGTCGCTTGGAGCATGAGGGCTTGAAGGCTAAATTGGCGAAGTGTGCGTTTTTCCAGAAAGAGGTAAAGTATCTAGGACATGTTATTTCTGCGCAGGGCGTATCCACTGACCCAGGTAAGATCGAGGCAGTTTCACAGTGGCGCTGTCCCACCAGTGCGTCTGAGCTACGCTCGTTTCTGGGGTTCGCCAGCTACTATCGGCGTTTTGTGCAAGGCTTCGCAAAGTTGGCAGCTCCCTTGCATCGGGTGGTGGCGGAGTGTGCCGCTGTTAGACCCCGAGTACGGGTTGGTAGGAGTTTTTCTGACGTTTGGTCGGAGCAGTGTCAGCAGAGCTTCGAGGAGTTAAAGGTCAGGCTTACCACAGCCCCAGTGCTGGCCTATGCTGATTTCTCCCTCCCATTCATTCTAGAGGTGGATGCAAGCCACGGTGGTTTGGGGGCAGTCCTTTCCCAGGAGCAGGGTGGGAAAGTGCGGCCTATCGCGTACGCTAGCCGGAGTCTTAGGCCCACTGAGCGCAATATGGTTAACTATAGCTCCATGAAGTTGGAGTTTTTGGCGCTCAAGTGGGCCATGGCGGAAAAATTTCGGGAGTATCTGTTGGGGCATAAGTGTATTGTTTATACTGACAATAATCCCCTTAGCCATTTGACTACAGCTAAACTGGCTGCCACCGAACAACGTTGGGCGGCCCAGCTTGCAGCCTTTGATTTCTCCATCAAGTACCGATCCGGTAGGAGTAATAGAAATGCGGATGCCCTTTCCAGGCAGGACCCTGCTGGTCAGGACGAAGTACGTGCACTGCTGCCGGGAGTTGAGGTACCGGTTAGCGTCAAGCAGGTGTTTGCGGCAGGGTTGCGTCCATCGGCGACCCAGGCGGTGGTCTCTGTGCTGCCCGGTTTTGGGGGTGACCTGGGTTTGTGTCAGCAGGACGACCCGGTTATTGGCCCGGTGTTGAGGTTTTGGCGACAAGGGGCTCTCCCGTCTTCGGTCGAGCGTAGACAGATGTCTAAAGCTGCCCTGGTGTTGCTTCGCCAGTGGGGTCGATTGGTGGACAAGGAGGGCATGCTGCATCGCCGTGTCTGTCGGCCAGATGGAGGTGAGGAAAGTTTGCAGCTGGTCCTTCCGTCTGCTTTGCAGGGGGAGGTTTTGGCTAGGGTTCATGAAGGGCATGGGCACCAGGGCATTGACCGCACAACTGAGCTGGTCCGTCAACGCTGTTATTGGCCAGGCCTGACAGCTGATGTGGCTCAGTGGTGCCGTAGGTGTGAGCGATGCCAGGCGGCCAAGGATACACAGCTGGCGCCTCAGAGTTTTATGGGCCATTTGTTGGCAGAGAGACCAAATGAGATCTTGGCCATTGACTTTACGTTGCTCGAACCCTCGCGTTCAGGAGTCGAGAACGTATTGGTAATGACTGATGTGTTCACCAAATTCACGCAGGCGATCCCTACTCGGAACCAGAGGGCCGAAACCGTGGCTCAGGTGTTGGTGTCCGAGTGGTTTTGCAAGTTCGGTGTTCCTGCTCGCATCCACTCGGACCAGGGCCGCAGTTTTGAGTCGTCCCTCATACAGCAGCTGTGTAGCTTGTACCAGGTGGAAAAGTCTCGCACCACCCCATGGCATCCTGCAGGTAATGGGCAGTGTGAGCGGTTTAATCGGACGCTGCATAATCTGTTGCGCACTCTGCCCAGTTCGCGGAAGGATGAGTGGGTTTCTGCACTCCCCCAGTTACTCTATTGTTATAACACGACTCCCCATCAGGTGACGGGGGAGTCTCCATACTTTCTGATGTTTGGGCAAGAACCACGACTGCCTGTCGATTTTCTGTTGGGTCGTGGCCAGGAGAAAGGTCCTGGTAGTGTTAATAACTGGGTGCTAGAGCATCAGACGAGGTTGCAGGTGGCTTTCGAAGGGGCTCGGGAACAGCTACAGTTAGCTGCTGAACGCCGTAAGGAAAGGTACGACTCTCGTGTCCGGGATGTACCCTTGGGTGTAGGCCAGCTAGTTTATCTTCGTAACTATGGTCTCAAGGGTCGTCACAAGATTCAGGACTGCTGGAGCTCAGTGGTGTACCAGGTGGTAAAGGCACCTGGGATAGGAGGTTCGGTTTACGCCATTGCACCAGTAAATGATGTGAATCGGGTCAAGCATGTTCATCGCTCGTTGCTAAAGGCAAGAATAGGGGTGGGAGTTTCAGTATCTTCTCCGGAGGGTACGTCATCAGTCATCGACGAGCCGTTGCCTGAGGAGCCTTCCTCCTTTGAGGAGGTTGACCTGGTTCGGGTGGTACCGGAGACTCAGCCCACTGCTATCGAGCTACAGAGTCAGGACCGGGTTTTAGCCGGCCCCAGTTCATTGGCAGTGGGGGTAGGTGCTGACGTTGAGGATCTGACGAGTTCTGAACCGTTAGGGCAGGGCGTTGTAAGTCCATCACCTGTGGTCAATCCTGGTTCCGCAGGTCCCCCTTGTGGTGATGGGGCAGTGAGACGCACAGGGCGATCTACTGCCGGCCATCATTCTAATCCCTACCATCTTCCTCAGGCCGTAACGAGTGTGGTAAGTGTCGAGGCTGTTAATGCCTCGTTTAACCCTACGTCTGCATTGTTCCGGCCTTGGGTTTAGGTCAATTGGGCAATCGTCGGGCCGACGATTCAAGAGCTAAGGATAGATTGTGGCAATGTGGGCAGTGGAGTTTTTCCATTGGTTCACAGGCAGGTGATTAGTGATTAATGGTAGCCTATCAGAATGGTCCCCAATGGTATTTAAGGCTGGTTTTTGTCCTACCTGGCACACGTCACGATCGAGACCGCTTTCACGGTGTGTGTATGGACCGAAGGTGTGGGTAAGTGTTGTTTGTAGCTAGGTGGCTAATGAGGAGGTGGGCACCTACCTTTTTAATGTGAGGGTTTATTGTTCCATTAGTGTCTGTGGGAGAATTGCCATCTGGTTGAGCTTCTCCATTAGAGTGTCCATTGGATAATTGTCATTCGGCCGAGTCAGACTGTCCACTTGTTGTCAGGTAGGTACATGCTCCTTACGTGCTGTATGTTCTGACGTTGGGTGGCGCTAATCGGTATTTGTTTACCCTTTGGCCACAGTTTCTTTTTTGTGCCGGTGTTAGCCTGCAGAGCTCGCTGCGAACTGTGGGTGGCAGTACAACTCACGTGGTACAACGGGTCATCCGGGTAAGTGAGTTTCACTTTCTCTGGCTTATAACAAGAAATGTGGGGTAGTTATATCTCTTTTCTTTTAGTAAGCTACGGACATTTGACGGAGTGTTGATGCGTTTGGTGAGGGCGAAAGTATTGGCTTTCCGCCTCGACTGAAGACGGCGCCGCTGTCTCTTCTCTTCTTTTCTCTGACTCTTCTTCGTCTCTTTTTGGTCCTGTCTCCGGGGTCTTTTCTTCGGTGGTTTTGTGGAGTGTGTTTTTGTTATTTTATTCGCCGTAATAGCAGCAATGGCTCAGGGTTGCCCTCTTGTGGTTTGAAGGCCGTATTGAGCTCCTGTTCCCGGCTTTCATGCAGTTAGGGTGGAGAAAGTAATATAGCGTAGGGAGAACTCTGAACTTCGTATAGTGTTCCATTGAGCTGGTGAATTGTATTATTGTTTTCTTTTTCTTGTTGTATTGTCTGTTTAACTGTAATGGTTGTTTTTGTTTTCTGTCTTTTGTTTCTTTTTGTTGTTTAAAAAAAGCCATGAGAATGTGGTTCTCTTTATGTCTTTTTGTGGTTTATGTTTTATAGTTTTGTTTGTTTATTTTGAGTACGGTTGGGCTGGGGAAGGCTAGTGTTAGAACACTGTGAGGTAGTATAATTGTCTGGAGTGCAGCATAGCTGGTGTTCACGTTTCTTCCCTGTGGGTGAAGGTGTGGATGTGTGTGTTTATGTGTGACGTGCACCCGTAAGGCCGGGACCTCTTTAGTCGGCCTTTGCCGCCCAGAAGCCGGTGCTAAAAATTGTATTTTTTTTATTGTTTGTGTTATTTCATTTTACTCCTTTGTATGTGTACACAGATTGCCGTGTTCCCTGTTTTATGGTGTGACGAGTATTTGACATTTGCATTGCATGTCATGGATTGTTATTTTAAACTATTTTAAGAATACATTATAATAAAGTTTGTACATTTGTACCTTTTGTCTCTCATTCATTAGCCTAATGAACCTTAGTTATTTCCCCGGTTAACCTCGGGGTGGCGTAATCGAGTAAATTCATTTGCCCTACCACGGCGTCGCCACATTTTTGGCGTAATCGGCAGGATAGGCTGTTTTTGTTCTTGAGAGACTGGGGTACAGATGTACATATATCTTGTTGGTTGATCTGTGTACTCTATTTTGGTTGGTTGGTTTCTTTTTTTTTTTCTCTCGTTTTGTCAGTGTTTTTGTTTTAGGGAGACGTTGAGTTGGAGAAGAGACAGCGGCGACGTCCGGTGTGCCTCCATTGTGTTTCAGGTATGGAGGAGGAATTGCGTGAGTTGAGAGAGATGGTAGCTCAGTTACGAGCAGATAATGAGCGGTTGCGGCAAGACCAATCGTCCGCCCAGCCGGGTCCCAGTGGGCCATCTGTTACTGATGAACCTCTTCTCCCCACATTGCAGTCAGGTGCGGAGCGTGCTGTCCTGCCAGAAAGGTATGTTTTGGTACCTCGAGATCGCAGATGTGCAAAATTTAGTGGCAGGTCCGGTGTAGCCATTGAGGAATGGATTGAGGAAGCCCAGGCTTGTATGCAGTCTCGTCATATGTCAGCCGCTGATAAGGCTTTCTTCCTCTTTGATCATTTGGAGGGAGAGGCCAGAGAGGAGATTCGCTATCGTTCTGTGGATGAACGTAATGATCCAACAACAATCATTTCTGTGTTAAGGGAGTTGTACGGTTGCTCACAGTCGTATGTTTCTTTGCAGGAAGCTTTCTTCTCCAGGAAACAGCGGGAGGGAGAGTCTTTGTTGGAGTTTTCCCTTGCTTTAATTGGTCTCCTGGAGCAAGTAAAGCAAAAGTCGCCTTACGCCATGCCAAATTTTCAAGTGTTGTTGCGTGACCAGTTTATTGAGCACGTTATTGATAACGCCCTTCGGCGAGAGCTTAAACAGCTGGTACGAAGTCAACCCGCTCTGACCATGTTAGACGTACGAGGTGAAGCACTCCGATGGGAACGAGAAGGTATGCCAGGGAGTTCGAGGGGTCGTAGTCACTCACTTCCCTCTGCTTATGGTATTCAGTATGGGGTACGGGGTGAGTCTCGTGGGAACCCCGCACAGTCTTGGCGGGAGTCTGAGTTGGGTGAGGTTAAAGAAATGTTGCGGTTGCAGCAGGAACAGATAAGTAAGTTAACTCAAAGTATCGCCCGCTTGCAGACTCCCCAGTCCAGTAGTCAATTTTCTCGTCGTAGCCAGATGGTGTGCCGAAGATGTCAGAAACTGGGGCACTTTGCTCGAGAGTGCGATGGGGAGCGTGTGCCTACTCGTGTTCCATCGATTGCTATGACGCGAACTAATAGTGTTCAGTCTGACTCATCTGCGCCGTTGGGAAACTAGTCCCCACCCCGTTGCAGAGTCAAAGCGCGGTTGGGGAGGGGAATGGCTCGGGTACTGCTTTTTCTCACTTAATGTCATCTTGCCCTCATCTTCTTGTCCACATTGGTAAGGTCCAAGTGCCTTGTTTGGTTGACACTGGGTCGATGGTGTCCACCATTACTGAAAGTTGCTTCCAAACGCACTTTCAGTCCTGGGGTGTAGATCGTTTAAAGGCATGCCATTGGCTCCAGCTCCGTGCGGCCAATGGGTTGTCGATTCCGTACATTGGCTACATGGAGTTGGACATTGAAATGTGTAATCGATTGATCCCTAAGTGCGGGATTTTGGTGGTTAGGGATCCCCCTGGGGGTATCAATACTGGAGTTCCTGGGGTGTTGGGGATGAATGTCCTTAGCCGATGCTACCAGGAGCTTTTCGGTCAGTATGGCCCTGGCTTGTTTGAGTGTCCTTCCTTAGTGCAGGCCCCAAAGTGTGTTTTACAGGCGTTACAACACTGTCACTTAACGGAGGATCAGTCCTTAGTACTACACCCGGGGAAGGCCAGATTGCGGGGTCATGAGTCGTGTCGTGTTCCAGGTGGGATGTTAAAACTTGTACCAGCCACATGCTCTGAACAGTATGCCGAAGGGACTGTTTTGTTTGAGCCTCCGGTATCCGGGTTGCCAGCGGGACTGCTGGCTTCGCCTGCGCTTGTCAGAGTCGTCCGTGGTACAGTCTATTTGCCTGTGGTGAATGTGGGGACCATGGATGTAATGCTGTATGCTGGAACAATGTTAGGAACACTTAATAGCGTTCAGGTGGTAAGTCTGCCGGCAGGAGTAACTGAGGATGAGTCAGTGACTGTGCTGATGCATTCGCAAGTCGTGGAGACAGTTGCTCCAATAAAAGACCAAATTGAAGCCGTTGATCTGTCTGTCTTGTCACAGGGGGATCAAGTTGAGGTTAGAACGTTGTTGAGGCGATATCAGTCGGTGTTTTCAGCCCATGAGGGTGATCTGGGTTGCACCGATGTGATTTCGCACGAGAATCCGTTGTTGGATGTAGTGCCTGTTCGTCAGCGCTATAGGCGAATCCCGCCGTCGGAATATGAGGTAGTTAAGGCACATATCAATCAGCTCCTGGAGGCTAACGTTATTAGGGAGAGTTGCAGTCCCTATGCGTCGCCTATAGTGCTTGTCCGGAAAAAGGACGGGAGCCTGCGTATGTGTGTTGACTACCGTCAATTAAACGCAAAGACGAGGAAGGATGCTTTTCCTCTTCCGCGCATTGAGGAGTCGCTCGATTTCTTGACGGGGGCCGGGTGGTTTTCCACTATGGATCTGGCTAGTGGTTATAACCAAGTCCCTGTCCTCGAAAAGGATAGAGCTAAGACGGCATTTTGTACTCCCTTCGGCCTGTTTGAGTTCAATCGTATGCCTTTCGGGCTGTGTAATGCTCCAAGCACATTTCAGCGCCTGATGGAACGATTGTTCGGGGATCAACAGGGTAGCTCACTATTGTTGTATTTAGATGACATTGTGGTGTTCTCCTCTTCCGTTTCGCAGCACTTGGAGCGGTTGGAGGTCGTGCTTGGTCGCTTGGAGCATGAGGGCTTGAAGGCTAAATTGGCGAAGTGTGCGTTTTTCCAGAAAGAGGTAAAGTATCTAGGACATGTTATTTCTGCGCAGGGCGTATCCACTGACCCAGGTAAGATCGAGGCAGTTTCACAGTGGCGCTGTCCCACCAGTGTGTCTGAGCTACGCTCGTTTCTGGGGTTCGCCAGCTACTATCGGCGTTTTGTGCAAGGCTTCGCAAAGTTGGCAGCTCCCTTGCATCGGGTGGTGGCGGAGTGTGCCGCTGTTAGACCCCGAGTACGGGTTGGTAGGAGTTTTTCTGACGTTTGGTCGGAGCAGTGTCAGCAGAGCTTCGAGGAGTTAAAGGTCAGGCTTACCACAGCCCCAGTGCTGGCCTATGCTGATTTCTCCCTCCCATTCATTCTAGAGGTGGATGCAAGCCACGGTGGTTTGGGGGCAGTCCTTTCCCAGGAGCAGGGTGGGAAAGTGCGGCCTATCGCGTACGCTAGCCGGAGTCTTAGGCCCACTGAGCGCAATATGGTTAACTATAGCTCCATGAAGTTGGAGTTTTTGGCGCTCAAGTGGGCCATGGCGGAAAAATTTCGGGAGTATCTGTTGGGGCATAAGTGTATTGTTTATACTGACAATAATCCCCTTAGCCATTTGACTACAGCTAAACTGGCTGCCACCGAACAACGTTGGGCGGCCCAGCTTGCAGCCTTTGATTTCTCCATCAAGTACCGATCCGGTAGGAGTAATAGAAATGCGGATGCCCTTTCCAGGCAGGACCCTGCTGGTCAGGACGAAGTACGTGCACTGCTGCCGGGAGTTGAGGTACCGGTTAGCGTCAAGCAGGTGTTTGCGGCAGGGTTGCGTCCATCGGCGACCCAGGCGGTGGTCTCTGTGCTGCCCGGTTTTGGGGGTGACCTGGGTTTGTGTCAGCAGGACGACCCGGTTATTGGCCCGGTGTTGAGGTTTTGGCGACAAGGGGCTCTCCCGTCTTCGGTCGAGCGTAGACAGATGTCTAAAGCTGCCCTGGTGTTGCTTCGCCAGTGGGGTCGATTGGTGGACAAGGAGGGCGTGCTGCATCGCCGTGTCTGTCGGCCAGATGGAGGTGAGGAAAGTTTGCAGCTGGTCCTTCCGTCTGCTTTGCAGGGGGAGGTTTTGGCTAGGGTTCATGAAGGGCATGGGCACCAGGGCATTGACCGCACAACTGAGCTGGTCCGTCAACGCTGTTATTGGCCAGGCCTGACAGCTGATGTGGCTCAGTGGTGCCGTAGGTGTGAGCGATGCCAGGCGGCCAAGGATACACAGCTGGCGCCTCAGAGTTTTATGGGCCATTTGTTGGCAGAGAGACCAAATGAGATCTTGGCCATTGACTTTACGTTGCTCGAACCCTCGCGTTCAGGAGTCGAGAACGTATTGGTAATGACTGATGTGTTCACCAAATTCACGCAGGCGATCCCTACTCGGAACCAGAGGGCCGAAACCGTGGCTCAGGTGTTGGTGTCCGAGTGGTTTTGCAAGTTCGGTGTTCCTGCTCGCATCCACTCGGACCAGGGCCGCAGTTTTGAGTCGTCCCTCATACAGCAGCTGTGTAGCTTGTACCAGGTGGAAAAGTCTCGCACCACCCCATGGCATCCTGCAGGTAATGGGCAGTGTGAGCGGTTTAATCGGACGCTGCATAATCTGTTGCGCACTCTGCCCAGTTCGCGGAAGGATGAGTGGGTTTCTGCACTCCCCCAGTTACTCTATTGTTATAACACGACTCCCCATCAGGTGACGGGGGAGTCTCCATACTTTCTGATGTTTGGGCAAGAACCACGACTGCCTGTCGATTTTCTGTTGGGTCGTGGCCAGGAGAAAGGTCCTGGTAGTGTTAATAACTGGGTGCTAGAGCATCAGACGAGGTTGCAGGTGGCTTTCGAAGGGGCTCGGGAACAGCTACAGTTAGCTGCTGAACGCCGTAAGGAAAGGTACGACTCTCGTGTCCGGGATGTACCCTTGGGTGTAGGCCAGCTAGTTTATCTTCGTAACTATGGTCTCAAGGGTCGTCACAAGATTCAGGACTGCTGGAGCTCAGTGGTGTACCAGGTGGTAAAGGCACCTGGGATAGGAGGTTCGGTTTACGCCATTGCACCAGTAAATGATGTGAATCGGGTCAAGCATGTTCATCGCTCGTTGCTAAAGGCAAGAATAGGGGTGGGAGTTTCAGTATCTTCTCCGGAGGGTACGTCATCAGTCATCGACGAGCCGTTGCCTGAGGAGCCTTCCTCCTTTGAGGAGGTTGACCTGGTTCGGGTGGTACCGGAGACTCAGCCCACTGCTATCGAGCTACAGAGTCAGGACCGGGTTTTAGCCGGCCCCAGTTCATTGGCAGTGGGGGTAGGTGCTGACGTTGAGGATCTGACGAGTTCTGAACCGTTAGGGCAGGGCGTTGTGAGTCCATCACCTGTGGTCAATCCTGGTTCCGCAGGTCCCCCTTGTGGTGATGGGGCAGTGAGACGCACAGGGCGATCTACTGCCGGCCATCATTCTAATCCCTACCATCTTCCTCAGGCCGTAACGAGTGTGGTAAGTGTCGAGGCTGTTAATGCCTCGTTTAACCCTACGTCTGCATTGTTCCGGCCTTGGGTTTAGGTCAATTGGGCAATCGTCGGGCCGACGATTCAAGAGCTAAGGATATATTGTGGCAATGTGGGCAGTGGAGTTTTTCCATTGGTTCACAGGCAGGTGATTAGTGATTAATGGTAGCCTATCAGAATGGTCCCCAATGGTATTTAAGGCTGGTTTTTGTCCTACCTGGCACACGTCACGATCGAGACCGCTTTCACGGTGTGTGTATGGACCGAAGGTGTGGGTAAGTGTTGTTTGTAGCTAGGTGGCTAATGAAGAGGTGGGCACCTACCTTTTTAATGTGAGGGTTTATTGTTCCATTAGTGTCTGTGGGAGAATTGCCATCTGGTTGAGCTTCTCCATTAGAGTGTCCATTGGATAATTGTCATTCGGCCGAGTCAGACTGTCCACTTGTTGTCAGGTAGGTACATGCTCCTTACGTGCTGTATGTTCTGACGTTGGGTGGCGCTAATCGGTATTTGTTTACCCTTTGGCCACAGTTTCTTTTTTGTGCCGGTGTTAGCCTGCAGAGCTCGCTGCGAACTGTGGGTGGCAGTACAACTCACGTGGTACAACGGGTCGTCCGGGTAAGTGAGTTTCACTTTCTCTGGCTTATAACAAGAAATGTGGGGTAGTTATATCTCTTTTCTTTTAGTAAGCTACGGACATTTGACGGAGTGTTGATGCGTCTGGTGAGGGCGAAAGTATTGGCTTTCCGCCTCGACTGAAGACGGCGCCGCTGTCTCTTCTCTTCTTTTCTCTGACTCTTCTTCGTCTCTTTTTGGTCCTGTCTCCGGGGTCTTTTCTTCGGTGGTTTTGTGGAGTGTGTTTTTGTTATTTTATTCGCCGTAATAGCAGCAATGGCTCAGGGTTGCCCTCTTGTGGTTTGAAGGCCGTATTGAGCTCCTGTTCCCGGCTTTCATGCAGTTAGGGTGGAGAAAGTAATATAGCGTAGGGAGAACTCTGAACTTCGTATAGTGTTCCATTGAGCTGGTGAATTGTATTATTGATTTCTTTTTCTTGTTGTATTGTCTGTTTAACTGTAATGGTTGTTTTTGTTTTCTGTCTTTTGTTTCTTTTTGTTGTTTAAAAAAAGCCATGAGAATGTGGTTCTCTTTATGTCTTTTTGTGGTTTATGTTTTATAGTTTTGTTTGTTTATTTTGAGTACGGTTGGGCTGGGGAAGGCTAGTGTTAGAACACTGTGAGGTAGTATAATTGTCTGGAGTGCAGCATAGCTGGTGTTCACGTTTCTTCCCTGTGGGTGAAGGTGTGGATGTGTGTGTTTATGTGTGACGTGCACCCGTAAGGCCGGGACCTCTTTAGTCGGCCTTTGCCGCCCAGAAGCCGGTGCTAAAAATTGTATTTTTTTATTGTTTGTGTTATTTCATTTTACTCCTTTGTATGTGTACACAGATTGCCGTGTTCCCTGTTTTATGGTGTGACGAGTATTTGACATTTGCATTGCATGTCATGGATTGTTATTTTAAACTATTTTAAGAATACATTATAATAAAGTTTGTACATTTGTACCTTTTGTCTCTCATTCATTAGCCTAATGAACCTTAGTTATTTCCCCGGTTAACCTCGGGGTGGCGTAATCGAGTAAATTCATTTGCCCTACCACGGCGTTGCCACATTTATATACCCCGCAAAGCATGACGGTCGTCAGCCGCTGGCCCGCCCACGCCACACTGCCCCCACCCAAGCTGTGACCGTCCCCGGTCACCATGACTCTCAGTCTTGGAGGCGTGAAGGCGGTCGGCGTTCACGGGGTCCTGTTGTAGTGCACATTGTCCCGGAGGCGGTCCGGCCTCTGCAGAGTTCGATGTCTCGCCGGCGTGCGGCTGGTAAGGCGCAAGCCGGTCTCGGTGGAGCAACACTCGCGCCCGCCCCGCCAACCGCACCCGGTAGATGAACTCGGCGAGCTGAGCGATTACCGTACAGGGGCCCACCCAGTGAGACATGAGCTTGGGTGAACGCCCTCTCTTCCTTCCGGAACACACCCACACCTGCTCACCAGCAGCAAAGCCTCGTCCCTGGCTGTGAGTGTCCACGCCCACACGCTCCACAGGTGCCCCCACCCGAAAGTCCTGCAGCGGTGCCCGCAAGCGTTGGGTGGAGCCCTTCTTTGCCGTGTAGTGGACAAAGCGTTCACTGACCAGCGGCGGCGCAGGTGAAACGACTGCGGGCGATGCTCTCGGCGAGGGAGTAACTCGGCACACGCGCTCTTTACCTCGCTCGCAGTACCGACGACGCGCTTTGCTGCCCGGAGGTTCACCTGGCACGACCACCGGCGCTCGTCCGACGGCTGCTGGGGTAAGCTGTCCCTCAGTCCTAGGAACGTTGCCTCGGCATCGCCGCGAAACCCCAGAGACTTTTCCGTTGTCTAGCCGTGACGGGTAGCCCTGTCGCCGGCTAGAATGACCTATTCAATTCAATTCAATTCAGTTTTATTTGTATAGCGCTTTTAACAATTGACATTGTCTCAAAACAGCTTTACACAATCAAAAGAATTATTTAAGTTTGTATGGAATGTGAATGTGTATGAATCAAAATGTTCAGATAGTCCCTGGTGAGCAAGCCGAGGGCGACAGTGGCAAGGAAAAACTCCCTGAGATGGTAATAGGAAGAAACCTTGAGAGGAACCAGACTCGACAGGGAACCCATCCTCATCTGGGTGAAACAGATAGCAGGAAATGATCTACATTTATACTGTGTTAAGTGTTAGGTTCAGCTATAATAGTTGATGTTAATTGATGTTATAATAGTTGATGTAAAATGGAGTCCAGTAATTATTCGAGACTCAGATAGACTTGTAGAAAGTTCCAGTCCTGAACTATCGAATTGTCAAGTCCTCAGAGAAACAGCTGACAACACCAGTCGAGGCCAGAACCATCTTCTAACTAGATAGAATCATCTACCGAGTGCCCCCGAGCTGCGGGCGATCGCTCGGCTCTTTCGCCGTGATGCACCGCAGTTGTGGGTTCAGCGCGCTGTGCTGCGCGTAGCACCTCGGTGAGGGAAGCTGGTGCTGCTAACCTGATGTGCTCATGGAGCCGTGGCGGTCGGAGCCCTCGAAGAAAAGCGCGATACGCTAGCTCTTCCTGTCGATTCGGCTCGCACTCTGGATAGCCCCGGCTGCTTTACGCGGACCGCCAGCTCCTCGCACGCTGCTTCTTGACGGTCACCGGCGCCGTACTTGAGGTGAAGCGACTCTCTGAGTTTTGCCCAGTCCTTCCGATCATCGGCCCGGAGGTCTTCCAGAGCCCGGAGCGCGGCGCCCTTCAGTGAGAGTGCAACCCTTACGCCGTTTCCGCCGGAGACCAGCCTGCGAAGTCGGCGGCTAGCTCCACTTGAGCGAAGAACGCGTAGGGCTCGACGGCGCCGTTGTAGGAAGGAAGGCGCAGCTGCAGCGCACATCGCCGGCACGGAGCTGTAGCTTGCTCCGACACTTGCACAGCGTCAACGTTGGGCTCCGCTCCGAGATCCAGTGCCAGGATCCTCATCTTGCCACTCCACTTTCGTCGTGCCGCTTTGCTGGCACTGGTTCCGTCTGGGAGATGCTGCTTCCGGAGTCGTGCTGCAACTCGGCGGCCCTCCTGAATCTTTCGCAGGTCCTCCGCCGTTCGCTCCAACTCGAAAACCTCCATCCCACTTCTGACACCAATGTAGCATTTTTCGACGCTAGCAGGGATCTTGGAGGACGAGTGAGCTTACTTGCTCCCCAATGCAAATGGCTGGGGAGTAGTTTATTACTCTCAGCACAAGCACACATACACAGGTCCAGCACACACACATACACGCACCCAACTTGGCCGAAGCCACTAACCTAAACACCCTTCTCTCTCATGGTAGAGACAGAGAAAACCCCCGCAAAGCATGACGGTCGTCAGCCGCCGGCCCGCCCACGCCACAATATATATATATATATATATATATATATATATATATATATATATATATATATATATATATATATATATATATATAAAGTAGTGCATAATGACATATTTCCATTTGATTTTTAAAGTGTACAATCAATCTGGGCCAGCACAATTTCACTTTTACTATATAGTTGGATACCTGCTGTGTTTTTTATAGTTTATATTTGCCTGGCCAGAATGGTTTAAGCCACCAAAATAACGTTTTATTGATAAATTGCGCAGCTTTCGCCATCGTGAACACTCCCTTTAGTAACGAGGCGAATAAGGAGTTACAGTAACTTCAGCCGCGGAATCAGAGGCTGCGCAATAAGAAGCCAAACAAATCGGAAACTGCGAATAAGGAGATAACTTCAACCTCGTACTAAATTGCAGTTCAGAAATATTTTCAAGCGTTAAAAATACAATCTTCATTATTTTTCAATCTTACAAATTCAGGTCGACAAAATTCAGGTAATAAAATTCAGGTCGCTAAAATGTTGGTTTTTCACATCCGGGATATCACAGGAAGAGTAGTGGAGTGCCGCGTGCTGCTGTCCGTGCCGCAGTGTACTTTAAAGTGTGCTTCCTGCTCCCTGTGCAGTCTACGTCCCAGAAACTACTTACCGATCGGAACGCAGCACTCTTAACTAACAGGCTGGGTTGCCAGTTGCACAATATACGGTTAAAATCACCTCTGTGCCGTAAACACTATATTCAAAGCAAAGCCGGCGCTGTTTCATTCACACGCGAGAGCGATGGGTTTCCCGCCCTGCGCTCGGTAATGTTACAGCCTGTGGAAAAATTCTGTAAAGCAGCAGAAACAAATTTAGGAAGCAGTCAAACAGCATGGGCTCAGTGAGTGATACCAGAGTAACTGCAGACGAAAAGAAACTGATGGGGACAATTCAAGACAAAGAATAAAGAAAGACAGACAGACAGATGCAGTGACACCTGACTTTCTTACAAATAACGCACATTTCACTCAAAATATTATAAACACAGACCAATAATTTGCACTGGGGCGCATGTTTCACTTAACATTAGGGGGGACAATTAATATAAAAATTTCTCATGAGCAATTTTTGAAGGGGACACAAATAATACAGTCAAATTATACTTATAAAGATATGTCCCCACAGTGAAAAACTTTGCTTCTATCATTATTATTGTAGCATTGAGACTGCGCCATTATGGTTATTTTCAAAGTTTTTCTCAGGTTCAATGACAAAGCAGATTTTTCTTTAAAACTATTTATTGCATTGTTTATGTTGTTTACAGTCAAGCCATAAACATACAATAAAATTTAAACAAGACTGTTATTGTGAAAAAGATATATAAAATAAGTAATGTTTTGTAACAAAATCAATTCTTAAATAATCAATTTACAGTAACTGCTCTATGTATAGAAAAAATAAACACACTTACCTGTCACTGTACATCTGATTGACCCTGGTCTACCTGTCCCTCAATAATTTCTGTCTCCTTTGCCTGTGATTGATATTGTGACATTAGTATTGTCATAAGCACCCATTCTTAAAGCCAAATTGCCTTAATATGTGAACTTGTTGTACTTGGTGTTTAGATGCACTGAAAAATTATCTTATGTCCATTTTTCTTTTCTCTGTTATTTTATCTATGACACTGCAAGGCAAGTTTATTTATACTGTAGCACATTTCATACACAATGGTAATTCAAATTGCTTTACATAAAGAAAGTAAAACTATCATAAAAATAATCACAACAATAAAAACAAGGAATTAAAAAAAAGGTTTAAAATTGTATTTAAAATTAATTAAGACACTTAGAACAGAATGGATATTGATTATAAAATACAGTGGTGTCAGTTCGGACTAGGCATAGTGCTCATTTAGTAAATGCACAGCTAAACAATATGTTAATTGTGGCCGTTAATGTTAAGTTATGCCAAGCCGTCACAAATAAAACACTGCATGGGAAACGGCCTTTGTCGAGTTAGTTGCAGTGCACTATGCAACAAGCTATTGTAAACAAGCTAACGTTAACTAGATAAGTAATAATTTAATCGCTAATATAGCAGATTCATGGAAAATTACATCGGTAATCAGCATTTTTGCTGCAACTAATTTATGAATGAGTCTGGATCAACTACATTAAAGAGAATCGCTTTGTTTAAAGTGAATAACATACCCTACTTACTGGAGTACAATAGTGATGGGTCGTTCATGAATGATTCGTTCTTTTTTTGAACGAATATTTAACATGACTCAGATGAATGAGTCGTCTCGGAGAGTGATTCGTTCATTTTCTATTGGGCGCGCATGCGCAAAGCATCGCAAAACCTCCGTATGTTATATACAGGAAACAGTATTGAACGATTCTCAGCAATACGTTTTCAAGTCTCGAGTACTTCGTTCTTTTAACATGTGACTCCCATAGACGCTATGCAGTGCAGTACACAGGAAATCGTATTGAACGATTGTGTTAGTGGGTCTTTGACTCTCGAGTTGTTCGTTCTTTTGTCACACGTGACTCCCATAGACGCTATGCGGTGCAATAGATTCAAAAGAACGAACGACTCAGATTGGCGGTATAAGAGATGAGCTGCACATTCTTTAGTTACATTGTAATATTTTCATAACTGGAACTATAGCCACAATTTGTGTATGTAAACGTATTGGGGGTATTTTTTTTGAAAACGCAACATTTTAATTTATTTCTAATCAAATGACCGAATTGACTCAAAAAAAGATTTTTATGTCAGTGACACCTCTCTTTCTTACAAATAAACACATTTTATTCAAAATATTAAAAACACAGACCAATAATTTGCACTTTTTTCATTAATTTAATTGTGTGAAATGGCTAATAAAAATAGGTAATAAACGATTATGATGTGGAGGTGAATTGGTTTAGTCTTGACTTCTGGTCGTGAGTGACAGCGTTGGGGGAAATCTGTTGATTGTCGAACCGTCGATTACAAAGTAAACAGCGATGGAGAGAAAAAAGGCTGTCAGGTGCCCAATTTAGAAAAAGAAAAGAAAAGAAGATGAGGAGAAACGGGCAACAGACAAAGGTATTAAAGGTACAGTACCAACTTTTGGACTGCTCTCCAGGCAAACATTGGCCTGTTACCAGAGGTCTCAAGTAACGAAGTACAAATACTTCGTTACCTTACTTAAGTAGATATTTTGGGTATCTATACTTTACTGGAGTAAATATTTTTCAACCAAATTTTTACTTCTACTCCTTACATTTTAAAAATAGCCTCGTTACTCCTATTTTATTTCAGCTTGTCATTCAAAAAACAAACAAACAAACAAAAACATCCGGATAAATCGCGCCATCCAGATGGAGCGAATTTGATTGTGGTTGGATGAGAAGTATAAACATACCTGTTGGTTGGTACACGATCCATCGCACCTGCACATGACGTCACGTCACACACTCCAGCAAGGACGTTTGAATAAATTAGCATTTCCGGTTGATAAGGTTGTGATTAGTAGACAAAGATGTCCGAGATAGAGACTTAAGATTCGAGCGAAATGTCACAACCAAGCACCAGCAAGGAAGGTAACAGCACCAAGAAGGTAACAGGAATGATATTATATATATATATATATATATATATATATATATATATATATATATATATATATATATATTTTAAATTTTTTTTTAATATATATATATATATATTTTTTTTTTTTTTTTTTTTTTTTTTCATTAATCACTTGGATTAAACATTCATTCTGACAGCACTAACGTTTATTGTAGACAACCATACAAGGGTAATTGTTACTAAGCCTGCCCTGCGTGCACTAATTTTCTTGTATGTTGTCCTCACAGATTCCTGCAGCTAAGCTCGGATGTACATTTACATTCCAATAAAGGTTACTGAAGACACGCCTCTGAAGTTTGACTTTTTGCACCATTAAAATACTTATAGGCAACTAGTTATCATATCTTCTTCTCCATAAAACATGTTAATGCTCAGTAGTACACATATACAGTGGTGTGAAAAACTATTTGCCCCCTTCCTGATTTCTTATTCTTTTGCATGTTTGTCACACTTAAATGTTTCTGCTCATCAAAAACTGTTAACTATTAGTCAAAGATAACATACTTGAACACAAAATGCAGTTTTTAAATGAAGGTTTATGTTATTAAGGGAGAAAAAAAACTCCAAATCTACATGGCCCTGTGTGAAAAAGTGATTGCCCCCCTTGTTAAAAAATAACTTAACAGTGGTTTATCACACCTGAGTTCAATTTCTGTAGTCACCCCCAGGCCTGATTACTGCCACACCTGTTTCAATCAAGAAATCACTTAAATAGGAGCTACCTGACACAGAGAAGTAGACCAAAAGCGCCTCAAAAGCTAGACATCATGGCAAGATCCAAAGAAATTCAGGAACAAATGAGAACAAAAGTAATTGAGATCTATCAGTCTGGTAAAGGTTATAAAGCCATTTCCAAAGCTTTGGGACTCCAGCGAACCACAGTGAGAGCCATTATCCACAAATGGCAAAAACATGGAACAGTGGTGAACCTTCCCAGGAGTGGCCGGCCGACCAAAATTACCCCAAGAGCGCAGAGACAACTCATCCGAGAGGCCACAAAAGACCCCAGGACAACATCTAAAGAACTGCAGGCCTCACTTGCCTCAATTAAGGTCAGTGTTCACGACTCCACCATAAGAAAGAGACTAGGCAAAAACGGCCTGCATGGCAGATTTCCAAGGCGCAAACCACTTTTAAGCAAAAAGAACATTAAGGCTCGTCTCAATTTTGCTAAAAAACATCTCAATGATTGCCAAGACTTTTGGGAAAATACCTTGTGGACCGAGGAGACAAAAGTTTAACTTTTTGGAAGGTGCGTGTCTCGTTACATCTGGCGTAAAAGTAACACAGCATTTCAGAAAAAGAACATCATACCAACGGTAAAATATGGTGGTGGTAGTGTGATGGTCTGGGGTTGTTTTGCTGCTTTAGGACCTGGAAGGCGTGCTGTGATAGATGGAACCATGAATTCTACTGTCTACCAAAAAATCCTGAAGGAGAATGTCCGGCCATCTGTTCGTCAATTCAAGCTGAAGCGATCTTGGATGCTGCAGCAGGACAATGACCCAAAACACACCAGAAAATCCACCTCTGAATGGCTGAAGAAAAACAAAATGAAGACTTTGGAGTGGCCTAGTCAAAGTCCTGACCTGAATCCTATTGAGATGTTGTGGCATGATATTAAAAAGGCGGTTCATGCTAGAAAACCCTCAAATAAAGCTGAATTACAACAATTCTGCAAAGATGAGTGGGCCAAAATTCCTCCAGAGCCCTGTAAAAGACTCGTTGCAAGTTATCGCAAACGCTTGATTGCAGTTATTGCTGCTAAGGGTGGCCCAACCAGTTATTAGGTTCAGGGGGCAATTACTTTTTCACACAGGGCCATGTAGGTTTGGATTTTTTTCTCCCTAAATAATAAAACCCCTCATTTAAAAACTGCATTTTGTGTTTACTTGTGTTATCTTTGACTAATAGTTAAATTTGTTTGATGATCAGAAACATTTTGTGTGACAAACATGCAAAAGAATAAGAAATCAGGAGGGGGGCAAATAGTTTTTCACACCACTGTATGGTTCTTTAATGAGTTTGCATTGTACTAAAATGCATTATTTTTCAATTGCCATATACAGTATCGCAAATCACTATGGCCGTTAAAAAATACAACAAAACAACAACACATTTTTCTTTTCTTTTTTATGAGGTGTTAGTGTACAGTAGTATATAGGCTCGTGGCACAGCCTAAGCTTTTATCCTTAATGCTTCCCCCGCCTTCCTTACGTTACTTTTACTTTTATACTTTAAGTAGTTTGAAACCAGTACTTTTACACTTTTACTTGAATAAAAAGCTTGAGTTGATACTTCAACTTCTAAAGAAGTCTTTTTAAACCCTAGTATCTCTACTTCCACTCAAGTAATGCATGTGAATACTTTTGACACCACTGCCTGTTACAGAATGACATGAAGTATTACTACAATAAAACGTGTGGTGTGTACAAAATGTGAAGTTTTGTCTTAGTTTTTTTGGAGGGGGGAGGGGAGGGGGATGGGGGGTAGAGGAGGGTAGAGGGGTGGCTAGGGGCGCCGGGAGGGAGTCTCACCCGGGGAGCAATTCAGTGTAGCACCACAACTGCCTATGTTTCACTATCTTATGCTTGGATATAACCAAAATGATGGCTTTAAGTCACAGCATGCATGGTTAGGAGTGTTAATGTATCATGCTTTAAGTAATATTTTCATTAAATAGTACGAGGATCATCCTATGATTGAGATGAGCCATCTCACCAAGTTTATAAATACATGTACAAATGTGAAATAACTATGATACAAATATATTTCTGAACAACACATTTATGACCACTCCCTATTTGAGGAAAGTTAATTGCTTATTTATCTTTGCTTCCCTTTTTTTCTGGTGCTACCCTCTCCTAGGGTATTAAACAATATACTGTACTTGATAGATGAACACCCCTGCCTGCTTGACCATTATTTGCTAAAGAGCACTGCTAATTCCCTTCCAGAAAGCCTACATAATATAGACTCTCCAATAACATTTACTTCATGTCTGAAGCCCCATTTTTACCAAGGCACTTATCCGTCATGATATAATGCTGCACTCAAACTTTTATGTGTCTTTATATAACTGACCGTTGTTTTATTGTTATTTACTACTTAATTTTATTTATTAATGGCTTTTTTCCATTTTAGACTCAGACCTTGTGTGACTAGATGACGGCTATATGTAGGAATAAATTGTATTGTTATTATTATTATTATTATAAAAAAAATGCCTGCTATTCTCTAAACATCGTATAATTGTCAAGTTCTGGGAAACTGGGGGTAACCCTACATACTCTAGAACCACTTTGGAACAGAATACATGATGTTTTGATGTCAGTCCTGAGCCTTGGCTGAACGATGTTTCACGCGCAGCCAGGCATGAATGTAGAAAAGCGGAGAGAAAGTGGAAAAAGGACATGTTACAAGTGTCCTTTCAAATTTTAAAAGACAGTTGGTGAACCTATCAAAAAACTGTAAAAATTGAAAGAACTAAATATTTCTCTGATATTATTGTTTCCAATTGTAATAATCCCCATGTTTTGTTTACAACAATAAACACTGTGATTAATGCTCCACAAACAGCTTGCTTGGAAGCAAAAATGTTTGCACTTTTTTATAGATAAGGTATAAGCACTCATACACCTTTCTTTGCCTAAGCCATCAACCCCAACTACACCTCCTGCTGTATTTGACCAATTTGAGCCTGTTGGTCTGCCTCTGTTAAAAAAAACCTGTTGGTCATATGAAGCCCTCTGGTTCCTCTAATGATGTTCTTCCACCTCGTCTCTTTAAAGAGGTTTTTCCAACCATAGCTCTAGATGTACTCAATATTATTAACAGCAGTTTGATAAATGGTACTGTCCCAGATGGTTTTAAGCATGCCATGGTACAGCCATTGATTAAGAAGCCTGGCCTTGACATTTCTGTCCTCTCAAATTTTAGGCCAATCTCAAAACTTCCTTTTATTTCAAAGATTTGTGTTTTATTAAACTGATTTAAAACTTATATAATAAAACTTATTTTATTTGTGATGTAACCTATTCTTGTTAGACGGTGTACAGCACTTTGGCCGACCTTGTTGTTTTTTAAAGTGGTTTATAAATAAAGTTTAATTGATTGAAACTGAAAATGTTTTTTAGATTCTCTTGTCAGAAATAGCTACCTGTGTTAAAACTATAGAGATTACAACCTGACAACCTAATAAACAATGCGTCAGAAACGGTTACCTGTTCTGTTTTCGCGGTGTTACATCCATTCCAAAGTAGGTAGTACATTCTGACAAAACATAGGTAGGTATATGATTTTGCAACTGGTAGGAAATTCTTACAATTAGGAAAAAAAGATAGAAGTGATTCATTTTACTAAATTTTTTAAACATTTACTAGTATACTTATGCATCACTATGTACTGTAAGTGCTTACTTATATGCACATACTTGCAGTTATTAATATTTTAATTATTTTTAGATTTTAGACAAACAGTAAGAGATTTATGAAGTAATGCAGGCTCAATGGTTTTGAAGGATTTATTTTCTTCCTGTAGAATCAGGAATATCAAGAAGAAACAACAAAATCCAAGTGAATTTGGATTCAAAAACGAAAACTTTTCAGGGAAAAAGTGATGAGGCAGCAGTCTTAACAGGTTGCTAGGGGTTTCCTATGCGTCTTCTACATGTAAAGGTTGTAAAGTGGTGTATGTAAAGGTTGTTTGGTGGTGGTTGTTAGGGTGTTTGTCATGTTGCTAGCCAGGCAGGTGCCATGGTTAACCCAGGTGGGTTTCTAGATTTCGGCTAAATGGTTGTTGCTACATTTCAGGTACTTACTAGGGTGTCACTAAGGGGAGGCTGGTTGGTTGTTATTGTATCCAAGGTGGTTGCTAGAAAGCTGCTAGGTGGAATTTGCTACGTATTTGAGTTGATTTCTTGGCTGTTATGTCTTTGCAGTCGTGTTGCTATGCAGCTGCTCTGGGGTCCCCATTGGTTTGAGGGTGTTGCTATAATATTTCATATGGTTTCTAATGTAGTGGAGAATTTTTGGATAACGTTAGGTGGTTGTTCTGGTATCTTGTTGTTGGTGAGTTACTATGGGTTGATCAGCGGTTTCTAGGGTGTGGCTAGGTGCTTATGATGAGATTTCATGTGGTTCCTAATTGGTTGCCATTGCGTTCCAGGTAGTTGCTAGGCCGTTGCTGGACAGGTGTTGTGGTATTCCAGGTGGTTGCTAGGGCGTTGCTAAGTTGTTGACCACTGAGTAATAAGATGTAGTGTTTTCATACAACAGAGTAAGGAACTGATAATGAAACGTTAGGAAAATTAGATGTTTGCTCCACGGCGAATTGTAGATTCATTATAACCTGACCTTCTTATTGCAACATGTTTAAAAAAGCTCATTAGAGCAAGAATGGGATGATAGCTTTGCGCCCAGATGGATATGCTTTAAAAGTGCTTCTGTAATACTCGTGACAGAGGTGAGCAGCCAGAGCTTGGTTACAGAGCACGTAGAGCACCACCAGCCACCACGTGAAAGAGACACAGCCGCAGCACACGCTCAGGGCCATGTAGATCATCAGCTCAGCCAGGTAGTGAGGACATGACACCAGCTCAAACCAGCCTCCACGTGGCATCCTATGGGCGAGTGACTCTACCCGACCTGCAGGACGATAATGTGGACCTAGTGGTGAATAATGTCTATTTAAGGTTAATTATGATGATTATTATGAATACAGGGTGCTGTTCATTTCGCCAATGACATGCAGTGATCATTCATAGCACAGAACCCCAATGAATTCATGGAAACAATATAATACCAGTTATATACCAGTTCATCCTCATTAATCCTAAACCTGATCAGGAAGTCGTCAGTGGTTACCTGAGCTGTTGGTACGCAGGCTGGCTAGCAGTGAGAGTGAGCAGTGCTGAAGCCATGATGCCCAGAGGAACAGCAGAACTCCTGCTGTGTGCCATATCAACTGTGAGAAGCTCAGAACAGAGGATGCTGTGAGAAAGAGAGAGAGAAAACCACATATACACTAACTGGACACTTTATTAGGTATACCTGTTCAACTGCTTGTTATCGCAAATATGGCATCTGTTAGTGTGTCACAAATCTAGTCTATAAACTTTTTGACACCCCCTCGTATCATGTCTATAGAAATCTAACATCTCTAAGGAATGAATCTATGGCATGAACAATTGAAGCAGTTCTAAAAGAAAATGTCCTAGTAAGGTGTATTGGGTATGATGTGGCCAGTGACACACAGAAATCCAGGTTACCGGAGAACAAGTGAAAGATCACAGAGGCCAAACTAAGGTTTTTTTTTTTTCAAAATGCGATTCTCACCTTCTGTAGGTAGTGTGGCGTTTACAGACAGCACGGTCAACCCCAGTAGGATGTAATAACTCAGGCCAAATGCGTACTGAACAATGTTGATCATGCCATTAGAGAAAACACTAACGCAGAGACACTCCAGCAAGCGCCTGAGGGAATGGATCCACACGAGAACTTGCAAAACCAAGACTGTCAGCTTCAGCTCTGCAGACAAGACAGACAGGACATGCTTATACTGTACTTCACTAGCTGAAGTACCCATTGCTGATGGGAAAATAAATTGTAGTAATAGTTAAAATGTTAATCAGTGATATTATTATTTCAGGTTAAAGACCACAAACATGTCTGCCTGCAACAAAGATGAATGTTTTTTAAACATTAATATTACAAAATTTTGTTTGGTGTGACATCTAATGGTATTGGATTTCACTGTATTGGTGGGTAAATACTAGGAAATTGTACAAATGTACCAAGTTTAAATCTACCTTCATTTCATTTAATTACAATAAATAGGAAAGAGAGGATATAGAAAAGTTTACATTCACATTTAGGCATTTGGCAGATGCTCTTATCCAGAGCGACTTGTAGATAAAACAAGTTTTATGTTTACACTAAGTTGTACTTCATTTGTCGTCAGCCAAATACACTCCCTGTTCGGTAATTGTAGAGTGAATCACAGATCAGAAATAGAAAAAGTAGAATGGATAAACAAAGTTGTGTCTTAAAATAACTCAGGTGTGTTAAAATTCACTTACACCACCTTCAATGCTGTTATTTCAGACGTGAAAATATCCAGTTTAGCTTCTAATTAATATCTATAGGTAACCCAAGTACTGCGAAAGTTTCATTACATTCTGTCCAGACGGTTGCATGATGCTGTAACAAAAACAGACATACAGAGAGACACAGACAGACAGACAGACAGACATACCGTGGTGTGAAAAACTATTTGCCCCCTTCCTGATTTCTTATTCTTTTGCATGTTTGTCACACTTAAATGTTTCTGCTCATCAAAAACCGTTAACTATTAGTCAAAGATAACATAATTGAACACAAAATGCAGTTTTTAAATGAAGGTTTACGTTATTAAGGGAGAAAAAAAAACTCCAAATCTACATGGCCCTGTGTGAAAAAGTGATTGCCCCCCTTGTTAAAAAATAACTTAACTGTGGTTTATCACACCTGAGTTCAATTTCTGTAGTCACCCCCAGGCCTGATTACTGCCACACCTGTTTCAATCAAGAAATCACTTAAATAGGAGCTACCTGACACAGAGAAGTAGACCAAAAGCACCTCAAAAGCTAGACATCATGCCAAGATCCAAAGAAATTCAGGAACAAATGAGAACAAAAGTAATTGAGATCTATCAGTCTGGTAAAGGTTATAAAGCCATTTCTAAAGCTTTGGGACTCCAGCGAACCACAGTGAGAGCCATTATCCACAAATGGCAAAAACATGGAACAGTGGTGAACCTTCCCAGGAGTGGCCGGCCGACCAAAATTACCCCAAGAGCGCAGAGACGACTCATGCGAGAGGCCACAAAAGACCCCAGGACAACATCTAAAGAACTGCAGGCCTCACTTGCCTCAATTAAGGTCAGTGTTCACGACTCCACCATAAGAAAGAGACTGGGCAAAAAACGGCCTGCGTGGCAGATTTCCAAGGCGCAAACAGAACATTACGGCTCGTCTCAATTTTGCTAAAAAAACATCTCAATGATTGCCAAGACTTTTGGGAAAATACCTTGTGGACCGACGAGACAAAAGTTGAACTTTTTGGAAGGTGCGTGTCCCGTTACATCTGGCGTAAAAGTAACACAGCATTTCAGAAAAAGAACATCATACCAACAGTAAAATATGGTGGTGGTAGTGTGATGGTCTGGGGTTGTTTTGCTGCTTCAGGACCTAGAAGGCTTGCTGTGATAGATGGAGCCATGAATTCTACTGTCTACCAAAAAATCCTGAAGGAGAATGTCCGGCCATCTGTTCGTCAACTCAAGCTGAAGCGATCTTGGGTGCTGAAGCAGGACAATGACCCAAAACACACCAAAAAAACTAAATGAAGACTTTGGAGTGGCCTAGTCAAAGTCCTGACCTGAATCCTATTGAGATGTTGTGGCATGACCTTAAAAAGGCGGTTCATGCTAGAAAACCCTCAAATAAAGCTGAATTACAACAATTCTGCAAAGATGATTGGGCCAAAATTCCTCCAGAGTGCTGTAAAAGACTCGTTGCAAGGTATTGCAAACGCTTGATTGCAGTTATTGCTGCTAAGGGTGGCCCAACCAGTTATTAGGTTCAGGGGGCAATTACTTTTTCTTCTCCCTAAATAATAAAACCCCTCATTTAAAAACTGCATTTTGTGTTTACTTGTGTTATCTTTGACTAATAGTTAAATGTGTTTGATGATCAGAAACATTTTGTGACAAACATGCAAAAGAATAAGAAATCAGGAGGGGGGCAAATAGTTTTTCACACCACTGTACAGACAGACAGACAGACATACATACATAGAGAGAGAAAGAGAGAGACATACAGACAGAAATGCATACATATAAACAGACAGACAGAGAGAGACAGACATACAGTAAGACAGACAGAGTGACAGCGATACTGTACAGACAGACATATAGATTGGTTTCTGGTCCTCCAATGTATGAAATGTAAAATTGGCATTGATAGACAGGGGTTCTGACCATTGTCCAGACAAAACCTTTCCTTTATTTATATAGAAATTGATTATCCTGACAGTATGTGCATTACCACTCCAAGATGCTTTTGGTTGTTCAGTCAAAGCCCTGAGAAGATCTGTCAGGAAGTCAGGGAGCTGCTCGTGAAGGAACACAGAGCGGAGAGAGAAACCGAGGAGAAGTCCATTCCACAGCACCGACACCGCATAGAAATGCCAGAACCATCTACAGAGGAGAAGTTAAATGATAAGTGATAATGTTCAGAGAGGTTCAGACATCACCTGTGGAGCTGATCAGTGAGGGTGAACATCTCAGCACCTTTTAGGGACATAACCTAAAGGGATGTTTCTGAGCTCCGGGTACTGTGTTTTAGTCTTTCCGTATCGAATAAAAGCCTGGAAGATGTCCTCGATGTCCCCTGGTAATTTTAGAGAGAATTTACAGATACAGAAAGCTATGAGAAACACGCACGCTAACAGTAACCACGCAACGTCCACTGTCTGAAGTGCAACACGCATCATAGCAACACGACCGGGTCCGGCGCTGCACCATTCCGGCGGAAGACACGCAGCTGTGATTGAGGGTTCCGGGGAAATGTTTCCTCGCTAATGTCATGGTCGAAGTTGTGTATGCTAATTGTTTAGTTTGTGTAAAATAGAATTCTGATCAGTTGGAAATAAGGTGTACTACTGTCACAGAAGTGAGAGAGAGAGAAAAAAAACATTGGAAAGGGAACTGGGACATTTGGACATCTTTGTAGAAATACTGAGAAGCACTTGTGAAACCTTGTGATAAGTGCATTTTCACTCTCAGAACTGTGTTGTTATTCTGCACAATCAAAGGTCCTGAGTTGAGTCGAACACAGTTTGTCATGCGGGGAGTGCAGAAAGCTCAGAGCTTTTAACTGCAATGCTACATTTCAATATCATAAAAATTGGACAGGAAGATAAAATTTTTCATATTTGGATATGAACATCATTAACATCTATTAAAGGTTCATACACATGCACTCAAAAGTCTTCAAAATAGTTTAAAATGTGTAACGTTAGCAAGTGTCATCAAGCAAGCTAATATTTTAAAAGTAAATACTAATGAAATTGCAGCACAGTGGCCCAGTGGTCGCCCTGCATCCCCAGGGACTGGGTTCGATTCCTGCAGCGGGTCTGTGTGCATGGAGTTTGCATGTTCTCCCTGTTCTTGGTAGCTTTCCTTCAGGTACTCCAGTTTCCTCTCATAGTCCAAAGACATGCAGATTAGGCCAATTGGCGGTCCCAAATTGCCATTAAGGTGCCACATGGCCTGCATCTGTATACAGGATAAAGCGGTGAAGACGATGAGTGAGTGGTTAGAATAATGACATATTTGAAATGTATCTGAAAAATCCCTTCAGATTAGCATTAACAAATAAACTACTGTATGAGTTGATATTTAAACAGAAGTGAAAGACTCCCTCTTGCATAAAGACACTCGCATTTTCCATCTATGAAATTTATTTGTTGTACAGGCCAAGTGAACATTTGCTGTATAAATCCGACTAGGCAGCTCTGAAGCTCAAGCCCAGCAGTACAATAAAAAAGGAACAGAGAAGCACATGAAGCTTGATAAAAAGGTCAAAGTGCTCGTAAAATAGTCATATTCCAACGTGGAAAAATAAATAAAAGCATTAGATACTGAAAGCATACAGGCTCAGTTTTTCACAAAAAAAGGGGGGAAAAGTTAGCATAAAATGTCAGTGCATTAGAATCCCTGTGCATACTACTGTACTAAATAGTAACGTACTCCACATGCAGACGAATAAAAACCTCCTAAGCAGGAAGCACAAATACTGTTCATATCCTAAAGCCAAACGTTACTATTAATACTCTTATGCTAAACAGTAGGAGTTTCCCAAAAGCATCACAACTTTAAACTTTAAACAAATTTTAAGTAACTCATTCTAACAAGAGGAGTGATCAGTGTGATGCATTTAACAATAATCCTTTGATACTTTTTGGAAACTCGGCCACAGCTAGCAGGTAAATCAATACGTGTACTAGTTTCACATGGTATTTACTGCACTGCATTTAGTACAGTAATACTCCACTATAGAGTACAGTAGTATGAGCAGATAACATGGACACACACAGCTCTGCAGTTATGTGACATCCTACTGCCAGAGTAACACTATTCAACACCAACAACACCAGATTATCATCATCATCTTCAGAAGTCTATATATTGCTGTTCAGGTTGTCCACGTTTAGTCCTTTTTAGCAGTCACGTCCTCTGTGCTGATGCTGCTCGCTGGTCCTGAGCTGTAAGTCGGGACACTGTACTTAGTGAGCACAGACTTGAACTGCTCCAGTGTGGCGTCAGTGCGGACTCCAGTCGGGTCGAAATGTGTGCGGCTCACCCTGAACCCAGCTTCACTCAGGTACTGCAGGAACTTATTCAGCCTGAGAAAAAGTAGCACACAAGTTGTACACTAGGTCCAAGTACATGTACCAAGTAGAAAATTTTAGATTAGGTACATGACACGTGTCATTTCTTTCATGTATAATTTTACAGTATTATGCTCAACACAAACAGGGACGGGTTTACTCTGAACACTAGAGAGGGGAACCACCAGGATACAATATCACAATACCCAAGTATTGATTAAATTTCTATTACGATTCTTTAAGTATCATGATTTTGCATACATCCTGATTCATTCTCTCTCTCATTATATATATTAAAACTTGGCAAACATGTTTTTAGATTTTGTTATGATTAGAAACTCATATCACATAGGTTGCTGTGCTACCTGCTAATGTTTGAACCACCTGTAAGATTTAGAGGAACTGCAGAACCTCATAGTACCACCACAAATGTAAACACATATACATGTGTATATGGAGATATCTATACCGATCAGCCATTTAAACTCTTCTATACAGTATATGATTTTTTTGGTTCATCTGTAGCACTGTAATAACTTAATTTTACTGCAGGTTATGAAAGCACAGTGAGCTGAGAGACGACTCACTTGGGCATGTTCATGCCTCGAATGCTGTGCCGATGGATGCTGTAGTAGAATGCAGGGTGCTCCAGGGACGCATCTGATTTCAGCTTCTTCAAAACATTACCAGAATCCTCTCCAATCCTCCTCTTACCTGGGTGGTGACAGAAAAATGTGTAAGAAAAACATCTCTTCTGTTTTCTTCCAAGCAGCATTAAACAAATAATATAAACTTTAGTGCTTACATTTTTAAAATGATTAAAAAGTGTCCTGCAAGGTTAATAGCTGTACAGGTTAATGCATGATTAATACATAAAAAAATTGGACAGATTTGAAAAGCTTAAATTCTTTTGTATTACGTGTTCAATAAAGCTCATGAAAAACAGCTCGTTGTTGTTGTTAGCCTTTCCGCTGCTCCCATTGTGGGGTCGCCACAGCGGACCAACTTATCCACACAACTACGAGAATTAAATTTTATTAAATGACTATGTCTAGAGTAAGATCCAAGACATAACGGCTCTCTCACTTTGAATCAGCAAGTTTTTTTTCATAAAGGTTTAGCCTCTTTATCAATTTTATATTTCAATCATAACAAAACAGCCATAGAAAAGCATTACTAAAGTGACAAGTCTAACTACTACCTGACTGATCGACAGTGTCTGCTTCCTCCACCTTCTGTAAAGTTTTGATGACGACACCGCATTCTACTGCAGAAAGAAAAAACAAGCATCCTTCAGCAGATTTGACAATAAAGGTATTCTAGACCAACAACGTTTCAGTAAAATGCAAGATACCGATACTTAGGACATCCCAAAAGCTCCAGAAAAATCTATTTAAAAGAACACTGCCCCACCAAAATAAAAGTAACCATTTCAGAAAGGTAAAACTATTCAATTCAATTCAGTTTTATTTGTATAGCGCTTTTAACAATTGACATTGTCTCAAAACAGCTTTACACAATCAAAAGAATTATTTAAGTTTGTATGGAATGTGAATGTGTATGAATCAAAATCAAACTATTGAGCTGCAACTAACAAGAGAAATAAAAAAAAAAACCAATAAGAAAATATTGTCTTAATCTTATTGTCTTAACACAATAAGAAAATAACTAAGCAAATTTTAAATTGCTGGGACTGGGTTAACACCCCTTCAACAACAAAAAAAAAAAAAAAAAAAAGTGATGCACCCACTGTACAAGGCTCTGGAGCCAGTGTTATGATCTGGGGTTGCTTCAGTTGCTCAGGTCTATTGTTATGTGGCAATAAAATTAAGTCAGCTGATGACCTGAACATACTGAATAACAGCACGGAAATATTACAGGACTCAGATTGTGAAAAAGTGGCAGAAAGGGAGCATGAGGAATCATTTTCACACCAAAATTCTCCAACAAACTGTGTGCTGTAATCAAAACTAGATGCACTCAATGAAATCTTTGAGGGTGCAACTTTTTTTTGGTGGTCTGGCAGTGTAGAAATTATAGCAAATGCTTAAATTGATGTCTGATCTCTGACTCCTAAGTACATGTGTGTACACTGAATATAGAAACATTAAACAGTTCTTAATGTATCACAACTGAGGTTACAAGCCTAGAGGATTTCCTCCTCCTCCAGCGAAGAGATCGTTTTCGGCAGATCCTTGTAAATTACAGCAGATCAGACTGTTTAAGCCTAAGCAAAACTACATTACTGTCTCAATAAGGAAGTTCTCTTAGTACGGCAATCTTGAAAAAAAAAAAAGAAAAAAAATTTATATTATATCTGGATATGTTTTGTTTTAAACCATTCCATTGTTGCCCTGGCTTTATGTTTAGGGTCGTTGTCCTGCTGGAAGGTGAACCTCCGCCCCAGTCTCAAGTCTTTTGCAGACTCCAAGAGGTTTTCTTCCAAGATTGCCCTGTATTTGGCTCCATCCATCTTCCCATCAACTCTGACCAGCTTCCCTGTCCCTGCTGAAGAGAAGCACCCCCAGAGCATGATGCTGCCACCACCATATTTGACAGTGGGGATGGTGTGTTCAGAGTGATGTGCAGTGGTAGTTTTCCGCTACACATAGCATTTTGCATTTTGGCCAAAAAGTTCCATTTTGGTCTCATCTGACCAGAGCACCTTCTTCCACATGTTTGCTGTGTCCCCCACATGGCTTGTGGCAAACTGCAAACGGGACTTCTTATGGTTTTCTGTTAACAATGCCTTTCTTCTTGCCACTCTTCCATAAAGGCCACCTTTGTGCAGTGCACGACTAATAGTTGTCCTATGGACAGATTCCCCCACCTGAGCTGTAGATCTCTGCAGCTCGTCCAGAGTCACCATGGGCATCTTGGCTGTATTTCTGATCAGCGCTCTCCTTGTTCGGCTTGTGATCAGGATTAATGCCAGGCTCAGTAACATCTGAAATCCTTTTTGAGCTGGCATCTTCAGAGCCACTGATCTGACGCTTAAGTAGCTGAGTGGGATTGCGTTGCGATGTGTAGGACTGGATCGTGATGCAAGGCCCAGAACAGTAAAAACCCTTTTTTTTTTTTTTTCACAGCACATCATGACCTGTAGTAGAATACAGCTGTAAATCAGAGGTTGAGTGTGTGTACTCACATACCTTGGTTGGCTAGAATCAGCTGGCCTGTGACAGAGAAGGACTTGAGCATTGTGCAGTCTGCCTCACAGATCAGAATCTTCACCAGGGGCTGAACGTCGTCCATGCTGTGCTGCACCGCTGCCACCAGCATCCGCCTCAGGAAGCCAGTGTTGAACAGAGATCCTGACCTGGAAAAATACAGAAATAGCAATTCAAACAAAGTTTATAGTTTGTAAAGTACAACAATAGCATTATTTAAATCTTGAATTCCTTTTTTCTTTTTCAGAAAGATTTTGTCTCTACTTTTATAAACACAGCAACAAATGTACTTTTTATTTTTTACATTTCTACTGCTGTAAAAGTAAAACTGATTAGATAATAAATACTAAGTGCATCTAACCAGAGAGGTCCCAGCTCAACTGCAGTCTTCCCCGGCATGCTGCCATGGCACTGACATGGAAGCTGCCTGTACTGATTCTCTAGAGGAAAAAGACAAAACAAAACCACATATGTTAAAAAATTACTGATTTCTCACCAATTAATAAATTATTTATTATGCAGTCCAGGTGTTAAAATTGTACTTAATCAGCACAAAATAGTGTGTGTATTAAACCCCCAATTCTATACTTACCCTCCACCATGCTGCCCAGCTTGAGGAACACTCTCTCCTCACACCACTGGCAGTGCAACAGCTGCCGCAGCTTCTTGACCGTCTCGTCGGCCTGCGTGGGGCCTCGCAGCACGCGCACAACCACCAGCACGAAATGTTCCAAAGCCACAGCCAATAAAACCTCGATACCTTTATTACAGCGTGCTGCTGCCCTGAACACACACATACAACACCCATCACTAAACATAGAATTTTTACAAATAATCCTGATCACCTAATGTCCATCTTCATTTCCAGAGTTCCTTCAACCAGACTTTTACACAGGTCTAGCACAAGTAAGTCAAAATTAATAATTCTCAATGTTTCATTTTCTTATTCACCTGAGAACGTTCATGAATTATGAGGAGTGTCTCTAGTAGTAGTAGTTATAACTAATACCATGAGGAAACATTTTTAAACCAGAGTTTAAGTTACTTACAGAACAAAAAAAATCTATTATTAAATTAAATACACACATCCTGGTTTCTAAATACACTCCTTAATATCTACATAATGTGTTTTCGCACCAATTGGCCCTTCCAGTGACCATCATCTAACAATATGTTTATGGAGCTTAAACCTGCGGATCAGATCCTCATCATACGAGTTAATTGATTTTAGCTCTACCTGGCTATCGAGGCCACCACCATGCGTGCTGCCAGCTCTCTATAGTATTCGGTCCTGACGAGCTGGCAGCCATAATGGCGGAGAGTCACATTTAGAGATTTGGAGTAGAGTGAGCCGGTGTCGGTCGAGGTCACAGAAACGATGCCCAAGTTGCGTATGTTGCGGAAAGCCGCATCCAGGTAGTTGACGGCTGTGCCGAAAGGGTCCAGGTGTCTGAGAACATAACACAGCATGATGGAATTAATCTGAACTGGAAATGTGTTGAACAGCCTCAGTAACTGTTTAATTACAACATCACTGATTATTCATTTATTCTCTATAGGGCTTATCCCCAAGCGAGGTTCACCAGCACACACACAGACACACTTACAAGCACACTATGCTCAATTTGGAAACACTAGTTAGCCGACTCTGCATGTCTTTGGACTGTAGGAGGAAACCGGACCACCCAGAGGAAACCCACCACAGGAAGAACAAGCACACACACACAGATCCGAGGCGGGAACTGAAGCCTCGACCATGGAGGTGCAAGGCCACCCTGCTTCTTTCCCCTGATCATGATCCTGACGAGTGCATAATTCACCAATACTTTTCTATGTCCTCCAAGGAAGATATGTTGCTGCCTACTGAACATGCTTCTTCTTACAAAAAAGTATCTAGAGCACATCTATGGCTCCTAATGAAGGTGTGGTCAAAATCCCATGAATGGTTTAGGAGTTGCCAATAAAGGAAAAACTCAAACTACGATGGATGGTGATGGATCGTGATCCCTATATGTCGCCTATAATTCGCAGGCAGGATACCAAATTAAATAGCTAGTGTACACCTACAGTAACCATGACTGTACAAGCCAGTTCTCCACCACACTACATCTAGTAGTTACGCATGAACTGTAGAATATAGAAATCGTACCACTCATTACAGAGTAGAATGATCACAGCAAGGTGGCGAATCTGAGCAGCACCGTAGCACTTCTGAACACACATGCAGTCTGGCACAACAATAGGCAAGTACCACCTTGTGGCATTATTTGGCATCACCGTGTAGCCATATTACTAAACCTGTTATAGAATAGTGGATGGTATTTGGTAAAAATAAAATCTATAAGAAAGCTGAACAACTAGCACACATACATGCTTTGTGAAAAAAAAAAAGGTTCTGTACAAGTTTGGTCAAATTCCCATGATTAGTTTAGAAGGAGTTAATGTGAGATGACTGTGAGCCCTGTGTCTCTCCTATGCAGGTAGGCGGCACAAAAAAAAAAAAAAAGTCTGTTATTTACGTGTCACAGGAGTGTAATCTGCCTCAACATGACGGGACAGTAAAAGAACTGTACTCAGCAGCCCACAGCTGCAAATGAAATGTTTTTATATTTTTTTCTCTAAACATAGTCTTTACTGAAATAAATTATATTACTTGGGCAAATATGCAGTAAAGTGTGCTTTATTTATTTTAAATAAAGTGGTTTAAGGTCTAAATCTAATTTTCCATTTTCCAGGAAAATTTCAAGCCTGCAGATAATGTGTGCATAAGAGAACAGCTAAGTTTTAGTACTCATATACACATTTACCAGACATTAAATCTATTTAAATCTCTCTTTATTAATTTCCTTAAGCCAAGTTTCCATCCTGAACTAATAATCAAATCCTCATTTGCTATAAACTAAACGGTAAAAGAAATGAATCGAGACAAAAGAAATGATGTTCCCACATGTGTTCTTAATGCACATGCATTATGAGTTCTTGATGACATACTAATGATTCATAATACTCATTTTGGTTATAAAACCATGTGTCAAGTTCTGCTTGTTTAAACATTTTTGCTCAAATATACAACTATCATGGCATTATGCAGATATTAAGGCGCTAAAATGTTTTTCAGGAACTCTGTCCTTTTCTGCCTTAACAAATCTGCCTTATGTTCCTCACATGTGATTCTACTCACATGTAGTCAAACGCTCGGAGGTGCATGAGGACGTTGGCGTCCATCTGGGTCACTTCCACGGTGTTGATGGGGTCGTCGCTGTCCTGTGTGTGCTCCCCGTCCAGCTGGATGTGGTTGAGGTGGCAGTTCTCCTTGATCATATTGACACAGGCTTCATTGATGTCATTTATCGTCACGTTCACGGTGCTGCAGAGGTGCTTGGCCCACTGCAAACCCATTATACCTGTGCAGGAACAGTTAGTGGGAACCACAGACAGTCAGACATCATAATCATCAGAGTGAACGGAACCATCTAGAATTGACTTGCGTTAAAGATAACAAAATGTAATCACGACAAGAGAAAACAGAAAAAAAAAGTCAAAAACATTCTAACTGAAACAGGAATGTTTATGGAGCTTGAGCAATGTTTGGAGAGAGCTGGCCTAACCTTAACCCATCAATCAGCTTGTATGTAGAACAGAGCCGATAGTGCTATTTGCATAAGTTTCCCCACAGCCTCACTGACCAATAACAGGAAGGAGGTGACCGATTGGTGGCAAACCGGGGAAACTAAATATGTATTTCCAACTATATACAGTATTTTATCTTTTGGTTATACTGTTATTAAGTTTAGTCTTATAGCATTAGAAAAAAATCTCTCATCAGCATTGCAGTATGAAAAGAAAAAAAAAAAAAACTATTTTTTGTCCGAACCAATATACAGTAAGAAGTAAACGCAAAAAGCTTTTTGCCATTTTTGCATATTTGTTGTGGGCAAGGTTTAAACAAGTCAGTTAGATTAGATTTTTCCCCTCTTGTAACAGGTTGCTCAGCCCTGTAGTTCCCTGGAAGGGCGGGCGGGGCTCAATCAGCAGCTCAGCCACATTACATACAGTAAAACAAGGCGGGATATAAAGGCAGTTTGAGAGACACACGTTTTTTTTTTGGTGTGTGTGTGTGTGTGTGCGCGCCTGGGGAATAGCAAAATATGGGACATAATGTATATGGAATATATACAATATATTTTTTTTTACTTTTCATTCTTACACCCATGCTACCATGGTTGCTGTTGAATTAGTGTTCACGGGATAGTTTGTTTTTTTAGGTCGGCCTTAAATTTTAATTGAGGAAGTACATTACGGTTTTGGTTTTTATAAATTTTCCATTTCTTTGCCATACAGCTAGCAGCTAGTTTCCGTTGGCCATACAGTCATTTCCGGAAAAAAAATAAAAGCAATACATTTGTACTAAATACACTGCATGTTTGAAAGGTTCAGTTCAGTGGGACTCCAGATCATGAGAGCCTCAGCCGAACTTTGGAACGCACTTCGCACAGAACACACGCTGTGGAATTTGGCCCGAATTATTGTGAGAGTGGAGCAGAACATTTTTAATAACCAAGACCTTGTTACCTGGGTAACATGGTTACACGCATTTTCATTTTCTTTTAATCCAGACTATCCCTTTATCAAGCACACCCTTGTTCTCGCTCCAAATTTGACCCCTTAACTTCAAATTCATTACAGATTACATTTGCATTATTATTATTATTTTTTTTTAAATCTGAGCTTCACCAGTGGCTCCAAATGCATCCAGACATTCTAACGGACTCCTTTCTTCGGCAAGAACAGCAAGAGAACAAAACACCAACTGCCTACCAAAGAGACAAAATCCTCACGTTAAACAAGCTCTTTTAATTTTTTTTTAAAACAATCTTTAGAGTAGCTAATGTGTATTACTGACCTGTTGGCTTTCATCTTACGGTTGAAGTATGTATCCGTCTTCATGGGTGTGGTGTGGTTGGGCATGAGCTGCACATTGGTACCTAGTTCCTTCATAATCTCATATGCTTGACCTGGCACTGAAAGAGAACAATGTTCAACATGCTGCTTACAACATATGGACCTTTTAGAGAAGCTCTCAACAAACATCTCGCCACTTCTTACCCGGTTCCTCAAACGATGCATCGGAAGTCCCCGAATAGCTTGCTTCGGTCTCGCCTTTGTTGATGTGCCGTTTGAGGTGGCTTATCATGTCTGTTTTTCGAGCAATGGTGACAGAGCACACAACACAATGGTAGTGCGCGACCAGCCGGGCCTGACTCTGATTATTGAGAAATAAAAGATATTTATTCCCTCCCTGAGGGACACATGAAGCTACTGATCAAATGGTTTTGAACGGCTGCTCATGGTGGTGCATCACAGGGCAGAATAACACACTCAAAAGAAAGCACTGTCCACCCTCTTCAAAATACTTTAGCTCACGGACCACTACGATTGGCTGGCAACTTTATGATCGACGGGGCAGAAAGTATGTCATCCATCCCACTACAAAACATTGTATTCTGATGCCTAAACTGCTCAACCCATTCTAATGCGATCGGTAATGCATACAGCTCCACAGTACATACTGTACATTCTCTTGCTAATCTCCTATTTATAACTAGGTACAGTTAACTGCAGCTCCAGTTTTCACTGATTCCTGGTCCTTAGACATCTGTTACACCACCTTTATATTTCTATACTGTTGATATAGCTACAGTATCCAATAGCTAAGTTGTCTTATAAACATGTTTCATTATTAGTAATTTCAAATCAACATTCTGTGTTTCTAATATCACACCCGTCTCCATTACCAGCTGATCTCCTTTCTAACCAAAGCTCCCTTTCTGAGTCCTCTCCTTCTCCCAACACTACTCCAGCACTTTCTTCATTAGGTGGATTTCTCCTTGTCCTCTTAAAATGATCCAATAATTAACAACTAACTGTTTTCCGCTTCAATCCTTTTAAGACTTCCTTAGAGTTCGGGCTGCACTTAATGATTATTATCATCATCATCATTAATAGTAGTAGTATTACAGAGCACACCATGGAAGTTGACATTGTCTTATTTCACATTAAGCCCTATTAAGGGTAACCTCTTTCTCTGTTGTGCCACTCAGGACCCTCTAAAGTACATTTAAAAATACTATACATTTCCTAAACATGTACATAAAGCATGTTCCAAAGTTGTCATGCTTTCTCATTCTGATTCCACTGAAGACGTCTCCTCAAGTGAGACTGCAGTAAGATTAAATGTTCACCTGATCTGACAACTGGCTGGACTTCATCTGTCTGCATGGTAGATGACAGATACACATCCTCTGACCTGTAAGGGCCAAAAACAAGGAAAGTAAGTTGTGACCTCTAAATAGATATAATGGGTATAAACTTCATACATTACATGGAGACGCTGTTGAATTCGTGTGATTTAAGGTTCACATTGCTCTAATTAACACAGCTGTAGTGCCGCTTTATCACATGCTCCATTACCTTCAAATTCCACATAGACTTTCCAGTGAAGGTTTTGCAGGTGGCGTCTGAGTTTGTGGCTGTAACAAGCCTTGAACTTCTCCTCTGGACATAATGGGCAAGACTTTCTCCCGGCTGTGAAATTCATTCAATAAACTCAGTCGACAGTTTAAATGTAGCCAAAGTGGGTGATACTGTATATCACTATGTGTTTAGATTTATGAACTGAAAATTGTCCTTACTTCCATTCAAGTCCACTAGCATCTCCAAACCATCTAGTGAAGTCTGGATGGACACGTGTCTCTCTTAAAACAAAAGACAAACATTTATTGAACACTTAATTAAAACCAAATAAAAAAAAAAAGAGTTCTCGTCCACCAAGTCACAACCTGACATTGAAGAGACAGGTGTTTCTCCTTGACTGTCCTGGGGTTTCACAGTGTCGCTGGACGTGACATCATCAACAGGAGTCTGCTTGCTCGCATCCTCGGATGCTACGGCGATCTTCATAGAGCCTTCTACAGCAGGCAATACGCATTACATTTAATCTCAAAAGTGAAGATTTAAAAACAAGGGATGTAGCATTTTTCATTCATCTTCTATACCGCTTTATCCTTCTATTCAGGGTCGAGGGGGACCTGGAGCCTATCCCAGGAGGCTTAGGGCACAAGGCGGGGCACACACTCATACACTATGGTCAATTTGGGAACACCAATTAGCCTAACCTGCATATCTTTGGACTGTGGGAGGAAACCAGAGTACCCAGAGGAAACCCACCAAGCACGGGGAGAACATGCAAACTCCATGCACACAGAGACGGGAATCAAGCCTGGCTGGGGAATCGAACCCAGACCCTGGAGGTGCAAGGCGACAGTGCTAACCACTACACCACCGTGCCGCCGTGTAGCATTTTTATGAGACAAATTTTTACAGTTTTCAGATTTTGCTTTTTCCTTCATTAATGATTTAGTTATTATTTAGCTGTCTAACCCAGGGAACTTGGGGCACAAGACAACGGTAACCTTGGATGGAGTGGCAACGCATGACATTGCGCATGTACACACACACACACACCAGTTGGTGGCACCTGGAGAAAACCCAGGAAGCCCCTTTTCCCCATAAAGTCTAAGGCCTCAAAATAAATCCTTCCGCAATTTTGCATCCTCAATGCTTTGAGATCGTATTGGCCCAGTTTGGTGCATTTCAAATTACATTGGGTTTGTTTTGTGACAACCTAAATAATGACTTCCTGTTCAATGGGGCCCATGACATGCACAGAAAATGTTTTGTATGTATACATACATGTGCGTATGAGCTATGCAGTTAAATCTCATGTCAAGGCCCCATTTTAATATTTTATCACATCTTTTAGGATAATTGGTATACAAACAAATAGTCAAATGTTTTATGACGTCACATTGTTGGAGCAAGATTGTCATGTTAAAACCCATAATATGATTAATAATAATAATAATAATAATAATAATAATAATGTAGGGCGCCCCCATGTGGCAAAACAATTAAGCGAACCGAGGAAGCCTTTATTGGAGGACGGCCCTATTGCGGAGCTCCGCGCTCAGACCACTTCATCCCAGTTAAAATCAGCATGGACTTCAAATTCCCTGGAAACTTAAACATTCCTAAAGATCTTCATCTCATGCACAAAAAGCGAATATCCAAGTCCGAGACTGTAACCAACCGAGACCAAAATGCATTTTATTGTTCATAGTATATGCATCTAGGTCCTGTGATGAAGCTCCGTCAGGAGGCCCATATTTACTTCGGCAGTTTAAAAGTCACGCTAAAAGCACGTTTATGTGCAAAATTTAAACAATTTAGATAAATAGCCATAATTTCCAAAAAGTCATAACCCAGTAATCTATGCATTATCGTGAAAAAAAGCGCGAGTTATCTTGCCTTTGTTATCGGCGTCCTCCTGGTGAAGCTGCACTGCGTCCTTTTCCTTGCGCGCCGCCATTTTGACTCCTCTAGCTGCGTAGTCCGTCTAAACTCGTTTTCCCACCTATATTCTGCCAAGCCTCGCCTCTGTTTAATGAAGCAGGATCTGCACGGGATGCGGGTCTTACTCCGGATACGGGTGTAGAAAATAAAATGACAGCGACGTCACGTAAATTTTAAGAACGTCGTAGTGTTGTGGGCGGGGCCACGGCACACAGCTGATCCAAGATGGCGGCGTCCAGGATACTGGAGTGAAGTTCAGGTACAAACACGTGAAAGGGGTACAGTTAGTAATTTATTTAGTCATATTGGGATTGTTTTAAATTAATCTGAGATAATTCTGATTCTTTCACTCCTAGTGTGGGTTTATGGATACCTGGAAGTTGTTAAAGGTTTCTGTTGGGACACAGTAGTCCTTCTGGAATCATTAAAGTCAGATAAACAAAACAAAACAAAAATCAAAGGTGTGTAAAGACATTTTAAAGAGTATCCAATTGAAATAACTAATGGGTTATAAATTAATAATCATTTTTGATATGATATCTTGACCTGTCTGTGTCCATAATTTTAGACTTTGACTCTTTTATACAAGACAAGTTATAGTAGGGATGGGAATCACCAGTCACCTCCCAATACGATATTAGGACGATACTTTGGGCCTGATTCAATTAAAATTGCGCTTGTCACGATTTTATAAATATCCCGATTCAATATTACATTTCCCCCCGATTTTGTTACAATTTTAAACCTTTCAAAATTGTAATGATTAATTATATGTAACCCGGCCGCAGGGTGGTGTAGTGGTTGGCACTGTCGCCTTGACGGTTCACGTTGGATTCCCGACCATGCTCGATTCCCGTCTCTCTGTGTGCATGAGTTTGCGTGTGTGTTTCTGAGTTTGCATGTTCTCCCTGTGCTTGATTGGTTTCCTTCGGATACTCCAGTCACCTCCCACAGTCCAAAGACATGCAGATTAGACTAAGTGGCGTTCCCAAATTGTCCATAGTGTGTGAATGAGTGTGTGTATGTGTGTACCCTGCGATGCATTATAGTATGCGAGTGAGTAAATGCAGCCTGTTTCTTATTAACATTAGTTTTCTCACTTAAAAAACAAGTCAGCATTTAAACAATACAAACTAACATTTAACTTCAAATTAAATTGACATTTAACTTATAATTAAATTAAATAAAAAGCTACATTGTTGCTGAGCAGCATGTACAGTATCTCTGTCATCTGCACTAATTATTATTTCTAAACAAACGTAGCAAATTATTCACTCCTACTACACGGAACAAAAATGTGTGAATAGTTCAGCGGGCATCACCTGTAGGATTATGAAGAAATTGTGACATTTTACCACCTCAAATGCCTCCAAAGTCTCAAAACTCTTGACAGTGAGCGCACGGGTTGTCGCGCACGCAGTGTTTTGAGACTTGTGTAATGAGTGGGATTGAGACTAAGTTTGGAGAAAAGGACAGATCGCAGGCTTTCAGTTCGCCCGATTTTTGATAATGACATAAAAATGCGCCACTCAGAAGGTTCCACACTTGATACAGAATCATTTATGTCTGAGGCTGATTGCACGATCACTGGTCAAACTGTAAATCAGCCAATTCTGGTCATTGACTGACCAGTAAAAAAAATAATTTTTTTTTTGTTGATTTTGGAGTCAGGGGATATGTGAATCGCCACAAAAAATAATCTCAGTTCACAAATAAATAAAAAAAATTTCCCTCATCTCCAAGTTATTATTTATTTTTTAAATATTTTTTGATGGTGTTTTTCCTGATTGTTTTTCTAATTTAGTCGTAGGCAATTCCCACCTATCATTAGGGCACTCTTTCTTTAAGGCCACAACTGCCAGCCAAGGACGAAGACTTTTAGGTGTGAGGTGACAGTTAGCACCACTGATGCACAAATGCCTTTTAGATAAAATGTATTGCCTTCATGGCTTACACTCATAAATATTTGGTTGAAATACCTAGCATGAATACGTCACTGTAAGCTCAATGTGATTCGCTGTTTGCACACATTTCAAACCAGTGCTAGATGTCACACAGGTGTGAATTTGGATTATTTCTAACATGATAGCTGATATCCTGAGGCACCAGTGTGATGGCATGATGCTGCTACATGTTATTGTACTGCAACAAAATCACACACACTGTCTAGACTGCAGAGTACAGCTCAAACACCAGCATTCAACCTCAGCTTACTTTTTATCTGAGCTTTATAACAGATCCATGGGTTCTTTGCATCTATTATCTCATCTCTTATCTCACATAAAGTTGAGATTTGAACAAAACCACATTCATTGTAAATGTATTATATATTAAATTTGGAGTGTCAATGGTAATACAATTGGATGTTGATGTGATCCTTTTTTATTCCTCATATAGACGGGTGATGTCTAGACTGGGTGTGGTGTTTGGAGGCTCCCGTGGCATTGGACGAGCAGTAGCCCAGTTGTTGGCACAAAGGGGGCATCGAGTTGTAGTGGTCTCCCGTAGCCAGGAAGCAGCGCAGGCCACAGTGGATGAGCTTTCTGGAGGTGTATCACTTTAATCCTCTGAAGTATTTCAAGATGCATCTTTGCAAACTTTAAAAGTAAAACTAGATTTTCTTTCTTTTATGTTGTACAGCAGAACATATTGGTCTCGGTTGCGACATTTCCAAAGAGCATGAGGTGCAGAAAGCGTTCGATACCATCAGTAAAGTCGGCGGCCCCGTGGGATACCTCGTCAATGCAGCAGGCATCAACAGGTAACAGAGGACCATTTGAAAGGTGTCACAGATAAGGTATATACAGTATCTGCCTCGTTATCTGATCCTCTGTCGTTGTGTTTCAGAGACGGATTATTACTGAGGTATAAAACCGAGGACATGGTGTCTGTTCTTCACACCAACCTGCTTGGCTCGATGCTCACCTGTAGGGCAGTGTTACGGAGCATGCTCACTAACGGAGGCGCTATTGTCAACATTGGTGAGTTATAACCTGACCAAATCCCCTTCTACGGTATCTACTGTACAGTATAATATTCTTTACACTCATCTCAGGACATGTTTGTGTGTGTGTATTCTTATTCACATTTTCAGTGGGGGACCTACTCAATATTAGGCAGGTGGTCGTCATGTTAAGGCTGATCGGTGTATAAGAAAACATAGCAGTGCAGCGATTGTGAGTTCAGGGCTAAAATGTTATGAAAATAATATTATAAATAAAGAGTACAAAAGTAAAAGTAATTGTTTTAGAGTTTAAGAAATAAACTTTAAAAAGTGTTCTTTAATCGTCAGGGTGTAAGTTCAAGGAATATTAATTTTGTGTTATGTTGGAAATCCTAATAAGAGGACATTGCACATGATGATTTTAGTGAACTGTTTGAAGTGGTAGATAGAAAAGAAAGCTAGCTAAGTTCAGCAGTTTAAAGAGAACGCTCATGTGCAGTTTTCCCTGACATTTCCTTCTATCCAGAATATCATACACTTTGTGTAGTTTGGTAGCCAAAAGTCAGATTTCCTGAAAAGAACTGGTGTAGAAAACAAATGAGGTGAAATTCGTGTCGTCGCCACTAGGGGGCAATAACGCACCATTATTATCCTCTTGTCTATTATACCAAATGAGTATTTGAAACTTGAAAGTCTTTGAAAGTCTTTTCATTAGTTCAGATAATATAGTTCTTGATAATTCTGTGTGTGTGTGTGACTGAGATTTTCTGTCTCTTAACGGAACGTTCCCACAGGCTCAGTGGTGGGTGTTAAGGGAAGCGCCGGTCAGAGTGTGTACAGCTCCAGCAAAGCCGGCCTTGACGGCTTCACACGCTCTCTGGCCAAAGAGGTTGCTTCTCGAAACATTCGAGTCAACTTGGTAGCTCCAGGTAGCTCAATATATTTTTCAATATATGATTTCATCTGACTTTCCTGAACTGTCCATATAGTGTTTAATAGTGCACAGTGTGTAGCGTAGTGATGAGACTTGCACTACAGTGATGAACTGTATATACTTTGTCTCTGCAGGACTGATTCGGACAGACATGACAGCAAGTTTGAACAAAGAAGTGTACGGGAAGAGGATTCCTCTGGGTCGCTTCGGGGATCCGCAGGAAGTTGCCCATGCAGTACTGTTTCTCTTGGAGTCTCCGTACATCACGGGACATGTCCTGGTGGTGGATGGAGGACTACACCTGACCATGTAACTTCAGTCTAGCAGTAGCAGTACAACAAGCCTTTAAAAAGTGAGAAAGCGCTTCAGAATTAGATTCATAATAATCTGAAGAATTTTATGCTGGAATCATAATCCAGATTCCCGTCCACTCTACAGGTCTTTATAAATTTGATCGCAATAGTCCGTACCGTTTCATCAACTCGACTTGAACTCACTACACATTGTGGCACATAGATAAATTACAAATTTCATGCCAACTGTGTCACCCGCACACGATTTCAGTTTATGTTTGAAAGCATTTACTAACCACAGTGCATTCGTACCAAGTCTGTCATCATGACCTGCAGGCGTTAAAAACAATTCTGGTCTTGGATTTAATTCTGAAAAATATAATGTGTGATCGATCAGTGAAACCGAGCAGGAACCTGGTGCTTGGCTGGAATGAAAAACTGTCATCCGACCTTTAAGTATAAGACTGAACATCCTTGGCTTAGGGAAACTGCACATGCTACATGTCTCTGAGTAAAAAAGATCAATTTTAGTCATAATACACCTTCGTTTTCCCCTGCAGTATACACAGGACTGGAATTAGTTTGTGGAATCACACCCCATAAGTTCTGGATGAAGATCCCATTCTAAAAACTATTTTTGAATGGGTTGATCTGAGTGGCTCTCCTCTTATCAGTTGTAATAACCTCCATTCTTCTGGGAAGGCTTTCCACTAGATTTACATGTAGGGGTTTGTGTCATTCAGCTACAAGATCATTAGTGAGCATAGGAACAGAATGTGCAGTCGGCGTTCCACAGGTGCTCAGTGGAGGTGATGTCAGAACTCTGATAATGTAAAGGTCATGTTCTATGCTCCTTTTAAAACAAGTTTAGACTTTGAGGTCTCTAAATGTGTGTGTTGTGTACAGTATGTGTTGATGTTCCAGCTGAAATATAGCTCAGATCATGTATTATGGCTGCTTGACCTCCTTTCTGTTTCACTTCTTTTCCAAATGTGCTATTTCTGTGTCTTTAAAGCTTTAAATAAACTCCTGATTTTCCCTTTGACGAAGTGCATTTTCCTAGCCAATCAGAAAGCAGGGAATGGAATCATCCATGTTCAGGACCTTAGTAAGCATTTTTCACTTGCTTTCAGGTTTTTCAAACTTGCATTTCTGACTTTCATTCACAGTTCCATCTTCAATATTCAGTGCTATAAAAAATGTAAAACACAACTAAGAGCTGAAGAAAATTTAGGATTGCTAACCTAGCTCTTCTTAGGAGCTAAAGATCGCTTGGGGGAAGGGGGGGACGTACTATGAAAAATGCTACTGCAAGTTCATACAAACCCTGTACATTTAATAACTTAAGGGCGAGTACTTCTGCACTTTTATTCAAGTACAATGGAGAACTTTTACTTGAGTGATATTTGATATTTTACTCACGCACAGGATCTGTGTACTTAGATTCTGTGTATAATAAACACAATCTAGAGGGACAAGCAGCAGAATGTCCAAACTGAGTGTCCAAAAATTAATAAAAAGTGAATTTTGTATAATACGTCCACTTTAACATGGTCATGATGCTGGCTTTGTGCATGGGGCATTGTTATGCTTGAACATGTTTATTATGACATGTTTATAAACGTGTCTTTATGTCTATATATGCAATTTAATAATGTAATAATAGTAAAGTACCAGTCAAAACACCTTCCTTGGACACAACTTCTAATTCAGTGAGCTCTTTAGTGATTTATTTTTTTTGCATTCTGATAAAAAAAAAAAATAATCAATGAAAGGACATACAGTATGGCATTAGGAAATTGAGTAACAAAAACAACAGTCAGTAGTTATTTTATGACATGAAGGTCAGCTGTTCTGGTAGGAACAATATTGCATTTGCAAAACCCATCAAGCACCACGATGAAACTGACTCTCATGAAGACCAAAACCTACCTGTGATGCAGAAGAGAAGTTCATTTAGAGTTACCAGCCTCCAAATTCACCAATTAGCAGCACCTCGGATTAGAGCCATTATGAAGGCTTTACAAAGCATAAGCAGCAGTCACACCTCAATATCAACTGTTTAAAGGGGATTATTGCATGTTTTGGATGCCTTCAGCATTGTTTTACACTGTAGAAAGAACTAAAAGTCAGGAAAGACCATGAGGTCGTTAGAAAGGGTGTAAAAACCTTTTTAACCTTTAACAAAGAGCTTACGTAAGCTTAGTGCCAGAGCTTACGAAAGAATAATCTCATCTTTTGAGCAATGAGGAATTTAAAAACACAACTGACACTAGAAGATAGTTCAAAGTGTTTACACAGTGGGCTTGCTGTGTAACAGGAACACTTATGTTGTACCCTCCCTCCTCATGGGAGAAATCCTGCTCACCCTCTCATCACAGGCGCACAGCTGAGTCGCATTAAGATTGGACTTTACTGCGGTATATTTTTAGCTCATTGAGTGGCTAGAGTTGCGGGAGCTTGTGGTTTTACACTCATTGTGGTGAAGGATGAGGTCAGAGGTCAGCATGTGGAGTATCTGAGTCGAGAAATGATGTCATTTTTATTCCATTCATCACCCCAGTATTTAAATGGTCCAGTACAGTTTGTACCATTGCACTGGTTTGTTTCAACAACTATCTTACCAAGTTTCGACCAGATCAATTTCTATGTTGGACAAGGAAATTGTTGGCACTTCAACAGAATTGATGTTAACGGTAAGGTCAGATCGTAGCTCAGTATGAACTGAAGATCTTATCGACTACCAGCCAATGTTTCAAAACCATTTTTTTTTTCAGTTAGAACCAGGGATTCTAAACAACCATAGCAACTAATTTGCTTCTACAACATATAGGCTGCTGTGCTGTGTAAATACTTTGGAGGACATAACCTGCAGGAGTCTAGAGGAAAAAACATTTTAACACTTTAATCGCAAACATACACACGAGGGTCAGTCAAAAATGATCTGCACTCGGTTATATTAAAACTTCTGTTGGTTGCAGTGAGCAGCGTGCAGTGATAAATTTCTGTGGTCTGACGGTGTACGGTGCCGTAACAACTTATGGAACAGCATAAACAGAAGCGTTTCCATATCTGCAAAACAAAATAAGGACCGATACTCTAAGGCAAGTGAAATTTTCCTAAAGAGAATCATTACTGGTGGTGAGACATTAATTCACCAGTACGAGACTGAGAGTAAATGGCAGAGTGTGGAATGTAAACATCCTCAATCGATGATCACGAAAAGTTCAAAAGTCAACCATCAGCTGTAAAATTGATGCTTCCAGTTGCCAAGAGGTCAGTCTTGAAACATTATCAGGAAAAAGTTTCAACAATCAACAGTGCTCATTACAGTGAAATGCTGATTGAAGAGCTGAAGCCTAAATTCAGCTTGGACTGCTATCCAAGGGCATTGTGACCTTGCATGGCGATGTACGTCCACACACTCCGACCCACACTGTCAAACCTTTGTTTTGGGGTGTTAAAGCATCCTCCCTATACTATAGTCCTGATCTCGCTCTATCGGACTTTCTCACCTATTTGGTCGCCTGAAAGCAAACCTAAACTTCCCCTGATTTCCCCTTTGACGGAGTGTATTTTCTTAGTCAATCAGAAAGCAGGGAATGGAATCATCCATGTTCAGGACCTTAGTAAGCATTTTTCACTTGCTTTGAAGGACAACGGTTCACTTTTGATGAAGAAGTGAAGACAGCGGTGCATTGATGGCTCACAGCTCAGCCTAAAACTTTTTCTAATAAGTAACAGGAATCCAAAAGCTTGACAGATGGACAAAGTGTATTAAACCACAAAGAGATTTCTGTCAAAAAGTGTTTTCTAAAAGTTAAGTAAAATTAATTGCACAGCCAGAGTGCGGATAATTGTTTACTCTTGTAAATTTACTGTCAGTGTGGTGATGAATGGATCACCACAAAAAGAAATATAGATTATTGCCATGCACATAAAATTAGCCCTGAAATTAACAAATTTTTACTTATTAAACAAAACTAGAGAAATCTTCGAAGAGAATGTTTATCATCGTACCTTAAAATGATCTTCAGTGCTGCAACAGGTTGTGCTCATGAACAAAAATGCTTCCTAAAATCTGCATAAATGTTAAATGTTACTTTGAGAACATTCTGTTTAAAGATTTATGGAACTAGATTTTTGTCAAAACTGGACAAGCCAATTAAACCTTTCCCCTTATATGAGCTCATACTGTATAAATAGACTCCCTCCCGAGGCTTGTTTCCCAGCTCTGCTGTTCTCTGGAGGGGCGTGGCTCAGGAGTAGCTCATTTACATAGACACTAAACCTATGCATTAGGACGAAGAGTGAAACTTTAATAAATATTAATATGATATGAATAAAAAAAATCTTAGGGGTATTTTATCTCTCAAACTCGAGGGACCTCTGAGACCTGTAACATATGGGACCATTAAAGTTTTGTGCGTTCTGCAATGCTTTTTCTCTCACCGTGGTTGTAAACAGGTAATTGTGCTGGAGTTATTTGATATATTATTTTCCTACAACAGCATAAGCATAGCACAGTGTTTTATTTGTTACGCGACAACAAAGGCACGTTCACCACAGGCCTAGTATTTCCAGATATTTTTATTTATATGGTTCATAAACCAAAAACAGTCAGAAGAACATTTCATATACAGGCATATCAACTTGGAACTAAAAGGAAAAAAATCTTTCATCAATCCTTAAGTATGTATTGTGTTCAGACAGCGAAAGAAAAAAAAAAAAAAAAAAGGACAGAAGATATTGAAAGGAGTTGAGTGAGTGCATGTGAAGAAGCCAAAGTCTATGTCTAGCTATACTTCTGCAAGCTTTACATTTGTGCAATCCAGCTACCCTTGACTCTAGTTAAGTAAAATATTGTAATGTAATACAAGTACCAGAGTTGAATATGTGTGCATATACTGTATATATGAATATCAAGATGAAGAAGAAAAAAAAAGTGTAAATAATTAGAATGGTGGTAAATATATAGTTAAATAAAGACTGGGCGTAAAGCCATGAGAAAATCACTAATATAATTTAAGGTCTGCATCTGGATCCTATAAATACTTTACTTCACTCGTTTCCCTCGTCCTCTTATGAAAAACTACATAGTTGTGTTAAAGGGGTAAAAACACTTCTTGTATGTATATGGGGGGAAAAAAAAAAAAAAACAGTTAACATTATCATATCCACTGCATTGCTAATTGCGATCATGTAAATTCTTGCAGTTTTCCCCCTGACCTTTCTGCATATCCCTTCTTTCTGTTTAAAGTGACGGTGTTCTCTCTACACACCAGACGCACATCACGCGAGGGCGCCGCACCGCCACCAACCTGTCACTCAAAGGTGTCTTTCTGAAAATCATCAGGCTCGTTACCCAGTTCAGCACCAACCTCCCTTTAACCAAAACACAAGATAGAGAAAGAGTAAAAATAATAAAATCAAATCAAAATAAGATAAGGCCCGGCCTTGTGCAATATCTACGGCGTCCAGACTTGGTGGATATCTGTGCTAGCGTGGACAGTCTCTCTACACGCAGTTTGTACAATTAGGAAAGAACATTAATAGAAACCTAACACTTAGACCTCGCTAGAAACTTTCTAGAAACACCGCCCCATTACTGAAAACTCGATCTGCTACAACATGAACAGACGTCCGGCTATGAGACTAAGGCACTACTAGGAGTATAACGTCCTACACGCTGGCGCCAGAGGAACACATGCACAACAAGAGGTCTAAAATTAATCCAATTATTTTCTGCTATAAGCATTTTAATCATCCTATCAGCTTGATACGAATGTGTGTGTGCGTGTGTGTGTGTGTGTGTGTGTGTGTATGAGGATATGATCTCACTTCAATGTCTATCACACTTCCTAACATTCCATCTTCTCACTCACAAATCTTTCAAATCTGTAATGAACTTAAAAAAAAAAAAGTATTTTATTATTATTTTTTTAAATATACATATTTTTCTGATTCATTTTTCTTCGGCTCAGCTTCAAACGGCTGAGAACAGTCGACAGGTTTATTAAGGCTCCTCTGGCATGGCCATGATGGTGTCTGTTTTTGAAACATTGGCACTCTGGTCAAGGGTCAGGGTTCATAGCGCCAAACCTGAGCAAGCCTCTACAGGTCATCACTCTCCACCAGGGTGCCAGGGGGCAGGGGGCTGGAGTCTGGGAAGAAGGCCGCCTTGACGTCCAGGCCGCGCTCGGTCAGAGCGGCGTAGCGGCTGGTCGAGGGTCGCACTTTCTTGGGCTTCGGGGTGTGTGTCTGCTGATACTGGTCTGTGAGACAAAAAGAGAATAAATTGTCTTTAGTTATGTGTGAATTTTATATGCCACAAATGAAATAAAAGACGGCATGTAATTTAAACCCTTACATTTTTTACCTAGCATTTAAACTGTTTAAAGGCCACATATTCTTTTTAAACAAGTTTAGATACGACTCAGAGCTGTCCAAAATACTGTATGTGCGTGGGTTAATGTTCAAGCATGTGTTCAAACACACAGTTTCAGTGTCTGTAGCTTTAAAGTTTCATTGAACTGCCCCTGGACACCCCTTTGAGGAAGTGCATGTTCCTAGCTAATCAGAATGCAGGGACTGGAGCTTATCAAGTGTCCCCCGCCCGTCCCATTCTGAGGCTTCCCCATGACATCCTAAATATGTAGAGCTATAAAAGTTCAAACACCACTGAGAGCTGAAGAAAATTAGGTTAGATTGCTGCTAACAACTAATCTTGTATGAGCTAATAATCGCTAGGTTAGCCTTTATCCACTACAAGGCCTATCCTCATTTACTGGGGCTAGGCAGCATTCTGGAGCTGAGAAGAGCCATGGCAGCGTCTCTCGGTAGATGAGGTCATAACAGGAGGAAAATCAGATTTTTCCTTACTGCACCCTGAGAAAAAATGCTTTACATGTAAGGAAAATATTTATCACTTATTACACACACAATATAATTTTATTACTTGGATTATTCCACTTTCTTTATGACTAAGCCTTATGGCATGCTTTAATGGTTACTCTGCAGTTTGAATTACACGACCGAGTCTATCCTCTCTTCACACACACACACACCTAGTAGTATGATGCTTTATGGCTCATGTAACAGAGCTACAATTGTTTAATAGCAAACTAAGCCGTGTCTGGAGAACAGCCTTTAACAATACAAGTGCAGGAAAGGGAGTTGGCTTGGATTGGCTGCGTCCATGCACACATGCAGATTGTTTCCACACGGTGTGTTTCACCTGAGGGTAGCGCTCTGTCTAAAATATTAAACAGCAGGTTTATGACCATATCATTTGAGGATTAATCTGAGGGTGGTGTAACTAACACATCTGCATGTGTGTGTGTGTGTGTGTGTGTGTGTGTGTGTGATACTCACGGTGAACATCGAGTCGTGCTGTAGTGGAGATGATGCCTGCTTCGTTCTTAGCTGAAACCGTGTACCAGCCCGCATCCTCCTTCAGAGCTGGCTGAATAATCATGCACAGATAGCCAAAGTTGTCCTGGTGCATGCTGGGAGAGAAAGCAGAGCACAACAGTCGAGGATTTAAATGCCATTAAATTTTTTATTCTTACACACACACACACACACACACACACACACACACATATATATATACACATATACACACACACACATATACACACATACACACGCACACACACACACACTTGTGCCCTTCACACCACAAACAGAACTTTTACTACTTTCTTGATGTGGCTGGCTGATTAAAAAAAAAAACTCCCTTTGCTCAAGACAAATTATTTTCTGCTGTTTTACAGAAAGCCTAGCTGTAAATCTCTGAGGTGGTGAACTCTCCTGTGTGTGTGCTCCCCTTTACAAGGCCTTGCCTGTCACTGTTTGTGTATACACCATGTAACCTTTTAGACGGTTTGTCAACTTCGGTCGCTCCGAGTTTCCATTTAAGGAGCTGACGGTGCGCTACAGCTCAGTTTGCCTCGCCAAAGAAACAGCTCGAGAGAGATGAATTCCATAGGGCGACTTCACAATGAGTCTTATAGCTTAGTGCATGAAATCTACACTCTTATTTGGTTTGCTCTTTGTACACTTTAGTAAGAAATGTTAATACAGCATTCAAGACGTCATATGAAATCTTTAAGAAAAACCTGTAAAACATATGCATGCTTTTCCTTTATGTTCGTGTCTCATTATGTTTAAAGTTAACAATGACAGGACTATAGAGAGACAGGGGAAAATAAGTAATCACAAGAGACATGTTTGTTTTTGTTGTACATAACATATTTAGATGTTATGATATAATTACAGTGGAACCTTGGATTACGAGTAACATGGTTTACGAGTGTTCCACAAGACGAGCAAAGATTTTTAATAAATTCTGACTTAAAAAACGAGCATTGTCTTGGTTTACGAGTATCGAGTAGCATGTATCAAGCATTCGCTTCTTGTTTTGACCCCGAGCCAATGGTTTTTCTCTCTCTTGCGCTGCGGAATTGTAGGTAATCCTCTCCCCCGCTAGGTGAATATACACACACACACACACACACACACACACTCTCTGCCTTACACAGGGGAGATCTACCCTGCTGGGCCTTAGTGCTTGCAGAGTTTCTGTACAAGGCAGAGTGTGCATGTGCGTTTGTGTGAGAAACCGAGAAGAGGAGGGGGTGGGAGGGTTGTACAGCCGAGTGTGCGTGTGTGCGCACACACTTTTTCGCCTTTACAGCCCCCCTCACATACCCCCCCTCACTTCGTTCTGTCACGATTCTTTTTTAAGGTAAAGTTCAGGGTAATTTGTTGTTGTTTTTTTACAGCAGTGATTCCGTTAGTATGCGCTCACGCGAGTGTGACTAGCGATGTTCCTTGCTCATTTTTCCGATAAAACAGTGTGCACGCACATTACACACACACATCGCCTGCGCGCACAAACGGAAACACTTATCTGTTGGGATTCATTTTTACTTTTTTAAAGGTGTGGAAATAATTTGAGTTTTCATTATTATTCCATTATTATGGTTTGGTTTGAATACGGGCCCGCTTCTGGAACGAATTATGCTCATAATCTGAGGTTCCACTGTACAAGTATAAACAAAGAGATGTTAATATGGAAAAAAGGACCAGATATAATATATCGGATAGTGAATCAGTCAAGCTATGCAGGAAGCTCCTGGATCTCCCGGGAGAAATGGGATGTCTGCAAACACTTAATCTCACTGAGAATTTATAAAGGATTTTAAATCCATCAAATGGACCCTTGTAACGTAACATGATTTGTCCTGAATGCAAAATCGAACATCAGTGCTGCCAAAAGTCAATTACTTATCATAAACGTCTCAGTATTGTGATTAGAAATGCATACTTTTCTGTACAAAATAACGACAAAGCCAAAAGAAAGAAATGCTGAGAGATTTTGAATTATTTAATGAGTTAATCTCCTTTACTCCTTTAATTACCCAAACATGTGGAAATGGCTTGGAGCGAGATCAGGACTGTACGGGGGATGTAACAGTAACTCCCAGCCGAGTTCCCTTAATGTGCAAGTGGTGTTGGTGAATGATTGTGTGTACAGTTCACGCAGACAGATGTGTCTCTTATGCAAATTGGTGACAAGTTATCCGTCGATTTTTAAGAATCAGACGTTTCTTGGTTGGTTTTCTCCGGGTGCTCCGGTTTCCTCATACAGTCCTTCAAGTGTTCCCAAATTGCCTGTAGTGTGTGTCTGTGTGTGCCCTGCGATGGATTGGCACCCTTTTCCGCCACATGATTGCCCCACCCCAGTACAGACGATGAGTGAGTGAATGAGTGTATTACTACGGATAAGAGTCTCAACACCGTACTGTGCCGTAAGTCTTCTTTCACCTAAAAATGTATTCACAAGTCCTGGTTTGACTTGAACACACCTCATATAATAAATAAGGAAAACAAAAGTGTCTAAACACTTATTTCCTCTTACTTCAACCTCTTGAGGGATGGACACTATATTACTAGTTACAGCGTCTGTAGTTTTTGTTAACTCCACACACAGTGGTTGGTAAAGCTGTTTAAGGCTGTAGGATGATGGGGAAAATACCTTATTCTGTCTGTGTTGTGAGTGATGGACTCGTTCTCTCTCTTCCAAAAAATCTGAGGGAAAGGGACCCCGGACACACGGCATTCCAGGCGCACAGGATAGCCCTCGGCGACACTCGTGTTCTGGAGCTTGTCAATGAAGGAAGGTGCTTTGTGCATCTCTTTAGCTGGAACAGATTACATTCAAAACTGTACTTGTAATGTTCACACCTAACAGACAAATGATCGATCGGTTGTGTATAAAGTGTTTGCATCTGTTTTTATTAATATGAAAATGAAAATACCAGCAACAATCAGCTCCAGGTTGAAGGAGTTCTGTCCGGCCCGGTTGCTGGCGATGCATGTGTAAACTCCGGCATCTCTACTGGTCACAGGCTCGATCACCAATGAATGGACTCCGTTCTCTCGCACCAGCATTTTATGGGAGGAATCTGGACGAATGGTGTAGCCATTCAGCTGCCAGATCAGATCAGGCGTGGGTAACCCACTTACCTACAGAAGATTAGAGATTGCTCCAGTCAGCTGTTCTGATCAGTGCATTCTAGTAATGTTTTACACATGCTGTTTCACTACACTGCCAGATCAAAGCATTTTCTGCTACATAAAGTGTGTGTGTATATGTCTGTGTCTTTGTGTGTGTTCTGCTGTGAGTGATAGCTTGTGCCGTGTGGTTTCCCATGGGAAATGGGATTATGGTAAAAAACTTAAGCTCTTTTGTTGACTCCTCACTTTCTCTTAAGAAACCCAAAACCTGCCCCACCCTCAGATCTGCCCGAGTCTCTCTCTCTCTCGCTGTGAATTAAACACAACACACAGGTAATATTACCCCACACCTGATCACCATTTTTCCAGTTTTGTTGTTTTTAAGCCCAAACTCATTTGTTTTACACATTCCCTAATCCATTACATGTCAAATGGCATTCAGGTAAATAATTAAATAACACCTAAAGAGTCTGGATGTGCTTTCCATTATTTACGCGCGAAAGAGTTAAATATTAAACTCATCATCCTGATGTCTGTCGTTCTCAGTGCTGTGTGTCTCTGGTGTAGCTTTCGAACCAAAGTCCCACATGAATTGCAATATTCCGTCTCATTCCGACTGGTTTTCTGTGTTCTTTATAGACCTTGTTGAGAACGCTGTAATCTGTGTTCGTTCTGTACATTACAGGCTTCACAAATGATGCTCAGTTACAGGATCTGACCATCAAGATGTCACACAGCAAGGTCAGTTCACGAGGTATTAACACCAAACCTTTGAAGACGTAATTTTTTTGTTTATTTTAAATTGACTTTGTCACGGCGGCGCGGTGGTGTAGTGGTTAGCACTGTCGCCTTGCACCTCCAGGGTCTGGGTTCGATTCCCCAGCCAGGCTCGATTCCCGTCTCTGTGTGCATGGAGTTTGCATGTTCTCCCCGTGCTTGGTGGGTTTCCTCCGGGTACTCCGGTTTCCTCCCACAGTCCAAAGATATGCAGGTTAGGCTAATTGGCGTTCCTAAATTGCCCGTAGTGTGTGATTGGGTGTATGTGTATGTGTGTGTGTCCTGCGATGGATTGGCACCCTGTCCAGGGTGTACCCCGCCTAGTGCCCGAAGTCTCCTGGGATAGGCTCCAGGTCCCCCGCGACCCTGAACACAGGATTAAGCGGTATAGAAAATGAATGAATGAATGACTTTGTCACAAAAATAAAAGTCAGTATAAAAATATTATAAATTAATCATTTAATCAATCAATCTATCTTTCTTTACCCCTTATTTATCAATTAATTTATTTCTTAATTTTATTAACTAATTTTATTTCATTCAATTTATTAATTTATATATTTATCTGTCGGCCTGTCCTTCTATCTGTCTATCTATCTGTCTGTCGGTCTGTCTGTCCTTCTATCTATCTATGTATTTCCCCTGTATTTGTCTGTTTGTTTGTTTATTTACAGTATATTCTGCTTTTTGATGTTTTCACTCATGGCGTCTCCAAGTCAGAGATACTTGAAGAAAGATAATTCTGGCCTGGATTTGTTTAAATAATGGAAAAGTGACCCTGAATCCATTAAATTCTATTTATTTATTTTGTGTGTGTGTGTGTGTGTGTGTGTGTGTGTGTGTGTGTGTGTGTGTGTGTGTGTGTGTGTGTGTGCACGCCTCTACGGAAGGCTCTGGAGAGGAAAAACAAACGCTTTGATTCCATGTCAGGCTTTAGCTCTGTCCTGTACTGAGGGACGTTTTTGGTTCGGAAACTTCAGAGCTACTGAGCGCTAGGAAACGGATCAGTAAAAAATAAATTGCAGCAGCCGCTCTGTACGAATGCAAGTATGATACTTATGATTACAAGCTTTTTATAGCAAGTGGAACATAGTGGCTTCATTACAGCAACACACAAAGTAAGGGAAAGAAGGATTGAGGAAAACAGATCGAGCTAAAGACGAGCAGAGACAACAGAACGTTAAGCGGATGGGACTGAGAGTGGGGATGGATTCAGATTAAACAAGTGAGAAGATAATGAAGTAAATGTGTGAGCGGACATTTTCGACATTCTCCCATTTCACTGGAAGTCATTTGTCATTCGAGATGCGCTGAATCATCTCGCCTCAAAATTGTGCTTTTTATTTTTTTCCTCTCCAGTGTGGAATGAACAGGGAGGAAACATTTCACAGATACTGGAAACACACACACACACACACACACACACACACACACACACACACACACACATTCAGAAACCATTGACCTGGCTTTAACAGTAATTCTACTGAAGTATCCACTTCAAGGGAAAAAAATCTTGTGACTCCACGTGATTTAGTCTTTACAGTGAAAGTGGAATTGTGTCGTTCATTTTTGTGCTGTAAAAGTAAAAGACGCTGGATTTTGTAGAATGCATTTAGACAGAGTGTGTTGTTAAAGTGGGAGTTTTGATTTAAAGATGAAGTGAAGTGTGTGTGGGTCCACTTCCTCACCTTGCAGTCCATGCGGCAGAGTCTCCCCTCCTGCACAATCAGATCACCTGGAGCTTGCAGGAAATGGGGGCGGAAGTGACGCTCCTGAATGTTCTCGTTCTCCTCGCCGCCATCCCTGGATCTAGAGCGGGGTCTGTCGGAGGAACGAAAAGGCAGAATGAACGAAAAAATTAATGATGGCAAGTGGCAGATGACTACAGAAAAGCTATAATAAAAAAATAAATAAAAAACACACACTACATTCGTATGAACTGTGTTTTACACAAAAACAACCATAAGCACATATTCTTGCTCAGCATGCAGGTGGTCTGAAACACACCTGGGACAGCCCTTACTAAGATCATGTGAAACCTTGATGAAACCAGCTGAGATTAGATATCAAACAAAATGACTATCGCAACCTTCATAAATTACAACACAAAAGATTGCTATGAAGGATCAGATGACATGCCTGTGCTTCGAGAGGATCATTTACCTACGGATGTGGCCAGGTGTAGAGCGCTGGCTCCGCCCCCTCTGGTTTACTGCCTGCACCATCATCCTGCCGGTGCAGCTCACCCTGCCCTGAAAAACGCAAGACGTGGAGCACATTATTCCTGTGTGTACACTGTGTGCATACTTTAGCCTTAAAATGAACCAAAAAAAAAAAAAATGTAGGTGGATCAGGTGTGCAGGCGTACCCCAGGGTTGCCAGCCATGATGGTGTAGTTGCCATCGTCGTCCAGAGAGGCGGCAGCTGTGTGCAGGTAGCACGTCCCGTCCGGATCCCGGCTGATGCGGTAGTGCTCGCTCCGTTTAGAGATCTGTTTTCCATCTTTAAACCAGTACACCTGCACAGACACGAAACCCAGTGGACAATAATAAACAATGTTATCCAATATGTTATATGTTAAATTTTGCAAGATGAGCCAAATTTAAAAAAATTAATGTGAACTTGATAAACGAGCAAGGTCTTGATATACGAGTAGTACGCATGCGCTTTGTCTGCCGAGCGGCATGAGATCACAACTAAGCCAATGGTTCTTCTCTCATGCATGCTGTGGGATTATGGGAAATTGTCTTCCATGCTTAGTCAAAAAATAGCAGCCTATTTATTGCAGCTGGCGCATGTGCTGAATTAGTATTTGAGAACATTCACCTCATTCACTCACTTATTCAGACAGAGACAGGATTTATTTCCCCCTTTCTCGTTTCTTTTCAGAGAGAAACCGAAATGACTCGATAAAACGATAGGTCTTCTGAGAAAAGTTTGCTCAGGCGAATGGAGCGAACGGGAGGTAGCGGGAACTACAATTCCCATCAGCCCAGGCGTGACCATCATCCTTTGCGGTCTGTTGTAGCTACAGATCCAGTAATGCGGAAATGGCGGGTGCTGCTATTAACAGCGAAGGAAAAGAGATGGAAAGAGTAATTAATCATTACGGAGTAAGCGGGTTTTAAATCGGATGTGTGCATTACTGGATCTGTAGCGACAACAGACCGCAAAGGATGATGGTCACGTCTGGGCTGATGGGAATTGTAGTTCCCACTACCTCCCGTTCGCTCCATTCGCCTGAGCAAACTTTTCTCAGAAGACCTAGTTTTACCGTCATGCGACCACGGTATATTCGAAATAAAGTGTTATTGCGGTACGCCGGTATTTACAATACCGTTACATCCCTATTATAGAGAAATATACATATATTTTAATTATAAAAAAATATATTAGTATTATTTTGGAGTGGGCGGCACGGTGGTGTAGTGGTTAGCACTGTCGTCTTGCACCTCCAGGGTCCGGGTTCGATTCCTGGCCAGGCTTGATTCACTGTGTGCATGGAGTTTGCATGTTCTCCCAGTGCTTGGTGGGTTTCCTCCGGGTACTCCAGTTTCCTCCCACAGTCCAAAGACATGCAGACTAGGCTAATTGGCGTTCCCAAAATTGACCATAGTGTGTGAATGAGTGTGTGTGTGTGTGTGTGTGTGCTCTGCGATGGATTGGCACGCTGTCCAAGGTGTACCCTGCCTCGTGCCCAGAGTCTCCTGGGATAGGCTCAAGGTCCCCGTGACCCTAATGCAGGATAAAGCGGTATAGAAGATGAATGAATGAATGAATTTGAGGGAGTGAGCCGATGGTTCATGAAAAGAAATATCAATGACTCAATTTTTTCTCTCCGTCTCTAATATATATATGTTAAAGATCGCTGCAGGTTTGCTTTCACTCGCAAGCTGTTAGTGACTACAAAGAGACTAAAAGATGCATTTGTATGTGTCATAATGTACGTGTGTGTGTGTGTGTGTGTGTGTGTGTGTGTGTGTGTGTGTGTGTGAGTGTGTGTGTGAGATAGAGAGTCAGAGAGACAGAATGAGCACCACAGCCATATATGGCAGGAATCCCAGCTATGACTTGTCATCACACAAACAAATATCAACTTCAATGTTCTGCCACTGACTTCTTTCAGCTTTCCCTCCCTCTCCATCTCTCTCTCTCATACACATGTGCTAAATCCAAAAGGAATATACTCTTATTTAAAAATTTTACAACTACATTGACCTCTGACCTTTGGCTTAGGGTCTCCGATGACTTTGCAGCTGAAGGTCACGGCCATGCCCTCGAAAACTTTGAAATGTTTGAGTTTCTGGTCGAAGAAAGGTGCCACACAGTCTCCCAGAGGGCTCTCGTCATGCTGGACGTCATCATCGCTCTCCTCCACCGGGGAACGCTCCAGCCGAAACTCGATCTCGCTGATCAGTCGCTGCTCGAAGCTGGACACCTTGTACTCCTGTGACCGGGGGGGAAAAAAAAAAAAAATAACACACAAGAGTTAGAAGAAGACGACATGATCGGCAGTGGAGTTTAGCATTAAGAAATATGATGGGGGAAAAGAATCAGTGGGTTACAGAGTGGAAAAGCGTGTCCTTGGAAAAATATGTGAAGACAAAGTGGGTTGTAGCACGCACATGTACACACATTCCCCAATTATATTCATTGCCATCTCCTGATCATATCACAGACACAGAAAATAGAACACAGTTGTAAAGAAAGCTGATTTATGAGCAGCTCAGGCTGTGGGCTTTGATCGGCGAGAGAAGGCACGGTGAACATTGCAGGCGCTTTCAAGCCAAAGACAAGTGAAAAGTGAGATATGAAGAGACAGATAGAAATAGGTTTATTAGAGTAGGTTTGTATAACCTTTTGAGGGACAAATTCTGAATCTGCTGAAGGGCTTTCCTGTAAAAACATCAGAAAACAGGCAGCTTTTTATCTGAGGATTTCACACCCTGTGCTCACACTGTACCACACACATCCAGGGGTCTATCGTACTGTACATTACATCACACATGGTCAGCCATGGACTTACCTCACAGATACCATCGTCTCTTTTAGTAGATATGTTTTATAAAAATCCAACATATTTACCTGGCAGAGTAGCTATGTGAGTTCAAGTTCAAGAGGAGTAACTTGAGTTCAGATTAAAGAAGCAATAAGCAGATTTCGATATTTCAAGATTTCTAGTACTAGTCACGTGGCTTTAAAAAAAATAAAAAAAATAAAAAATAAAAGAGTCGGCTCACATTCGGCTAAACGAGCCGTTAGCAATTCTAATCTTTCTCTGTTACGGATCCACTTCACTAGGTAAAATATTTGCATAATGTCCGCCTACGTTCTACGTCGCAAACAACTTACATCTTACAATTAACGTTACCACACTCTTATTAACATATGACACTTACTACTGAGGAACGTCCTGCTCCAGTGGTGCCATTTCAACCGTTTCCTCGTCAGACTCTGGCTCGACTTGATACGGTAAAACCAACGGCATCTTTTCTATGTATTGACGGGTCTCCAGAGTTATAGTAATGGGCGTTTCGTTTTCCGACACACGCTGTAGCGGGAGACCAATCATAAAGGACCGCGCCGCCTGACCAATCACAGCAGTGAGGGCTCACGGAACAGATTGACTGATTCTTCGAACTGCTTCACACGAATCGTTTACGAATTACAAACCGGATTCCAAAAAAGTTGGGACACTAAACAAATTGTGAATAAAAACTGAATGCAATGATGTGGAGATGGCAAATGTCAATATTTTATTCAGAATAGAACATAAATCACGGAACAAAAGTTTAAACTGAGAAAATGTATAATTTTAAGGGAAAAATATGGTGAATCAAAATGTCATGGTGTCAACAAATCCCAAAAAAGTTGGGACAAGGTCATTTTCACCACTGTGTGGCATCTCCCCTTCTTCTTACAACACTCAACAGACGTCTGGGGACCGAGGAGACCAGTTTCTCAAGTTTAGAAATAGGAATGCTCTCCCATTCTTGTCTAATACAGGCCTCTAACTGTTCAATCGTCTTGGGCCTTCTTTGTCGCACCTTCCTCTTTATGATGCGCCAAATGTTCTCTATAGAGGAAAGATCTGGACTGCAGACTGGCCATTTCAGTACCCGGATCCTTCTCCTACGCAGCCATGATGTTGTGATTGATGCAGAATGTGGTCTGGCATTATCTTGTTGAAAAATGCAGGGTCTTCCCTGAAAGAGATGACGTCTGGATGGGAGCATATGTTGTTCTAGAACCTGAATATATTTTTCTGCATTGATGGTGCCTTTCCAGACATGCAAGTTGCCCATGCCACACGCACTCATGCAACCCCATACCATCAGAGATGCAGGCTTCTGAACTGAGCGTTGATAACAACTTGGGTTGTCCTTGTCCTCTTTGGTCCGGATGACATGGCGTCCCACATTTCCAACAAGAACTTCGAATCGTGACTCGTCTGACCACAGAACAGTCTTCCATTTTGCCACACTCCATTTTAAATGATCCCTGGCCCAATGAAAACGCCTGTGCTTGTGGATCTTGCTTAGAAATGGCTTCTTCTTTGCACTGTAGAGTTTCAGCTGGCAATGGTGGATGGCACGGTGGATTGTGTTCACTGACAATGGTTTCTGGAAGTATTCCTGAGCCCATTCTGTGATTTCCTTTACAGTAGCATTCCTGTTTGTGGTGCAGTGTCGTTTAAGGGCCCGGAGATCACGGGCATCCAGTATGGTTTTACGCCCTTGACCCTTACGCACAGAGATTGTTCCAGATTCTCTGAATCTTCGGATGATATTATGCCCAGTTGATGATGATAACTGCAAAGTCTTTGCAATTTTTCGCTGGGTAACACCTTTCTGATATTGCTCCACTATCTTTCTGCGCAACATTGTGGGAATTGGTGATCCTCTACCCATCTTGGCTTCTGAGAGACACTGCCACTCTGAGAAGCTCTTTTTATACCCAATCATGTTGCCAATTAACCTAATTACTGTTAATTGGTCTTCCAGCTCTTCGTTATGCTCAAATTTTCTTTTTCCAGCCTCTTATTGCTACTTGTCCCAACTTTTTTGGGATTTGTTGACACCGTGAAATTTGGAATCAACATATTTTTCCTTTGAAATTATACATTTTCTCGGATTAAACTTTTGATCTGTCATCTATGTTCTATTCTGAATAAAATATTGACATTTGCCATCTCCACATCATTGCATTCAGTTTTTATTCACAATCTGTTTAGTGTCCCAACTTTTTTGGAATCTGGTTTGTAAATCTATTTTTGGAGAAAACTAAAGTGTTTTTTGACCTTGCATACATGTAAACCTGTTTGAAGGTTTTTTAAAAGTTTGATCAAATATGATATTATGCCCCGTTTCTTATTTTGCTATAATATATGATAGAGTGTGTACCTGTGTGGCGGGCTCCTCCTCAGCTGGCTGCGTGTTAAACACAGTGGCTGCATTGTCAGCCCCCAGAAGCCTGCGCGCCATCTTCTCCTCATAGGTTAACCTCTGAAAGCAAGCAGGATTAATGGGTGAGAGCCAAGGTTAGTTTGTCAGAGACACCAACATCAGCGCATTCTCAAATCCTCACGCTTGGAATGGACTATTAGTGATCGTGCTTAGTCAGTGCTGGGTGTTTCGGTTGCTTGGGTTTCTAACACACACAGAAGAAGTGGACTGATTGTTGGTAATGTTATAAAGGAAAGGCACTCTATGTTTATAGTGTAAAGGAACTTCTGAATGTACAGTGACTGATGACGATAATCTCAAATGAAGTCATGGAATGATTATTTCTTTTATCTGTAACGGTTGGAGTGTTTAAGGTGTTCACTGTGGTCTGTAACATTAACCGCTCTTTACTGTGTAGTGAGCTGACACAGACACACACCTGCTGGCCGTTGCTGATGCGTTCCTCTTTAAAGCGCAGCTTCCTTTCCAAGTCCTGAATGACGGCATCTTTGGAGTCCTGGATCTCGGAGTCGCTTACGATCCGTGTGTGTGGTGTGCGGACGTTCTTACGCAGGAACCCTCTGTTTGGCAGAATGCAGAAAAAGTGCTGTTAGAAAAATTAAACAGGACAATCATGTAGGGCTGTAAATTATTCATATATTATCAAACATATTTCTAACGTAACACAATATACAGTACGAGAGGTGTTCAAGTTAAACTTTTGAGTAACTTTTTCCTGTAACGTGGAAGTGGTGTTGGTGAATGATTGTGTGTACAGTTCACACAGACAGAGGCATCTTTTCCACAAGCTGGTGACAAAGTTATACATTGATTTTCAAGGATCAGGCTCTCCAGTTGCCGAATGTTCACAGGCGTAATTGCAGTGGGCTCTGAGCCACCTCGGCCGGGATCATCATTCCCGGACAAACATCCTTCTTTAAAACGCTTGCACCATTCAAATGTTTTACTGCGGCTAAGAGTCTCATCACCGTACTGCGCTTGAAGTCTTCTGTAAATCTCAATTGCTTTCATGCCAGAAACTGTGAATCCCTGGTTAAAGTTTAACTTGAACTTTGACTTGAACGTCCCTGGTATGATGTTACAGTTAAGATTCTTTCAGACTACAAATTAGGAAAGCTGCTTAGACTGTATGATTGACTGCACAGCATTATTGTACAGTATTAAACACGTTTTATTTAAATCTCAGCGACCATTTAAATCATCATTTTAACACAATCGGCTGTTGCTGGAAAAATGCAGAAGTGCTTCTGGAGCCGTTCGCGGACATGTGAAAATTCATAAGCAGTTGTAAAAATGTGGAACGCATCCTGTCTGGATTGAGACGAACATCTGTTCTGCTTAAAAATCGATTCCAGCTCTCACTGAAACCACAGCACGAACTCGGGAGACAAAGTTGTGATTGACAGGCGCTGGCTGTCCCGCCCCTGTGGGCTATCCTGGGGGAAATCACACCAGCTGGGCACTGAATAAATATTGACTTGTCCATCAGAAACCATGCAAAGATCTTCTCTGTCTCTCTGTGTGCAGTCACAGTCAAACTGCGGAGTTTTTCCTGTTATTGCTGAATACTAGTGAAATTCCACGGTGCTCTTAATCCTTCTGAATCCTGAATGCCAGAGATCAGACCAGAGAGAAAAGAAATGAGTAAGAGATGGAGATATTATAAAAGGCAACTGTAGGAACACCAAAGGAGGAAAGATTTGTTTTTTGAAGTGCGGTTTAGTATGCATTTCATCAACATGGATAAAGCCAAAACGGCTCACCACTAAAGATCTCCGCGTCAATCTCAGGCACGCAGAGCTCTTAGTTCTGTGATAAGATATGAGAAACTGTTCCAGGTTTTACTGGCCCATTGTTTGGGATGCACAGGGTGGTACAGTACGGTGGTGTCATTAGAAGTGTCATGGGCTTACAGCTCGGAGGTTTAATCCTGAGCTCAGCCCCGGGTTTCTCTGCATGTTCTCCATGTCTGTGTGAATTTCCTTTGGATTCTGTCCAGATCCAAAAACATGCCAGTAGGTGGATTAACTGAGACAAATCACTTCAAGTGTGGACGAGTATGCAACTCTGTGTGTGTGTGTGTGTGTGTGTGTGCACATGGTGCACTGAGATGGACTGGCACCTCATGCCAAGTCAGTTAATGTTGAGTGAGGAGTGAGTGAGTAAATAGTGTGCATGTGTATGTATGTGTGTGTGTGTGTGTGTGTGTGTGTGTGTGTGTGTGTGTGTGTGTGTGTGTGTGTGTGTGTGTGTGTGTGTGGCAGGTCAAAACTCATTAAGACCAGCTCGGTCAACAACAACAAAAAAACCCCTCCTTGAACTGTCCTGAACAGCATCATTCTGAGACACTCTGTGATCTATAATTCTAAGGCGTAAACACAGATTTCGATAAAGCCTTTTGTTTCAACTCAGAACACACACACACACAGCCTGAGCATAAACAGTCCCTCCTGTCTCAAAAAAAGGTCCTTCCATCTCTATAAACAGCGTTTATAAGAATGTAAACATGATCTTCTGTCCAGGAGTCGGCGGCGACGTTCCAAATCACAGCGGTCTCGCTCGCTAGATCAGTTGATGAACATTCAAGGCATACGCTCGGTGGATTGTGAATCTCGGCGTTCTTATGTTCTCTGTGAGATTGACTTCATTAGACCAAATCACCAAAAAAAACAATACAATGATATAATTATTAAAAAAATCCTAGGCAAAAATAAAAGGAAATAAAAACTGATTTTCTTTACCACACCACTTACACTGTGCCGTTTCCTTTGGGCAGCCCCAGCGCATTAACAGGTGGTGCAGGGGGTGTTGCTGGCAGCACCGACACCAGAAACCCAGCAGGTGATTGGGTCTTGGGTGAGAAAGGAAATGAGCTGTCAGAGTGGGTGGGACTTGCGGTGACGGGAGGCGGGGGTGGAGGGGGCGGTGGGGGGAAATCCTGCGCTGGGCTACAGGGAGAGGTGACCGTACTAGAGCTGAGGAAGGGTGGAGGAGGTGGAGGGAACGAAGGAGAGACTGGTGACTCCATGCTGCCTCCTTTAGGCAACGCCTGTAAAGGCGGCAGGGTGACACGGCCATAGGGTTTATGGGTAGCGGAGGGCGAGAGTGGAGATGCCAGGCTAGAGCTTGATGAGGTCGAGGACTGGGTGGAGTAGCTCAGGGACCCGGCACCGGGGCTGCTGGGAGATTGGGCGGCGATGAATTGCTTGGGCCGAGCATAGTTGAAGGTGCTCGTCTGCATGGTGCTGCACTCCAGCTCCTGGAAGGAGGGAGGAGGTGGAAGAGGCGGGGATGGAGGCGGGATTGTATCCTGGGATAGTTGCTGCTGAGGAAGGGGCAGGGCTTTTTCCTCAGGCTGTTGCCACTTAGCTGCTTCCTGCTGCTCTAGTAGGACCTGATCGTGAAGCTGCTTCAGTTGTTCTGCGTTCCTGAAGGAGAAAAGAGAAAGAAAACTGTAGATTATTCGCTGCACCAAAGGGGAAGGTGGGGCAGATGCAAGACTATATTCCGTTGATTTCCATGAAATCATGAAGCAGCATTGTTATATCGTATATAAATATCGTATACACACTATAAGACTATAGAGATTTGATTAAACCTAGTGACCAAAAATGGGAATTGCACCAAGCTTCAACCGAATGGGGCAGAAATCGCAATTCTGCATGTTCGCTCGTTTTCTGTGAGTTGCCAGTGTGACAATATTTAAACCAAATTCCACCAGGAAATGTGAAACATCCACAATGATGCCTTATAGCAATTCATCATAATGCAAGGTACTAAAGCAATGCAATCAAAGACAAATTGTAAGTTCAGTATGTGTGTATGTATGTACACAACACTTCACACACTGGGAGAAGAGGGTTGCATTGACAATCCATCACAATGGGCAGCACATTGAAAACATTTTATAACTTAATTAATAAACTTGTAAATAACTCATGAAAGAATAAACGTTAAAACCAAGCACACCATTGTTTCTCTTGTGAAATTCCCAATAAGTTTGATGTGTCACATGACCCTCTTCCTATTGAAAAAAAACAAAAGTTGGATCCAAAATGGCCGACTTCAAAATGGCCACCATGGTCACCACCCATCTTGAAAAGTTTTCCCCCCTCACATATACCAATGTGCCACAAACAGGAAGTTAATATCACCAACCATTCGCATTTTATTAAGGCGTGTCCATATAAATGGCCACCCTGTACATTTTTGATTCAGCTGAACGCGAATGCGACGACTCGTGCTGCCTCATGAGACCTCGCCAGGCTGTAATCTGCAAAATGTAAGAAATGCTTAATAAAGTGTAATAAAATAGTGAAATGTGTTTATTATATCAGTAGCTTTCAAAAAAATACTTTAAATCAACAAGTGTTGCTGTTTATAGATAACTCTTCCCTAACACTGCCTGTGGGATGCGAGTCCACACACACTGTACAATGGCACATGCAGAACACGGACGGGGCAAACAGGGGTCTGGTGTGGATTCTACTGTAGTGGTACCACTGTGGTAAGTAGTATTTGGTAAAAGGACAATACACACCTCAGGTCAAACACTGTGGGTGTGACTGTAAGGTGTTAGGTACTGTAGGTGTTACACTGGAGCCTAAACCAGGGTCATAACACAGAGCTGAAAAAAGTCTTGCACGAGAGCGTTTATGTGAACAAGCTGATCGTTGAATCATGTACTTGTGGACATCAGGGGTCAGACAGGGAATGTCAGGAAGTGTGTGTGTGTCTTGGTGAGGTTCAGCTGGTGCATTTGTGTTGTGTTTGTCTCCATTTCTGTAGGCGCAACTCATACTGTAGCTCATGGCAGGGTAAGATTATCAGATCAAGCATCTTCACTGTGCCGTCTCAGAGCTGTGTGTGTACCTGCTTTTCTCTAGCCGGAGTTCTCAGGTGTGTGTAGCGGTGTGTGACCTTTATATGATATTCTATTTAAGATATTTTAATTATTCACGATTTAAGATTACCAAATCCCCCACGCACAGGTGTGTTTGTGTGTCACATAATTTATTATACAGTGCTGTTCAAAAGTTTTAAGCCCCCGCCCCTCATTTCTTTATATTTATTTAAATGAAATGATGTAAATTAAATTAAGGGGAACAAATCTTTTACTGTGACAGGTTGCACGTTACATAAAGATACAATTTCAGAATTGGTTGTTTATGTAACAACCTCAGCAGCAACCTCATTTCCCCTCCTGTCAGCCGGTCTCCTTCAGCATCACCAGTACACTAATGACCGGCCTCATCGTCGATCATTACCTGTTTCTCACTGGTTAATTCCTTACGCTAAATTTTTTATGGTCTAATCCTTCAAAGGTTACTGTGTGGCTTAACAAACAAAAACCTTCATCTAAAACTGCCCAGATACAGGGAATGGACTGAAAATGAGAGACAAAAATTTGAACTAAAATCAGTGAGCGATTGTTCGATACAATGACCTCAGACTTCATGTCAACAGTCACTCCTGTACAGTAGCAGAACTTGTGTTGCTAAGGGCAGAACATCTGGCAACCCACTGGCCCATTAGTAAAAAAAACTATCCGATCTCCACACACACAGGTGAGATTTGAACCCCCAACCCTGGACCTGCAAGTCAATTCAGCATGGAGACAAACAGATTCAGTGATGCATCACGATTCTTTTGCGTGCCAGTTCATATATCATAACACTGACTCCAAAATCGTTTTTTTTTATTTTTATTTAGATACGTTTGTATTTGAGGTGGCGGCGCGGTGGTGTAGTGGTTAGCACTGTCGCCTTGCACCTCCAGGGTCTGGGTTCGATTCCCCGGCCAGGCTCGATTCCCGTCTCTGTGTGCATGGAGTTTGCATGTTCTCCCCGTGCTTGGTGGGTTTCCTCCGGGTACTCCGGTTTCCTCCCACAGTCCAAAGACATGCAGGTTAGGCTAATTGACATTCCAAATTGCCCGTAGTGTGTGAATGAGTGTGTATGTGCCCTGCGATGGATTGGCACCCTGTCCAGGGTGTACCCCGCCTTGTGCCCCAAGTTTCCTGGGATAGGCTCCAGGCCCCCGCGACCCTGTATATAAGGATAAAGCGGTACAGAAAATTAATGAATGTATTTGAGGTGGTGAAATGTTGCTGCTTCTCTACATTTCCTATTCATTCATCTTCTATACCGCTTAATCCTGTGTTCAGGGTCACAGGGGACCTGGAGCCTATCCCACTAGGCGGGGTACACCCTGGACAGTGCACACACACACACACACACACACAATCACACACTACGGGCAATTTAGGAACGCAAACCTAACCTGCAAACCGGAGTACCCGGAGGAAACTCACCAAGCACGGGGAGAACATGCAAACTCCATACACACAGAGACGGGAATCGAGCCTGGCCGGGGAATCGAACCCAGACCCTGGAGGTGCAAGGCGACAGTGCTAACCACTACACCACCGCGCCGCCACTTTGTTTGTAATATTCTAAAATAAAATAGCATTGAGATATTTATCAATACAATACAATAGCCTCCTAAGTATTGTGTCCATGTACACTACCAGTCAAAAGTTTGGACACACCTTCTATAGTGTAAAACAATGCTGAAGGCATCCAAAGAAATGCAATAATCGCCTTTGAACAGTTGATATTGAGACGGATCTGGTACTCATGATCGATAAAGCCTTCTTAAAGACTCTAATCTGAGGTGCTGTTAATTGGACATTGTTGAGGTTGGTAACTCTACATGACCTTCTCCTCTGCAAGCAGTGGTTTTGCTCTTGCTTCCCAGGGATGGTCTTTATGAGCGCCAGTTACGTCGTGGTGCTTGACGAATTTTGTAAATGCAAACTTTTGACTGGTATTATATATAATAAAAATCTTGTCTGTCTTAAAGAGCACATCGCCTGAAACTCTGTCAATACCTGTCAAGCCAATACAATACAAGTAACCTGTCGCTTTACGTAGCTGTATGCGGTATGTAAGGAAAGAGTCAACTTTATGTAAAGTCCGTCGTTTACTGTTCATTCAGCCGAAGTGAATACGTCTCAGAGACAGCTCACGGCTTATCACAAGCTGTGAATTATTATGTTTGTTTAGTGCATATTAGAAGGTTCTTAAAACCAGAAGGAACGCCCTGTCAGACTTCCTGAATCGCATCGTATCGAAAAGCTTCCATTCGGTCAGTGTAATCCCTACTCAGGTATAACTCTCACAAGAACTTGCCTGACATTATTCCTTAAAAACCAAAGCAAACAGTCCACAATGACTGAAAGCAGTACGGCAAGCAAGTGGACTTCCTCTCTCTTTCATACTGGTTTCTGTGTGCTAATGTAATGTATGAAGGCTGCTCCCTCGCTCCTCACTCTGTCGGTAGGCTCCAAGCACATTTTCGCCTAACCGTTTCCAGATGTGAAGCGGCTAGTCGCTCTGGTTTCTGCTTTCTGTTCTTTTTTACTTTTTAAAATCGAGGGGGTAACCCTCCCTCCCTCCCTCCCTGTCTCTCTCCCTGTCTCTCTCCCTGTCTCTCTCCCTGTCTCTCTCTCTGTCTCTCTCTCTCTGTCTCTCTCTCTCTGTCTCTCTCCCCGTCTCTCTCCCCGTCTCTCTCCCCGTCTCTCTCCCCGTCTCTCTCCCCGTCTCTCTCTCTGTCTCTCTCTCTCTGTCTCTCTCTCTGTCTCTCTCTCTGTCTCTCTCTCTGTCTCTCTCCCCGTCTCTCTCCCCGTCTCTCTCGCCTCCTGCAGCTGAAACGAGTCTGACAGACCTGATAAGACCTTGAAAACAAACGGAGAAATAGAGAAAGAAGGACGGGGGAGAGAGAGAAAAAACAAAAGCAGGAGAGAGGTCACGTCCTGCTGAATGTGTTTTGTGCATATGGAATGAAATGGATTTTTAGTTTTTAGGTGATGCAAAAGAAAAGGGGGGAAAAAAAATACTAATATGTAGAAATGTGCTCGTATAATCTCAGGGTTCATAAATAGTGAGAAAAAAAAGTCCTGAACCCAGATCCATGCTTTCCATATTGACTCATCCTAAAACAACACACAATGGTGTCTTCTTTGTCTTTGCGTCTTTCCCTTCAGCCCCCCCGGTTCACTTCCCTCCCCTCTCCTGCCGTGTCCAGAGTGCGCAACTGCCGAAAGTGCACTTTTACAGGAATAGTTTGGCAATGGCTGAAACACACTCGGACTCGGCCCTCTGAGGCGCTTTTTGCTTTCATTCCTTTTTTGGTTCTGTTCTGAGCGCACATGCACAGATCATCTCTCTCTCTCTCTCTCTCTCTCACATACACACACACACACACACACACACACACACACAAACTTGCTCCCTCACTCAGACTGCTTTCCAGTGCACCATTCAAACGAGCTAAAAAAAAATAATAAAAAAAAGTCTATATAAAACAAAATGTCCAGGCAAACATCATAATAATATTACCCATTAAATATGTGTCGAAGCCAGTGCCTGCCATACTTCAGCCCCAAACATAGCTGCCTCTTCAGACGTGGCCATAGATAGAGCTTTCAACACGAAGATAAGCCAAATAACTTCCACATTCTTACAGAAATGGTTACAGCTACACAGACATGGCGCTTTCGCCAGTGGTTTGTACAGTAGCTTGGTGAGGCCAGACGAGGAGACAGAGCGGAGAGATCAGCGTGGGGACCGAGAACACAGTCTCACATGAATATACAGTATGAATGCAGCCAAATCCAGAGAAATATGCTACAGAGTGCTCAGGGCTTCCGACTGGGGTCTTTGAACGTCCTCGAGAGATTGAGAGGATCTGCCAGGAAGAATGGTTAGAAACTTGTGTGCACAAAGCTTGTCTAGACTTACCCAAGAGCACTCAAATTCACACTGTAGAAGCTCTTTTTCCTCGATTACAGAGTACTCAACTGCATACGGATTGAAAGCTTTCAATAAAATTGAAAAAAATGTCAAAAACCTTGCTTTCACTTCATCAGAGTTTACTGAGTGTAAAGGTTGTGGGGAAGAGTTATACGTTCTAAGAGAAGTTGAACTGCTTCATAAAAAGTACGCCATGTCCTGATCTAATGCATCTGCATTAACTCTTTAAACTGGGTTTAGTGTCCTACATCCTCTTTCTCCACCTTCCATCTTCGGTCAGAAACCAGCTCATCTCTCCTCCATTACTTCTATTACTCTTTAGTCTCCAAAACATGTTCTGCATGTCTGAAATTATAAGCCGCTACTAAAAATATCCTTTTCTGGGGTTTCTGGGATAAGAATAACCGTCATAATATAAAGCCCACTTTCTAAAAATAACACTTTTTTTTTTTTTTAGAAGGTTGTAAAACCCAGAAGCTATTTATTCGCCTTTAAAGGTGGAGCGTTTTTTTATCATTATGATGATGATGATGATGATGAGTCCAGCGATCCTCTTCATGATGCAAATAATCTTTTAGGTCTTTACAGAAAATGTTTTAATACACAGTCGTAAATCCAGACATTTCAACTGCATTCTTCCATGCGCTCTCTCTCGCTCTCTCTCTCTCTCTGTGTGAGGCCAGAGAAGGAGACGGAGCAGACCTCCTTGTTGCCATGCCGATGCAGCAGTGTTATCAATTTGCACTTGAGGCCAACAAACTACTCCACCATTTTACACACAAACACATGCCATTCACCATCCCCTGCTTATTTCTTCTTTTTTTGGTTCTATCCTTCTTTCACTTTCTGCCCAGTCCTCCTCCTCCTCCTCCCCTCTCTCTCTCTCTCTCTCTCTCTCTCTTTCACTGCTCTACAGAATCTTTTCTTCTCTCCGCTCACCCAAGCGGCAACGCTGAGCAGACAATTCAGGAAACGGCTGTATTAGTTACACTTTGCCAGTGAGAAACATAATGCAGGGGGAAAAAAAGTCTACATGCTTGTCTAGAGCTGTGAATCAAACTTAGACTGTCAATTTGATTAGATTTGATATCCGACAATTGTAATCTTCAATCAAAACTGTGTTTAAAGTTTAATGTCTCAAGCACCTATTTAGGAATTGTGTCTTTTTCAAAACTACTAAAAGTATCTACTGTAATAATCATTGAAAAGCTGCTAAACACAACGATAACCTATTTTTTCCCTGAAAATCTTCTGCTCCACACTAAAGTCCAATAGGCTGCAGTAATGCACCAACCATCCATAAACTCAAAGGGAAAAGCAGATTCAATTCAATTCAATTCAATTTTATTTATATAGCGCTTTTAACAATGGTCATTGTCTCAAAGCAGCTTCACAAAAATTAAAGGAAAAAAAAAAAAAATAATAATAATAATAATAATAATAATAATAAATAAATAAATAATAGAAAATAAATAAATAAAAACAAATAGTAATAATAATTATAGAAAAGAAAATAATTGGAAGTGTGGACGTGTGAGAAAAATGTGCAGATAATAATGAGACGAATGAATGAAATTTCTCGGATGAGCAAGCCAAGGGTGACGGCGATAGATAAGATACTCTCACAAAATGGAAGGATTTCAGGAACAGTTTTGTCACTTTCAGACCACTTAACGTTTGCAAGGTTACTATTTTGATTCTGAATCAAAAATTGACCCGCAATTCAATTGAAATGGGTATTCAAGTCAAACACAGAATTACACAATAACAGAACGCAGTTACAAGACTAAAAACACTCTATCTCTCTATATAATCTCCTGCTACACTAATGCACTTATCACAGCATTGCACGACGATCGATACCATCAAGGTAAAATGTTTTCCTGTACATAGGAGCAAAGATCAGACTGAAACTTCACACGCTCTGAAACCTCCCAGGAATTCCTTTAAAAATATGCATACTTTTACCAAAAGTCCTGGTTTGACTTGAACGACCCTCCAGCAAAAGGTCAATAAAATTGCACAGCTCCATAGAGCATCTGCATGTGTATTAACTGACTCTTATTAGCAGTGTGACCTTTACAGTTTACCACATGACAGACTCAGGAATTGTTCATTACTCCATGGAATAACATGGTCATGTATACAGGGAATCAATGATCCAAGTATGACTGATGGGGTCAGTTAATGTCCCTGCATCCTTCCAGAACACTTCATTTTAATGTGTCTTTTTAATGAACACTTTATCTCATTACACATCTGAGCAGTTGAGGGTTAAGGGCCTTGCTCAAGGGCCCAACAGTGGCAACTTAGTGGTTGTGGGGTTTGAACCTGGGATCTTCCGAACTGTAGTCCAAAGCCTTAACCACTGAGCTACCCCTGGCACTTCTTATGGCTTATTACAGGCGATTATTAAAAGTATCATTTTCATTTTGTTTGCGCTCCCAAAACATTTTTTGCACCAGCCACCACTGGAAAACACGCCACAATTTGGAATTCCTACTTAGGAACTCTGGATGGTCTTCTCAACCCCGATGTCGAATCAGCATTACTGCTCATAATATCAGCACTTCTCACTTTTACATGAGTAATACACATACACAAACAAAGAAATATACAGAAACATACAGAAATATTTGATAGATAATTTGATAGATATTTGATAGATATAACACAGACTATTACACGGTACAATACTACTAATACAGTACTGATGTTCTGAGAAGGAAAAATATATCAATAATAGATCAGTCGTCAAAGTTAAATGGGCGGCACGGTGGTGTAGTGGTTAGCACTGTCGCCTTGCACCTCCAGGGTCTGGGTTCGATTCCCCGGCCAGGCTCGATTCCCGTCTCTGTGTGCATGGAGTTTGCATGTTCTCCCCGTGCTTGGTGGGTTTCCTCCGGGTACTCCGGTTTCCTCCCACAGTCCAAAGATTAGGTTAGGCTAAATGGCGTTCCCAAATTGCCCGTAGTGTGTGAACGGATGGGTGAATATGTGTGTGTGTGTGTGTGTGTGTGTGTGTGTGTGTGCCCTGCGATGGATTGGCACCCTGTCCAGGGTGTACCCTGCCTTGTGCCCGAAAGCCTCCTGGGATAGGCTCCAGGTCCCCTGCGACCCTGATCACAGGATATCAATGAATGAAAGTTAAATGGCTAAAGTAAAAAAAAAATTTTTTAATACTGTATACTCAAATACACAAAGGACGAAAGTGACGACTACGGCAAAGTCGGATACCGTCGTTCAGAAAAACAGGCAAACTACACAGGTACTTTGCAGTGTGTGTGAGTGAGTGTCTGTGTGTGCAGTGGCAGAGCAGGAAATAGCTGCTGGAAGACAGGAAGTTGTTGAGTGTAAACAGCTGATGATAATTGGAGTCCTTTGTAAACAGAAACAGGGTGCAAAACTATGTGCATGTGTGTGTGTTTGCGTTTGCTCAAGTGCATCTGCTGGTAACGATGATGAGGTTTGACTTTCATGCTATAAAACAGGTGCATTTCAAAGAGAGGTGGAATTAAATCATAAAAAATGATCCCTAAGTAAAATCTACATGACTAATAAACACGTTAATGAAAAGCATGAAGGATTTTTTCATTCCCATTTTATTTCTGGATTTGCGGGCCATTAACGTTACACCGTTCAAACAAACCTGGGAGCGCTCCGATCCAAGAAACAGCACATGCGAGGATGCGTTCGAGTCGAGGCACGTCTCGCTCTCAGACACGGCAGTGTGTCACTCCGGAAAGGAAGATCATGACGCAAACGACACAGCACCTGTTTGTGCTGAGCTCACCTTACTCTCTTACATCTTCATGACATCATCACTCCCGAGCTCGGGAGGGGGAGGGGGAGGGGGGGCGCTCTCAGACTGACTACGGTCTGACTAAACGTCTGTCTCAGTTTCTTACATCTGAGTCAGATGGTTTTGAACTGAAGTGAGGTTGTACTGTGAATTTACAGTGGTGTGAAAAACTATTTGCCCCCTTCCTGATTTCATATTCTTTTGCATGTTTGTCACACTTAAATGTTTCTGCTCATCAAAAACCGTTAACTATTAGTCAAAGATAACATAATTGAACACAAAATGCAGTTTTTAAATGAAGGTTTATGTTATTAAGGGAGAAAAAAACCTCCAAATCTACATGGCCCTGTGTGAAAAAGTGATTGCCCCCCTTGTTAAAAAATAACTTAACTGTGGTTTATCACACCTGAGTTCAATTTCTGTAGTCACCCCCAGGCCTGATTACTGCCACACCTGTTTCAATCAAGAAATCACTTAAATAGGAGCTACCTGACACAGAGAAGTAGACCAAAAGCACCTCAAAAGCTAGACATCATGCCAAGATCCAAAGAAATTCAGGGACAAATGAGAACAAACGTAATTGAGATCTATCAGTCTGGTAAAGGTTATAAAGCCATTTCTAAAGCTTTGGGACTCCAGCGAACCACAGTGAGAGCCATTATCCACAAATGGCAAAAACATGGAACAGTGGTGAACCTTCCCAGGAGTGGCCGGCCGACCAAAATTACCCCAAGAGCGCAGAGACAACTCATCCGAGAGGCCACAAAAGACCCCAGGACAACATCTAAAGAACTGCAGGCCTCACTTGCCTCAATTAAGGTCAGTGTTCACGACTCCACCATAAGAAAGAGACTGGGCAAAAACAGCCTGCATGGCAGATTTCCAAGGCGCAAACCACTTTTAAGCAAAAAGAACATTAAGGCTCGTCTCAATTTTGCTAAAAAACATCTCAATGATTGCCAAGACCTTTGGGAAAATACCTTGTGGACCGATGAGACAAAAGTTGAACTTTTTGGAAGGTGCGTGTCCCGTTACATCTGGCGTAAAAGTAACACAGCATTTCAGAAAAAGAACATCATACCAACAGTAAAATATGGTGGTGGTAGTGTGATGGTCTGGGGTTGTTTTGCTGCTTCAGGACCTGGAAGGCTTGCTGTGATAGACGGAACCATGAATTCTACTGTCTACCAAAAAATCCTGAAGGAGAATGTCCGGCCATCTGTTCGTCAACTCGAGCTGAAGCGATCTTGGGTGCTGCAGCAGGACAATGACCCAAAACACACCAGCAAATCCACCTCTGAATGGCTGAAGAAAAACAAAATGAAGACTTTGGAGTGGCCTAGTCAAAGTCCTGACCTGAATCCTATTGAGATGTTGTGGCATGACCTTAAAAAGGCGGTTCATGCTAGAAAACCCTCAAATAAAGCTGAATTACAAGAATTCTGCAAAGATGAGTGGGCCAAAATTCCTCCAGAGCGCTGTAAAAGACTCGTTGCAAGTTATTGCAAACGCTTGATTGCAGTTATTGCTGCTAAGGGTGGCCCAATCAGTTATTAGGTTCAGGGGGCAATTACTTTTTCACACAGGGCCATGTAGGTTTGGATTTTTTTTCTCCATAAATAATTAAACCCCTCATTTAAAAACTGCATTTTATGTTTACTTGTGTTATCTTTGACTAATAGTTAAATGTGTTTGATGATCAGAAACATTTTGTGTGACAAACATGCAAAAGAATAAGAAATCAGGAGGGGGGCAAATAGTTTTTCACACCACTGTAAACTGAAATATGTTTCCAGACTTCATGCCTCATTATAAAGCCTCTTCGTTAACTGGGTGTATTTCGATAACTCTGATACCAAGTGTGGTGTGACAACACCAATTCCAATGTGACATCACTGACATCTAGGCCTATATGTAATGATGTAATGTAAACAGAATGCATGTATCGTTTAACGGGTAGAAAAAAAAATAAACTGATGCATGCAAGCGTCACGTGCTGAACTCTTCAGAAAAAAAGTGCAAACAAGTCTGTTTTTCTTCAATTTCCATGACAGAAAGTCAACACTGCAAACCTGTTTCAGCCAAGTGGTTAAATTTCACTGACAATTAGAGCTGTGCGATCGACTCAATCTTATTGCTCAGCTCATTGACTCATAGTTTTTCAATTATTTAGGTATTCTTACACATTAAATGCTCCGATTCCTTCAAAATATACCAGAACTTTTGTGCCCAAAAGCTTCCTGTATGCCCAAACCAGTGCCAAGTACGAATCGGATGGTCCGCTGTGGCGACCCCTCGACGGGAGCAGCCGAAAGACTAAGAATAACATAGCTTTTAATTCATTTGAGTTTATACATAGGTGGTGCAATACTGGACTCGAGTGTGGACCAGAAGACACCTCTGATTCACAGCCCTACAGCAAATCCTTTTCAGCACCTGGGCTTCCCCCGCAACCCCCCCACCCCAAACCCCCAGGTTCCTGTAAAACCAGTCTCACAGCCCACCACTCCACCCCATGCCTACATTCCTTGATTGCAATAAAAATGAAGGTCTAGAATGTTTTGGCAAGCCTGTTTGAGTCACTCTGGCTTTTCTCATCTCATCACTCGGACGAGAATCAAGATTCTTCACACATCTGAGCGCAACAACAGTCCTGTCAGTCAGACGCTCATACACACATTCACACACTCTCACTTTGGCACACTCATCCCAATAAATCCCTGATCTGTCATTTTCCTACTCAGTTACTGAAATCCTCAACCTTCGACTCATCTGTAACCTGATAATATCTTATTCACCGCCTGTACTTCACAAGGCTAAATACTCTACACCCACTTCCCTGCACTAAAGGCATTAAGTGAGCTTGCACAAATCTGATCTTCATCTCATGCTCCCACCAAAAAAAAGAAGAAAAAAACAACAACACGCAATAGCGTTGTGCTCGACTCTAGTTCCAGATGAGATGCAGGAAAACCTCCCTAAACTTTCCACAATTTCTCTTTTTTGCCTTCTCATCCCTTTCCCTCTCTGCTTATAGACGCCTGAACAGCCTCGACCATCACCACTGTTTAACGTTCCAGCACCCCGCCCTTCAACCCCATTCACTCCGTCTCTATCTCTCCCATACAAACGTCTCGGCTTGCACTCAGTTGAATTATACCACTTTTCTCATTCTTCTCGTCCTACTAACCACCCCCCACTTTTCTCTCTCGCTCTCGCTCACATTGTAATTGCTTACACACCACATAAAACAGATCCAGACTGTTTTCTTTTCATTCTTCTTTTCGAGGCAGCATTGAGCATGGAGCTCTGAGACTACAACCTCTCTCCCTCTTCCCTTTGCTCTCTCTCTCTCTCTCCTGGTAATCCCATTTGATGGTGATGTCTCCTCAGCCATGGCAGAGAGGAATGTCTTCGGCTCACATTCCTCTGGGTCCGTGCACACGCACCCGGACAGAGAGAGGCAACCAGAAAGAAAGAAGAGAAACAGATCTAAATAGGTTTGAACTCATCCAGAGAGAAAAAGAGGAAAGTTACAAGAGCCAAACTTTCGCTCAGTGCCATGAAAGCAGTTAATACAATAGTCTTTTATAAACAAGCCAACTCATCATCATTACTGCCCCAGCCAAGGGTTGTTCACTGCGGGATGGAGAGAAATCAGTTTTTAATGAACAGAATGGAGCTTATTACTGTTCTGGATTCCAAAAGAAGCGTACTGTAGCCCAACAGATCACAGCATCACTAGAAGTTCTCGAAGACTTTCAGGATTTTTTTTTTGCCCATGCCAACTCCTTAAACTTTCTCATGTTCCCATCCATGGCTATGCATTACTCCAGGTGCATTACGTGACTCTACCTGATGTGTTCTCCTCTTCCTCCTTACACGTCATCTCACATCCCTGTTAACATTTTCCCCCATTAAAAAGCACCCATTTACCCCTGAACCTGACAAATACAAAAGAAGGATAAAGACTGTACCTTGACTTTTTTGCGCTTCACTCCTGAAAAAGCAGTCCTCAGTAGTACAAGTGTGTGTGTATGTGTGTGCACAGTACATGAGTGAGTATGAGTGCGTGCGTGCGTGCGTGAGTGAGTATAACTGTGTGCGCGCGCACTGCGTGTTTTTTCAGCCGGAGCCGCTACAGGTAGTTGCGCTTTATACTGTACGCGCGCGCCTGAGTGACGCTAAAGTCGCTCGGTCTCGCGCTCCCTCTGGCCGCCGTGCGCGTGACTGAATCACTCACGCGCAGCAGTGTATCAGACCACACGTCATAATAAAAGCTCAACCTTCTCTCTCTATCTTTCTGTCTCTCTCTCACACTCACACACACAGCAGAAGGGGAAAATCGATTCTTCGTCGGGTCGACAGAGCGGACCATCCAATCCGCACACAACCTGACACAGGCTTTATTGTGTACAAGCCACCATCACCTCAAATCAACAACCTAGAGCCTTAGACACCACTCCCTCAATTATTCACTAAGTTTTTTTTTTTAGAAACAATAATTATGGCCGATGGCAGAGATATGTGCTGCTCAGTTAAATTCATGGCCCTCATGAAAAGTTTACTTTAATAGACAGAAGTGCTGTGTTATTACATGCAAAAAATATATAGCATGCTGTTATCAGCAAATGTTTTTGTCAAATGTTTCCTGTTATGTTCACACACACACACACACACACACAGTTTCTGTGACTGATGGGGGCTGGTTGTAACGACACAGCAGTGAATATTTACCTGCTGGGCCTTTTCCTCCACCCGCCCCTACAGCCCCCTCACACACACACAATAATCATAACTTTCGTGACGTGTTACTTCAATACATTATTAAAAATTTAACTTAAAAAGTGAATTTCATATATTCTAGACTCAGGCTGCGATCATTGCCCCCTCCACAAGAAGAAAATGCCACAGAAGGCACTATATTGAAGCATATTTATGAAAAGTTGACTGTGGTACGGTTGGTAAAGGTACAGAAGCAACAGGGAGGATTGAAGTCATAAGAAGATTGTCAAGCAAAGCTGATGCAAGAACTTGGAAGAGCTTTACAAGGAGTAAGAGTGAGGCTGGAGTCAGTGCTTAGCAAAGCAAGTCTCAGGAAATATTATAATATTTGAAGATTCTGGATTTCTTTTATTTTCATGAGCAAGCTATAATCATCAAAATGAAAACAAATAAATGGTTGAAATATTTTACTTTACATGTAGTGAAACTAAAATATATAAGTTTGACTTTTTATGATATTCAAATGTAATGAGTAGCACTGTACTGTACATGTACATATACAAGAAAGCTTAACTATTTGAAGTTTTTATTTCATCAAGTCATGAGTAGAGGTTTATTCCTTTTAAATTTATTACATACTTGAGTAAATGCAAATAAGGCTTAGGGCTTAAAGTCTGAAAATGTGTCTATGAACTAACACACACTTCTGTACTTTAAGTCGGTGAACAGCCTACAATATATCTGTCATTCTACATCCTGCATGCATCTCACCCTTACATGTTTCATTAGATTCCAGTAATTAGAGTTTGTGTGTGTGTGTGTGTGTGTGTGTGTGTGTGTGTGTGTGTGTGTGTGTGTGTGTGTGTGTGTGTGTGTGTGTGTGTGACCTCTTAATGGCTGAGAGAAAGAGGCCCAGCGGGTGAACATTCACTGCTGCATCATCGCAGTCAGACTCCATCAATCAGTGTACAAAAACTTTTATTATTAAAAACGATTAATTATTATGTTACACATTATTGATCTTAATGTTGATTTAAAATAGTTTGAAGAGCATGAGAAACCTCGTCAAGAATATTCCAAAAGTATTCCATTGATTTTATCACATGATAACATCCTATTCTTTATCACGTTGGATTGAACCACCACTATTCTTGACTTCACAAAAACATCTGTCTTATCAATTACATCAAAGATCTGAGACTTGTTTTAAAGGGGTTTGTGTCCACGACCTCATGACACATTTTACTGAAACACCTGCTAAGTGCTTTCACTAAGCTGCTGATTGACTTCACCCGGAAACAATGCAGTCGCTCTTTGTATGTGTGTGTGTGTGTGTGTGTGTGTGTGTGTGTGTGTGTGTGTGTGTGTGTGTGTGTGTGAGACCTCAGTCCCACATACCATGTGGCTCTCAGTGGACTGGAGGCTTTTAGATTATCGAGCAGAGGATCAGGAAAGTCTTTGTATTTTCAAGTGTCCTGCCATGCCCTGTCGTGTTTAAAACATCTCATATCTCTCAAATTTCTTTCCCCCCCTCCCCCCCTCACCATAATGTACAATCTCTGTTTCCATTTTGTCTCTGTTCTGTTAGAGCCCCTCAATCTCTTTCTCCTTCTCAGGCTTTCCTTCCTATGCCCATTCTCTCTAAACCAACCCTTAAAATGCAAACAAGCAAATTGACCTCTTTTCAGTCTCTTCAGCCAGTTTGAAATGCAACACTATGACCAATATATGTCCTAAAATATATAGACACCTGGCTTTCACACCCATATGTGCTTCTTCCTCACACTGTTACCACAAAATTGGAATTGTATAGATTTGTTGACTGTCTAGAATTTCATTTTTACGTCAAAAGAAGAAGAAATCTGGAATTTGAAGGTTATCAATGCATAATTGGTCAGGTGTCTACATACTTTTGGACATATAGTTTACACTCTCACTCACTCAGCATCTATACAGCTTTATCCTGTGTACAAGGTTGCGGTGGTCGTATGCAGTGTCGGTTCTAACCTGAATTGCTCCCTGGGTGAGACTCCCTGCCCCCCCCCCTGTCATCGCCTCTCTCAAACTCCCCCCTCTAGCCCCCCCCACCCCACCGGCATCGCCTCTCCTCTCCGCTCGCTCAGCTTCTTTGCGGCTCCTTCAGCAGCAGGGGCGGCGCGGGCGCAGCGCAGGTATCATATATGATAGAAAACCGCTTAGCGGCTTATTTTTTCCTCCTGGTTTGTGTGCCACCCCCCACGTGACATGAAAAAATGCCGCCTTGGGTGGCTGCCCAGTTCGCCCTACCCTAAAACCGCCACTGGTCCTATGGGGTCCTATCCCAGGAGACGCAGGCCCCACGCAACCTTGTACACAGGATAAAGCGATACTGTATAGATGATGTGAGTTGGGGCATGAGGGCATGAGGCAGAGTACAACCTCGACGAGGTGCCAATACATTGCAGGGCACATGCACTTACACGCTCACTCTGACATTATTTGGGAATGCCAATTAGCCTAATACGCATGTCTTTGGACTGTGGGAGGAAACTGGAGGAACCCAGAGGAAATGCAAAAAGCACAGGGAGGACATGCAGACTACACGCAAACAGATCCCGAGGCAGGGGGAAAAAAACAACTCTGGAGGGAAAAGGTGAAAGTGCTAACCACTCAGCCACTATGCTGCCCATTATAGTTATTATTTTATTTGCTAAATAGTTCAAGACACGTTGATATAAATGCCATCACAACCTGAGATATTAATAAATAATGAATGAAACACCCATGAGTTCACTCCATTTGTTCCAGAACCCTGCCCATGTCACACATTATGTACACAACGTTATCTATAAGTAGGCTGCGTGATACGGAGTTAGCACTTCGCTCTACCTGTATTCCCATATTATATGTACATTAGTCTATTACACAGTTCAGTTAAAATGCATTACATAAGAGTCCACTGAAAACAGTTAGATGGGATTGACCACTAATGACTAGGAATGAACATTTGGAAATGCTACACTAAAATGTAATGTTACAGTGTAACCATTGGAGATTACCATAGGAGAAACTATAATATACCATGTAGATAATGTATTCCATTGTAATTATGTCACTCAATAATATTTTCAGGCCTCAGAGTGGCGCAGTGGTAAAGCGCTCGCTCTATCATCCGGAGATCGTTGGTTCGAACCCTGGGTAATGCTGTTGCCTCTCACAGCCGGAGGCCTAGAGAGCTGATTGGCCGAGCTCTCTCAGGGGGGAGGGATGAGAGGTACTTTGCGCTCCCACATTAACGACGGCTCTACAAGCCAATCAAGGGCATCTGTGAGCTCGCGTAAGCGGAAGGAGCGGATAGCGCTGTTCCTCCGAGTGTGTTACGCTGCCCCCAACGGTGCGTGAGCAAGCAGTTCGAAAAAAATGGTCGGTGAGGTCACGTGGGTCGGAGGAAACACGTGAGCGGTCTACGGCCCTCCCTACTGAGTGGCGGTATGAGCTTAATGTGGGAGCCCCCTAGTGACTGGGAGGAATCGGACACGACAAAATTAAGGGGGGGGGGGGAAGAATATTTTCAGGTCCTAACTGGACACACACTGCACGGTGATCTACATTAAAGTGTGTCTATTAGTCACTGATGGTTTTTTTTTTATCTCCTCCCTGATGTCTACACTAGCTTCTGGGCATAAATGATTTTTATATAAAAAAAATGCTTCCTGGCTGATAGTAAGACAAAGATAAGAGCCTACTATTTTGTTAATTATTTGTGCCGTAAGCAGTCCTTTTTATTTCCAAAATGCTAAAGAACTGGAGATTCCAAGTTTAAGATCGGTATTATCTGGCATTGAGGGGGTTCTTCCTGTTAGGAGGTTAGGAATACAACCTCTAAATTAATGTTCTGTGAAACATTTCTCCTGCACTATTTCATCTCATGTCCTGCATGTGTTGTTATTCCGTCTGCAGCCTACCCCAGCTAACAGGGAACATTCCCAGAACATTCACTTTCTCATTAAGTTCTCAGAAGGTTCTTTTGCATTGTTATATAACTATAATTCTTTTAACATTCTTAAAACAATAGCTTACCAAAATGAATATTATGGAAATCTCACCCATTCTCAATACCGCTTATCCTGTTAAAGTGATGGGAGGCCTGGAACCAATACTATGGTCTAGAATGGGTACAACCTGGACAGGGTGCCAATTCATTGCAGGGCGCACAAGCACACAATCACTCACATACTATGAGCTAAATGGAAAGACCTATTAGCTGACCCTGCATGTCTTTGGAATGTGGGAGGAACCCGGAGTACCCGGAGGAAACCCACCAAGCACTAAGAGAACAAACATTCTCTTATTAGGCAAATCAAAACTGACAAACATTCTTAGAACACATGCTAAGTAACATTATGGGAATCAAACTTGAAAAGCATTCAGGGTTCTGGAAATCCAAAACATTCACAGAACATTATCAAATCTGTTGCCAGAATGACATTCAATTCTGTATCAATAGAAAAATATGTATGAATCAATCCCTGGTGAGCAAGCCGAAGGCAATGGTGGCAAAGAAAAACTCCCTGAGATGTCAGTTGGAAGAAACCTTGAGAGGAACCAGACTCATTTGGGGACTCAAACATTTCTGGAATGTTATCAAAAAACGTTTTCAGAATGTTATCCAAAATTTCTCCAAGCCAAGAAACTAAAAATCATAACATTCCAACCTAAATTCATAGGTACAGATTGCATGTGTTCGTCATATTAGATCCTGTCTTCCAACTGCAGAATGAATTCATTTGGTAGACTTGTTCATTCTAAAACGTGCAGGGATCCCGAGTACAGTCAAACATTCCTTGCTTAAATCAATTTTAATTAAACCTCTAATAATCAATTATATATAAAGCTGTCGCTCGCACATGATGGGGAATGTTTACAAAAAAACTAAACAAAAAAAAAAGCAAGTAAAATTTTTTTTTACAAAATGAGTTATAGAGCTGTTAGCACTGTCTCCCATCTCCAGGGTCCAGGTTCGCTTCCCACCTCAGGTCTGGTTATCTCCCACAGTCCTAAGACATGCAGATTAGGCTAATTGGTGTTTCCAAATTGCTCGTAGTGTGTGAAAGAGTGTGTGTGTGTGTGTGTGTGTGTGTGTGTGTCCTGCGATGTATTGGCATTCCATCAAGGGTTTACCCTGCCTCATACCCCAAGTCTCCCGGGATAGGCTCCAGGCCCTCCGCAACCCTGTATACAGGATACAGCATTATGTAGACAATGAGTGAGTGAGTTATAGAGGTGTGAACACACTAGTGATTTAATTATATCATAACTATCAAACCATCACAAAGTCCACAAGTAGTCTTGTAAAAAAACACATGATTTTATTGTGTATGTGCCTGTGTAAAACACTGTTGTGCACATAGTTTCCTGTGTAACACATTTATTCTTTCCTCAATCCTCGATTCCTCGTCTATAACCATACGCAACGCCTCTACAAGAAAGTGATTGTTAATACACCATTAACTGCTTTACAAGCTACACCTCATAAAGTAAACCCTGCTGCTGAGGTGAATGCAGTTGAGTCACGGGAGAAGTATGTGTCTGCGCCTGACCAGAGCGCACGAGCTTTACATCAACCATAAGCAGGAGAGCTTTCCTGCTATTAATGGTAACACTGATTTAATGGTAAATGCTTGCACATTTTTCTGTATGCTGACCAGAAGTGACGCTTCATTCTTGGTTTTTCTTGAATGCTTAAACTCAGACAGAAATGATTCACACGAAACGCTATTTAGAGTACGATTGTTTTTCCCAAAAGCAGCTTGATGTTGATGTTGGAAAGCAGTTCTATGAAACACTGAGCTGATATCATTCATTAGTTTTTTGTTTTTTTAAATCCTTTCAGTTTAAATTGACCAAATTCTACATGATTAATCTGGATCTGTAATCGGAAACATTGGATCAGTATTAAATCGACATTTTGTGCTGTAAATGTGTCTGATTCCACTTTCACAAAACAATCTTGACATGACTATAGCCGTGAGCCAAGGACAGAAAATATTGCCATGCATTCTGAGTCGGAGCAATGATATACAGGCAGGCGTAGCTCAGTGGTTAAGGTGTTGGACTACAGCTTGGAAAATCCCAGGTTTAAACCCCAGCCCCACCAAATTGCCACTGTTGGGCTCTTGAGCAGACCCTTAACCCTCAAATGTTCAGATATACAGTATAATATGATGAAAATGTAAGTAACTATGGATAAAGGTGTCTGTAAACGTACCGTCCCTCCTCTGTCAACCACAGTGACACCGGCACGGATCATAAGCATCTTTGAGCTTGTGTATGCAGTAGAAGTTAGATACCACTGTCCCCTGACTGTGTTGTACAGCAAGTGTTTGGGCTTCATGTTTCTTACAGGAAGTACTTGTTAACCTTTACACCTCCCCTTTAACCTTTAGCTGTGGACTTTGGGATTGAAGGAGGTTCCCAATAACCTTCTGTTCACAAGCACAGAACCTTAATGTCTGATTTATCAGTGTACGGTTCTATAATTACAAACTTCACTGTGCCATCTAAATAAACATTGTATAAATGTCAGGCCTGGAAACGAAGCCCTTCATAAACGCTGGCACTTAGAGCAACTTGGAGCAGCTCAATGCATCTGAAGCCTGACCGCATTTCTGCCACGTGCCTGACCGGAGACACATACTGATGCTGAATCTTCTTATTATAGAAATGTGACCAGTATACGACCTTGACAAAGAACACTCTGTAAGCTGTAGTTTTTATTAGTTCAAAGAAAAGGCTTGGTGTAACCACAAAAGCCAGGACACTCAGTTTCAGTGTTTAAACTAGCAGCATGTTTCATGTCTAAACTAGCAGCAGCACACTGCAGATCGCCAGACAGACGTCTGTGCAAAAACGATTGAGCTGGAGATTTGAGGGAGTGGGAAATCAAGAAAGACATTTTGAGATGCCAGACAGTTTGACAGCACGCGAACCACAGTTTGCTGCAGTTGTCTTCGGTCTCTGTAGCAACAGCCTCACAGTGGTGGGAAGGTGGCTTTCGTGAAGACTGCACTCTTTTAATCTGAGCGGAATGAGAGCAATGCAGCCAGCAAGTCCTGCTGCTACTGCCAAGTATGTCCACACGTAATGTCTAGTTCTTTAAGGGGAATTAAAAACTAGAGTGGATCTGTGGACGTGTGGCTCTCGGCTGTGCCATAAGACGTCATCAAGATATACTGTATAAGATATATAAGTCTAGAGTAACTACTAGTAGACATTTTTTCCTGTCAAATGACTCAAATCATCCCTCATCTAACAGTAACTTCGGATCTGCTCATAAACCAGTCACTAATAAGAGTAATTTTAAGTAAAATGGCTTGTGTTTCAGTATGACCTTCTTGCTTGGTCATGATTTCATCTCCCGTCATAGGTGCCCTCCAGGCATGGTGTATACTGACCTCTGACCTTAGGCAGTGCATGCTTGTAGTCTGTCTTCGCCTTTACAGGATTGAGCATGTCTCATGCCGCAGTATTGTGCAGTCAGCACGGTATCTCAGCTACCACTTTATATCAATATCTATCCAAAATCTATCTAATGATATGTAATGTTCTAAAAAATGTTGACCGGAGGTCCTACCAACGTTGTAAAATGAGAAAAAAAATACAATGGTCACCATTGGCTTCTACAGTCCCTATGTAGGTCCCTACTGTATATGGATGGATAGAATGTTAGAAAAAGTGTTGGGGGACATTACTTTTTAAAGTAACTAATTACATTACAAAATGAAAATGTAATCAGTTATATTACAGAATTATTTTCTGATAAAAATAACTGGTTCGAGTACTTTTCCATTGCAGGAAATGAAAACTCCTTTGTGATTCTTCATGCATGTTGTTTTAGTCAAGACCTTTATAATTATTCTAACATCATCACTCAGTGAAGTTTGGCCCATAATCTGTTAACTACTAATACCCCTATCTCACTTACATGGTTTCACACGGTAGCTGTAAGTACGGTTCATCTTGATTCATAGCGAGTTTTGGCGCCGTGATTACGTTTCCATCTTTCCACACGTCGCTCCTCGTGGAAGCTCACGGACCTTGCAGAACTTGTGGCCGCCCGGTACTTAACACCGCTTCTCATCACGAGTAAAACTGCATAGGTCAGTTAGGGGTATAACAGCAGGAATAACAGAGAGGGGATGGTTATCGGATATGGGGCTTTAGGACGACTTTCACAAAAACACACAAACGGAATGACTGCTGTCTGGCTTACGGATTGCATAAATTGTCCAGTGGTGTCAAAAGTATTCACATTCATTACTTGAGTAGAAATATAGATACCAGGGTTTAAAAAGCTCAAGCTTTTTACTCAAGTAAAAGTGTAAAAGTACTGCTTTCAAAACTACTTAAAGTATAAAAGTAAAAGTAACGTGAGGGGGGGAAAAAGCGTTCTGATCATGTGACGGACGAGGGGGGGGAGGGGGGGGGGTAAAAATAGAAAATAGAGTAACGAGCATATTTTTAAAATGTAAGGAGTAGAAAGTACAGATAATTGCTTAAAAATGTAATTAGTAGAAGTAAAAAGTCGGCTGAAAAATAATTACTCCGGTAAAGTATAGATACCCAAAATTTCTACTTAAGTAAGGTAACGAAGTATTTGTACTTAGTTACTTGACACCTCTGAAATTGTCTGAATAACGGATTACATTTTTGAAAATATAACTAAATAACTGAGTACTTAAATGGCGGATCTAACACCTTAGATTACTCGTTACATCAAAAAAGTAATCCAAGTACTTTGTAACGCGCTACACCCAACGGTTATCAGTGCTGTATTGAAAACTGGACACCCTATAAAATTTGAGAGCAGGATTTTAGTATCTGCTGTTTTACAAACAAAAAAAACCTTTCTCTGTCTATTAATCCAAACTATTGTAGGCTTTCGGGAAAATATGCAAAGCTCAGCAGTTTTGTTCATGTCCTAGGCAACGCTAGAACTTATTAACCGAAACTAGCGAGAAACACTGCGCCAAATGTTTCTCAAAGCTCCCTTTAGGGCCATGTGATTATTACAGATCCACATACAGGACATTTCTGATGAACAAACTGCACTAAAAATCCATTAACACATAATTATACAGAACTCCAAGAATATAATTACTGTTTTACGTCGATGAATTTCTGTCATGGTGGAGCTATAATTATTTTCCTCGTCTTTCTTTTTGAGGTTTTTCGCCTGCCGAAATTCCATTAGTAGTGTTAACGGAGTGACTAAACGTACATGACAAGACTTTAGCTTCAGAACTGAGAGCTCTACACACGCACACACACAGGCGCTTGTACTCACACACACACTCGACCAATATGTTATAATCAGAGTCGAATTCAAAGAGTTCCTGTGAAATGTCTGACTAGGAGAGCTAACGCATTCATCAAGCAGAGAACGCAGATATCAGACACCAGACCCAGCTTACACTTCATTCATCAGACACATGCACACTCACGCACACAGCTTAACAAATGAAAGAGCATATATAGCCTCAAGTCACACATCTGCAAATGGACACCCCTCCCCATACACCCCATGTGCCCCCCTTTCACTCGATCCACACACACACATTTTACAAGCTCCAGGTGTTATTCGTGCTGTATGATATGGGTTTCACACTCGGTGGGGCATGTTCTAGTAAAATCCCGCAATGTTGTCAGTTCATTCAGATCATAAATCACACACACACACACACACTCAAATGCAAACACGACGATATACTTTCCACAATAATAAAAGGGAAATTGGGAGGTATTTATGCTACTTATCAGTTCAATATTTCCTCACAAGTTCCTCTCGTACACAATGATTTTATAAAGCATTAATACGGTGTAAGAAGTTAACTCCCTGCATACTCAACAACACTTTCATTTATTCACTTGCTGTATGTCCATTCTGTTCTCTCTTCCTGCCTTTTTCCTGTGCTAAAGGAAGTTGGGTGGTAGTTATTACTTATTGGCTCTTTGTCAAATTATATTGGGGTGTTCAAGTTGAAACATTTAATTGTGCAGAAGAACAGAACACAGTTAAGAGAGTAAACTCCCTTTATTTCTCTAGATAATCTCCTGATACACTAATGCACTTATTCCAGCATTTCACTAGTGCTTGGGTACTGTACCATTAAGGTTCAAGCATGAAACACCCAGGAACTCTTTTGATTTTTACTCTTTTGAAAAGGAATTCTGTTTTTGAAAGACAATGCATGACTTCACATTTTCCAACAACACCACTTGCACATTACAGGAACTTGGCTGGGAGCCATTTTCCTCATGGTTGGGCCATTAAAGGAGTTCTTGGGAGGCCAGTGTTTCAGTTACATTGGCAATAACTCCTAGCCGAGTTCCTGTAATGTGCAAGTAGTGTTGGTCAATGATTATGTGTACAGTCCCCACGGACAGATGTGGCTCTTCTGCAACCTGGAGACAAGTTATCCATCGATTTTCAAGGATCAGGCATTCTACTCACTGAATGTCGGAAACGACTGCAGTGGGATTAGAGCCACCTCAGCCAGGATTGCCATTCACAGACATACGGTCTTCTTTAAAGCTGTTGCACCGGCCTCCGAGTGGCGCAGTGGTAAATTGCTCGCCCTATCATCCGGGGATCGCTGATTCGGTTCCCGGGTGATGCTGTAACCTCTCACAGCTGGAGGTCTAGAGAGAGCTGAATGGCCGAGCTCTCAGCGGAGAGGGATGAGAGGTACTCGTTAATCACGGCTCTACAGCCAATCAGGGGCGTCTGTGAGCTCTCGCACGCGGTGGGAGTGGATAGCGCTGTCCTCCGAGTGTGTTACACCGTCCCCGACGGTGCATGAGCGAGCAGTTTGAAAAGGAAGGAGGAAACACGTGATAGTCTTCGGCCCTCCTGTCATGTTCCACGCCCTGCCTGCCGTCTTTTTCCCACGCTGTCACTCCGCCACGCGCTCATGTTTTTGTCTAGCCGTCACGTGCACTCTCACGCCCCCGTTTCCACCCCGTCTGCTCACCTGTTTCTCATTCCCTGACTGATTACTCCAGCGATTTAAGCATGCGCGGCGCGCTGCTCAGATTGCTGGATTATTGTGTGTGTTTTCATGTCTCAATGTTCTCGCGTTTTTCTTTCTCTCCGATCTTCACGTTGCCGAACTCGTTTTGTCCCTCGTTTCCGCCTTTTGGTTCTCGATTTGGTTTTGTTTGCCTCGCTCTTAGATCTCCCGGTTTCCGAACTCTCGCTTCCCTTTTGACTACGCCGCCCGCCTCACGTTTTTGCCCCGACGTTCCGCTGCCTGATCATCTGTTGCCGACTCCGCTTTCGCCCCTCGACCACGCCCCCTTCGCCTGCCGTCATCACTTGCGCTTGGATTCATTATTACCCTAGTCAGCCCGTGACAGAATAATCCAGCCACGAAATGGATCCAGCGAGTTTTGACCGCATGAAGACAGCACTGGAAAGCCAGGGCGCACTGCTTGGAGCACATCAGTAGGAGCTGCTCACTACGAAGCAGTCACTCGCCGATGTCGCAAGCCAGATCCAAAGACTTCGACTCTCTCCAGCGCCAGATGGATTTTCCAGTGAGCGACGAGAGCCACGCCTCCCCGCCCCCCCCCACTTACGAAGGAGATCCAGGTACCTGTCGCTCGTTTCTCTCCCAGTGCTCGCTGATCTTCGAGCTCCAGGCCTCCACGTTCACCACTGATCGCTCCAAGGTGGCATACGTCATCACACTCCTCACAGGAAGAGCCCGGGAATGGAGTACTGCGCTCTGGGATGCTCATGATCCTTGCTGCTCTGAGTATGAGAGTTTCGCCCAGGAGATGAAGAGAGTGTTTGATCGCTCATGTCATGGAAGGGAGGCTGGACGTAAGCTGCTGACACTAAAACAAGGCGTGCGTTCGGCCTACGATTACGCCATCGAATTCCAAACCCTGGCGCTCCCCAGTGGATGGAATGAACAAGCCCTATGTGATGTGTTTTTGGAGGGCCTGACAGAGACACTCAAAGATGAGCTGGCTTCTCAAGAGCTACCCTCCTCACTCCAGGGGCTCATAGACTTGGCCGGACGAGTGGACTCACGTCTCCGCCTCCGTAGAGCTACTCGGGGCCCCCCACTCAGGTTTCCCCCCCAACCCTCTCCTCCACGAGTCGACTTCCAGGAAGAAGCAATGCAACTGGACAGAACGCACATCTCCCCAGAGGAGAGACGACGACGCCAAGTGGAGAGGGCCTGTTTTTACTGTGGGAAATCAGGTCACCAGCTTAGGAACTGCCCAGCAAAAGGAAGTGCCCTCTAGTCCAGCTGGGAGCACTAGAGGGCGTGATTCCAAAAAGACTCCCAGACCAACGTCGCCTGCTCCCCGTCTTTCTCCTCTATGAACGACACACCCACGTGGTACAGGCGCTGGTTGACTCAGGATCAGACCGCAACCTTATCAACACAGCCGCGGCCAAGGCTCTGGGTATCCCCGCACTGCCTTTGGAGACCCACCTAAAGGTCCAGGCCCTCGACGGGAGTCCGCTCCCATCTATCACCCACAAGACCCCTCTCATCAACCTCAGGATCTCAGGCAACCACACAGAACGGACGTCACTGTTTGTCATGGAAGGATCTCACGCCACGATCGTTCTGGGTCTGCCGTGGCTAATCCGGCACAACCCACAAATGGATTGGGAGAGGAACACAATTTTGGCCTGGAGTCCATCATGTTCCAGGACATGCTTACGAGCTGCTACCACACCATGCCTCAGCCCCGCCCCCGCAGGGGAACTACCCGATCTCATCCACGTCCCATCAGAATACCATGACCTTAGAGAGGTCTTCAGTAAATATCGCGCCACCTCTCTGCCCCCTCACCGTCCATACGACTGCGCCATCGACCTTCTCCCGGGCACCACACCACCCAAGGGTCGCCTATACTCGCTGTCACCAAAGGAACGTGAGGCGATGAACCAATACATCACGGAATCCCTCGCCGCAGGAATCATCCGCCCTTCCTCCTCCCCAGCAGGAGCAGGTTTCTTCTTCGTGGGCAAAAAGGACGGGTCTCTTCGCCCGTGCATAGATTACAGGGGCCTAAACGACTAAACGACTACCGCTACCCTCTGCCGCTAATGGCTACCGCCTTTGAACTTCTCCAGGGAGCCAAGATATTTACCAAGCTGGATTTACGTAATGCTTACCACCTCGTCCGCATTCGGGAGGGAGACGAATGGAAGACTGCCTTCAACACCCCAACGGGGCACTATGAATACCTGGTGGTCCCCTTCGGCCTGACCAATGCCCCCGCAGTCTTCCAGGCCCTTATCAACGACGTTCTCAGAGACTTCCTCAACTCCTTCGTATTCGTTTACCTTGACGATATCCTGATCTTCTCCCGAGACCTGGAGGAACACCAACACCACGTCCGACAGGTGCTTCAGAGACTATTAGAGAACAACCTATTTGTCAAGGCTGAGAAATGCGAGTTCCACTCCATGACCACCACATTCCTTGGGTTCGTTATTGGTTCCGAAGGCATCAGGATGGAACCAACCAAGCTCCAAGCCGTGGCCAGCTGGCCCACTCCCTCCTCACGACAGGCACTCCAGAGATTCCTGGGGTTCGCCAACTTCTACCGACGCTTTATCCGGAACTACAGCTCCATTGCTGCCCCCCTAACAATACTCACCTCTCCCAAGAACCACTTTCACTGGGCCCCGGAAGCAGAGAAGGCCTTTACGGAACTGAAACAACGGTTCACGTCCGCCCCAATCCTAACCATTCCAGACCCTTCACGCCAGTTCACCTTGGAGGTCGACGCCTCCAGCACGGGGGTAGGGGGCATTTTGTCCCAGAGAGCCCCACACGACAACAAACTGCACCCCTGCTCCTTCTTCTCACACCGCCTAACGCCTGCTGAAAGGAACTATGGCATCGGCGATCGTGAGCTCCTGGCCATTAAGCTCGCTCTGGAGGAGTGGAGACACTGGTTAGAGGGGACGGAGGTCCCCTTCATAGTATGGACTGATCATAAGAACCTGGAATACCTTCGGAGCTCCAAGAGACTCAACGCCCGCCAAGCCCGATGGGCACTGTTCTTTAGCCGATTCAATTTTACCCTCTCCTTCCGCCCAGGATCCAAGAACGGCAAGCCGGATGCACTCTCGAGACAGTTCGCTGCCACTCACGACATCCATGTCAACGACACTATCCTGCCTCCGACCTCCTTACTCGCCGCCGCAGAACTCGACATCGAGACCAAGGTAAAGCAGGCTTCGACCCACGAACCTGGGCCCAGCAACGTTCCCCCTAATCACCTCTTCGTCCCTCTCCACCTGCGTTCCCAGGTCCTGGAGTGGGCCCATAGCTCTAGACTTTCCTGTCACCCGGGCATAACCCGCACCTTGGCACAGACTCAGCAACGATTTTGGTGGCCCACAGTTAAGGAGGATGTCTCCAGCTTTGTTGCGGCATGTGACACCTGTGTGAGGGCTAAACACACCAACACAGCCCCAGCGGGCCTTCTCAGGCCTCTACCCATCCCACACCGCCCATGGTCCCACATAGCCTTAGACTTCGTCACGGGGCTACCCACATCGAACAGCCACACCTGCATCATGACGGTGGTGGACCGATTTTCTAAGGCCGCCCACTTCATTCCCCTACCACGACTACCCTCCGCCAAGGAAACCGCAGAACTCATGGTCAACCACGTTTTCAAGCTACATGGCCTTCCAACAGACGTTGTCTCGGATCGAGGTCCACAGTTTACCTCTCAATTTTGGAAGGGTTTCTGCAAACTGATCGGGGCCACTCCCAGTCTATCATCAGGATTTCATCCCCAATCTAATGGTCAGACTGAGAGGAAGAACCAGTCCCTCGAGGTCGCCCTGAGGTGTATGACCTCCCGGGACGCTACCTCGTGGAGCAAATTTCTCCCCTGGGTAGAATACGCTCACAACTCCCAGATCTCGTCATCAACTGGTCTGTCTCCGTTCCAATGCTGCTTAGGTTATCAGCCGCCCCTGTTCCAATCTCAGGAAGAGGAGGTCAACGTTCCCTCTGTTCAAGCCTTCATCCGACGCTGTAAAAGGACGTGGCAGCAAGCAAGGAAGACCTTGCTGCGAGTCAACAAGAGGTACAAGGACCAAGCAGACCGCAGGCGCTCTCAGGCCCCCAAGTTCAGAATAGGGCAGAGAGTCATGTTATCCACCCGAGACATTCACTTAAAGGCCGCCTCTCGTAAGCTCTCTCCCCGATACATTGGGCCTTTCACCATCACCAAGATCGTCAATCCATGCGCCGTCAAACTTTTGCTCCCTTCTACAATGCGGCGAGTTAACCCCACGTTCCATGTATCCCAGCTGCGCCGCCTCGTCCCAAGCCCATTAAGTAAACTCCCTTTATTTCTCTAGATAATCTCCTGATACACTAATGCACTTATTCCAGCATTTCACTAGTGCTTGGGTACTGTACCATTAAGGTTCAAGCATGAAACACCCAGGAACTCTTTTGATTTTTACTCTTTTGAAAAGGAATTCTGTTTTTGAAAGACAATGCATGACTTCACATTTTCCAACAACACCACTTGCACATTACAGGAACTTGGCTGGGAGCCATTTTCCTCATGGTTGGGCCATTAAAGGAGTTCTTGGGAGGCCAGTGTTTCAGTTACATTGGCAATAACTCCTAGCCGAGTTCCTGTAATGTGCAAGTAGTGTTGGTCAATGATTATGTGTACAGTCCCCACGGACAGATGTGGCTCTTCTGCAACCTGGAGACAAGTTATCCATCGATTTTCAAGGATCAGGCATTCTACTCACTGAATGTCGGAAACGACTGCAGTGGGATTAGAGCCACCTCAGCCAGGATTGCCATTCACAGACATACGGTCTTCTTTAAAGCTGTTGCACCGGCCTCCGAGTGGCGCAGTGGTAAATTGCTCGCCCTATCATCCGGGGATCGCTGATTCGGTTCCCGGGTGATGCTGTAACCTCTCACAGCTGGAGGTCTAGAGAGAGCTGAATGGCCGAGCTCTCAGCGGAGAGGGATGAGAGGTACTCGTTAATCACGGCTCTACAGCCAATCAGGGGCGTCTGTGAGCTCTCGCACGCGGTGGGAGTGGATAGCGCTGTCCTCCGAGTGTGTTACACCGTCCCCGACGGTGCATGAGCGAGCAGTTTGAAAAGGAAGGAGGAAACACGTGATAGTCTTCGGCCCTCCTGTCATGTTCCACGCCTTGCCTGCCGTCTTTTTCCCACGCTGTCACTCCGCCACGCGCTCATGTTTTTGTCTAGCCGTCACGTGCACTCTCACGCCCCCGTTTCCACCCCGTCTGCTCACCTGTTTCTCATTCCCTGACTGATTAATCCAGCGATTTAAGCATGCGCGGCGCGCTGCTCAGATCGCTGGATTATTGTCTGTGTTTTCATGTCTCAATGTTCTCGCGTTTTTCTTTCTCTCCGATCTTCACGTTGCCGAACTCGTTTTGTCCCTTGTTTCCGCCTTTTGGTTCTCGATTTGGTTTTGTTTGCCTCGCTCTTAGATCTCCCGGTTTCCGAACTCTCGCTTCCCTTTTGACTACGCCGCCCGCCTCACGTTTTTGCCCCGACGTTCCGCTGCCTGATCATCTGTTGCCGACTCCGCTTTCGCCCCTCGACCACGCCCCCTTCGCCTGCCGTCATCACTCGCGCTTGGATTCATTATCACCCTAGTCAGCCCGTGACACCTCCCAGCTGAGTGGTAGTAGTAGCCTTAATGTGGGAGCCCCCTCTAGCGACGGAGAGGAATAATAAATAAATTAGGGAGAAAATCAGGGGGGAAGAAAAAAAAATATTAAAAATAAATAAATAAATAAATAAATATTTATATAATAAAAAGGCGGCACGGTGGTGTAGTGGTTAGCACTGTCGCCTTGCACCTACAGGGTCTGGGTTCGATTCCCCGGCCAGGCTCGATTCCCGTCTCTGTGTGCATGGAGTTTGCATGTTCTCCCCGTGCTTGGTGGGTTTCCTCCGGGTACTCCGGTTTCCTCCCACAGTCCAAAGATATGCAGGTTAGGCTAATTGGCGTTCCTAAATTGCCCGTAGTGTGTGATTGGGTGTGTGAGTGTGTGTGTGTGTGCCCTGCGATGGATTGGCACCCTGTCCAGGGTGTACCCCGCCTAGTGCCCGAAGTCTCCTGGGATAGGCTCCAGGTCCCCCACGACCCTGAACACAGGATTAAGCGGTATAGAAGATGAATGAATGAATGAATATATAATTAAAAAAAGGCTGTTGCACCATTCGGATGTTTTACTGCAGCTATGAGTCTCATCACTGTACTGTGGTCCTTCTGTAATTGTCAAGCAATTTTATGCCTTCATTCACCAGAAATTTAATCACAAGTGCCAGTTTGACTTGAACACCCCTCATCGAAATCTTTCCAGGAATCAGACATCAACACAGTTGATTATAAAACATGAATCTTGAAACGCCTTGTTGGTGATAACCACTACATTTTATATGTACAGTACTAGATTTCTGTTTGCTTTTTGTTGTCTTTTTTTTTTTTTACAATAGTGATCCCATTATCGTTAATATTATGACATCAATCTTTTGTCACAGCCATAACACATGGACAGCACATGTCCATTCAAGCTATAAACCAGAGAGGTCAAATGAGGCCAGAGGAAGTTGGCAGTGTAACAAGTTATTGTGTATTACAGCCACTGTGGTCAGTTTATTGGCCAGCTGGATTGACTGAAAGTCTCATCATTGTTACAACAAACAGCTCGGGCTCACCACTGAAACAGAAGACGCTCCAGAGAAAGGTTGTTCAGGGTTTATTGAGAGACCAGCAACCAAACAACAGACTCATTCTTTCCGTTCATCTTCCATACAATTATACAATTCATTTAATGACTTAATAGTAAAGTCAATTAACATTTGAATGAAACTTGGTAGGTTTACAAGGCAACAATTAGCAGCAAATAAATGTTAAATAGTGAATAGCTAAAATGGCAACAGGATTAGGCTCGGGGAGTCTCCAGGGAGACATTAGCCAGAACATGGAAACTCTGAATCGATAGGCCAAGGGTCAAAATACTAATGTGCATGTTGGCAGGGGGAATGGAGATCTGAGGCCATACAGAACAGGGCTGATAAGTCATTACATGACATGCAGCAACGACCCCATGGTAATTATGTCATTATAGGATTTCTGTTTTTTACAACAAAATTGCAGGGCAGAAAGATGAGGTAGGCTAGGTAGGGTGGTTACAAAGGGGTTAGGCTCCTGGTGGGAGATCCCGTCGTGTCTGGCAGCCTCACTGTAATGTTATTGTGGAAATTCTGCCGAGGAAGCAGCTTTATAAATTTTGCCATTTGTGGAAGCTCAAGCAAAGACACAAGTTTGCCAACCAGTGAGCCATTGGAGTGAGCTGGCTCAGTGCCCTGATAAAAAATAATGAGTCTTTCTCACCACCCAACACATGCCCATCACACATGTCCACGTACACACATACACACATATACGAACACGCATCCAGGCCGATCCAAATGCCCATTCATACTACCTTTCTTTTGAGTCGTCATCGTCTACATCATTCAGTCTGCAAGCACAGAATCGAGGGAGAGAATGAGAGGATGTGAAGTAACAGAAGGGATAAACCTCATGTGCATGAAATGGTCCTTCATACTATCATCTGCAGGCCAGACAAAAGCCATGCTACTGTACATCAGCAAATTTAGCGCTGCACCTCGAACCTCATGCCACCATAGTGCACTAGCCGGTGCGAATTGTGAGTGTGCTGGCTTTTCTGGCAAATTATTCAGGGATATTTCGGTTCCTAACATGGTCTATAAAGTTTTGTTAACAGCAATACTACATTGTACAATATATTTTCATAATATTATTCTTGGATCAGGACAAACGATTGTGCAAAGTAACAGAACACAGTTATGGGAGTAAAAATTCTCTATATAATCCCCTGCTACACTAATGCACTTATCCCAGCATTTCATTAGAGCACGAAAGTGTAAAAGTCATCAAAGTAGAAAGTTGTTTCAGAATGCTTGAGCCATGATCAGACTGCGTGATACATGTCTGAGATGCTGGCCTCCCAGGAATTTCATTGAGTTTGACACCGAAGACGCTCTGTTTTTGCAGGACAACCTCACATTGCCCACCAACGGCACTTACGGTCATTACAGGAACTCGGTTGGGAGTTATTGCCACAAACCCTGTGCAGTCCTGGGATAAGTGCATTATCATAGCAGGGGGAAAAAAAGATTTCCCTCTCATAGATGTGTTCTGTTATTCAACCCAATCAAAAGTCCCGGTTTGACTTGAACACGCTTTGTAAGAGGTCAACTCTTCTCTAAACCTGAATAAAATCATTACTTAAGTAATTATTATCTATCATATATAAATATATAAAATACTTAGTATGTACATGGTGTGAACATGAACACACACGCACATACTGTACTGTATACACACATTTACTTCACATTCCTTATTTCCATATTTCCTGCCAACTTCTCCTGACCCTGAAATGATATGAAACAGAAAGGTCAAGAGAAGACCATCTGTAACACACGAAACGGATGGACCACCATTAATAACACACGAAAACCCCATTGAGTACACACTCTCTCTCACACACACACACGCGCACACACACACACAAACATGCACGCACACGCGCAAACTGTCACGATACTCAACACAGTCCAGCAAAAAGCAACCGAAGCTATATCAGTGAAGAATCAACTTCAGCTTTGTCTGCTCAAAATGCTTTCTTTCTGCTATCTGCTATTTTGTACAGTATGTCAGTACATAATAAAGAATTATTTAGCACTTAAATATGGGACAGAAACGGGGGAAGCCATATTTATTGGAAGTGCCAGTACGGAGCTGCAGAAGAACAATGCAGCAACACTTATTAACACTTACAGTATCACAGCATTAGGAAGAGACTAGGAACATCTCCTTTTGCTTTAAATTCTGCAAACAAATAATACAACTAATACAAATACAACCCTTTAGAGGGCACTGGAGCAACGACTTCTTGCCAAAAAAAGTTTTTATAATCATTAATAATCATCATAATCAAGAACTAGATCATCATGATGATCAAAACATATTTAAGACTCATCTCTTGAGGCTGGCATTACCTCGACCAGATCCACACATCTGATGCCCGAGTTATTTTATTAGTACTGTATGTACTGTATATTCTGCTTCTTGCTGCTGAGGTTTAAATTCAGTTGGATTTATCTATGGTGGCACAGTAGCTTAGTGGTTAGTACTATCGCCTCACACTTTCAGAGTCTGGGTTTGATTCCTGCATCAAGGTCCATGTGTGTGGAGTTTACATGTTCTCCCCGTGCTTGGTAGGTTTTTCCAGGTACTCTGGACTCCTCCCACAGGCCAAAGACCTGCAGATTAGGCTGACTGATGTTGCTAAATTGCCAGTGGTGTGTGAATGCATGTGGAACGCAATCCAGTGTCTTCTTGTGCCAGTCCCAAGTCTGGATAAATGCAGGAGGGTTGTGTCAGGAAGGGCATCTGACGTAAAAACATTTGCCAAATCAATGATGCGAATCAGAAATATAATTTCCATACCGGATCGGTCGCGGCCCGAGTTAACAACGACCGCCACCGGTGCTGTTGACCTACAGGGTGCCGGTGGAAATTGGGCTACTGTTGGTCGAAAAGGGAGAGGAGGAAGGCGTGTACGAAAGCAGAGAGAGAAAAGGAAAGGCAAGAGTTTAGGAGTGAAAGTAGGGACTTTGAATGTTGGGATCATGACAGGGAAGGCAAGAGAGTTGGTTGATACAGTATGATGCAGAGAAGGAAGGTGGATATACTGTGTGTCCAGGAGACCAGGTGGAAAGGTAGCAAGACTAGAAGCTTAGGATCAGGGTTCAAGTTGTTTTACCATGGTGTGGATAGGAAAGGAAATGGAGTAGGAGTTATTCTGAAAGAGGAGTTTGTTAGGAATGTCCTAGAGGTGAAGAGAGTATCAGATAGGGTGATGAGTCTGAAGCTGGAAATTGATGGTGTGATGTTCAATGTTGTTAGTGGTTATGCTCCACAGGTAGGATGGGAGTTAGAAGAGAAGGAGAAATTCTGGAGTGAGTTAGATGAAGTGATGCAGAGCATCCCCAGAGGTGAGAAGGTGGTGATTGGTGCAGACTTCAATGGACATGTTGGGGAAGGGAACAGAGGGGATGAAAATGTGATGGGCAGGTTTGGTCTTCAGGACAGGAATGTAGAAATAACCCTGGTGGTGAGGAAGGTGAAGAGGACAAAGGCAAAGCAGAGGACAAAGTGGTGGAAGCTGAGAAAGGAAGAATGTTGTGTAGTCTTTAGTGAGGAGTTGAGACAAGCTATCGGTGGTCAGGAGGTGCTTTCAGTTGACTGGACAACTACAGCCAATGTGATCAAGGAGACAGGTAAGAGGGTACTTGGTGTTTCATCAGGTAAGGGAAAAGGGGACAAGGAGACTTGGTGGTGGAACGAGGAAGTCCAGGTGTGTATACAGGGAAAGAGGCTAGCTAAGAAGAAGTGGGACACTGAGAGGACTGAAGAGAGTAGACAGGAAATGCAGCGTAAGAGAGCATATGAGGACTTGTATACTAGATTGGATAGTAAGGAGAATTTGTACAGGTTGGCGAGGCAGAAAGATAGAGATGGGAAGGATGTGCAGCAGGTTAGAGTGATTAAAGATAGAGATGGAAATGTACTGACAGATGCCAGGAGGGTGATGGGAAGATGGAAGGAGTACTTTGAGGAGTTGATGAACGAGGAAAATGAAAGAGAACAAAGAGTAGAAGAGGTGACTGTTGTGGAGCAGGAAGTAGCAAATATTAGTAAAAGTGAGGTGAGAAGGGCGTTGAAGAGGATGAAGAGTGGAAAGGCTGTTGGTCCTGATGAAATACCTGTGGAGGTGTGGAAGTGCTTAGGTGAGGTAGCAGTAGAGTTTCTGACTAGTTTGTTTAACGAGATCTTGGAGAGTGAGAGGATTCCAGAAGAATGGAGGAGAAGTGTATTGGCAATATATCTTGTTGATACTACATACAATGTTCTTAGGGTTAAGAAAAGACTATTTTAACTTTTTCATGCAGAAATTATTTAAAACATTCTAAACACATCTCTCATTTTAAAAACATCTAAATCCTTTACATTCTTAAACTTATATTTGCATGTAATATGAAGTTGGACAAATATATTTAAAAATATATATTAAATATTAATAATATTTAATAATTAATAATAAGTTATTTATCCACATTATTGGAGCTGTGGATTCTGTATGGAGCAACAAATAGTGTGTATATTGAGAATTATTATTATTATTATTATTATTATTATTATTATTATTATTATAAAAAGGTATTCATTTGAGATTTTTCTAACCTACAAATCTTTTACCTAAAATTTATATCTAATTATTTCAAACATAATAATTTATATATAAAATCTAAAATAATTTCATAAATATACAGTTTATATGCTTGGCTGGATCTTTGTTTATACCTAGATGTACAGATCCTATGTACAAATAAAGAAACTGGAGCATAACAACATTAATTAGGGACTCTAAAGTCACTATCAAATAAGTAAGATTTTACTTAAAATTTAAATTTCAATTGTTAATTAAAATGCAGAGGGTTAAATTAATAAATTCAACAAAGATTGCTCCTACAGTATTCAAACTGGTTTGACAGAAGCATAAAAAGCCTCCCATTCACTATCGACCACTGCCACTGACCTTTGTCCTGGCACTCTAACTCTCCTTTAAAAAACTAAACGGCACTAAACAGACAGACTATATTTAATGCTTGCTACTGTATCTTTTATAATTGATGCCACTCACATTTTGCAAAAATCAGCCAGGTTTAACATGCTGATGGCGTGCAGGAAAACGATGTGTTACTCACAGTCTGGGTTTGGGTTTGATGGGAACAGGAGGACCCTCTTTAGCTGGAGATGGCGATGGAGGAGATGCAGCTCCAGCAAGTGATGGAGTCTCCTTCATACTCGCTGCTGATTGGGGTCTGGGGATATTGCTGCTGGAAAATGCCCCGTTCGAATGGGGCTCAACATTTGTGGCAGCCTGGACACTGGGCCAAATGTCTAGCTCATTTATCTGGAAGGCCTCTGCACTGGGTGGTGTTTTGGGTGGGACCTCTAGGAGGCTGATTTCAGTGGGTGGGGGTGGAGGTGGGAACGATCGATTGTCCTCGAAGACGCTGTCGTTTCTAGGGATGCCATTTCTGGGGGAGTCTTCAGACACTAAATTAAGGATGGAGAATAAAATGATTACACTTTTTTTTTTAAGTGCAAATTGTTTATGCTATCATCCTTGTTTAGACAAGTATAAATAAAGATCCTGATTGTGCACTAGATGCAATGTATCATATGCCTTGGTATGCAAGTCATATTAGGGACAAAGTATAATCATACATCAATCACACTTTAGATACTATAGTAAGTCTTTGCAATTTCGAATGTTATATTCAACATATTAACGATAGCATAGAAACTATACATCTTATTATCAAATTATAAAAATATAAAAAATCCAAATATGTAATAAACATAGATACCACAGAGCACAGAAAGGGATAATCACAATTCCCCACATACAGTGGTGGCCAAAAGTATTGAGACAAAAGTGATTTTTTTGTTTAATGTTTTAATGACATTCTCAAATTTATTAATGTCAATCAAGATAATAATTATTTTATTTAATGAAGTTGCTAGACAACAATAAATATTTAGTATCAAGCAGTCTAAAAGGCATCTGCAGTACTCTGGTGTCACTCGCTCAGTCCATGGCTGCTTGATTGCTTCCTGAAGATGATGTTCTGCCGCAGAAAATCTCCCTAGTTTTCGCCATTTTTGTGTAGAGGTGGATTGTACTTACGTATGTGGCTTCAGAAATTAAAAAATCCTGCCACATATTTGTTCCATCCATTAACTAAACAGCTGATTCTAATTAGCACAACTCTTCAGGCGGACAGGCGAGAACTAATTAGTGACATCACCTGTTTTGTGCACAGGGAGAACTATAATACATGGCACATGTTGTCTTAATCCTTTTGGCCACCGCTGTAGATAAATACACCTTCCAGCCAGTCATGTAATTATCCAATCAGCCAATCAAGTGGCAGGAGCACAATTCATGAAATCATGCACTCATACAATAGGTCCAGAGCTTCAGTTAACATTTACTTTAAACATCATAATGTGAAATATACAACCATGGCGTGGTTGTTTTTAGAAACTGCTCCTGAGATTTTCCCCCACAACAGTGTCAAGTCCTAATTTTACAGAAAATAACTTTAAAAGTGTATAGTAGTTTTCCTTTAAAAAAAAAAAAAAAAAACTACATAAATGAGATGTGGGAGGAGTTACATTTTGATATTTAGCTTGTATGAGGGGAACTATGGTGTTATTTTTGTACCAAAAACTTTAGCGGAAACTCCACGAGCTCTCCGCGTTTACTGTCACAGCCAATCAGAAGCTGGAGGAGGGAACATTTTAAATTGAATCTTTTTTCCAATTGGATGATCGGGGATATTTTAATTACTGCTTCCTGACGCGAAATACGCCTAAGTTTATTGCTCAGGTATCAGACACAGATGTAACGTGACATGAACCAGCCAATGGGAAACAGGCGTCCTTCAAATGTTTAGCGTGCGCAAATGTTTTATTAATTAAGTTTGTAAATGTATTTAAAGAGGTATAAATAAAATAATAAGAAGAATGAATTGATATATTAATAATTTTTTTAACTGTAAACTGATTACGACACACCCAGACTTTATACAGGTCTACCCGTTGCCAAATTAAAACTACAGGAATTGTTTGTTGTTCTCTTCATGTCCCAATTGAACCCTTGTTTATTTGGGTCAGACCTCTCCTCTGATTGCCTTATAAATAGCTGTGCTGATCCAGCATCCGAAATAAACACCCCTTCCTTGACATGTGTGAGTTGTGCCTGGATCAGCTTCAGTACATGTACTCGTGTTCTCTCAGAGCACTCTCAATACACACAGAGGACCGCTAACTAAAGCATGGCAAGACTCTGGACTTACGCAAATCTCCCTTTTTCTAATAAAAAAAAAAAAAATCAGATTTGAGGAAAATGGACTTGAGAAATTTGCCTCATCTTTTAGAAAAAAAAAAGAGGATACCTAAAATATTATTGTATGCTTGTAGAATGATTAAAAACAGGGTATAAAATACAACAAAGAACTTTATAAAATGACTGTATGTGGAATTTCAAGAGAACATTAAAAGCCTTTTTTTTCCAGGAGAAGAGGTGTATAATTTTCTTGATTTATTTTTCTTCATTCATTATAAATCATATTTAATACTGGCTATTGAAGAGTTGCGCATAAATCATTTGTAGTGTATAACAAAGTCACATTTATCCTATAAAGCATAAACTCCTCCATCTTGATGTTAATGATTTGATTCTTTAGGGGAAGAAAAACAAGGTTAACTTAACATGTACTGTAGTCCTTTAGATTGAGATTATAACCTACCTGGCAAAATGGTGAGCTGGGAGCTGCAGCTGATGGAGCCATACTGGTTTGTAGCACTGCAGGAGAACAGGCCTCCATCTTCAGGGAAAACTTCGGCTATCACCAGAGTGCAGATCTCTTCTGTTGGTTCAAACACAGGAGTCAGCAATTATACTTTGATTAGACCATGGCTGCAATTTACTGCATTCAGCATCGCGAGGATACTAATCACTGGCCTGATCATCTGTCATCATCTGCATCTGTGTCTCGCCCGGAGAGCTATTCATCAAGACTACATTAAAATGCAAGAAATTTTAGCTCTCTGGAAGCAAAATATGAAGGAATGAGAGGCGCTCAAAACTTTTGCACAATTGATGTACAGTAGTACAAATCTGGATCACTAATCATCATTTAGCTTCAATGACAAAGTCCCCCATGTTTTATTCCAACTTTATAAATCAGATCCAAGATTCAAGGTTAATTGGTGTTTATTGTGAAATGAGGTTTCACAATATAATTTCTTACTCAAACACAGCATGATTTCATCACCAGACACATGGTAGTGAATTTAACACTGCTGTGAAGAAGGCCGTGATAGGATTTCAGAGCTAATCAGGTGACATGATAAACAGCTGGTGAGGTGATCCAGATGTGTTCCAGGTCCATGTGACAGGCAATTCAGACAGGTGTGGCAACACAGACATGTTATATAAATTTGTCAGGACTACATGTGATTCACCTGAAAAGAAGAGCTTAATCCTGTTTAAACATAACCTGCAAACTTATACAGACAGACACACATGAGCTCAAAGGCGTGACGCACAGAGCATGTATCACACCCTGGACACCTTTTGACTCCACAGGAAGTGTATGTTTGTGTTAGTTTTCACTTGTAATTGTTTCCACCTACATTCTGAATCAAAAGTTGGTTCAGCAGCGATGACATCATGCGCACCGGTGCACTAACACTAAGATTAAACCAATGTTTGTGAGCGAGTTGATAAATATGTGTGCCATGTGTTTGTGTTGTTTTGCATGTCAGGGCAGGAGCCACACTCACCGGGCTCTGCTGCAGATCTGGGTTCTGGGAGAGAAGGAGAAGAAAGAGAGAAGAGAGAGAGGAGAGACATAAACGTGTTAGTAGTAGCTTTGTCAGTTTCCTGTTTCGCTTGGTTTTTTAATACGTCAGTTCGCACTTTCTCCAAAGTTAATAGGTAGTTATGGTTAATTTGTCAGATTTTCCCAGAAGTGCTGTGCCTGTGTGTGTGTGTAACTTTTTAATAATTCATATTGAGCTTGCAGTTCCACAGAATACCGTACATATCAGTTCAATCAAACTAAACCATACATTCTTCATGGCATCCTGTCATCGATAGCACTCGATTAGAGGGACAGCAGCTGTTTTGTGGCTGTTTTAACACAGTATATGTATGTAGGGAAAAAAAGGAAAAAAGCCAGAACTTTCACAGCAATAACCATCAGTGCCGTCAGTGTGTTGGTGATACGCTCCTACTTTTTTGAAGGATGCGGAAATCAGGTGAGTCCTGGATCTCATGACCTTGCCGGAACCACTGAACCCGAAGCGGCAGGCTTCCCTTCACCCTGCACTCCAGAACCACCAACTGCCCCTCACACGCCTGAGCATCCTGCAATAACTACAAAGAGACAGAACACGGGAAATAGAATAAGATGGGAAATAAGACTAACACACACTCACATACCTCTTTATGGAAGTGTATTAATGCTTAGAGGAATTAAACATTTCAGTAATGGGCAGATGGAGTGAAAGATGATTGATCAGGTTTTTTTGTTTGGTTTGGTAAATACCTTGGTGAAGGTTGGGGGGCCTGAGTGGAGTCCATCAGCAGTGTACTGCGACGAGACAGGACTCTGAACCTGAGCGAGAGAGAGAGAGAGTCATTCAATGAGGTGATATATACTGTATATATGGCCAAAAGTTTTGAGAATTACATAAATATTGGAAACTGGAAAAGTTGCTGCTTAAGCTTTTATAATAGCAATTTACATATACTCCAGAATGTTATGAAGAGTGATCAGATGAATTGCATAGTCCTTCTTTGCCATGAAAATTAACTTAATCCCAAAAAAAACCTTTCCACTGCATTTCATTGCTGTCATTAAAGGACCTGCTGAGATCATTTCAGTAATCGTCTTGTTAACTCAGGTGAGAATGTTGACGAGCACAAAGCTGGAGATCATTATGTCAGGCTGATTGGATTAGAATGGCAGACTTGACATGTTAAAAGTTGGGTGATTCTTGAACTCATTGTTCTTCCATTGTTAACCATGGTGACCTGCAAAGAAACGCGTGCAGCCATCATTGCATGCATAAAAATGGCTTCACAGGCAAGGATATTGTGGCTACTAAGATTGCACCTAAATCAACAATTTATAGGATCATCAAGAATTTCAAGGAAAGAGGTTCAATTCTTGTTAAGAAGGCTTCAGGGCGTCCAAGAAAGTGCAGCAAGCGCCAGGATCGTCTCCTAAAGAGGATTCAGCTGCGGGATCGGAGTGCCACCAGTGCAGGGCTCCTCAGGAATGGCAGCAGGCAGGTGTGAGCGCATCTGCACGCACAGTGAGGCGAAGACTTTTGGAAGACGGCCTGGTGTCAAGAAGTGCAGCAAAGAAGCCACTTCTCTCCAAACAAAACATCAGGGACAGATTGAACTGGGGCAAAGTCATATTCTCCGATGAAGCCACTTTCCGATTGTTTGGGGCATCTGGAAAAAGGCTTGTCCGGTGAAGAAAAGGTGAGCGCCACCATCAGTCCTGTGTCATGCCAACAGTAAAGCATCCTGAGACCATTCATGTGTGGGGTTGCTTCTCATCCAAGGGAGTGGGCTCACTCACAATTTTGCCCCAAAACACAGCCATGAATAAAGAATGGTACCAAAACACCCTCCAACAGCAACTTCTTCCAACAATCCAACAACAGTTTGGTGAAGAACAATGCATTTTCCAGCACGATGGAGCACCGTGCCATAAGGCAAAAGTGATAACTAAGTGGCTCGGGGACCAAAACTTTGAAATTTTGGGTCCATGGCCTGGAAACTCCCCAGATCTTAATCCCATTGAGTACTTGTGGTCAATCCTCACGTGGCGGGTGGACAAACAAAAACCCACTAATTCTGACAAACTCCAAGAAGTGATTATGAAAGAATGGGTTGCTATCAGTCAGGGTTTGGCCCAGAAGTTAATTGAGAGCCCAGTCGAATTGCAGAGGTCCTGAAAAAGAAGCTCCAACACTGCAAATACTGATTCTTTGCATAAATGTCATGTAATTGTTGATAAAAGCCTTTGAAATGTATGAAGTGCTTCTAATTATATTTCAGCACATCACAGAAACAACTGAAACAAAGATCTAAAAGCAGTTTAGCAGCAAACTTTGTGAAAACTAATATTTGTGTCATTCTCAAAACTTTTGGCCACGACTGTATTCCTCATACACAAAAAATCCTGACATCTGTTACTGTCATACCTAATGATATTTGCAGGCCCTTGTGTGTGTGTGTGCGTGTGTGTGTGTGGGGTGTGTGTGTGTGTGTGTGTGTGTGTGTGTGTGTGTGTGTGTGTGTGTGTGTGTGTGTGTGAGGGTGTGTGTGTGTGTGTGTGTGTGGGGGTGTGTGTGTGTGTGTGTGTGTGAGGGTGTGTGTGAGTGTGTGTGTGTGTGTGGGGGGGGGGGGGTGTGTGGGGGTGTGTGTGTGTGGGGGGTGTGTGTGTGTGTGTGTGTGTGTGTGTGTGTGTGTGTGTGTGTGTGTGTGTGTGTGTGTGTGTGTGTGTGTCTTACTCTCTGTGACAGTGGCTGGAGCAGTGTGGAGCGGAGGGACGGTTTATCAGGGCTTTTCGGTGAAGAAGTGCGAATGGTTAAGGACACCGACGCTGTTTTCTTCTGAGCCCTGCGGAAATATTGTAGAGTTACTCAAGGACACTGTACACACTCTAGTCCAAAATCAGCCAAGCTAAATTGAATCAACGATCTTCCTTCACAGATTTTCCATTTCATGCTTTACCGAGTGCAAAAGTAAATGGATTCACGCTCAATCAAATGCAACATCCTTCGAAGAAAAAAAAAAAACTGGAGTCAAAAGCTGAAAGATTGAGGTGGTTCTCGGCCTATTAATCCCTAATGGCCGGATGTAGATCCAGAAGGCAGCTACATGGCTTATTAACCTCGATTCGGCTCAACTTCTCAGTTCGGTTTCTGTCCTATTAATTTTATAAAATTGTTATGTGACACCTACTGTATGTATATCACCCATGAAAACAAAACAATTCCCTCCATAAACTTAATAACATACACTGTATAACCAAAAAGGTCACCTATTCAGTAAGGTCAAATTATTGGGCTGCACCAAGCAGAGAAAACAACTGGGCAAAAAAAACTGAGGAGATTTTTGGAGCTGATTTAGGAACCCTTCAACACAATACCAAAACCTGGAAACATAGTGTTATGTTTAATAACATAAAATTGGGACTAAATAGCTGTGTGGCCCTAAGAAAACCCCTTGTTAGTGAGACTCATATTGCATAAAGCATAAATATTGGACTTTGGAGCAATGGAAAAAAGTCATGTGTTCTGATGTGTCCGGATTGACCCTGTTCCAGAGTGATGGGCGTGACAGGGTAAGATGGGAAGTGCCATCAATGCCCATCATGCATAATACCCACTGTACAATCCTGTGGTGGCAGTGTTATGATTTGGGGTTGTTTCAGTTGCTTAGGTCTAGACTCAGCAGATCACACTATGACAATGTTTTACTCTTGCTATGATGTTCTGATTGTGGAATGTCATGCTAGCTTTTTGTCAGATGTAACAGTATCCAAGTCTTCCATAAAGTTCATAGAACATCACTGTAAAATTCTTAGGGAGTCATCATGTGTTGTTGTTGTTTTTTTTGGGAGAACCTGATGTGAGGCTTAAGGTTTCTCTTGGATAGCAGATGTATTCCCATCTTGCAACTCTCCCATGGAAGAGATGGAAAGATTCATAATAAAAATAAAAAAAAAGTTTTCTCCATTTGGAATATTCTTGAATCTAGCCAAACCAACCTATACTTTCTTTTTAAAATAATAAGTTTACAACAAATCAAATATAAGATGATTAAGCTAATTTCGCACTAAACGTTAATAAAATTGCAAGCAAAAATGTCTTGTTGTATACCAGATAATTTTACTTCTTTCAAGAAATAAATTACTAAAAACTGATCAAAATGGCACTTAGGATTTCATGTTCAATCAGCTCATCGTATATATTAAATTGAATTTGAAGATTATTCAAATAATTGTTGTAATAATAAATTTGAAGATTATTCAAATATATATTATTCAACTCTTATTGTGTTTGCCTGTAGTTCCAATGCCTTAGAAATGGCTTTTTTCCCCAGACTATTTAAATTTTTTTATCAAGATCCTCTGTTGAACTTCTGATTGCTTTTATGCTTTTATTTAAGTTATGTTTAGATCCAATAATCAAGCCTGGGTGTGTCTCTTCTAAATACTATCTAATTATCCCAGTTATTCTATTTTGTTTACTGGTTGATGCTGTAACTAAGGTGGAAGTTCCTTTTTTTGCATCGGATTTGAGTCAGTTGGTGTTTTTTTATTTGGTTTTCAACAAAACATGTTGTCATATATTAAATTTATTTTGAAGATCTGAAAGAAAGAAAATTGTAGAAATAAATATAGAGCAGCCCAAAAATGCATACACACTTCAACAGCTGTCTATAACCATCTCTATACCCTATATCCCAAATCTCAAATTGAATTATGGAAGTAATGTGTAGTGTTAAGTTTTTTCTAACAATGTCAAGTAGTTGCATCATTTGATGTTTATATAAATATATTTTTTGTGTGTATAAATGTTTTGGACCCCTCTGTGTTTGTAATGTAATAAATTGTAAATAATCTGCCTGGTAACATTTTCAAAATTGCCGCCAATTGGACAGATGAACTGAAGTGGTTCAAAGATCTTACTACTAGCTTCTAAGCAACTGAAGAAGTCTTGAATCTAGCCAAACCATCTATAATTTCTTAAAATACAATTACAACAAACAAAATATAAGATTGGTAAGCTTATTTCTAGTCAAAGGTTACTAAGATTGTAAGCATTTTTTTATTTTATTTTCATTCTTCTTTCTTTCCGATCTTCAAATACAATTTAATATATACGATGAGCTGATTGAACATGAAATCCTAAGTGCCATTTGGATCAGTTTTTAGTCATTTATTTCTTGAAAGAAGTAAAATTATCGGGTATACAAGGCATTTTTGCTTGCAATTTTATTAACATTTATTGCGAAATTAGCTTAATCATCTTATATTTGATTTGTTGTAAACTTATTATTAAAAAAAAAAAGTATAGGTTGGTTTGGCTAGATTCAAGAATATTCCACTTGCTAAGTTGTCTTTTTTTTTTTTTTTTTGCAGTGAAGCCACTCTGATCTTTCACTCAAGAGATAATTAAGTGAGAATATAAGATATTTCTGTGGTTTGTATGGGTTGGGTAAAGGGTGTAGCTGAGTTAGGCATATTTATACAAATGACATCATGAAAAAGGCAGACGAAAAAGTAAGAAGCAAATCAGAGAAATAATTTAACAACAGGTTTAAGGGAGGAAAAAGAACAATTATTCTGAAAAGTCCGAATAATCAGTCATGGAGTAATATGAGTGCAGGCTCAAACGTGCACCTCTCGTGATGTCATTTCAAACCTGGGACAAACTGTACAGCAAATAATTATTACGAAGAAGGAAAAAGAAAAGGGTGTGAGAAGGGGTGAAAGAAGGAAATATGGCTTATTCTACTGTACATCAAATAACGTGATTCAGGAAAAGATTAAGGAATTAAATTGATTAGGACAGTAAACTTGTAAGCACAGAATTCTGACATTGTAGCGGAGTGCTTCCCTGATTTATTGGAAAGCCGTTGAAAGCCATGACAAAGCTGTTATGACCAGTATGAATTAGTTTAGGGGCAATTGACCTGGTTCAAATGGAGGGAGGGGTCAAAGGTCAAAGTAGTTATACTGAAACACATACTGTGGCATGGCTCCTGACTTAGATCTGGAAGCAGATCCTTCCCCCTCTGAGTCTGATGATGAGGCTCCTGAAGATGTCAGGTAAAAAAGCAAGAATGAGAAAGTGAGATAGAGAGAGTAGTACATCAGCAAACAACAAAATAAAATGTTTGTGAGTGTGAGTCTATACACGATTCCCACCCTCGATGTAGACCTCGGCAGAGGTATTGTCTGCTCCCAAAGCGTTGGACGCTACGCAGGTGTACCTGCCCGTGTCGTCCTCGAAAGCCTCTGCAATCACTAGCGTGTGGAGGTCACCAGTCTGGCAGATCTGTATATCAGGACAGTGGTGCAGCTCCCGCCCCTCACAGAACCACCTGGCCAATAAGAGAGCAACAGGGTAGGGTTAGCTGTGACGGAGCAGCCAACTGTGTCAAACGATAGCCAAAGAAAAAGTCACCATGAGGTCAATCTTTGATCTTTATGACAGGAGCCTATTACTGCCTTTTGCTTCACTTCTACGAAAACCAAATATTTAGTCCCGCAAAGTTCTGTTTGGTGATTATCGATGTGACTTGTTGAAGTGGCTGTGGTTGTTAAAAAGAAAATCTGTTTGCTTTAGGTGGAAGGGTTACAGCTGTGGAATTCCTCAAGCTCTGTTCAAAGCAAGAAAGACTGGGTTGCTTTGGTTGGAAATTATTCAGCAAACACTCATACATAAGCTAACAGACCTAAGCAAGAGCGGATGGGACAAATGATAAGATAAATTACTGGAGACAACCCCCTCGTAAATATGACTCCATCAGTGTATGTCGCAACTGGAGAAGACAAGGTGTGATGTTCAAGCTAATTATGGATTATGCCTCTGCTTTCATATACATGACTCATAGACTTAATGAGACTGTATCTGTGAAACCCCAGTTATAGTCACTGTTTTCCTCATAAATCAATTCTACACATGATTTACGTAGAACAGTGAATCACAAAAAAACGAAACAAAAAAAAAAACACTTACAGTAAGCTGAATTTTCACAGACAGGGTCAAACATTTGTTCACTATGATCCATTTTTAATATAATACTGTACAAAAATAGATATACTGTAGCTCACAATCAAAAGTCTTAAGACTTTACATCATAGTTTATCTTCTGATCCAGTTGTACTGTACAGCCAGACAGACACTGCTATTTAATATAGCTTAGTTTTCCTTTCTCTCCATTATTCCTCATTCTCATTGGATGGTGATGGACACAACTGCAACGTATTTTATTCAGTGAAACACACGTGAACAAAGACTAGGACTACAAAACAGAAACACAAACATAAACTAGACAAGCATGAAATATTCTTACCACAATATATAAGACAACAAACACAGGTCTAATACTGGTACTCATTGTGCATAGATGTGATTCAGATGTCTGTGATGTCTGGGTACTATAGCCTTGCACCTCTGTTGACGCTAACCTGTCAAAAGCACCCCTTTACTGCATGTCTCCTGATGTGTCAACGTCGGCTTTGAGGAAGTTCTGGACCACCAGGCAAGTTGTACATGATCAACTCCCTCAGGCCAGGCCAGGGGACCAAAAGTGGTGTAACTCCCACTGCAATGGGCCAAAATCACTACCTTGTGAGTGGCTTGCAGGTCCGCCTTTTCTTCTTTCCATCTGGTTAGAGGCTGTCAGGTTGGCCTCTGATATGAACGTCACTTGGGAGGCCACAGAGTCAGCCTCTGTCATGAGCTTGTCTGTAGAGACTGAACTGTCAGTGTCTGGCATTAGCTGTTTTAATGAGGCTGCCCTATCACCCTTATGCATTGGCTGACCTGACCATGTGACAGGTTCTCTAATTTCCTGTGCCTTATTCCGTTTCGACGCCTTCCCATGGCGTTGAAACAGCTAAGCTCAGGTTCACACACATATTTTGATACTTTGGCATCTGTGAAGACATCATGAGTGGCAGGGGCAATAGGTTCATGTCTTGGGTATGGACCAATTTCATGGAAAAGCCACAGCCAGCCTAACCTCAGGCGATCACCCACAAGCTACTAGGCAGGTGGTGTCTGCCCATCAAGAGATCACTAGTCTCCTAAGAAATTTCTGAGCTGAAAACCAAGATGTCTGGAGTTTCTTCCCTGGGTTGACTATGCTCAGAGCTCCTTTCATCATATTGCCACTCAGCTAACCCCACTGCAGTGTGTGCATGGGTAACTAGTTCCCCAGCTACACTACTCCCACGGAATGCTAACTCCACAGACTATCCAACACTAGACAATTGGTTTGGACAGAGCCACAAAGTGGTGGAGCACACCCCTCACCTCGAACAGGTAGCACTAACCACAAAATTATACATAAATTGGCAGAGAGAAGCAATGACACACTATGACTCAGCAGTAACCCCAGGGACTTCAAGATCCCAAATCACACAGACAGTGACATACAAGCTGGATCTACCTCATCATTTTGGAAGAGGTGTTCTGTCATGTGCGTATCCCAGAAAACCTACAAACATGACTTACACACTGTTTGACTCCCAGAACTCTCTATGAAGTAATGCCCAGTGTGTATTTGCCTTGTGTTCATTCCTTTTTTTTTTTTCGTCTGGTTTTGACTCTATCCGGGTTTTCACAAATTTGGACTTGACTAGTTCCCAAACTGAAGAGTGATAACTGAAACCTTAAGTGGTACTGTAACTTTCTCGCCTCCTGTGTGGAAGGCCCGGGTTCAATTCCCACCCAATGCCCAAACCCAGCCACTGGATGCAATGCCGGGTTCCAAACCAGGATGAAATGGGAGGATAAGCAAAATGACCAAGATGTTTAGATGAGTAACAACATTGCTGCTTTTGTACTAGAATTTAATCATGATAGTAAACTTTTCTTTTTTTTTTTTTAATCTAGGAGTTTTTTTTTTTTTTTTTTTTTTAAATCTGGAGACACAGGACACACGCCCTTAAGTGAAGAGAAATTGTCTTGACACTCATCTCACCTTGAGATCCTGCAGACAGCAGTTCTTTCTCAGAGCAAAGCGGGAGTGCTTTGTGAGACATGGCCACAATAAAAATCTCAGACAGACCACCCAAAAGCCACACACAAGACACACATTTCTAATCTTCTACTCCCTCCTACAGTCTGATCAGTTGTCATTAGAGAAATAACTGCTGCTTGATAGAAGTTGATTCCTGAAACTCGTTCAGACTAAGCTTTATCAAGATTTATTAACATACTGTACCACCAGCTGTGCTGACAATTTCCCTTCACTTAAAAGCTAATGGCTGCGGTTTTCTGATCTTCGAATTAGGAATTATCTTAAAATCTATTGTCTTTGATGTGTAACAGCGCTTAGTCATGACGCATTTATTCAGACAGTGACAGGAATGAGTAGATTTATGTGTGCAGATGGCAATGGAAAAACATCCAGGTGTCTCACACACATGCCTGGGAGACTCCGCACTTCGGTGTGACGCATAGTTCTCAGATTCATAAAGGACAGACGGAATGCTCTTTACTCACACTCAGACAGACATTCACGCACTGGCAAACATACCATAACACATGTGAACATGACCCGCTGACCTGAGATGGTTTTTGCACTTATTAGACAAACTGTCAAATGCGTAGATTGACTCACTTGCCAATACTCCCTGAGGGTAGAAGAATTAATACGTACAGGGAGCAGAGCGTTCCCTTCACCTTCGCACACACATAGTTAAAGATATTTTACTGGCATTGTAGACCTAAGATCCGTCAAAACAGCTGTTGGTGAAGCTTGGAACGTTTCAGAACATGATAAATACTTCTATAAAGAAGTCTAACAATGTAGCACCTTTCAGACCAGATCATTTCCCTCTCCCTTGGTCCTTTTGATCAAACTTTATGTGCATATTTTATCCATTTCAAGTTTGTTTCTTGATGATCTACAAGAGTGTAAAGAGATTTTGCACATATCCGATCTCCATTTCTTTGAGAAGTGAAATATTTCATACATTCCTCCACATCTTGTTAATATTGTGCACATAGTGTTTGGTTTGGCTCTCCTGTCTTACACCATCATGCCAGTTCCACACCTCAGACACATACTGTATCTATGTCTCATTAACACACTCATTTCGTTCTCACACACCAATTCAACAACTGTGAAATTCACTATTCATTGTGCATCTTTGGACTGTGGGAGGAAACCAGGGATCCCGAAGAAAACCCACCAATCACAGGGAGAACATCCAACCTCACACACACACACACACACACACACACCAGAGACAAGAGCTGGACCTGTAACACAAAAGGAGAAAGGCTAAATAATAAAATAATTGTTGAAGGATCTTCTTGAAAGTAAAGGTAAGCCGACATATAGAGATGAAAATAATCACTTATTTAAATAGTGCCATGTTGTGAGTTAAGCTTATCCATAGTTTTTCATTTTTATGGTTTATAGTCTCTTTCACAAGTGCACTGTGGACAGAAAAATAACAACATTTAATCAGGAATGCAGCCACAATCCAAATTCCAGCAAGTCTGATGTGGTGAACTCCCATTTTTTTCTTGCCTTTCCCCATAATTCCAGGGGAAATAGGGACATCACCACTATGAGTTTGACATTTTTACGATTATTTATCCTTTAAAGCACTGACACCTTTTAAACATTAGCACAGTACAGGTGCAGCGAAGAGAAAAGTCTGAAAATTGTAACAATTCTGTTAACCTTTATTGTGAGAAAGAAAGTCTTCATTCTTTAGACAATGGTCAGATGCAGTGACTTATGTCTTCACGCCATCGGTCACTGCTGTAATTGGAAGTTCCCCTTGCTGAGGACAACCGTCTTGCAATATACACTTGGACATGCCAATCAAGCTACAGTGCATGTCTTCAGACATGTGTGGGAGAAAACTGCAGTAAACCCACCAACCATGAAAACGCCACACACATACATATACACACACTGGGGGCAAGATTTTAACCCCCAACCTTGGATGTGTGAGATGACAATGTTAACCACTAACCCACCATCTGGTACAAGATGCAAAAATCACCAACAACAAACTTTGAGAGTGAAGCGATAAACAAACTAAAGTGTTTCTATTGTAAAAACCAGCACAAAACAGTCCATGACCACATTGTGTAACCAGACCTGCAGTGCCAATGTGAAAGTGTGTGTCCTGCCACAAAACAGTTTAAATCTATTCCAAATCTGAATGGCCCAAATCGAAAACCTTACAGAGAAGTGACAGTGGACATGAAAGATTCCTCATCAGGAAGCAGGAAGGATGGACAGGTGTGTTTAGCGCTGACTCAACAAATCCTACACCGTGCCACAGCCAGGCCTTTGATCAGAGCCACCATTAGGCTGTATACTGTAGGTGCATACCAGACACACAGCACCACTCTGAAAATAACTTAGCATCGCCTCCTAGTATGGACAGAAGCCTTAGTACAGCTGCAATAACTGGAGGATAATGACAGAGGATGGTAGAAGGCTTGATCCGTGGTTTGTAGGCCGTGACAGATAATAAAAGTTTCTATGATTACCAGTTGAGTGTCATTTTTGCACAGGAGTAGACAGGAAGGTGTTTTTTTTTTTTATATTTAAAATAATTAGTAGAGACATTTACAATCCAAGGTCACAAATCGATCACCATCCAACTTTTATACAGGCATTTCAAATGCACACATTTTCTTTGTGTTGTCATCCTTCATCCTCACTTCCTGACGTGCTCGTTTTAATGTGAAACAGAATCATGACTCATTCGTACAGTAAAATATAGCTTGGGAGAGCTGGTGAAGATTTTGTTTGCTCGAGTCGGGCCGCAAGTTTGTGTGGTTTCAGATTGCCTTGCTGATTAGACCGAAAGCAGAGAACAAAGTGAACGTGCTTGCATGCTTCCATTCAATCAAGCATCAAGCGAGAACTTTCTGCTGACGGCTCTTTCATCCTCTTCGGGCTGTCCTGAGAATTAAAATCGTTTTTATTGAGCTCATTTGTCTTCATCATTGACTGGCTCATCTTTCGTCTAAAGTTTGTTACTTGAGATATTTCAAGGGGTTGAAACTCGATGAAAGGAAGTGTTGGACTGTACACACACTATAAGCTCACGTTCGTTGCTATATACTCTCATATACTGATTCAATGCTCAATTCATCAAAACAGTAATCTTTAGAATGAATGACTCTGCCTTTACTAATTTGCAACTCTTAGACTGCCAGGATTGGAAGTGTGATGAAAACAGAGGTTCCACACTACTACTACGGTATGGAGTTGACATGCATTCATCGGTTTCCTTACAGTTTCTTTTAGGCAGATGTGAAATAGAGGAGATAGACAGAGTCATCTACTTACTGTATGTCTCTCATCTTTCAGGTTTTTTTCCTGAGACAAAAAGACATCACCAATCACATGTCTGATCCTGTATTTGATAGATCTCAACACATTGTGTTCACATTGTGGCTTACATTTTTGATATACAATCATGCCACTATAATGGCTATAGTATAAAGTACTTGGAAAGAAGAACACGCTAGTATTTGAAATTATACTTGAAATAGTTAGCTATTAATTTAATACTAAGTCTACTTATTTACGGTAGGATATTTACGTATGTTTTCATCAACCGACTTTAAACCCATATGTCCTGAGTAGATTTTTCCCATTAAGCATTATCATTTTCCTTATTTATTTTAACACATTCCTTGATTTAACTGTGCTGTTCGCCAGCAATCACTTTTAAAAAGTGGAACAATAAACCTACAAGAGATAAGCACGCATAAAATGTTTGTTTTAGCATCAATGAATGAGCTTCCAGGTGGTGAAGTGGTAAAACATTTGCTTTGTGGTCATATGACTGCATGTTATAATCCTGCTAATGCCAGTCAATGGCCTTTCTAAGAAAAAAAAATCTCAGTGATTTTTTTCATCTGTTTTTTTTTTCTTCTAGGGAATTGTAGTGTAGTAGTGTAGTGGTTAGCACTGTCGCCTTGCACCTCCAGGGTCTGGGTTCCATCCCAGACCAGACTCGATTCCTGTCTCTGTGTGCATGGAGTTTGCATGTTCTCCCTGTGTTTGGTGGGTTTCCTCCGGTTTCCTCCCACATTCCAAAGACATGCAGGTTAGGCTAATTGATGTTCCCAAATTGCCCATAGTGTGTGAATGAGTGTGTGTGTGCCCTGCGATGGATTGGCATCCTGTCCAAAGTGTACCCTGCCTCGTGCCCTAAGCCTCCTGGGATCGGCTCCAGGTCCCCGCGACCCTGAATACAGGATAAAGCGGTATAGAAGATGAGTGAGTGAGTGAAAGTGAATTGTAGGAAAAATAATTCTGGCAGAGCTGCTACCTAAATGAAACCTGAGTAACAATTGTTATTAAATATGCTGAGAATAGTAGCAAAGAGGTATTGTTAATGGGAAGGGCTCTTCTTCTGTGATTTTATACTGTTCAGGTATGTTCGTATATGTATAGAATCTGCTTAGGATAGTGTTCTGATATATAATATGCATCATAGCTGAAATACAACCCATAGATTTGGATTTTTGTGTTTGCAGACAAGGATGGTGTCAGAGAGATTGAGAATGTCCACCCACATCCTACTTAAAAATAACAAAACAAAAAAGCATCCCCAATATTTCAGTAAAGCGCACAAGTGAGCTCTGAGGTGTGCAATGAGATTTTAATGTACACTACATGTTATTAATCATGACTATACTGTATGTTGTCCTTTGTTTCCAATCACTGCAGGCACTACTAATAATTTACTTTAATCAAGCTGCAAATCCCCTTTAGATTAATACGAGGAGCGTTCGAGTCAAACTGGTACTTTTAGTTTACTCTTTAGTGACTCAGCAGTGACCTGCTACACTAATGCACTTATCCCAGTGTTTCACTGGTGCTTTTAATATCATTTGGGTAGAAAGTTTTTTTCAGTACACCGGAAGCAAGATGAATGATTGTGTGCACAGTTCCCACAGACAGATGTGTCTCTTCCGCAAGTTGGCGACAAGCTATGTCAATTTTCTTAGATAAGACGTTCCACTTGTTGAATATTCACAAGAAAGACTGCTATGTGCTCCGAACAACCTTGGTCTGGATCATTAACAGGCTTATAGCCTTTTTAAAAGCATTTGCACCATGCAAAAGCTTTACTAAGGGTTAGATATCGGTTTCCTCCAGGTCTAGGAGTCCAGAGTGATGAGTCCATCAGGGTAAAAAGGGAAGCGAGTGTCCACCTTACAAGTCTCTAGAGGCAGAGTTATGATCTGGGGCTGCTTCAGTTGGTCAGGTCTAGACTCAGCAACGTTACGAGGCAAAAAAATTAATTTAGCTGACGACCTACTGTAAATGTACTGAATGACCAGGTCATCACATCTATGGAGTTTTTTTTTTTCTCTCTGATGGCACAGCTATATTCTATGAATCTAATTGTGAAAAAGTGGTTCTAAAAGCATGAGGAATAATTTTCACACATGAACTGGATGCCACTTTGTGCACTGTAATCAATGCAAACCTCAGGTCAGGCGTAAATGTTGCAGAAATACTGTATATAAACTAGCTTTCAGTGTGTTAGGCTTACAGTGCTGCTCGCAATTTCAATTTCACTTCAGTTTTTCAATGAGATCAGGTTTTGTTTAGATTTTTTTAGTCCATACAAATATTTAAATTTTTAACATTATTTCGATTTCTATTTTTAAATATACATTTATAGGTGACATGGCAGGTGTAATTTATGACCCTGTAGCAAGTGAATGCAATGTAAAATAAGCTGAACCTGAAAATTATTAGAGATGTTCCGATACCATTTTTCCCCTCCCGATAACGATACTTGGGCTCAGGGTATCGGCCGATACCGAGTACCGATCCGATACCTGGGTGTGTATCTGTACACTGTGTATCTGTACAGTGTATATATACTATATATATATATACTATATATATAGATAGATATATAGATAAGATATGCTATATATATAGCATTTCTTTTTTTAAGGAAAATACTACTAGCCCTGTGTAACGGGTTCGACCCTAAGTGCACGGGCGACACCATGAAACACGGACACGAGGCGAGGTCTTACAGGAAAAAGGGTCATTTATTTAGAAAAATGGGTAAGGAAAGGGTTAAAGGCTCTATGCGGTCTTTTCCGCTTTGGCAGCAGGGATGCAAAGGCGGGCTCTACGCGGAAGTGAAGGTGCCGCGGGAGCTCGCGCAGCTCGTTCACGCGCTCCTCTCGCGGAGATCAAAGGCGCCCCCCCTTTTTAAAGTCTTTGGGGTGCATCACATCGCCCCGCTCTTGTGCCACCGTCTCTCATAAAATCCACCGCGTCGCAAAGTCCAGCTTCCCAACAGTCAGACTCCGAGCTACACTCCCCGCTGTGTTTTATAGCGCCGAGATCATTAGCGGCGATAGCTCATGGGCCGTAGCCTGATTCTGCGGCCCTGCTCCTTCACATACCTAAAGGGGGGGGAGGCTGCCTAACTAGTGAACGAGGAGCGATATCAATTTGGGCGCACGCCCATCACAGGCGCACGCCGTGACACTCTGTAAGTAAGCTAAGCTAACAAAGCTAGCGGGCATAAATAGGTTATGTTTAGGAAAATGGTATCGGATCGGTACGTGGACTCAAGTACTCGCCGATTCCGATGCCAGATTTTTTTGTGGTATCGGTAGCATTTCCGATACCAGGATCGGAATCGGAACAACCCTAAAAATTATTACATTCACATCACTCATGAGCTGTGCATTCATATCATTAGAAAAATAAATATGCAAATATTATTGTGTAATTATATTGAAAAGTTTGCAACCAGGTTATAGTTACTAACAAGTCATATAATTACAGTAGCGCCTTAAGTACAAGACTTAGTTTTCTTAGTCCTGCATACTTTTTCATCTCCTTGATGATTCATATTCCATTCTCCCATAAGAACACTTTTGAGTAAGAAATATCTGCACAAGCATTTACTGAATAAACCTATTACGTTTTGAAAATCTATTTTGTGCTCATGAGACTGTGTAAGCACCAACAATAGGAAATATTCACACACATGTGAGTGAGAGAGAGAGAGACTCTGTGGTTTGGCCTTGACATAGCCTTCTATTTCAAATTTCCATGCAGAGCAGAAAAGAAGAATAAAGCTCAGGAGGTGAGTGAGGGTGCTGCTGCACTCTATGTGCACATTAAGGCTTTTTCTATGTCTGTGCACACAGCTTTCAATCAACCGATTTGCAATTTCAACCTTGAGCTTAGGTGTAACTGCTACCCGCAAAGCTGCACGCGTGTAATGCCTGCCTTCAAAGCTATTTGCTCTCTCAGATCCATCAAAATACATGCAAATCAGCATCATGCCACGAGCGCTCATGCTGCAAACTCCATGCTGATCTCTGCAGGGATACCACCGGGTTTGGTGCTTTTCCTGTTCTGAGTGGAAACCACACGAACCAAGAGAGCGGCTTGGAGCGGAACAAGAGAAGCAGGACTCGTAATTACAAGCCATAAATACAAACCCTGATACATATTCATCCTCTGATGAAGGATCAAATGCCCTGAGCCGTGTCAAGGTTTCCACCCATGGTCAGAGTTGAACAGGGGTGCTTTTAAGAACCAGGGAGAGCTTTGACACAAACAATAATACCCATGCTTAGGAAGATGCTGAACAGATGTGGCAAACACTCTCAATAATAAAAGAATGGGGTGTTTGCAGCACATTTTTGTATTGTAATAACTCCATTGTGGTCGTGGTTGTGTGAGAGAGATAATGTGTGTGTGTGTGTGTGTGTGTGTGTGTGTGTTTGTGTGTGCAATGAAGTCTATTGATCTCACACATTAATTTGTTCCATATGCAGCTCATCTGTGTCATGCTGTCTGATAAAACATAATTGCTGATGTTTACAAAGAGGAAAGAGAACACTTTTGTGTCTCCCTCTGATGTCCGTTCTCCTTCGACTTTGGCACGATAAAATGACACAATGTGACTTGGCAATACTGAACTTGAAAGCAAGGTTAACTTAGGACAAGATGTGTGTGTGGTGTGGTGTGTGTGTGTGTGTGTGTGTTTGTTTGCATGTGTATGACTGAATGGTGGGTGTACATGCAGGCTTACTGTATATATAAACACATATATAACATACTATATTCCCCAGCCAGGCTCGATTCCCGTCTCTGTGTGCATGGAGTTTGCATGTTCTCCCCGTGCTTGGTGGGTTTCCTCCGGGTACTCCGGTTTCCTCCCACAGTCCAAAGATATGCAGGTTAGGCTAATTGGCGTTCCCAAATTGCCCGTAGCGTGTGATTGGGTGTGTGAGTGTGTGTATGTGTGTGTGCCCTGCGATGGATTGGCACGCTGTCCAGGGTGTACCCCGCCTAGTGCCCGAAGTCTCCTGGGATAGGCTCCAGGTCCCCCGCGACCCTGAACACAGGATTAAGCGGTATAGAAAATGAATGAATGAATGAATAACATACTATACAAAAGTATACAAAAAGGTGGCGGAACGGCATAATTACATAATCGCATTTATGTGTGTAAAAAAGAATAGGACCTCGGGGAGACATTTGGCTGTTTAACATGAGAAAAAAAATGAAAGTAAGAAAATATGACCAGTTTGACAGCAGAATGCAATAAAAGCCAAGATTGTGTGTCAAAACATTTCATTTGAAAACTTTGTATAACCGCATGTTAGAAGCTTTAAACTTCCACATTTTGAGCAAAACACAATTGTCTGATTTACAAGCAAAAACCATAGCATCATGATCAGCCTTTCACATTGCTTCTTTATGTCGTGTGATCAGCCAAGCGAAAGCCAAACTTCCTGTGCAACACAGCGACTGCCACTAGTGGTCTGAATGTGCTCAAAGGGGTTCAAATCCCAGGTTTAAACCCCATCAGCACAAAGTTCCAACTGTTGGAATCTTGAGCAAGTCCATTAACCCCCAGCTCTGGATAAGGCTTTCTACCATTGAATTGTCTTTTTATGTAACTCATCATGCCCTGCGATGGATAGGCACCCTATCTAGGATGTACCCCGCCTCGTGCCCTAAGCCTCCTGGGATAGGCTACAGGGCCCCGCGACCCTAAATACAGCATAAAGCGGTATAGAAGATGAGTGAGTGAGTGAGTGAGTGTAACTCATCAGTTATAATTAAACTAAACCATAAAGTTGCTTAATTAGGGGCACGTCTGATTTGAATGACAGCTCGATTGCAGGCGTTGAAATTTTTTCTTTTTTTGTCTGCTACGCATTACTTTAGCGAACCAGCGAACTGGAATCATAGTAGCATAACTTACCACAAGAAATGTAAGAACTGACATGGGACGATGTGTACAGTATGGATAACGGAATGCAATCAAATGCAAACTAACATTAGCATATAAGTTAACATTACCCACTTTAGCATTTTAGCTAAGCTGAAGCTAATATTACTAGTTTGTGGTAACTCGTGTGAGTAGACATGTTCCAACCAACAGCCCCACCCATATTCCAAATTATGGATTTACTGGGGTTTAGACGGAGAGAGCTCATGCCAAGATGGGGACGACCAAGGCTCCTACAGTTGGGAACTGCTCTTCAGAAAACCTATGGGTGATGTCACTCAGGGTTTGTTCAGTTCTTATACGGACTAGGCTTTTGACTCAAACCCCACATGATCAAAATATTCCCTTCAGTTTGCAATAAAAAAAAACTTGTTTCCCTCCAAACTGCAAAAATGGGTTATCTCATGCCGTCAGACTGTTCCTAAGGTTATAGTTATGTGCAGGCATGATATTAATTAGCTCCCTGTGGTAACTACATCAATATAATGTCCTCACATGAACAGGCAAACAAGTGTGTGTGATATGTGTGTGTGTGTATGTAACAGACACAGAAAAAGAGACACAGAGACAATGAGAGAGACAGAGAGGCAGAGGGGTAGGAAGGTCAAACTGGACAAAAAACATGATTTTGTCAAATAATATCTATGGATCTAACAAAAAGACGACTGCATATACAGAACAGAAATGGCTGAGTGATGGCAGTGTATAGGAGTGTACACGCTTACATTAGGGAGTGTAGACATGTGTTTATTCAGTCAGGACAGATTAATATGCTATTCTGCCCTTGTTCAGTCCAAGTTACTGACAAATGAGGAAAAGTCTTACAGCAAAAGTCGGAGGAAAAATCGTTTTTAATGCTCGATACTATTTACACTCATAAGTCAGGGGTCAAAGGGGAGGGGGTCAGGCACAGATGATAAGAATAGAGGCATTGGAGACAGACAGGACAGGGAGAAATATGAGACACACACATGCACAAACACACACACACACACACACACACACACACACAACCACTGATGCCTCATATAGAAACACTGATCAGAGCTGCCCAGCAACTGCTTAATGATAAGTGCTTATGAAATGAAACTTTGTTTGTTTGTTTAAAAGCATACTTTCATTAAAATCCAGTCATTGATTAACTTTTATTACTTTTTTTTGACAGCAACACAGAGAACCTTGATTAATGTAATTGAGAGCCCTCATGCCAGTGCTCTAAGAGAATCATTATGTAATTACAGAATCTCACATTTTTCTCTCATTACTTTCAATTCAGTTTTATTTGTATAGCGCTTTTAACAATTGACATTGTCTCAAAACAGCTTTACACAATCAAAAGAATTATTTAAGTTACTTTCACTTCACAGCTACATGAAACTCGGAAAAAGACCCGCGTCCCGGCCAGTTGAGCTGCTCATCACTAGCAGAATTTGACACCAGCCACACCTCTACGTTTCCAGTTTGTGCATCGTGTGAAGAAATCAGACCCTGTCTGATCACAAAATCATTCGCCTCTATTTCCTCCAGCAGCATCCATGCTTCAGCTCACAGACAGACAGGTTCTAAACTGCTGACACGAACTCTAATCAGATAGACCTGATCAGACCGGCACTACAAATAGAAGCTCTACTGTGACGTCTATCATGATTTACCTACCTTCAAAATGTGATTTTTCTTTTTAAACTTAGTGTAATACATGTGTTTAATATTATTATAAAAAATACTAGAAATGTCTAGAAAAGTTAATATCAAAACTATTCACCGTGATAAAAAAAAAAGCACTAAATGTAAACCCAGAAGTGAAGAACTGAAAGTTTCTCACCCTTACCTTGGCCTTGACACACTCTCAAGCAAAACCTTATTTGATATGTACAGGCTCTAAATCCGTGCAACGTTTACTCTTGAGCTGACTTGTCCCTCGGCTTCACTCAGACACACATGCATAAAGACACTCCTACTACCAGCTTAAGTGCTGCTGACAGTGAAACACACACACAGAAGGTGGTGGGGTGGGGTGGGGTGAGGAGGGAGGTAGGAGGGAGCACTCAAATTTAGAGAGAGAGAAATAAAGAGAGAGAGATTGACCCTGACACACCAACATGCATATAAAACCAGACAAAAATAAAGTTTTTTTTTTTGTTAAATCATTGAAGGTGGGATAGATATGGTGTTAACCTTTTGGCTACAGACAAATTTGCTTTTCATTCCCTCTGTTTTACACTTTCATGGCCCCTCTGTCTATCTCTCTTGTCGTATTCTCGTCCAATTAACACGTCTACTTCCTGTGTCTCTTCCTGTCTATCCATTTTAAAGCTCCAGTCGTCTGGAGCAGAAAGACAGAAAGCACCATCAGGTTCTTGCCATTGGCAAAACTTCAGCTCACACCTCTGGTTGTGTTCTGAACATATTACTCATGCAGGAGAAATAAACAGACTTTTCAGACTAATCTAAACCATTATACTCACGACTAATCATTCATAGAGTTCTGAATTAATTTTGTTAGTTAGTTAACTTAGTAAATGGTTTATGGATTTTTGCAAGGGAACTTTCAAAATTTGACTGAAATTTGTGCCCTTTAAGAGAAACACATCAAATCAAAACAAAGAGGTGGCAAAGAGCTCACAATAACTTCACCTTCAGTTTGACTTGCACTGTCAAAAGTTTTGCTCCCCCCACCCCCCATTTCTTCATATTCAATTAAAAGTAAGTAAAAAAAATATACTTTGAATGAAAGAAATGGAAACAAATGTTATACTGTGACAGGCCGCAAAGTGCCTAAAGATACAATAAAAAAAATTGTAACAACCTCAGCAGCAACCTTATTTCCCCTCTCCTCTGTTCCAGCCACTCAGCAGCCTGATCAGCTGTCACGATCTGCACCTGTTTCTCACTGGTTCATACCTTAAGTTAGATGTTTTTTCATTTTTCATAGGTCACTGAGTGGCGTAACCAGTGGTGTCAAAAAAGTTTAAAAAGACTTCTTTAGAAGTTGAAGTATCAACTCAAGCTTTTTACTCAAGTAAAAGTGTAAAAGTACTGGTTTCAAAACTACTTAAAGTATAAAAGTAAAAGTAACGTGAGGGGGAAAAAAGCATTAAGGATAAAAGCTTAGGCTGTGCCACGGGCCTGTATACTACTGTACACTAACACCTCATAAAAAAGAAAAGAAAAATGTGTTGTTTTTTTGTTGTATTTTTTAACGGCCATAGTGATTTGGGATACTGTATATGGCAATTGAAAAAGAATGCATTTTAGTACAATGCAAATACATTAAAGAACCATATATGTGTACTACTGAGCATTAACATGTTTTATGGAGAAGAAGATGTGATAACTAGTTGCCTATAAGTATTTTAATGGTGCAAAAAGTCAAACTTCAGAGGCGTGTCATCGGTAACCTTTATTGGAATGTAAATGTACATCCAAGCTTAGCTGCAGGAATCTGTGAGGACAACATACAAGAAAATTAGTGTATCCAGGGCAGGCTTAGTAACAATTACCCTTGTATGGTTGTCTACAATAAACACTAGTGCTGTCAGAATGAAGGATTAATCCAAGTGATTAATCAAAATAAATAAATAAATATATATATATATATATATATATATATATATATATATATATATATATATATGTGTGTGTGTGTGTGTTTATTTTATTTTTTTAATAAAATAGGAGTAACGAGGCTATTTTTAAAAAGTAGAAGGAGTAGAAGTAAAAAGTCGGCTGAAAAATAATTACTCCAGTAAAGTATAGATACCCAAAATTTCTACTTAAGTAAGGTAACGAAGTATTTGTACTTCGTTACTTGACACCTCTGGGCGTAACAAATAAAAAACATTCCCCACAAACTGCTCAGGTACGGGGACTGGACTGAAAATAAGAGACAAAAACATGTCAAAAATGAGAGCCAAAAAAGTTCTTCAGGAAGCCTGTGGAACTAATGCCCAAGAATACATTAATTTGGAACTAAAGTATGAAGACATTAGAGGGGCTCAGTCCTGTACTTTAAGGACCTTTTTATACTGCACAAAATGACATCTGATCAAGTGAAATAATCTTGGCTCTAGCCAAAACTATCTATATTTTCTCAATATAGGTATACAACAAAACAAATGTAAGATTCTTAAACATGTTTCTAGTCAAATGTTACTAAAATCACAAGCACAAAATGTCTTGTGTTAGTGGGAGATAATTTAGCTTCTTTCAAGAGATATATTCCTTAAAAAAATAAAAATGATCTGCGAATAGAACAAGATATTTGTCAGACATTTGCAATTTTAATCTTATATTTGGTTTGTTGTAATCTTATTTTAAGAAATTATAGATACAGTGGTGTGAAAAACTATTTGCCCCCTTCCTGATTTCTTATTCTTTTGCATGTTTGTCACACTTAAATGTTTCTGCTCATCAACGATTAGTCAAAGATAACGTAATTGAACACAAAATGCAGTTTTTAAATGAAGGTTTACATGGCCCTGTGTGAAAAAATGATTGTCCCCCTTGTTAAAAAATAACTTACTGTAACTGTGGTTTATCACACCTGAGTTCAATTTCTGTAGTCACCCCCAGGCCTGATTACTGCCACACCTGTTTCAATCAAGAAATCACTTAAATAGGAGCTACCTGACACAGAGAAGTAGACCAAAAGCACCTCAAAAGCTAGACATCATGCCAAGATCCAAAGAAATTCAGGAACAAATGAGAACAAAAGTAATTGAGATCTATCAGTCTGGTAAAGGTTATGAAGCCATTTCTAAAGCTTTGGGACTCCAGCGAACCACAGTGAGAGCCATTATCCACAAATGGCAAAAACATGGAACAGTGGTGAACCTTCCCAGGAGTGGCCGGCCGACCAAAATTACCCCAAGAGCGCAGAGACAACTCATCCGAGAGGCCACAAAAGACCCCAGGACAACATCTAAAGAACTGCAGGCCTCACTTGCCTCAATTAAGGTCAGTGTTCACGACTCCACCATAAGAAAGAGACTGGGCAAAAACGGACTGCATGGCAGATTTCCAAGGCGCAAACCACTTTTAAGCAAAAAGAATATTAAGGCTCGTCTCAATTTTGCTAAAAAACATCTCAATGATTGCCAAGACTTTTGGGAAAATACCTTGTGGACCGACGAGACAAAAGTTGAACTTTTTGGAAGCTGCGTGTCCCGTTACATCTGGTGTAAAAGTAACACAGCATTTCAGAAAAAGAACATCATACCAACAGTAAAATATGGTGGTGGTAGTGTGATGGTCTGGGGTTGTTTTGCTGCTTCAGGACCTGGAAGGCTTGCTGTGATAGATGGAACCATGAATTCTACTGTCTACCAAAAAATCCTGAAGGAGAATGTCCGGCCATCTGTTCGTCAACTCAAGCTGAAGCGATCTTGGGTGCTGCAGCAAGATTTTTTTTGAGTTCTCCAAAATGTATTTGGTTACCAGTTGGAGTTCTGGTATCACTGAAATTACATCTCTTCGATCCAATTCCATATTGTTTTAGTATCTACAACTTTACAAATGCAAATGAGCTACTGCCCTACACCCCTTTGTGAACGTGCTCTTTTCTTGCCAGTCACAATATAAGGACACAGGACTTTCCTAAAAACTATGCCCGAAGATAAACGGATTTAGGTCTACTGTATGTAAACTGCCCCTCTTTTTTTTTCTTCTTGCCTGAAATGGCATCATACAGTACTAAGCATAACAATCTGAAAAAATTATTACATTTAATGTTCAAGCAAAAAAATATTTTAGACAATATTTTAACATTATATACAAGCAAAAAAAAATTTTTTTTCTCTGTATACAGACACTGGAGATCCATTCACGTAGCTACCCAAAAAATTATCAATTTTTTTTAAAAAGAAACACATCCAATAAAACCAACGAGGAGGCAGGGCTTACAGCACCACGACCTTTGGTGAATAAACACTGGGTTTATACTGTTGTTAGGAATGAGCTGTTTCTGGTTTCAGTTTCCAAATATTTCAGTACATAATTATATAAATTGCATGTGAAAATATCTTGAATCTTTTCAAAATGTATCTAGTATTTTATTTATTGTAAGATTACAATAAACCAAAACACAAGATAAATAAACCTACTATAAGTCATTTCTGCTCATATCAAGCTTTCAGCACATATTATTGTCCTATTTTATAAAAATCAGGGTGAGATCTGTGTGCATGGAGTCTGCATGTTCTCCCTGTGCTTAGTGGGTTTCCTCCGGGTACTCCAGTTTCCTCCCTAAGGCATGCAGATTAGGGTAATTGGCGCCCAAATTGCCCAAGGGTGTGAATGCATGCTGTCATGCATTCACATCACTGTCATCACTGTCAGAAGGTCATCACTGTCAGAAGCCAAAACAGCAAAAATCCCACTATGCAACTTACAGCTATAATGGTGAATAAACAAACACATAGTGCATATTTATCCGCCTAATACAGACAGTCTGTAGGATGGAGATGAGTGGAACTGAGAATTTACTGTATCTGAATATTGTTCTAGACTTTTCTCATCGACGACTCATCCACACTTTATCTGTCATAGAGCATATCGAGTGAATAGTCTCTCATTCTGACCCAGCTTTTCAGTTTCCCATGCCAATGTGAAAGCTCAGGTCAAAACACTCACCCACACACAAGCACACACAGAGTCAAAACATTCAGTTATTCCTAGCTGATCCTAACCAAGATATAACCAGTGGGAATATGTCTATCTGAATATGTTAAGGAAACATTTTGCACAAAATGTGATACAGCTACTTAGTAAATCTTCTCAAAATGACTAGAAGTAGATATAGTATTTTTTGGACAGCATGTATAAAGTACAGTATACAGTACAGTTCTGCATAAACAGAGTGTATGTGTGTATATGCTCATACACAGTGTACACAGTGCTTATTCTACCCACAGATTCCCCCGCTGTACCCCCGACCCCCTGGGTCTCGGTTAAAATAGGCACCTCAGTAGGAGTCTAAAAGAGGAGCAGCAGCACCTGGTCTCTGTCAGACAGATGGCCAAACCCCTTGTTTAATTACAGCCACTGACTAACACAGTAAATTCCGGGGAGGTTACAGCACTGAGCACTTAACGTTAATGTTGATATCACTGCCATATCAGCATCATGCAATCATAACTATTAGACATCCTGTATAAACTGCCAAGATTACTCAGTGCATGTTCTCAATGAGCGCATCCACTTATAAATCATCAGGAAGTTATATGCAAGGTTGCTCAAGCTTTATATACTGTATATGGTCCCGATGTATGCTGGAATGTAATTCATTTAAAACTGTTTATGATATAAGGATCAGCATTGCCAAGTGGCATCAGAGGTGGAAATTAACAAAGTATTTTTGTGTATGTGAACTTTACTTGAGTATGCTCTATATCTTTTTACTTCTACTTACAATTTTCTTTTATGGAAAACCTGTACTTTTATTCACTACATTCATAAATAAGACTCCTTCCTTTTCAGCTGATGATCACACAGAGGTGCATTGATTTTCTAATTTAAATGAAAGTGTTTACAATGTCACTCACACCTTATCACGATTGAGCTATACCCCACGTAGGAAGTACAAAACAAAACTATTCAATTAGTGCAAATTTACAGAAATCACCAAAGTGATTGATGGTTCCATTGGCAAAGGATTCCACCCATCTCTGGGCTGTGGATTCTTCTGACATCCATATTTGTCAAGGTAAGATTAGAAGTGATCTAACTAACTCCAGTAGGGAACACACTGAGGAAAAGTCATATGAACTTTTACGCATTTGGTTGGTGTTTCAGCATAGCTATATTGTTTTTATAACAAGCTAATAATTGTAATGTTTTGACGCATGCTTTAACATTATTGTATTCTGTATGTCTCCAATGATAGCAACTAGCTAACTACCGAATAATAAAAGACACTAACAGTGCTACCCACCATAATTTAATGTCAAGCCTTGTCACTATCAATCTCATAGTATAATATATTAGATAATATATTATAACATTTTACAATACTGTTTATCAGTAAGGCAGCAGGGTGGCTTAGTGGCTAGCACTGTCAGAGTTTGCATGTTCTCCTCCTGCTTGATGGGTTTCCTCCGGGGTTTTCGACTTCCTCCCACAGCCCAGAGACATGCAGATTAGATTGATTGGCATGCCCAAATTGCCCATAGTTTGTGCATGTGTGTTTGCCCCGTGATGGACTGGAACCCTGTCCAGGATATACCCTGCCTCGTTCCCTGTCTCCTGGGATAAGCTCCACATGACCCTGTATACAGGATAAAGCGTTATAGACGATGATTGAATTTCAGTAACTCTGTTGCATAGATAGCCAGAAAAATCTTTCTTTGTTGAGTACATCAACCATCAGAATGGGAATAAAACATCATTGCCTCAGTCACTTTAACCATGAAATTGCTGATCTTTTGGGATTTCCCCAGAAGAACAGTGTTTATCCAGAGTGGTGTGCAAAACAAAAAAAACAGCTCTATTGCCTTGTTAATGAAAGACTGGTTCAAGCTAACAAGAAGGCTAAGCTAACTCAAATAACCACTATTTGCAGCCAGGGTGAGCAGCATTTGAGTAGTGGGAAACAAGAGGGGAAAAAAACACATCCCATACACTAGACTGCTGAACATTGGCAAAATACTGATTGGTCCATCCATCCATCCATCCATCCATCCATTTTCTTCCGCTTATCCGAGGTCGGGTCGCGGGGGCAGCAGTTTCAGCAGGGATGCCCAGACTTCCCTCTCCCTGGCCACTTCTTCCAGCTCTTCCGGGGGAATCCCAAGGCGTTCCCAGGCCAGCCGAGAGACATAGTCCCTCCAGCGTGTCCTGGGTCTTCCCCGGGGTCTCTTTCTGGTGGGGCTTGTCGGGAACACATCACAAGGGAGGCGTCCAGGGGGCATCCTAAATAGATGCCCAAGCCACCTCATCTGGCTCCTCTCGATGCGGAGGAGCAGCGGCTCTACTCTGAGCCCCTCCCGGATGACTGAGCTTCTCACCCTATCTCTAAGGGAGAGCCCAGACACCCTGCGGAGGAAACTCATTTCGGCTGCTTGCATTCACGATCTTCGCGTTCTTTCGGTCACTACCCACAGCTCATGACCATAGGTGAGGGTAGGAACGTAGATCGACCGGTAAATTGAGAGCTTTGCCTTTTGGCTCAGCTCCTTCTTCACCACGACGGACTGATACAGAGCCCGCATCACTGCATACACTGCCCCGATCCGCCTGTCGATCTCCCGTTCCATTTTACCCTCACTCATGAACAAGACCCCGAGATACTTAAACTCGCAGGCCAACAGAACAACGTCATCTGCAAAAAGCAGTGACCCAATCCTGAGCCCACCAAACTGTACCCCCTCAACGCCCTGGCTGCGCCTAGAAATCCTGTCCATAAAAATTATGAACAGGATCGGTGACAAAGGGCAGCCCTGTCGGAGTCCTACTCTCACCGGAAACAGGTCCGACTTACTACCGGCAAAACTCCCATGCCCCTTCCAGGACCCTGCTAAGGGTGTAGAGCTGGTCCACTGTTCTGCGACCTGGACGAAAACCACACTGCTCCTCCTGAATCCGAGGTTCGACGTGGTTGAAGCTTTGCCGGAGGTGGGAGTTGAAGCTCGTCCTGACAGGGGACTCTGCCAGACGTTCCCAGCAGACCCTCACAATACGTTTGGGTCTACCAGGACTGACCGGCATCCTACCCCGCCAACGAAGCCAACTCACCACCAGGTGGTGATTGATCAGTTGACTGCTCTGCCCCTCTCTTCACCCGAGTGTCCAAGACATGTGGCCGCAAGTCCGACGACATGACCACAAAGTCGATCATCGAACTGCGGCCTAGGATGTCCTGGTGCCAGGTGCACATATGGACAACCTTATGCCTGAACATGGTGTTCATTATGGACAATCCGTGACGAGCACAGAAGTCCAATAACAAAACACCGCTCTGGTTCAGATCAGGTGGGCCGTTCATCCCAATCACGCCCTTCCAGGTCTCACTGTCATTGCCCACGTGAGCATTGAAGTCCCCCAACAGAACGATGGAGTCCCCAGGAGGGACGTTCTCTAGCGCCCCCTCCAGAGACCCCAAAAAGGACGGGTACTCCAAACTGCTGTTCGGCGCATAAGCGCAAACAACAGTAAGGATCCGTCCCCCCACCCGTAGGCAGAGGGAGGCCACCCTCTCATCCACTGCGGTGAACCCCAATGTACAGGCCCCGAGCCGGGGGGCAATAAGTATGCCCACACCTGCTCGTTGCCTCTCACCGGTGGCAACTCCAGAGTAGGAGAGAGTCCATCCCCTCAAAAGGAGACCGGTTCCAGAGTCCAAGCTGTGCTTCGAGGTGAGTCCAACTATGTCTAGCCGGAACTTCTCAACCTCACGCACTAGCTCAGGCTCCTTCCCCGCCAGAGAGGTGACATTCCACGTCCCTAGAGACAGCTTCTGCAGCCGAGGCTCAGACCGCCAAGGCCCCTGTCTTCGGCCACCGCCCAGCTCAAACTGCACCCGACCTCTTTGGCCCCTCCTACAGGTGGTGAGCCCATGGGAAGGGGGACCCATGTTGCCTCTTCGGGCTGTGCCCGGCCGGGCCCCATGGGTGCAGGCCCGACCACCAGGCGCTCGCCATCAGGCCCCACCTCCAGGCCTGGCTCCAGAGGGAAGCCCCGGTGACCCACGTCCGGGCGAGGGAAAACATTTTCCAAGGATTTTACTCATCATAAGAGGTCTTCTGAACCACTCTTTGTCTGTTCCCTTACCTAGGACCAGATTGCCATGGGTGACCCTGCCAGGGGCATGAAGCCCCCAACAATATATTTTTATATCAATTGGGGCACCAATGGAAAACTGCAGCGTTTCATGGACTTGCAGACTGTGCATGGTTTGAGGCAAAAAGTTTGTAATGGCAACAAATAAACCAACTCTTTACAACTTTCTGTCAAGATGCAAAACATTGAATGTGATGGGCATGTCTGAAGACAATGTGTAATAAGTAAAATATCAGATGTGTGTCATGTCTGTCAACATATTGTGCATTCACAGCATGAAACATCTTAGTTAGTATTGGAAAATAAAAATAATAATTTCTTCTAGCCATCATACAGTATTGTGTATGATTCCTAACTGGTAGCTACATTGTCTTAGCATGTTACCTATGTCTTAACTCTGGCAGGATAAAAAATTGATTGCAAGCAAGATCAATGATCAAAGATGTGTGCAAATGCTTAATCCTTGCCACTTGTATCTTTTTTCCATGCTCTCAAAGCTTCTAATCATCGTGCTTTATACAATCAAAGCCACTAAACACCTCACTTCACCCTCGCATGATGCTTTTTGAAATCACCATAACAACCCAAACATCTCCCCTAGTGAAAGGGACGACACAAACAAAAACAAACCACAAGCTACTCCAGAAACGCTAACCAGTCCGACCCCTAAAAAGACTTCAGGGATGTAAATAAAACTAAAACTAAACAATCCATTCGACAATACAGTACATACAAGTGCAAGCCTCAAAATTAAACACATCGTTCATCAGTGAGTAAGTGTTGCGTGATGATGAAACCTCAAGACTGTGAAGAGCTGACCTCTGTTTTTCTGTGGGGTTTTTTTTTAGAAGGTGTATTTATAAAGGAAATATTTTGGTAAAGTTAAAACCAAAACTTGTTATTGGAAATCTGAAATGTCACAAACTGGTAGATTCGTTTAGAATAAAGATGCAAAACAAGCATATATATATATATATATATATATATATATATATATATATATATATATATATATATATATATATATATATATATATGTGTGTATGCTTGGTCTTTCGGCTGCTCCCGGCAAGGGGTCGCCACAGCGGAATATCCAGTCCGCACAACAACTTGGCACAGGTTTTATGCCGGATGCCCTTCCTGACGCAACCCTCCCATTTTATCAGGGCTTGGGACCGGCACTGTATCCAGTGGCTGTGGGAATCGAACTGGCTGGGAATAGAACCCAAAAATACTTGGACAATGACAAGTTTTTTCATTTTAGCTGTTTACGAAAACATATTAAGGATACAATTATATAATCAATATGGGCTTAAAGTGCAGACTCTCAGTTGTAATTTGAGAGTATTCCCATCCAAATTGGAGTAAGGCTGTAGGAATTACAGCTCTTTAAGACGTAGCCGCCTCTTTTTCAAGGGACCAAAGGTAATTGGACAATTGACTCAGAAGGCTGAAAAAAAATTAACAATGCTGCATGGGCTCTTCCCTCGTTAACCTGTCATCAATTAAACAGTTAAAAGGTTTGGAGTTGATTCCAGGTGTAATGTTTGCATTTGGAAGCTGTTGCTGTGAACAAACAACATGCGGTCAAAAGAGCTCTCGAAGGAGGTGAAACAGACTATACTGAGGCTGAATAAAAAGAAAAAATCCATCAGAGAGATAGCAGAAATGTTAGGAGTGGCCAAATCAACAGTTTGGTACATTCTGAGAAAAATAGAGTGCACTGGTGAGCTTGGGAACTCAAAAAGGCCTGGATGTCCACGGAAGACAACAGTGGAGGATGATCGCAGAATCCTTTCCATGGTGAAGAAAGACCCCTTCATAACATCCACTCAAGTGAAGAACACTCTCCAGGAAGTACGTAGGTGTATCAGTATCTAAGTCTACCCTAAAGAGGAGACTTCATGAGAGTAAATACAAATGATTCACCACAAGGTGCAAACCAATCAGCCTCAAAAATCCTGTAGAAAGGCCAGAATTGACTTTGCCAAGAAACACCTGAAGAAGCCAGCCCAGTTGTGGAACAACATTCTTTGGACAGATAAGACTAAGATCAACCTGTACCAGAATGATGGGAAGAAGAAAGTTTGGAGAAGACTTGGAACAGCTCATGATCCAAAGCACACCACATCTTCTGTAAAACATGGTGGAGGCAGAGTGATGGCATGGGCATGCATGGCTTCCAATGGCACTGGGTCACTTGTGTTTATTGATGATGTGACAAAAGACAGAAGCAGTCGGATGAAATCTGAAGTGTATAGGGATATACTTTCTGCTCAGATTCAGCCAAATGCAGCAAAGTTGATTGGACGGCGTTTCACAGTACAGATGGACAATGATCCAAAACATACTGCAAAAGCAACCCAGGCATTTTTTAAAGCAAAGAAGTGGAATATTCTGCAATGGCCGAGTCAATCAACAGATCTCAACCCAATCGAGGATGCAGTTCACTTGCTCAAGACAAGACTTAATGCAGAAAGACCCACAAACAAGCAACAACTGAAGACAGCTGCAGTAAAGGCCTGGCAAAGCATCACAAAGGAGGAAACCCAGCGTTTGGTGATGTCCATGGGTTCCAGACTTCAGGCAGTCAAAGGAATCTCAACCAAATATTGAAAAGTAACATTTTACTTAGGGTTATGCTTTTTTTTTTTTTTTTGTCCAATTACTTTTGAGCCCCTGAAATGAGGAGTGTTTGTATAAAAATAGCTACAATTCCTATATGTTTAATTGTATATTTTTGTTCAACCCCTTGAATTAAACCTTAAAGTCTGCACTTCAATTCTGTTGTAGTTGTTTCATTTCAAATCCAATGTGGTGGCATGCAGAGCCCAAATCATGACAATTGTGTCACTATCCAAGTATTTTTGGGCCTAACTGCATATATATATAAATAAAGTTGAAATTACCAGACACATGCATGACACAGGTCTTTGGTGATGCCTACAAAAACTGCATAAAATGAGGATGAATTAATCAAATAAAACATTCTTAGGTTCATTAATGGGAGTTATTTGTCACAATTAAGATTATAATATAGACCCTGTATATAAGGATAAAGCGGTACAGAAAATTAATTAATGAAAAAGATTATATAGATGTGCAATGTGCAAATACTTCAAAAACAAAAAAAGTTAAGAGTAGGTAATGAAAGTCAGTACTTACTGTATTTATCCTTAATACATACAGTATACTGTATACTATACTGTATATACTATACTATACTATACAGTATATATAAGGCATTACACTAAGCTTCAGAAGGTCCCAGGTTCAAAACCCAACGACACCATGCTGCCCCTTTTGGGGCCTTTAGCAAAGCCTTTAACCTCAACTGCTCAAATGTATAATGAGTTAAAAATATAAGTCGCTTTGGATAAATGACATGTTATACACACCAGTTACAAAACTTTTATTTTGCTATGGCTTAGTATCATGTCTAGTACCTGTTGGATCCAAAACGTAACTTAGTCTTAGCTTTCAAATGAGATAAGCCACATGCATGAATACCAAACTATGGGAACAGTGACAGTTTGAAATTGGGTATGTCATTTCAGACGATATAGGGGGAAATGGGGGTTATTGTTAAGAGGTTAATAAACACTTTCCAAGCTGGTTACTCTGGTTGTTATAGAGAAGCATGTTTTTTTTTTGTTGTTTTTTTTTTGCTAAAAACCCATGTTGCTGGCATTATTTTTAGGGCTAGCAAGGAAATCCTAGTGTCAAATGATCCTGAGGCTCCCTGTTTCTTAACACATCATGAAATTCTGATTGCAATATACTAAAAATATGATTTTGACTAGGGTTGCTCCGATTCCGTCGGCCCATGATCTATCGCCGCTAATGATCCCAGCGCTATAAAACACAGCGGGGAGTGTAGCTCGGGGTCTGACTGTTGGGAAGCTGGACTTTGCGACGCGGTGGATTTTATGAGAGACAGTGGCACAAGAGCGGGGTGATGTGATGCGCCCCAGAGACTTTAAAAAGGGGGGGGCGCCTTTGACCTCCGCGAGAGGAGCGCGTGAACGAGCTGCGCGAGCTCCCGCGGCACCTTCACTTCCGCGTAGAGACCGCCTTCGCATCCCTGCCGCCAAAGCGGAAAAGACCGCATAGAGCCTTTAACCCTTTCCTTACCCATTTTTCTAAATAAATTACCCTTTTTCCTGTAAGACCTCGCCATGTGTCCGTGTTTCATGGTGTCGCCCGTGCACTTAGGGCCGAACCCGTTACACAGGGCTAGTAGTATTTTACTTAAAAAAAGAAATGCTATATATATATATATATATATATATATATATATACACACTGTACAGATACACACCCAAGTATCAGAATCGGTATCGGGAGGGAAAAAATGGTATCGGAACATCTCTAATTTTGACTGATTTTTCCGAGGCCCTCCTCTTACATAAACATATACAAAAGCAAATGTCATTAGCAACACATGATGTAGAACTAAACTGGTTATCAAAATTAAGCTTATTAACCAGAAATCTAAAATCATACCAGTATATACTGTATTATTAAAGAAAATCTGACTTTATATCTGATGTGTTGTGATGAGTGACATTTTATTTGTGCAACACACAATTTATGAAACATTGTAGCTTGAGACATACAAGATCGGTCACTTATCAATTAATTAAGTAAAAAAGTAAGCTGTGGCAAACAGAACCGACTTGCACATCATCTTGTCTGCTGCAGCACCTCATCTATTTGTACAGCAGAATAATTAAATTTTTCATACTTTATATTTTTTCATGGTGGCACGCTGGCTTAGTTGTTAGCAGTGTCGCGTTACACCTCTACGGTTAGGCGTTCGAATCTCTCCTTAGTGTGTGTAGTTTGCATGTTGTCCTTGTGTTTGATGGGTTTCCTATGGGTACTCCGATTTCTTCCTACAGGACAAGGACATGCTGGCCTGATCTGTTTATGATTGGGTGTTGGTGTGCACTGATGGCTTGGCGCCTGATCAAGGGTTTGTCCCGGCTTCTACCCTACAGTAAGTTCCCTGGGTTGTGACCCTCCACAAAATAAGCAGTACAGAAAATTTATACTTTTTTAATTAATGCCACTAATATGAAACATAAAATGGTCAAATTTGCAGCCCCTCATTTACAGTATATGATTTAAAGACAATTAAGGTTTACACTACATTAGTTTGTCTTATGTGTAATTTACACACACTTTGTGGCATTAAATTATTTGTGCCTGGCGTAGCTTTTACATATTAATATTATGTCAATTTTACTAAAATAGAATTAGGTTTGGTAACGTACTTCATTGTATTGAATTGAATTGAAAATGAAGGCATTTTAAAAATTATTTACCATTTTTTCATAATTGCTGTAGAAATTCAACTTGGATATTTTCCTTGAGTGGAATTTCTGCGCTTAACTTTAATATGTTAATATCTGAACATTGCCTAGGTATAAAAACATGCTCTCTCTTTTGCTTTCTCTCTGACTCTCTCACCACACACACACACGCACACACACACACACTACGTCCCCACAGCCCTCCTCTTTATATCCATATTCAGTCAATGCAAAACACTCTCCCAAAGATGACAAGAGATCTTCCAGCTGCTTTTTAGAATTAATCATAAATCATCTCTCTCTCCCTCTCTCTCTCTTTCTCTCACTACTGAGATCATCCCCTAGACCTGAAGATAAGTATCTGTCTTGGCATTTACTCTGAAATACCTGTCAAACATAATGCTTTCTTGTTTGACTTTTAGAGAAGTGCCATGTTTTTATTATGTACATCATTAAGCTGAGTTAATAAAACTGTAACCTCGAACTCCCTGTCTCCTGCAGTCTGAGTGCCTTCAGTGTTCTTCAGCATAATTATTCCACTTGTGGCATCAGCGGGCCCGGTTACAACCTTGACCCGGATATTCGGTTCCCTCGGTGCTGGAACGGAGTCCGAATCCAGTGCTAGCGTGAGTGTAATTACAGCCTAGTGGTCCAATGAATGTCTGTAAAACTTCATTCCGCATCTCGTGGCCAGACCTAAGTGCGTCCACGCTTTCAGTCAAAAGGAGAAACCATAGTTATTTATGTTGGAGCATGTTATTCAGTAACTACTATGGATTATTCAGTAACAGCAGCGAAAGTAATAGTAAAGGTACGCAAGGTCAATAGTGTAGAATGTAGCTTTGAACACTACCAGAGCTGCAGTGTTGAAAAAAGAGTGACTGAACGTCTGAAACGCAGGTTAGAGTATTTAGGGCTAGGTGGCACAGGTAAACCCATCCAAAACACGATGCCAAATCAAAAACAGGGTCAGGCAGTGAGTCAGGAGATTAGCAAACAGAGGCAACTCCTAAAAACACAAAAGCAGAATAAACATGCAAGGCTTGGTAGGTTCAAGACAACTGAGTACCGAGTTTGAGTCTAGAGTGTGTTTAAATAGGGTGTGGTGTGACTAAGGACAGGTGTATTTATGCACAAGTACACAAGTGACAACGGATATGACCTTGGAGAGGTTATGCTGGGTGTTGTAGTCCCAGATGGCCATGTGTGCCGGTCATGGCGTGCCATGGGAAATGGAGCTCTGAGCAGATCCTAGTAACATTATTTCATTTCCAGCTAATATACTGAAAAATTAATGAATACTACTCTGTGGTGTTTATTATGCCATTTATGTTTTCAGTTATATATAATATTTGCATGATTAAGATCTTTAAGATATGTCAAATGCGAGTGTCTGTCCTACTCAGGCTACACTAAATTTCCCAGTCTGTTTCGGCTCATTCCTTATAGCATTACTGTTGGTTTTCCATGTGCAGTGGAGGAGAAGTAAGTAAGCATGTAATTCAAGACAGAGTCATGCTGACCCAGGCATGGGCTATCCTCCGTGTGTCTTTGGACATTTATTAGGATTGATGGCCGACCTTTATGGCAGAGAGGGAAGGGGGAAGGAAAAGGGGAAAGGAGGAGAGAGAGAGAGGAAGGAAAGGGGGCAAGAAAGTTTCTTTAGTGCAAATGGAAAAACATAAATCTCACAAAGAAGCGTACAGTATCAGTATCAGTTGATGCAGATGTTGATTGAAAGCTGCTTCTACTTTTCAGGTGGTGCAAGCATGACGCCAAAGGGATGTGCACACTTTAACTAGAAATGCAGATGCACCTGCAGAAATAAAAGTAATAAGTTGCATAAACAAATAAAGGTGGCACAGTGGCGTAGTGGTAATCACGGTGGCCTCAGCCCTCCAGGGTTGAGGGTTCGTATTTTCCCTGCACTTGGTGGGTTTCCTCCGGGTGCTCAGGTTTCCTCCCACAGTCCAAAGACATGCAGATTAGGCTAATTGTTGCCTGTAGTGTGTGCGCCCTGTGATGGATGGAAATTGGCAGTATAAATAGTTATTTTATCCTCACAAGTCTGTTATAAGATATTGCTCACAATATTGTTGGGTTCCTGTATGTAGAGTATCCTGACTCTGTGTGTTCCTGCTTGTAATCAGGCCAATAAGAAACTGGAGGGATGTGAGCCCCCTGCTGGACAATCAAATCACACATCTCTACAATCACACTGGAACAGAGAGAACACTTTTTAAATAATAGTAAAACACCTTATACTGAAATAAATTTGTAACCATGTTTGACCCTAATAGTCTGTAGTCTAGGTTTAAAAAGACATACTCATGAAACCTGAAAATACTTAAAGCCCAGAGTGTCCACTTTCGTATGAATTCATATTTATTTCTGATTTGTGACACAAATCAATTCGATCCTGAACATGGATCCGAAGTCAATTTTTATGGCCTCTGGTAATAAGATTTAATGTTGGAGAGAGATTTTAAGACTTCAAGACAGAGGGGTGTACACAATGCAGTTTCCCAGGCACTTGGCAAGCTGTGTCTTTTTGGCATATTGAAATTTAAATGAGAGAGAGAGGCTGAAAAACATTGTGTCGGGAAACTTACTGACTTTTAAAAGCCTCTGACACTGGAGACTCCTTCCATATAGAGCTATACTGTACATGTTAAAATTTTACCTTATCATTTTGAATCTATTTCGTTGTAAAACTTGCTCTTGGACATATTCCTGTGAATGAGCTGTTACTATACAAATAATAAAATATTTAAATCAGCATATTATGAGGGTGAGTCACGAATGCACCGCTGTCTTCACTTCTTCATCAGTAGTGAATCTTCATCCTCGTAAGGCTGCTTTCAGGCGACCAAACAGGTAAAAGCTTGATAGAGAGAGATCAGGACTATAGGACAGATGCTTTAACACCTCAAAACAAAGTTAATGGAGAGTGTGGACAGTGTAGGCAGCAGTGTGTAGATGAGAGAAGATGGTGAGAGACGATCAAAAAGTTTAGGTCTCATCTCTTCAATAAGCATTTGCCTGTAATGAGTACTGTTGATTGTTGAATGTTTTTTCCTGATAATGTTCCATTACTGGCCCTTGAGAATCCCAGAAAACTGTAAAAATCTATTTTCCAGCTGATGGTTGACTTTCCTTGGTCTGAGATTAAGGATGTTTCTTTTCCATACTCTGCCTTTTGCTCTCAGGCTCATAGTGATGAATATACAGTATGTCTTGTCACCAGTAATGATTTACTTTAAGAAATTTTCACCTTCCTTAGAGTATTTTGGTCCATTTTTTTGTTGCAGCTATCCAAATGCTTCTGTTTATGCTTTTCCAGGAATTGGTTTGGCACCAGGTAAACCCTCAGACCACACACTCACAAAAAAAAAAAGAATAATTCAAGCACTTCCTTTGTTTCTTCCTTTGTTTCTTGCTTGATTCCTTGGAGAAGATCATCAGATCTTTTTGGTCGGGGTGGGAAGACTATTAGTATCTGTAAGACCTTATTACACAGATGTACAGTAGCCTCAGTGGTGGACTTGCTCTGCCTAATGCCCAAATTGGCCTGCACATATTTAAACACATTTTTTGGATAAACTCATCTGAATCCACATGGTACAAATTTAAGTTACTGTCTTTTATTTCATCTCCTATAACTGCTCTTCTTTGCACATTCTTTCCAATCAGACCAGCTCAATATACTGATAATCCAGTGGTACTTAATACACTTAAGATTTGGTATCAGTTTAGACATCAATTTACGTCAGCAATGGGTCCGGTGCATAAAAGTTTCCCCTGTCACTTCTAGATTCAGCATTTTCATCTTGGTACCATAAAGGCATCACACATTGTTATTATATATAATTTATATGAAGATGGAGTCTTTAAAAGTAGCTAGTCTGTCCTTGGAGTATGGACTGCCTAAAGCTTATTTCTTTCATTATCTACAAGTTCACAACTTTGTATTTAAGTGTTTTTCCAATTTTCCTTCAATATCGCTCAAGCAGCCCTGAGAAAGCCTGATCACATTTAATCTACATCAGCGAGGTGTGATTTCAAGAACATATAATTTTATCTTATCACTTAGTATTTATAAAATCACTAAAACCAGGACTGCTTGGAAAAATGAATTGGGATTGCAGGTGAGTGAGGAATGCTGGGAGAAAGCGATAGACAGGATATGCTCCAGTACTTCCCACACATACTTCCCACTCAGTCTTATTCAGGTCCATAGCAGAAATCTATCCTGATGTTGAGAATAGATGTGACAGGTGCCATGGCTCTCCGTGTAATTTAAGTTGAACAGTTGAAACCATGACCATTAAGTGCTATATTTGGCATTACAGATGATTCAGTTCCATTGAGTTCTGCATATAAAGATGTTATGGCTTTCTCATCTTTGTTGGTCAGACGTTCCAGACTTTTACATTGGAAATCCATTAAGTGTCCCTCTATCTCTCAGTGGTTTAAAGATTTGTTACTTTTTCTTAAGCCAGAGAAGATTAAATACACCCTGAGAGGTTCTACTGAACATCTTTTACAAATGTTCAGGTATTGCCGGATTGATTATTTGAACTGGGTCATGGGTATATATGACCTATTTGATTCATACTGATTTGTCTGAGATGGAGGATGTGTGTGTGTGTGTGTGTGTGTGTGTGTGTGTGTGTGTTTGGTTATATTCTCTGTCTTTAAATTTTCTTACACTTGTTCTATAATAATAGTTCATTGATGTTTTATATATATATTCATTCATTCATTCATTTTCTATACCGCTTAATCCTGTGTTCAGGGTCGCGGGGGACCTGGAGCCTATCCCAGGAGACTTCGGGCACTAGGCGGGGTACACCCTGGACAAGGTGTATATACAGTATATATATATATATATATATATATATATATATATATATATATATATATATATATATATATTCTAGTATTTATGTTTCAGAGGAAAATATTCTGGTTGATGCTGCTGTAGAAACAAATCACAACCGACTGATTAATTATTGTAATTAACACAATGTTAGAAGGTGTGAAGTTGGCATTTACACTACATGTAGGCTGCTTACCAAACTGAAACATGTTCTGAATCATCATCTGTGTGTGTGTGTGTGTGTGTGTGTGTGTGTGTGTGTGTGTGTGTGTGTGTGTGTGTGTGTGTGTGTGTGTGTGTGTGTGTGTGTGTGTGTGTGTGTGTGTTGTGACATCAGCTTGACATCTTTGCCTGTTAGCACCACTGTGCTCTTTACGCATAAGGACGCCCTATGAGTGGACGAGTGTGTATCCGTCTCAGCATCAGGACATATGCGATTCTTTAACATGTACATGTTGTGTGAATTTCGAGTGTTCGTACATGCTTTAGGAATGGCATTGTCTACTGTCATAAGCAGTATAGCTGTCATTCAAACACACCTCACCACTATTTCCCACAGCTGTGCGAACTGAAGAACTACAGCTCTTAATCCTAACTTCTTCCCTTCTTCTCTATTTCAGCCTTTTTCTCATCCTGTCTGCATTCTCTGAATCTACGCTTTTATTCTTACTCCTTTATTACAATGTCTGTATTGATGAATTCATCCTTGTTTCTGAATAAAACAGACTTTTGTAAGAATCTCATGCCTGTTTTGTTCCTGTCATGCCCTCTTGCCCTCGTAAAGGAAACACCCACACAATCCAGGCAACCTCCGCTTTCACGTGATCATCATCAACCCTTCGCTCACCTGCAAGTCATCACATGCTATAATTACAGGTTCTATAGGCTACGCTTGTCAATAGATGAATGCAAAGGTTGGCTTTTTTATAGTCATGCAGCTATAAAATGATTGCTTTTCCAGTTTGTACACATTATGTTTTTTTTTCTTTTTTACTTTATTATTATTGTCTTGGATTTGTTTCCCTGCTCTGTGTTTTCACATGTTTTTGACTTGACTTGTTATTCCATTGAGAATCTTTATATTTTGTACGCTTGAACATTTGTAATTTTGGTATCTGGCGCGCAGAGAAAAATAGAACAAAGAGTGAAATATGAGCCACTGTTTTCTGTTCCAGCCCACCACTGAATTGTCCCAGCAGCAATGTGTAGGTCAAAGAAAGTCTACAGTATATACCCCTGTTATATGGAGATGGGGATACAGTTCCAGATCTATGCTCATTCTCATAAGGAGTACATGTACACTATAGGGCTGAAATTAGTGGACACACAACCATGACTTACAGTAATGTGCAATAGTTATAACCTTATACTGTAAAGACAAACATCTGTAGCAAATGATAAATAAACTGTATTTCACCTGGACATAAGGTATTCCAGGTAGAACACAAGTGACAAACAGCTGCTGTGTCTGTAGACCAACTGTGCACCAGCAAACCAGGTGGAGCAGCGTCTGTAGGTATTCATGGCTAAATTCCAAAAAGTCTGCATGAAGGTTAAACAATGACATCATGCATGTGTCAGCAAATATGTGGGTTTGTTTAAGGCTATCACATCTTTTAAATTGCTGATCCATTTTATCTCTACTTATGGGATTATCATTTTACCGTACAATTTATGGGGTTATGATTAGTAGTAACAAGGGTAGTAGTAGTAGAAGCACTTACTGTAGTAGCAATAAGAAGCTGGGTAGGGGGAGAAGGATGAGGATGAAGAGTATTAGGACTAGTCGTACAGTATCAGTAGGAGGCCCAATTTGTATGACCATGGGAGTACCTCATCTGCACGGCTTTGGACTGTGGGAGGAAACCGGAGTACCCGGAGGAAACCCGTCAAGCACAGGGAAAAGATGAAAACTCCATGCACACAAACCTAATGACAGGAAACGAACCCTCAACCCTGGGGGTGCATGGCGAAAGTGCTGACCACTAAGCTACCGTGTCACCAGTAGTAGCAGTAGTAGCAGTAGGAAGAGAAGTAGAAGGGGGAGGAAAAGGAGGAACTAATGGTAGCAGGTAAAAGTAGCAGAATTAGCAGGAAGAGAACTAGTCACTGTAGTAGTAGTACGAAGAGGAGAAGGAGGAGTGAATTCATTCATTTTCTATACCACTTAATCCTGTGTTCAGGGTCGCGGGGGACCTGGAGCCTATCCCAGGAGACTTCGGGCAATAGGTGGGGTACACCCTGGACAGGGTGCCAATCGATCGCAGGGCACACACACATACACACACTCACACACCCAATCACACACTACGGGCAATTTAGGAAAGCCAATTAGCCTAACCTGCATATCTTTGGACTGTGGGAGGAAACCGGAGTACCCGGAGGAAACCCACCAAGCACGGGGAGAACATGCAAACTCCATGCACACAGAGACGGGAATCGAACCCAGACCCTGGAGGTGCAAGGCGACAGTGCTAACCACTACACCACCGCGCCGCCCAGGAGGAGTGAATGTCATAGTAAATCAAAGACAAGCACTCATGGGTCCTGCTTAGCTGTTTCACTTGAAATCCACTAAGTTGTAGAGTCGTACCATGAAACCAATCACTTATAATAGAAAAAAAACGCTTTTCTGGCTTGTTAACATTCCTCAAACCTCATGTTGCATAAGTTATACTGTATAATACTCAGTGTCTCAGGTTTTCTAGTGAATGATATTACAGTAATATACAAAACGCAAAAGTTAAAATATATAGGATGAAAGAAAGCAGTACTCTCATTAAAAGAGAATTTTCTTCTTTTCTGGCTTAAGGTTCAACCCTTTAAATATCAGGGTTTTTTTTGTGTCCTGTTTACAGTAATTCACATTCATTTAGATAATAATGTTGGCTAGACACTTTGCAAGAGTTTCAAAAACCCTGTGAATCATCTGGCAAGAATTATAAGTATATACTGTAGTTTTAGATGTTTAGAAGGAAAATTTCAAGAAATAGTAAAAATTAAACATTTTCTACAGAAATGCTGTACAGCATACTGTATAAGGCTGTTTTTCACTACTAGGAGAAACAGCTAAAAACAAACACAAACACGCACAAGGAGGGGGAAAAACCAAACTGTACAACTGTTATTAGACCAATGCTTTTGACATGATGTCATTATTGTGAGCCAGTGCAAACCAAACAACAGCAGGTAAACAAACACAGAAAGCAGTCATTTTGCAGCTATTATTGATGCTTTCAAAGCTCAAGCTCTTTAAATAAGCACACTGTGTAGCCGTGAGTTATGTTGCATTCAGTATGATGTCAAGCCGTTTCGGGAGAACAGAATGTCCGTGTGTGTGTGTTTGGGGCGTTGAGTAAAAGAGAAGCAAAGCGAAAGCACGGCCATGTTTATTTGTGCATATGATAAGAATTTACAGAGTAATATGGAAGATGTTTCTCGCAGGCTCTGCTGGATGCAGTGGAGTGGTTAACCTTATAATTACTGCTGTTCGCCTACACTTAAAGAAAAGAAAAGAAAGAAAAGTGGTTCTTTGAGGGGTTGTGAACTAAAAAACGAGGTCAGCATTATTCATAGAAAATTGCACTTTGTGTATGATGTTTATCCCATAAAACCCAAGCAGCACAGATCTGTGCCGGCAGAATAGGTCAACAACTATTCAAAATAAATGAATAAATGTCAGCCTTACCGGTGTGTGTTAGCGGGGAGGCTTCAGAAATTAATTCAGGTTTTTCGAATATGTCAGATGGAATGAAAATTATTATTTATTTTATGCTGTGTAAATTTGACTATTACTGGAATATGGGAATATTTTCGCAAAAGTATAGAACTCTCAAAATTAGCTTTTTTTTGCTCAGTATATGTTTGTTAAAATTTATTAAAATTCTGTTTTTCATATTGCCTACAGTAGGTTGTGCTGAGGGGAAAAAAGGATGTTTTATTTATTTATTTATTTGACTTTATTGAGGTAAACTTCCTGCTATGTCGTGGCTCTGATGAAGACATCCCAGCACTCCCATAAGTTCCGGGAGCCTCCCGCATATTGATAGAAGCTCCTTAATGCCTGCAAATCGTATATGATATGATGACAATGTATTCCATGTTTTTGGTCAAGTGAAAATGAGAAAGAGAGCACACTTAAGGGCCAGTGCAGGGCTGTCAAAAATGACAAAACTAAACATATTACAAATTTTATATATCTTTTTTAACTAGAAATATATTTTGAATAGTTCCAGTCATACAGTATATTCTATTATAGAATCACAATATTCATAATATAGAATTATTACACCTTTCAAGCTTGGCCAATTTGCACATGTTTTTATTTTTGCTCATGTCTAAAAATAGGTTACATCATTTCTATTAGATTTAATGTACTGATGTTCAATGTTAGAAGTATTGAACAATTCAATACTTCTAACTATATATAAGATGTTTTTATGCACTAAGACAAAACAGTTTTGCATTGTAACTTTTTAACAACCTCACAATTACAAATCCTGAGATCGTGGCTTGTCATGGTGTGGCAAGGTGACTTGGACTGCTTTGTAGTTCCATGATTTTGAAAGCAATTTGTATTAAGATTCATGAACATTTGCAGAGCTATGGCTTTTTATGACCCATAGGTTTACGTAGAGTTGCTGGAAAAGCTACAGTGCTAGACACCTCATTGTCATATTCTCTTATAATATTGTTCTGTTCAAAAGTCAGCAGCGATAGAATTTGGGGGAACTAATTTAATCATCCTAAAGGCTTTCAATCAGACGGGGAATGACTTGACTCTTTGTGCTGGATCCAGGATACTATTGATATGCAGTCTTTGAAGAAATCTATAATTTTTAGACTTTTTTTTTTTTTACTGTAATATAAATTTAAATTTTCTGTGCATTACAGCCAAATAAAAACCTCAACTCGTTATAAGTGCAAAAGTAGTTGCACTGTTAGTACTGTGTAAATCCAGTGATTTAACAAGGAGGTGTGTTGTTGGTCACAGACTGCAATTGGATTTGCCAACCAGTATAACTTGTTTTAACTAATAACTATAAGTCTATGCATTTTACAATTAAAATGGCTGTGAAGCTTACATTGAAACACAAACAGTCACTTTGCTAAACCAACATTACTGCTAATAAAAGGGAAAATTGTTCTCATCAGTGTGACTGCGGTGTGAATGGTGTACTTTGTTTGTGTGCATGCATACATGTGTGTGTGTGTGTGTGTGTGTGTGTGTGTGTGTGTGTGTGTGTGTTGTGGGAAATATTGGCAAGGTTATCCCATCTTGTTACCACGAGCAATGGCGTGGAGCATTTTTAGAAGCGAGATGGGGATCTCCTGCTAAGTCTTGGCAACCCCATCAAAGAGTTTGCCCAAGGGAAATAAGCGATAAAATGGGGAGGAACCATTAAAAGGAAAATAATGAAGAGACATATGAGACACTCAAAAGCATGTGTCTGTGTATGCTCAGGGAATTCACATGCTTTCTTCAAAGTACAAGCAGATCTTCCTCTTCACTTTGTTTCCAATTAGTTTTACAATAATGGGAAATGTTTTCTCCTGCTGAGTGCCTGTCTGTTGCTTATTTGTGTGTGTGTGTGTGTGTGTGTGTGTGTGTGTGTGTGTGTGTGTGTGTGTGTGTGTGTGTGTGTTTTCACTATGCTCCATGTCTTCCTGCACACAAACAGATGTGAATGCTGGACACTAAGCTTATGTTTATACACATCTCTAGATTGAAATGCTGATGCATAACTTGACCAAAAGTATGTGGACACCTAACCATTACACCCATATTACTCCTTCAAAAATGATAGTGATAAAAAACAATGTTACGGTTACATATAACATAATGACTACAATATACTGTAGACAATAGATATTGCATATCTTACTGCACCAGAGACCACACATGGAGGAAAGCCCTTGCCCAGCAGCAGGATCTCATAGTTACCCATGATTAATATTGTTGCTGTGAGTGATTTGGGGATGCAAGTATGCCCCCAATTTTACTTGCTAATTTTGCTCCTTATGACTCTCAGCAATGTGTGATCTTCATGTTTGTGAATGCTTTTCTGTAATCACTTCAGTTTTGCCATACACACCAGTGTGAGCAGGTGGCATTTTTAAATATCCCCCACTGTTAAAAGAAGATGAATGTAAATTTCACCCAAAAGAGGATGTTTTGCCTCCCTCTGGTTCCTCGCACAGTATTTCCTATTCTCATCTCAGGGAGTTTTTCCTTTCAGCCGTTGGTCATCAGCAACAATCAGCAACAATCTGATCGTTATAATTTATACATATTTCCTATATACAGTATACAGTTTTTAAACTTAATTCCATATTTTTTGATTCCATAAAGTTGCTTTGTGACGCTGACCACTTAAAAGCACAATATATATATTTTTTAAAAACTTAACTGAACGTTGCATTTATGGTATTATGATCTTGAAGATATTGTTGAATGATCTCGAAAGTATTTGATAATTTACTCCTGCACTTGTTGTGCCTTGAACATCCTTGCTCTAGAATAACTACAGTAGGTCTTTCTTTGAAACTCATTGTATACTATAAAATAAGCGATTCACCTGTTTAACATCACTTGTTTCTCATTACCTTGTAATTTCTACTTTTTATATTGTTATTAGTCTTAAACTGACGATGTCCCAACTGTTTTGGAGGATATTGCAGCCACCAGATTTGAAGTGACTGCATATTTGTTAACAAATGATTAAATAGAACTTTCTTTCGGCTTTTCCCGTCACAGCGACCATCCGATACGCACAGAACTTGGCACAGGTTTTTATGCCAGATGCCCTTCCTGAAGCAACCCTCCCATTTTATGCGTTTGGGACTGGGACAGCATGCAGTGGCTGGGTAGAATAATGTGTTGTGGTAGTACGAGGTTAAGAGACTTTATGGATGACTTCATTTTGGTTTTATTGGCAATTTCCATTTCTACAGTATATACATGTAGTACCAACTTTTTTGGAACTGGAATTGTAGTCCAGTAACCCTTAGTATATAGTCCATAAGCCCAAGTTCCTGTTTTCATGATTTTCTGAGTCTGGGTCATGCTAAATAGTCAGTGCATATCAGAGCCACAGCATCCTGAAACTATAGCAATTTGTCGCAACAATCGTTGGGAAGTGAGAACTGGGCTTAATTTATGACCTATACCAAACCACTTCAACTCAAAATTCTTTCCTGTGAACTCTATACTATGCATTGCTCCAGGTTTATGGGTTAGGGAGTGACATCCATTGGACATGCCTGTCTACAGCATCTACACTAAGCAAAGTAGCTAAAGCAGTGTTCCATGAATGTACAACAGGTGTGCCAAAAGCAATGGCCATTGAATTATGCATTATTCTTCATTTAGCTTATGCCTTATTCATCTGTTCTTCAAGTATCATATGTCAAATGTGATTAAGGTTTTAGATGCTATCCTTAAGATTTTCAGATTTCAGTTTGGGCCCTTACAGTATATGTAGGAAAGCCTGATTTAAAGAGTTAATTTTAGATTAATCAAAATACAGACATTCACTTGTTAAGTCAGATCACTCTTACCATCGCAACTCAGGTTCGATTCTTGATACGGAACAACCCAAGCCACTGGGGGATTGAACAAATCAGTGCATTCCCAGTGTCAGTCCCAAGGCCTGATAAACTGAAGAGGGTTGTGTCAGGAAGCGTACCAGCGTCAATACATCTGATACTGGGTGATCTATGGTTGTGACCCCAATCCCACACACATAGGGTTAGGGTTAGGGTTAGGGTTAGGGTTACCCATAAAAACTCCACAAAAATTGGGAGCAGCCAAAACAAACAAGAAATATCCTCACCCATGTGTTCAGTCATGAAGATGAGTATTTCTAAGGTCTCTGCACTGCCCTCATGTCATAAACCTTGTTCCACTCAATATGAAATTGAACTGTTATTCCATGTCGACCTCAAGACCTTTTAGGTCAATTATTTTTTATGCATTCACTTCCAATTGCTTTATAAGCAGCAACTGAGGTTTACTCCCAATTATTGGTGTGTATGTGGATTGCACAGTTGTCGGGGTCAGATGCCAACTGAGTAAAGGAGGTTTATGGGTTTATTGCTTTACTGTAATCAATTGTTTTAATGATTATGTTCCTACAAGGAGGATTCTACTGTACTTTGATTTCAATGTAGAGGCTGAGGGAACATTAGGCCAAGAAACAGATGTGAAATACAGAAGAGAAAATCCAGGGACACACACGTACACAAGTGTAGAGTATACACTACACGCACATGTTTACAGCAGACAATCACAGAAAAACAAATATTTCTGGATATAGTATTTCTGAATACAGAAACACGCAGAGGGCTGACTGGGATAAAGGACAGCAGGGGTAAGCACTCTTTAAAAGATTCAAGAAACAAAGAACTTTATTAATCCCAGAGGGAAATTGCTTTGCCTTAGTTATAGTTGCTTTCTGTTGTTTCAGAGCAGTAATAAAAGAGTAATACATTAAACAAGGAGTATTAAAATAACTTAGAATGACAGGGATGGAAGGGGGGGATAAATAAATAAACCTAGTTAAAGAACAATAAACAAGAAATTTCCGTATGGGACTAATAGGAAAGTCTAGCATTTGGGTCATGACTGAATTCACAGGGAAAAGAAAAGAGCATTGCACAGATAATACAGTTGCACTTGAAGAATGGTAAGGCCCAATAGTTCAAGATTCAAGATTCAAGATTCAAAGAACTTTATTAATCCCAAAGGGAAATTGCTTATGCTCGGTTACAGGTGCTCACAGTTGTTAACTAAGGAAGGTGGGAAAAAAAAAAAAAAAAAAAAAAAAAAAAATGGGTAAGTATTAGTGTCCTGTTGTATACCAGTCAGTGAAAAAATCCACATACATGTGTGTATGAGTTACAGCGAAGAGTTGTAAAGTTTTATGGCCGTTGGGAGAAAGGATTTCCTGTGACGCTCAGTGGAACACTTGATAGTAATCAGTCTCTGGCTGAAACTGCTCCTCTGTTCAGCCAAAACACTGTATAGCGGGTGAGAAGGATTGTTCACAATGGATTGTACTTTGGACAGAATCCTCCTCTTTGCTACTACATCCACCGAGTCAAGCTCCATGCCTAGCACAGATCCGGCCTTTTTAATTGACTTGTCCAGTTTGTTCTTATCAGACACCTTAATGTTACCACCCCAACAGACCACAGCGTAAAAAATGACACTCGCCACAACGGTCTCATAGAACATCTGTAGAATGGTATTACAGACGTTAAAAGACCTGAGCCTTCGAAGAAAGTACAATCGACTCTGACCTTTCTTGTAGAGTGCCGTTGTGTTGAGTGACCAGTCAAGTTTGTTGTCCAGATAAACTCCCAGATATTTGTAATCGGAGACAATGTCCACTATCTCCCCCTTGACAGATATAGGAGTCACAGGGGTCTTGTTTCTCCTAAAGTCTACCACCATCTCCTTTGTTTTCCTGATGTTGAGTTGTAGGTGATTACGCTCACACCAGGAAACGAAGTCATCCACAACAGACTGGTACTCCGAGGTGTCACCCTCCTCTATACACCCAACAACCACAGAGTCGTCAGAGAACTTCTGCAGGTGGCATGACTCTGAGTTATATCTAAAGTCAGATGTATAGAGGGTGAAAAGAAACGGAGACAGTACCGTCCCCTGGGGAGCTCCAGTGCTGCAGATCAAAGTCTCTGACACACAGTTCTTTAGTCGGACATACTGGGGGCGACAGGTCAGGTAGTCCATGATCCAGGAAACCAAGCGGGTGTCAATGTTTATGTTCCTTAATTTCTCCCCCAGTACTGCTGGTTGGATGGTGTTGAAGGCACTGGAGAAGTCAAAGAACATCATCCTTACGGAGGTCCTAGGCTTGTCAAGGTGAGAGTAGGTGCGATGTAGCAGGTGTATTATGGCGTCATCAACTCCCATGAACGGCTGATAGGCAAACTGAAGAGGGTCCAGAGAGGACTTCACCAGGGGACGAAGTGTATCCAGGATCAGTCTCTCAAACACCTTCATAATATGCGATGTTAAAGCCACATTACAATAGTACTGGTAACTGACCCGGGGGAAGAAGTAATGTATTATTAATAAATATTATATAATTACCGACAGTTACTACCCACCCAGTGTAAAGATTACAGAGAAGAGTTGTGTAATTTTATGGCACTTGGTAGAGAGGATCTCCTGTGGTGCTCTGTAGAACACTTAGTAGTAATTAGTCTCACAGTGAATTTGTTCCTTTGGTCGGAGAGCACACTGAATAGCGGGTGAGAATTTTGGACAGAATCCGCCTCTTTGCCACAATCTCAACAGAGACAAGCTCAATACTTAGCACAGATCAGGCCCTTTTAATAATCTTGTCTACTCTAATTCCGTCAGACACTTTCGCATTGCAGCCCCAACAAACCACAGTATAAATAATGACACTAACCACAATGGATCTGTAGAACATCTGAAGAATGACATTTAGTTGCAGACATTAAAGGACCTTAGCAACATGCTTTGTCCTGTCTTGTAGATTCCCATTGGTTTAAGTGCTGAAAGAACTTTTGGTATCAGAAAAATTTGCATCTACAATGTTGTTGAAATGAAGTGCATTTTCTGTAATGTACTGATAAACATTAGACTTTCATATATTTTAGATTCATTACACACAACTGAAGTAGTTCAAGCCTTTTATTGTTTTAATATTGATGATTGTGGCATACAGCTCATGAAAACCCAAAATCCCTATCTCAAAAAATTAGCATATTTCATCCGACCAATAAAAGAAAAGTGTTTTGAATACAAAAAAAGTCAACCTTCAAATAATTATGTTCAGTTCTGCACTCAATACTTGGTCGGGAATCCTTTTGCAGATTCTTGTGTCTCTCAACTTTCTCTTCACAATATCCCACAGATTCTCTATGGGGTTCAGGTCAGGAGAGTTGGCAGGCCAATTGAGCACAGTAATACCATGGTCAGTAAACCATTTACCAGTGGTTTTGGCACTGTGAGCAGGTGCCAGGTCGTGCTGAAAAATGAAATCTTCATCTCCATAAAGCTTTTCAGCAGATGGAAGCATGAAGTGCTCCAAAATCTCCTGATAGCTAGCTGCATTGACCCTGCCATTGATAAAACACAGTGGACCAACACCAGCAGCTGACATGGCACCCCAGACCATCACTGACTGTGGGTACTTGACACTGGACTTCAGGCATTTTGGCATTTCCCTCTCCCCAGTCTTCCTCCAGACTCTGGCACCTTGATTTCCGAATGACATGCAAAATTTGCAACCTGTAGCCCATTTCCTGCACACGCCTGTACACGGTGGCTCTGGATGTTTCTACTCCAGACTCAGTCCACTGCTTCCGCAGGTCTCCCAAGGTCTGGAATCGGTCCTTCTCCACAATCTTCCTCAGGGCCCGGTCACCTCTTCTCGTTGTGCAGCGTTTTCTGCCACACTTTTTCCTTCCCACAGACTTCCCACTGAGGTGCCTTGATACAGCACTCTGGGAACAGCCTATTCGTTCAGAAATGTCTTTCTGTGTCTTACCCTCTTGCTTGAGGGTGTCAATGATGGCCTTCTGGACAGCAGTCAGGTCGGCAGTCTTACCCATGATTGCGGTTTTGAGTAATGAACCAGGCTGGGAGTTTTTAAAAGCCTCAGGAATCTTTTGCAGGTTTTTAGAGTTAATTAGTTGATTCAGATGATTAGGTTAATAGCTCGTTTAGAGAACCTTTTCATGATATGCAAATTTTTTGAGATAGGGATTTTGGGTTTTCATGAGCTGTATGCCACAATCATCAATATTAAAACAATAAAAGGCTTGAACTACTTCAGTTGTGTGTAATGAATCTAAAATATATGAAAGTCTAATGTTTATCAGTACATTACAGAAAATAATGAACTTTATCACAATATGCTAATTTTTTGAGAAGAACCTGTATATTCATTCACTCTTTTTCCATAGCGCGTATCCTGTACAGGATCCCGGGGAGACTTGAGCCTATCCCAGGACACTGTTTAGCCTCCTTGGCATGACAGCACTGGAGAACCTGGAGGAAAATCACCATGCGGAGAGTAAGCTCACACGCAGACCCAAGATGAGATATCAAACTCTGAGCCCTGGATGTGCAAGCCCACAGTGCTATAATATAGCAATGTCAAGTTAATGATGTAGAAGATTTTTTGTACTTCGGCTCAGTATCTTGACCAGCCAAGTGGACGCTACACACACAATCCATTTCCCAGAACATCACTGTGCATACTGTACTGGCATTAGTCTATAGTGACATCTCCATAAACCCATAACTCCAGGACATAGTGTAAGCCCTTCCTCAGCCCCACATCGAGCTTATAGTTAACATAACACAATCTTTCCACACCTGCAAATGACTGGGCTTGGTGTTTTAAGGATTAGAAAGAGGTCATCCATCATAATGTTCCCACAAAAGAAGAAACTAATAGTGTTTCATTTCAAAGAACAAGTAAGCTTCACATAAAAAATGTCACCCGGGTATTACTTACAGCTGGGGTAAATGATAGTCTAAATACAAGTCCTTTAACTTTACCTCCAGGGTTGAGGCTGGTCTGGTATGCTGTAGACATTCACATATTTAGTATTTATCTTTCTGTTATCTATTATTAATTGCATCAGTGCATTTGTGAATTAATAATGACCTTATTTATATCAAAGAATAAGTGTATACATTTAAAAGCTTATCTAGGGCTGCCCAAAAGTCTGAAAACATAGTTTTTTTTTTTTTTTTTAATGAAATTTGATAATTTAGACCCAAGATTATTTTTTATATGGAGTTTATATACAGTATATAACGAGGACATTTTCACCAGTGACAAGCTGTAATTATTAAATACTAGATAATATTATTGGCATATGTAAATAGCAAATACAAAAGAAAAAATTAAAAAAATATTTAATAAAGATTTTTAATGGATTTATAGTGAAAGAAATCAAAATGATTTAAGATGATTTAAGATTTTTTTTTATGCCACTGTGTATGTAAAATGTGTAACATGGAATGTTAGTTTTGATTAAAAAAATTATAAAACATAACTGCACAGGAATGTGCACTACATACTCATACAGTACAAACATCAGCAGCCTCTTCCGTCAGGGTGTATGTCACAAATTATATGATATTTTAGACCAGGGAGTGATGAAATTAGTGGTTAGTTTAGTTTAGTAGACAAGGCGTCTACCAAAAACTATAGCAATCTTGGCAATTTTGAACTCAAACTATTGGCACCCAATATTTTGTATTAATATTAGGAACTTATCATATAAGAGTCACTTCTTTTTTGATTTAGATACGGCTAAATATTTGACACTAAGTGCATCCTTTACTGGGATTTCCTTTTGAAAAACATTTTTAGTGTAGACCATAAGCCTTTAATTAGATACGACCTCCTAGTCAGTATGTTATTCTCAGCACTTCTCATGGACAAAGTGACAATTAAAGGCCTGCCGTGTCTTCTGTCTTCTTTCACTTCCTTATTTAAACTGCTCTCCCACCCTGGGAGCCTACAGTATGATTCTACAGAAATCCAGGATGATCAGGAGTGAGAGAGAGAGAAAGGAAAGAATGTTTGCGAGCCTTATCTTAGACACCGTGTATAATACGGAACAGAAGCCTTGCTGTGTTTATCTTTATCTTTATTTATGCATGTTTCCTTGAAATAAACTCAACCCTGAGACGATGGATTCTCATCACACTAGAACCCCGAGTGTTAGAACAATACACCGTGTTCAGGATATCTAAACCAGAATCACAGATTTTTAATGACACAAACCAGCAAAATGTTTAAAATTATATAAAACAGGATCATCTTAAAAAATTAAAGCCGTGGTCTTGAAACAATGAGTTTTCTGCCTTGCAAGAACCAAAACCCGAGCACTTCAAGTACCTTTTAGATATAATCTAATATTAACCATATTAGTGTGTGGATTTTATGTGGAAATTATCCGATATTTGCATTCATAAGATACTAATACATATCAATTAATTTAATATTTCACATTTTAAATGTAATTTTGTGGCATAGTTGTTAGCACTGTCGCCTTGCACCTCCAAGGTCCGGGTTTGATTCCTGCCTCGTGTCTGTGTGCATGGAGTTTGCATGTTCTCCCTATGATTGGTGTGTTTTCTCTCGGTATTCAGGTTTCCTCCTAAATACATGCAGATTAAGCTAACTGAAGTTCTCAAAATGCCAGTTGTGTGTGTGTGTGTGTGTGTGTGTGTGTGTGTGTGTGTGTGTGTGTGTGTGTGTGTGTGTGTGTGTGTGTGTGTGTGTGTGTGTGTGTGCGTGTGTCCTGTGATGGATTGGCCCCATATTATATATACAGGGTGTGTATATAAACTTGTGCTCTAAGTCTCCTGGGATAGGCTCCAGGCCCCCCCGCGACGCTGTATACAGGATAATGCGGTATAGACGATGAGTGAGTGATCTACTCGGGTACAAATCTATGCGTTCTGAAAAAGGTACCCTTTTTATTAAGGAAAAATTTTAATTACATACAAAATAAGAAAATTGCTTGTGGATTTTTCTTACTAGTTATAACATCATAGTGGCAATCACACATAATAGAGAACACTATAGCAATGTCAGAAATGGTCAGATATACTGTAGATATAGAAAAAAATATATCCATTACTAGGAAAGTGCTACGGTCTATGTGTTAAACCTAGCAAAAGCCCTATTCCTGGTTTTACTCAGCAACTCAGTAGCGTTCCTTTTGGCATTTCCACTGGAGAACACATTGAGCTCCATCCTCTATTTCAGAAGACAACTGTGCCATCTAGAGGATAGTAACGGTGCATTCAATAATCTTTGACAGTTCATAGTCCAAGAATTACACTACAGATTAAAAATTTGGACACACCTTCTAATTCTATGTTTTTTCCTTTTTTTTTTTTTTTTTTTAAATCTCTTTCTATATTGTAAGACAATGCTGAAGGCATCCATATTGAGATGTATCTGCTACTCATGCTCTGTAAAGGCTTTAGAAGAGCTCTATTCTGAGGAGCTGGTATTAATTGGTGATTTCTGAGGCTGGTAACTCTAACTGAACTTCTTTGCATTAGAGGTAGGTTTTGGTCTTGCTTTCCTGAGATGGTCTGCATGAGAGCCACTTACTGTACATTATGATGCTTGATGGGTTTTCCAAATGCTCCTGATAGTACTGTTCAAGAACAGCTGACCTTTGTGTTTTAAATAACAGCTGACAGGTGTTGTTATTGTTGTTGTTGCTAATTAATTATAGGTAATTAATGCCATTTGTGTTATTTCACAATTTTCAAATCTCCAGTATTGTCTTAGAAATTAAGGGGGGGGGGGGGGAATCACAAAACAACAACAACTAAAAGGAATTAGACAAACATTTGACTGGTGCTGTACTGTAGCACATTTTCCCCATAATATGCTTAAATACATGTTGTCCTTTTTCAATTCATGAGCATTTACGGGCTTCCTTTGCCTGATTAGTGATCATTGCCTCCTTCGGTCTGACACAAAACAGACGAATGGCACTAAAATTTGAGTTTAGAATAATTGGACCAAATAACTGTAAATTGATATTAAAGCCAATAGCAATGTAATCAGTTGTAAGTAGGGGCAGTGGGCAGTAGGTCAGTGTTTTAATGCTCTGTGTTACAAAACCTTTAATCCTGTGCCACAGTATCATAGCTGACATTTCTGCTCTGAAATGACTTTTCTTAAGGTAGGATATGTAGAGAAAAGAATGTATATGTGACAAATGAAGACTGAAAATGAACTGTTCTCAAAAAGACAAATGAAACATAACTGACTCATCATTCAAGAGAAGCTGGGTTCCAGAAACCACAGAGTTGAAGTTTCATAGGATACGGCACAGTGTACACATTAGTGGAGCCCACATCCCAAACCCAATTTGACCAGACGTTCACATCTCATGACTCATATAAAGTAAAGAAACATGTCTGCATCATATTTTCCATGAAAAATTATTTGCCCCCTTCCCCAATTTATTATTTTTTTTTGCATTTTTGTCTCACTTAAATGATTTAGATCATCAAACTAATTTTACACAAAGATAACCCTAGAAAATAGATGTAAATGCAATTTTTAAATGATGATTTCAATTATTAAGGGGAAAAAGCTAAACCTAACTGGCTATGTTGACATGTATCACCGTGGAAAGGGTTAAAAAATAAATAAAAAAATCACAAAGGAGCAAATACTTTTTCACAGCACTGTAGTACCTAGGATTATGCTGTTAACAACCACAGTTCTGTGAAGGGGCAATACCTATGAAAAAAGCATGCAACATTGATGGTTCAGGATCTGTCAGAATCAACTGTGTTTATGATTCGGTGTTCTATGTTTAAGAAGCCGAAATATGTCCTTAATACTACTGGAGTTAAATCAGAGTTCCAGACGATCACCCAGCCATGACCTGACTGTGTCCACATATTATTCACATGGATGCTTTATATGGAGGAATGGTTGGAAAATCCCAACAGCACATCATGAGCCAGGAAAAGCTTGCGTATCTTTCAAGTCACTGAAAAATGTAAAGTTTAACAACAAAGATTCCCTTGACTCCTACACAGACTGTTCATTAGCAACTTCAACATCTAATATCTTCAATGAAAGAAACTGGGCAGGTTGAAATGTTCTCAGTCATATCACAAAGGTACGCATCACTAGCAAAGTGTGTCACATCCATTAGGTGTTAATCCAGCACACGCTACAATATTTTCAGATTGCCTAAAGGGAATATAGCAAGAGAGCAAGCATTCACGCTTAAATGTGTGTCTCTGTGCATCTTTTCACAATCTTTAGCTGTTCGGGACAGTTTACGTATGAACAGTCAAATCTTACTTTCAGCTCCTCTCCTTACATATTACCCAAGAAGGTGTGGAGAGGTGGAGAGGACAGAGCACAGTGGAATGTGTCAAGTCATGACATGGCTGACATGGTTAGGGGTAACCTATTTATACTGACACTCAGTTACAGAGATAGAGAGAGAGAGAGAGAGAGACAGTTGCTCTTCCCCGCTAATTTGCAACTCTCACATCACCAATAATATGTCACTATCACTCATAATTATCTGGACAGGATGGTACAATCTCAGATACACAGTATCTTCTACTAATTAGAAGATGGATCATATGGATCACAAGTCCCCCTTCCTGCTGCAGATGTAGATGAAGATGTATAGAGAAAATAAGAGACAGGCATGTGGTTCTTAGGAGTGCAGTTGGAAAACACTGCAGGACACTGTATTCCACTGTTTACCAGCATGCCACTAATTTTGCAGATACTTTTATGATAATAATAATAATAATAATAATAATAATAATAATAATAATAATAATAAGCTACTGAACACTGATCCGTGGATCTTTGGATCCTTGGTGCAGGTTCTCCTTGGGTTGGCATGGGTTTCATCTCTATACGTAGATGGCCTGGCTTTACTAAATTGCCACTGTGAATATGTGTAAAGGAAAAAAATATATTAGACTGATTTAGGGAATGATGCATTTAGACCACATAAATAGACTAATGCACGTCTTTCTGAAAAAAATCTAAATGTATTTTATTATTATTATTATTATTATTATTATTATTTTAGAAAAATCATACTTATTTAGATTCAAATAAAAATATGAAATCGCTCATTCACATTTATGCTTCCTAATAAAGGTTATATGAAGGGTTGGTCAAAGAGTTTAAAATGGAAGAACATTTAGGCAGTTGGCAGACATCCAGAGTGACTTACAAAAAGTGAAAAGTGTAAAGACAATAGGTAATGCTGAAGCAGTGGAAGTGAATTAAAAAAAAAATACATTTGAAAATCACTCATACAAATGCCTGTTGGAAACACTGTCCATTGCACTCTTCTGCCCCCTACAGGATATGATTGGAAATTTACAAACAAAAAGTTGAAAGTTCCAGTTTGGGGCAGGACGATGGTTTAGTGGTTAGCACTGTCGCCTTGCACTTCCAGGGTCCGTGTTCGATTTTTGCGTCCCGTCTGCGTGCATGGAGTTTGCATATTCTCCTCGTGCTTAGTGGGTTTCCTGTGGGAACTCCGGTTTCCTCCCACAGTCCAAAGACATGCAGATTAGGCTAATTGGTGTTCCCAAATGTGTGTGCCCTGCAACGGATTGGTGTACCCCGCCTCGTGCCTTAAGTTTACTAGGATAGGCTCCAGGCCCCCCCGCAACCCTGTAACAGGATAAAGCGGTATAGACAATGAGTGAGTGAGTTTTCTTACTAGTGATAACATCATAGTGGCAATCACACATAATAGAAAACAGTATACAGTAGCAATGTCAGAAATGGTATGAATGATCTACTCTGGTACACATCTGTGCTTTCTGAAAAGAATACTGTAAAAGTTTGGTCAAATTCCCATTAATGTCCTTTTTATTCAGAAAAAAAAAAGAAAATGACATAGCTAAATATACATCTATCCTTCTTAGTAAAGGTTCAATGAGGGTTTGGTCAAATTCTCATTAATGATTTAGGAGCAGCTGCGAATAGAAGAAAAGTGTGAGAATGATGAACGACAGATATGTGTCATCTATTTTTTGTAGGAAGGCGACACAGTTATATGTTATCAGTGAAATGTCAGAAAACATGATGAACGTTTCCTAAAATTTTTAAACCACCGAAGTGCATCAAACATGATACTTCTTTGTCTACATGAGAGATCAAAATAAATAAAATGCCACAATAATGTAATTTGTCATGCCATTGCCCTGGGGATGCCAAGCTGAGCCCATGCCATTAGATTTGTAAGATGGCATGTTCAGAACCTCGGTAGATCACCAGATTTACATTTAGGTGTTATCTTTGCTTTGATCTTAAAAATGACATTTGCCCATATTTTCTTACACAAGTCTTAGCCACTTAACAGCATACTAAGGTTTCCTCTCAATCATTTAATACGCAAAACAAAACAACTGATTTAGTTACATGCCTATTTTATTAGACAACTATCTAGCTAGAAGATATTCTTGCACAATACGTGTGTTTAGTATTTTGAAAATTCTGCGTATTACCCACCAATCAATATGATTAACTATTTTAGGTTTTGATTTTTATTGCAAATGTCCGTTTGTTTTATTGTTTCTCTATAGTCACACCTAAATGCATTAAATTCACCCTCATAACACTGGGTGTAAAGTTGGGAGTAAAGTGTCTATTGCAGGTCATTGTGCACACATATGCAGCCATGTTTACGCACTTATTCACACCTGGGGCAATTAATCTAAATGAATCCAACTAAAGATAGAAGGAAACTGAAGACCCTGGAGGAAACCCATATGCACATGGGAGGAACATGCTCAGAAATTTCACAAAGTGAAATTAGGAAGGCAACCTTGAGCTCAAGATTGAACCAAGAGCAAAAATCAAGAGCAAGTCACTGACCCGGAGTATTCTCTAACTAATTTCCAACTAAATAAAGTTAGCTATATTTTTAACCTGCTCTGCAGGAAACAAAAAACAGTATGCAATGACATTTCCATTGGGATCTCCAAGTCATCTTGAAATACGTCCAACCTTTCTAAAACTGCAAACCGATTTATTCGGGACAACGTAATGTTTTATTCAATGCATGCTCTATTTATCACATCACCAGCTTGATTTAGAAGTGCTTTCCAAACTATTACTTAAATTCTTAAAAGCATATTTCACTTTCAGCTCGACTATGAGTGGGCCTTTTTCAAATACTTCAGCTCTTTACACTTCCTTGAAGGGGAATTGCTCTGGAACAGGACCAACAGGAAGCTTAACTGCCTTGCAACCTTCACTCTAAAAATAGATGCTTGCGACAGCACCTTCCAGTACTGCCAGGAGAAATAGTTGTTCCTGCTGTTCGACCCCTAAGCTCTAGCTGTTTCGTGGCACATCGCCTAGCCAAGAGGTAATCTCATTGTCGGTCAACAACATACAGGTATGCTGACGAATAGCAGGCAGTGTTTGATGGATTTCACATTTACTAGTTAAACCTGCAGGATTTTTCATTAGCTACATAGCTCAAATGGTTATCACTGTCATGAAAATGTTCATAGGATTTTTTCTTTGCTCATTGCAAACTTTTTGGAATGGTTTCTTTCAACCATCAAGCAACAACATAATACATCTGTACTTACCTGACCAAAGGCTGGGGGTTTCCCGTCACCCTGCATTCTAGAGTAATGGGACTTCCCTCCGCTACCTCTTGGCTCTTAAGCTTCTGAGTGAACCGAGGAGGAGCCATTGATCCATCCATGCTGATCTCACCAACCTGATGTTCGTTCCCGTCTATTTCCGACTCTATCTCAGGTTTGCCTTCATGACCAGCTGATTGGGGCACTTCTGGAGAAAAAGATGCAGATGATGAAGAGGACTGAGCTTGCTGCATTGCCAATTTGTGGCTCTTTGGAGACAGATAGCCACTGTCGGGTGAGGAGGAGTCGTCATCTTCCTGGTGATCAAAACGACTCGACCCTTTAAAAATAGAGGAAAGCTCCTCAATGAAGGTGGCAGCCCGGCTGCAGAACTCAGTGGTAGAAGCCGCTCGCTCATTGACCTCCAGACCTCCATGGACCAACCGGGGACGCTCCTGCTTGTACATGGGCACACTGGGCTTGGGGTGGGGTGGGGATTCGGGTTTGTTGAGCTGAACACTCTGACTGGATGTAACCTTGACAGATGTAGCTTCAGTCGGATTTGATGAAGCCATTGCAACAGAATTGTGTAGCGTGCTGCCTTTGGTGTGCAAATGAAGAGGTTGATTCTCTGTTGCAGTTAAATCCTGAGGGGTGGAGTTTAGGGAAGAGGGTGGGGAGTGGAGTGCTGGCTCAAATTCTTTGGGTAAAGATGCAGGAACGGGCACATCAGAGAAATCACAGGGATCACCTGCATCACTCATGGCTTCTCGAGCCAGGTCCAGACTGCGGTTAATCTCATCCTGACTTAGGAAGGCAGACAGTTCCAAAAAGTCCCCGTCCCCCCCTTCAAACTCTGCCAGGTACACTTTTCCATCTGAAGATGCCTCCAAAAACACATCCCTGTCCCCATCCTGAGACACCCCCCCTGGAGGACACGCTTCCTTTAGAAGCACTGCACGGGGGAGTGTGTCATTCCAGCTCCCATCCTGCATCCTGCAATAGAATGAAGTGCGCACACACAAATCAGTGTAAATGTATAGACTTTTAATTAAAAAGTATACAATTTTATATTTCTGTATCATTTGATCTTGATATCTCCAACAGAAACTGTATCAAACTCAGCCCGAGATCCTGCTCTAAGAGTAAACACACTCACCATTCGACAGGCCAGTTGTTATACAGTGACTCAGACATTCCTTGGGCACAGCTGACGGGTATTAACTAAATATCCCAGTGAGTCCAACAGTGCATCACTCTCATAAAACACTACATCTGATCAACCTCTCTGACTATTATCACATGACATGATTTATTCATTCTCATTAGGTCTGTTCCCTTAAAATAACAAATGCAGCATTGGTTAGAACAATATTTTCCTACTGTATATAAGGTATCTAAACACCATTTGTGAGCAGACGTTATACACTGCTCTGTCTAAAAACTTTACTTTTACTTTACTTATTTATTCTTATTATGAATTTACTCTGATAAACATTAGACTTTCATATATTTTAGATTCATTACGCACAACTGAAGTAGTTCAAGCCTTTTATTGTTTTAATATTGATGATTGTGGCATACAGCTCATGAAAACCTCTCAAAAAATTTGCATATTTCATCCGACCAATAAAAGAAAAGTGTTTTTAATATAAAAAAAGTCAACCTTCAAATAATTATGTTCAGTTATGCACTCAATACTTGGTCGGGAATCCTTTTGCAGATTCTTGTGTCTCTCAACTTTCTCTTCACAATATCCCACAGATTCTCTATGGGGTTCAGGTCAGGAGAGTTGGCAGGCCAATTGAGCACAGTAATACCATGGTCAGTAAACCATTTACCAGTGGTTTTGTCACTGTGAGCAGGTGCCAGGTCCTGCTGAAAAATGAAATCTTCATCTCCATAAAGCTTTTCAGCAGATGGAAGCATGAAGTGCTCCAAAATCTCCTGATAGCTAGCTGCATTGACCCTACCCTTGATAAAACACAGTGGACCAACACCAGCAGCTGACATGGCACCCCAGACCATCACTGACTGTGGGTACTTGACACTGGACTTCAGACATTTTGGCATTTCCCTCTCCCCAGTCTTCCTCCAGACTCTGGCACCTTGATTTCCCAATGACATGCAAAATTTGCAACCTGTAGCCCATTTCCTGCACACGCCTGCACACGGTGGCTCTGGATGTTTCTACTCCAGACTCAGTCCACTGCTTCCGCAGGTCCCCCAAGGTCTGGAATCGGTCCTTCTCCACAATCTTCCTCAGGGCCCGGTCACCTCTTCTCGTTGTGCAGCGTTTTCTGCCACACTTTTTCCTTCCCACAGACTTCCCACTGAGGTGCCTTGATACAGCACTCTGGGAACAGCCTATTCGTTCAGAAATCTCTTTCTGTGTCTTACCCTCTTGCTTGAGGGTGTCAATGATCGCCTTCTGGACAGCAGTCAGGTCGGCAGTCTTACCCATGATTGCGGTTTTGAGTAATGAACCAGGCTGGGAGTTTTTAAAAGCCTCAGGAATCTTTTGCAGGTGTTTAGAGTTAATTAGTTGATTCAGATGATTAGGTTAGTAGCTCGTTTAGAGAACCTTTTCATGATATGCTAATATTTTGAGGTTTTCATGAGCTGTATGCCACAATCATCAATATTAAAACAATAAAAGGCTTGAACTACTTCAGTTGTGTATAATGAATCTAAAATATATGAAAGTCTAATGTTTATCAGTACATTACAGAAAATAATGAACTTTATCACAATATGCTAATTTTTTGAGAAGGACCTGTACTGTATGTATGTATGTATGTGTGTGTGTGTGTGTGTGTGTGTGTGTGTGTGTGTGTGTATCCATCCATCCATCTATCTCATGAAGACAGATGTAATCTAAGGAGCCGATCTCTTAGGCTGGTAACTCTAAATGAAGTTCTTATCTGCAGCAGAACTACAGTAAGTCTTAGCTATCTTTCTTTCCTGGGATTCTATTTACAACATCCAGTTCTATCATAGCATTTAGTGATATCTGTTTTTGTACTGCACTTAATGGACAGCACCATTACATAGTGTCAATTAAACTTCAATTAAAACAGATAAAAACATTTTAATATAACTTATTGTCACCGGTATAAGGTAATCCTGCAGTATATTATCAACATTTATTATGAATAAATAGTATTTAACCCCCATAACTGGAATGCAATACAAAGCGGCTGATTTAAGAATTGAATAGGATCTCTATATAAGAAGAAGAAGAATGAAGAAGAAGAAGAATGAAGAAGACGAAGAAGGAGAAAGATTATATACAAGCAGCGTTTGAGTCAAAACAGGACTTTTGATTGTGCAGAATAACAGAACACATTTATGAGAGTAGAACTTGATTTCTCTACATAATCCCCTGCTACACTAATTCACTTCTCCCAGCATTCCACTAGTGCTTTTAATAACATCAAGGTAGAAAGTTAGTACACTGGAGCCATGATCGGACTGCCTCCTTCACGTTCAAAATACTTGCCTCATATGAACTCTTTTAATGGTTTTTCCAAACATATGGAAATTGGTTGGAGCGTGGAAATTGCATGGAGTGAGTTCCTGTAACATGCAAGTGGTGCTGGTGTCAGTTCCCACAGACAGATGCATCTCTTCTGCATTTCTTCTTGAAAATAATTTATCCGTCAATTTTTAAAGACCAGGCATTCCACTTGCTGAATGTTCACGGGAACAGTGGGCTCTGAGCCACCTTAAAACGTTTGAGCAATTCAGATGTTTTACGGCGACTAAGAGTCTCAACATTGTACTGCGGTTAAAGTTGTCTGTAAATATCAATCACTTTTACTCCTTCACCAGAAATCTAATCACAAGTCCCGGTTTGACTTGAACACCCTCGTATTTAAAAATAAATATATTTCACGGTAAACAAGTACCTTACAGTCTGAAACAATCACTAGTGCAAAAAACATATCAAGCCCTAAACATATCACGTCTCACAGAACGCCTATGAATACACATATGCACACAACTCTTGTGATACACAAATTAGTGCTGGGCTAAAATACATAGATCAGGATTTATGACAAGAGACAAGTGTTCTATATTAATCACACCATTACTATAGCTATACTTTAATAGTAAGTTAGTGGATTCTATAGCAGATTTTCTGAATACAAGCCCTGGAGTCAATTGTGAGTGTATATCTGTGTGTTTGTATGTGTGTGTGTGTGTGTGTGTGTGTGTGTGTGGTTGGGAGCGAATGTGATGGTGTGACATTCTCTCTCTGTCACGGCGACCTGGAGGCCAGCTGTTATTTTTAATCCCAGAGGGGTACGTTTCACAGCTTCAAACTCTTACACTTCTACAGATGAAATAACAAACACACGCCCTCAATTTTTAAGCCTATTGTTTAAATGGAAATGTAAACATCTCTGTGGAAATACTTAATAATTCATAGTGGAATGCAAAACAGATCAACAGAATGAAGTAAAGCCAAATTTGCCTGGGGTCATTCTTTCGTTCAGTTATGGCACAGTGGATATAAAAGCAGTGTGTGAATGTTTAAGTAGTTCTAGCTTAAAACACGCATAATTCATAATTCATTTCTTAAACATGCAGCCAAACAAATGAAAAACGTCTGCTAATCACGTAAAGGACTTCCAGGCATTTAGTAGAATTAGAGACTGCAAAACATCAGTGATAAAAATTAATGTTGTTAGTATTTGGTATAAAAGCTGAAAATATTCTTCTTTTTACCTTCAAATATTTTTCCACGAACGTCTGTCCCACTATGACTAAGTCCAGTTTTTCTGAAGCTAATGACGGTCAGTGAGGTAAAGCACAAGATTTTTCCCCACTAGTGTATATCTTGTGTATTTCTTTTCTCTCCCTGTCTTTCCTGTTTGGTGTAGACAAGCAGGAGATGTATAGTGAGCTGATCAGTGCTGTGCAGTGGCTAAGGGTGGCCTGCTGTCCCACCTGTCCTGAGCACTGACTGCTCACCCGGCGCCGCTATATTTGGCCCACTGGCTCAGGTTTCACAGCCAGAGAGAGGGGAAGGGGAAAAAAAGATAGAGAGGCGGCTCCTTACCTCTAACATCACAGACATGCTCTCCTGACAGTAAAGCGTTTTTCATTCTTAAACTCATATTCACACACCTTAAAAATAGCTTTTCTGTTTCTTCCATCTGTAGTTGTTGTATAATTGGCAGCACGGTGGCTTAGTGTTTAGCAATGTCACCTCGCACCTCCGGGATGGGGAGTTTGAATCTCAACTCTGCTCTGCGGTTTGTGGGTTTCCTCCAGGTACTCTGGTTTCCTCCCACAGCCCAAAGACATAATGACTGACATTTTCCAAATTGTATGATTAGGTTGTGTCACTAATGCAAGTATCAACACTACAATGATCACTGCCTTGAAGTCATAGGTCACTGCAGCCAACCATCACTTAGCAATAATGGATGAAGAGATGATGTATAGTTTATAGTAGATAAATACTGTATAGTAGATGGAATAATATGCTGCAGGATGCAACACTGAATAAGATCAAAGATTAAAGATCACGCCTCATAAAAGCATGATGTAAACCTATGTTTCTAGGAGTTAACTCTCCAGAGTGTAAATTGTCAAACCATTCTGACGCTGTCAGGGGTTTACGATGATTTTAAAGTCTGCATTTTAATTAAAATGCAGCATAACATTGCGTTTACTGTATCAATGCCATATGGTTAAACAGTGGGTACATGTAAGACTGCAGAATGTCCTCAGCATGTCTACATTTAAGACATTAAAAATCTTTACAGAGCAATAAGTCATTGAGCGATGTTCACAAATAAGGGACGTTCAAGTCAAACCGGGACTTGATTAAATTTCTCCTGAATGAACGCGTAAAACCGATTGACATTTACAGAAGACGTCAGTACAGTAAGAATTTATGTCAATACAGTAATAATGTCTTTTAAAATGATGTACAAGTAATCAAGCAGAAATCCTATATAAAGTCCAGTCCATTATATTTGTTCTCAGCTTTTACGTTATTTTGTGATGCGTTTTGTCCGAAATTTAATACCGGGAAATTTAGACAGACATGACTGACCCTGATGATCTAGTCTAAAATCTTTCTTAAACTAGAACACTGAACAACAAACAAATCTCTAACATGAAGCTACAAACCTATTTTAAAACGATTAACTGGTTAATCGATTAACGATTAACGATTTGACTTAAATTTTATGAAACGGCTTTGGTTGGCTTTATGAAACCAAATTGCTATTTGCGCTCACACCTGTCAAAGTATGACTGTGTGTCTGTTTTTATAAATATCATTATATAAACTTGCTGTAAAATAAAGTGACATGAATAATAATAAAATAAACATAGTGAGAGTTAAAACAGGCATCCATGTGGGCCAGTTACAAAAAGCACATGCTGAATATATCATCGCATGGCTCATTGACTAAATACTGATACAGGACTGACACAACACACTGCTTTTAGTGAGGCACAAACACAAAACATATTTAATCTCACTACCATATTTGCTTGTCTCATTTAGCATTTCCGTATAGTCTGTCCAGCTTCTTCATCTGATTTAACTTTGCGCTGTCTGACATGAGGCCAGTTTTTAAACTTAGAAAGAGAAACGGGAGCCAGTCTGCTGTTTAATGATGGCTGACTAGCTGCAGAGGTGCTTGAGAGTGACCACGGTGACTCTGTGTGAGTCTGAGAGAAGCAGCGAGGCTCTATTTAAGGGCCCTTATCATATTCGCTACTGAATGTCTGACAGCTCGGAGCTATTCCCGTTTCCCAACAATTCACTGATTGCAGTTAAGCCATCCTGACTGTATACAGAGGAATGTCTATCATGAGAGGTTTATCAGTTCGCATATCGTTTGTGTCATGTCATAAGCACTATGTGCAATGGTTTAACAGGCCTCTTTTAGCAGCCTGGATATTTCTAAATCATGAGTAGAAGCATTTACATTTTAAATATTCATGGAAATCCTATGCATACATCTTACATCTTAGTTATGCTCCATTAGTCAGCATAAGACTAACTAATGTGAACTTTTTTTTTAAATCATTCCATAAAATTCCACAAAAAGGAATTAAACTGTAAAAGCAAAAGAATTTCTCACCTTTCAATGCAGTGCTCCTGCTTAATAAATACTGTATACAGTACATGGCAATATTGTATTTAAACCAGCTTAATAAAGTGTGATAATTGTGCTATATCTCCAAACTAAAGTGTGCCGTTTTGGAGGGAAACAGCAGCAGCTCATCTGATTAATGTTAAATTGTGAGCATTATAAAGGTTTAAACGCAGAGATTATGCTCCGGAACTCTCATGGGAAGGACGTGGAAATTAAAGTAACTCACCCCCAGAGCAATTTAGTGAAATTTAAATAAGTCATTTTGATGACACCAAAAACAACAATATATTATAGTGTTACTATCTGTCGTTGATGGTTAGGGAAATTGTTTAAAGGTTAAACTAAAAATAAGATGATCAGCTTTAATGTACACTGATACAGTATCATTATTTCAGGTTAAAGCCCATATACACTACCGTTCAAAAGTTTTAGATCACTTGCAAATTTCTTTGTTTTTGTTTAGTGATTTATTTTCTACATTCTACAACAATACTGGGGATTTCAAAACTATAAAATAACACAGATGGAATTAGGTAATTACGTAACAACAAGAAAAACAACAGTTAGTTGTTATTTTAAGACACAGAGGTCGGCCTTTCTGTAATAGTTCTTGCAAAAACAGTATTGTCAAGTGCATTTGCAAAATCCGTCGAGCACCATAATGAAACTGTCTCTCATGAAGGAGACCAAAACCTACCTCTGCTGCAGACGAGAAGTTCATTTAGAGTTATCAGCCTGAAAAATGACCAATTAACAGCACCGCAGATTAGAGGCGTTATGAAGTCTTTATAGAGCAGAAGTAGCAGAAACATCTCAATATCAACTGTTCAAAGGATAGGGATTTTGGGTTTTCATGAGCTGTATGCCACAATCATCAATATTAAAACAATAAAAGGCTTGAACTACTTCAGTTGTGTGTAATGAATCTAAAATATATGAAAGTCTAATGTTTATCAGTACATTACAGAAAATAATGAACTTCATCACAATATGCAAATTTTTTGAGAAGGACCTGTATGTATCTGCGCGGAAAGTATTGTAGCGTTTTTCGACGCTAGCAGGGATCTTGGAGAACGAGTGAGCTTACTTGCTCCCCAATGCAAATGGCTGGGGAGTAGTTTATTACCACAGCACAAGCACACATATACAGGTCAAGCACACACACATACACGCACCCAACTTGGCCGAAGCCACTAACACAAACACCCTTCTCTCTCATGGTAGAGACAGAGAAAACCCCCGCAAAGCATGACGGTCTTCAGCCGCCGGCCCGCCCACGCCACAGTATGTATGTATGTGCGTGCGCGGAGAGTATGTATGTGTGTGAGTGCGCATTTCATATGTAGTTGTGTGAGCAGTTAGTAGTATATATGTATGTGTGAGTGTTTCATATACGTGTATGCAAGTGTTTCATATGTGTGTGCATGAGTGAAGTTTGATTAAAGCCCTATACGGCGCCTCATATTAAACCATTATTGTTGCACTATGGTTCCACTTTTTCTCCCGGCCCCCAACTGATGTTATTTTAATTTACTTGTATTAATGATCCATTTCTTTGTGTGTGGTTGTTTAGTTTTGATAGTACACTCTTCATTGTCAATAAAGAAAAGCATGAATTAGAAGTTCAGTACTTTAGTACTTTCCGATTATTTTCCACTATAATTTCCTCGCATTCATGCCTCACACTTTGAGAAGTAGCTTATTTTAAAGTAAATAATTAAATCTGCCACATAACTGATCATAACATCAACATTGACTCTGTGTAAACTACCGCGTTGGGTGGCTCTGTTGAGTGATGTGTGTATCCACATCCACCTTGAGGCAAAAGCGCTGAATGAGTAAAAACAACCGGTAGATGCTGTCACGTAATCTGGCAGAAAAACAGATGGACATACAGAAAGTATGAACATATTATTGATGTTATAAATAACAAATTATGATAAGTATTTTTATTTAGCAGACCAACAAGCACAAATGACTCATAGCGTACTTCGAGTCAGCCTCATATTGCGTACTTCGTAACCCTCAGCCTCATATTGCAAAAATGTCTTGATGTATTGGCAGATAATTCTACTTCACTCAATAAATAAATTCCTTAAAACTAGAAATTTTATATATTAAATTATTGTTTAAATTATAGTCTTGGCTAGATTCAAGAATATTTCACTTGCTAGGATACCTTTTTAAGTGTATATTACAAAATTCAGACAAATGTAATATTTGTAACAGATTTTTAATCAATTATGGGTGTGGCTCCACTCAGAGTGGATGTGTTCACTGCTGCCCCTGCCTGCACGAACAGTTTAATGATGTCGAGTTGTTCATTGTGGCAGGCGTGGTGTAATGGAGTCCAGCAGAACCGATCACACGCGTTCACATCAGTCCTACGCACAGACTTACACTGCATTATCTGCTATTTAAACAATAATAGTGTACAGTATATGTGTAAGGGCTGTAAAAAATAATGCAAAGTTATTGCAAATTTGTGCTTAACTGCACTAATCTGAAACTTTAGTCTGTATATTGTCTAAACTAGCTGCACATGTACCAGAGCTCACTGTGAATTATGTGCAAGTAAAAATGGCATTCGCATGGTCTGACCATAATTAAGAAAAATAGATAATTTACATTTATGAATAAAAATATTATCAAGACAACATTTTTTTTAAATAAAATACTTATCATTCTTCTTTCTGTAGTTAAAAAAAAGTCCCAGTAGAATTTCTTTAAAAGAGAAACAAAAATGAGGAAACATAATCTGAAACAAGAATTTCTGACCAGTTATTTTTAGTATAATTGCAAGTCCATATCAAATGCACAGTTATTTCAGGAGCACATACACAGAAAGAGAAACTGACATCCTTTTTGGATCTCAAAGAAAATAATGGATTTGACAGAATAATATTTATCCAACAAAATTACATGAAATTAAATTACACTTCTCTTGTCTTGTTAGCTAAAACATATTTACAATATAAAGTCCAGACTTGAGGGTTTTTTACTCATTTATTTGAGGAATAGATTACAAATAGAAAATATATACATAACTGAACAAAAATTAAAACAAACAGAACACAGCCAGGGGGACTAGAAATGGCACATTTGTAAAGACACTGTTCTTACGGCGAATATGTTTTGAAAAGATTTTTTGGTATGACATGATGGCTTAGCGGTTAGCACTGTCACCTGGCACCTCCGGGGTCACGAACCTTAGATAAGTTACATTCGGGTCTGTGTGATCTAGCATGTTCTCCCAGTGAGTCCCAGTGAAAGGGTGACTTTTTCTACTGTTTGAACTTCAGCGCGTTCAGCGTCTTTGCTTTTATACTAGTTTGTCCCTTGTCAGTGTCCGTAGCTAACGAAAAGAAGACGCGTTCTGATTGGTCAGCCCAGACTGTGCGCTCTGTTTCGCGGAAGTTTAACAGTACAGAGCTGGGTCTGTGTTAAAAACAGAAATAGTAGAGTGGTTTATATGATTTAGTTTTACGATTGATCTTTCGTGTTGGTGTGTTAAGTGCTGCTTTGATAAACACGGCGAATCCTTCTAGCAAAGAGCGACAGATACGGTATATTCCTAAGGAGCGGTTCTGGTTCCGTCCACAGTGTTCAGGATGCGAGCGTTTCGGCAGGTGGGAGAGAAGCAGCTCCCCAACCCTGTGCTCTACATGGCCTGGTCTCCGAAGAGGGACCTCATAGCCCTGGCCAACACTGCCGGCGAGGTCAGCACACTCTACACACACACACACACACACACACACACACACACTCTACACACACTCTACACACACATTACATACACACACATTACATACACACACACATACACACACACTACATAAACTCTACACACACACTACATAAACTCTACACACACTCTACACACACTCTACACACACACACTCTACACACACACACTGTACACATACTCTACACACACTGTACACACACATTCACACACTGTACACTAGGGCTGCACGATATTAGGAAATTATGCGATATGCAATATTGTTGTTAAATATTGTGATAACGATATTTCTTGCGATATAACATTATTATTATTATTGCCTATTTTTAAAAAATCATTTATACATGTAATGATGATACTAAAATAAACAGGTAATAGATATTCGTCTGATGTAATTAAATCTAATTCAGGATAAAAAGAAACTATATGTCAAGGAAGTTGCAAATATTTAGACTTCAAAACACTATGAATGACTTAAACCCCTCAGCAGATATTCTGATTTCTGGTTTGCTGTTACTATAAACCTGCCAACACAATATGAATTACTTTCAAACATTACTTTTTATTTACATGTAATCATACACTCATCGATTTCATTTATCGCAATTCTTGATATTGCATAATTTTTCGATATATTGTGCAGCCCTACTGTACACGCATACACGCACTGTGTACACGCATACACGCACTGTGTACACGCATACACGCACTGTGTACACGCATACACGCACTGTGTACACGCATACACGCACTGTGTACACGCATACACGCACTGTGTACACGCATACACGCACTGTGTACACGCATACACGCACTGTGTACACGCATACACGCACTGTGTACACGCATACACGCACTGTGTACACGCATACACGCACTGTGTACACGCATACACGCACTGTGTACACGCATACACGCACTGTGTACACGCATACACGCACTGTGTACACGCATACACGCACTGTGTACACGCATACACGCACTGTGTACACGCATACACGCACTGTGTACACGCATACACGCACTGTGTACACGCACTGTGTACACGCTACGTACACGCTACGTACACGCACTGTACACACGCGCTACACACACTACATACACGCACTGTACACACTGTACACACGCACACACACACTCTACACACGCACACACACACTGTACACACGCACACACACACTCTACACACGCACACACACACTCTACACACGCACACACACACTCTACACACACTGTACACACACATACACACACTGTACGCATACTCCACACACTGTACACACAGTACACACTTACACACACTTCTTATTCTACTGCAAATCAGTAGCTTAGTTTTATCATCATATCCTTTTACACTGTTCAGCCATAACATTTTGACCACCTGTCTACATTTTCAATGCCTTCTTATAATGGCGGCTGGAAGTTGGTGGGATATATTACGCAGCTAGTGAACTTTTTTCCCTGAAGTTGATGTGTCCGAAAAATGGAATAATGTAAGGATTTGAATGACGTTAACAGGGGGCAATTTGTGATGGCTAGAGCAGTGTTTTTCAACCTTTTTTGAGCCAAGGTACATTTTTAATTGAAAAAAATCACAAGGCACACCAACAATCGAAACGTTAAAAAAAAATTAACCCCGGTGGCTTATATTAACAATATATAGCCATTCTTATCGAAGTGTCTTGAACAGGAATCAATTAAACACAAAGTATTTTATGATCTTTCATATTTCTTCTTCTTTCAAATAAAAAGTGCAATTAACAATATACAGTCATTCTTATCAAAGTGTCTTGAACAGGAATCAAATAAACACAATGAAACCTGGGCCTGTTTGGTTGAACACAGAGCTGATATCCTGGCAGGAATTGAAGAAAGACACACACGAAGCTCTTCCTCCACAGCTCTTAGTCTCTCTCTGTTTTAAGTTTTATAGCAGTCAGGGTTGAGGATATGAGGGTATGCGGTTTCGCGCGGTGGCCGTAAGTACAGTTCATTATGATTCACCGCGAGTTTTTGGCACATCGCTTCATTTTTTTTTGACGGTCCTCGCGGAAGTTTGCAGACCTGCAGAACTGCACGGAACGTCGGCGGGCAATCGCAGCAGCTGTAATGGCATATTATTCACAGACTAGTTTTCAAAAAAATGTTTTAGACCAATTAGGTGAAATTGAATAATTTCCCACGGCACACCTGACGACCTCTCATGGCACACTAGTGTACCGCAGCACAGTGGTTGAAAAACACTGGGCTAGAGGCCTGGATCAGGGTAACTCCTAAACTGCAGGTGTTGTGGGATGTTCCCAGGCTCCAGTGGTTAGGACATACCAAAAGTTATGGTACAGACAGAATGAAAAAAGAAAGATAGACAGACTGAAAGGAATAAAGAAAAAGAGTATTTTAAATACCTTTATTATCATCAAAATATTTTTTTTGATTTTAATATTTTGTAAACATAATTTCAATATGTATAAAGTCATCACAGTATCTATAATCCACATAAAATCTGTCATTGTGATATAGTTTATCACAATATCTCTGTCACGTCTATGTCAGATCTCTCAGCACTGTATTCCACACACTGCTATAAAAAGCATTTAAATAAAGTCTTTTTCTCTGCAATTAATTAGATTTTTACCTTTTCAACTCTTTTCCTCCTTACTTTTAGCTGCTGCTGCACCGGTTGGCTAATTTTCAGCGTGTTTGGAGTTTAGCGCCGAATGAAAACACAGGAAAAGAGATCACATCCTTGGCCTGGAGGCCTGATGGCAAGAGTAAGAGTATTATAATTCTTCTTTTCAAATTTTTTATTTTTTTTTGCAACACAGCTCTGATATTGCTAAACGAGGGGCATTAGAGTCAAACTGAGACTTTTGTGCGGTACAACAAAACATTTATGAAAGTAAACACTTCCCATATTGCTCTGTAACTAGTCACTATGTGCTAGTGCACTAGTGCTTGGATACCATCTTCCGGCGATACCATCAAGATAGGAAGTTTTCTCACTGCACCGGAGCAGGGTTGCCTGCTTCATGTCTAAAATGCTGGCCTCCCAGGAACTCCTTTAATGGCCCAAATGGACCTTGTAAAATAAAAAAAATTCTAATATTTCCATCATGATATTTCTCTGTTGTTGCTGACAGTCCTGGCGTTCAGTGTGGGCGACACCAAGCAGGTTGTCCTGTGTGACGCTGAGAAGGCGGAGATTCTCCACTTATTTCCTGTCGACTGCCCTGTGTCCTGCATGCACTGGATGGAAGTGCAGAGTGACAGCAAGTGCGTCTTCACTGTGATTTAGAATAGTGCATTTGAGAGTTTTTAAGAGTCGTTTAACACTTCATATCACTTGTTTTAAAGCTCTTCATCATCATCATCATCATCATCATCCAGCGATTCAGAGGATGAGTCTAACCGGTTCCTGCCCAAACTACCAACGCTACCCAAGAGGTCAGTTTTAGAGTCTGTGTTTTGTGTTAGGGAGATGTTTGAAAGAAGAACAATTCTTTACAAGGGTTCTTTTGTGTTTTCAGCTACAGCTCATCATCAAAGATATTCAGGTGAGTAAATGGAGCAAGTTGACATTGCTTCTGGAGTAAATTACAAATCAGCAGTGTGTTCTATTTCGGAAAGTAATCTCCGTTGGTGGACAGGGTTGTGTGTCACTACCCAGGATTGTCACTTACTCATTTTCTCAAACGTCATGTGAAAGCACATGCACACATTTTTTTTATTCATTTAGAGTTTCCTTTAAAACAAGTTCATGTTAGCAGTTATATTACACCAGTGGTCTCTCACCAGCCACTATTTAATTTGAGTTTAAGACTAACGTTGTGATTTAATTGATCATTTGTTGGTCAGTTAATTGAGTCAATGAGATCAGTCTTGAGTTCATAACCTTTTACACCTTTTAAATTATTATTTTTTTTTAAATACAAACAAATTATTTACATATGTTAAATGGTTTAAAATTGACACATTCTCTATAAATAAATCATACCTAGCATTTTGCAAGAGTGTGGCTTATTCTTCTTCTATTAGGATTATGAGTGGTTGGTGCAATACTGCCTCCTACTGGAATGGAGTGTGGAGCAGAAAAAAAAGAAATAACAATGAAAAGACATAACAATTAAACAGTCACCATCAGATGTTATCAAAAGTATATAATGTTTATTAGATAATTTTTAGTACTTTCTAGTACTTGTAAGAAATGTAGCTGTTTGAGCCGTTAGACAATCACAGTGAACAAAGATTTCATTGAATCGATTCGACAGCTTGCCTCTGATTGGACAGCTTTAATACATCTAAGATAAACCACGAAGTTGGTTCGTAATGTTAAGTTTCTTAACATGTTACTGATTATATGTTTCTCTACATTAAATTACATGTGTGAGTGTATTTGTGTGTTGTTAAGCTTGAGTTACATCAGCGTCCACCACTCATACATTTTTAAATACTTAGTAACTATAATAACTAAGTATCTATTCAATGACAGAAACTTCTACGCACTTTTTGTAAGTCGCTCTGGATAAGAGCATCTGCCAAATGCCTAAATGTAAATGTTAAAATAATCTATTACCATGAGAAACATTTTTAAAAGCTCGCCTTTATGACCAACTAAACTGAAGAATTCGGCTGTACTAGTGTTGTATGAGTTCAGGTCTTGTTTTTATTTTTATTTTTCTTTGCAGTGAAGAGAAATCTGATGAAGTCACTAACCTCCTGGGGGACGTCAGGTTAGTGGTCAGCAGTGGGATTTTATTCCCTATTATTATTATTATTATTATTATTATTATTTATTTTTAACCCCCTGACTGTTAATTTTGGCCCCTGACCATCCCACGCTGTGTGTGTCCCAGATTCAACATCCTGGTCGTGGGCGGACCATCTGGTTTTGTAGAACTTTATGCCTATGGCCTTTATAAGATTGCGACACTAAAAGGGGTGCGTCAGCGTCTTTGCTTTTTGCTTCATCACCTTACTTAGTCTGCATGAATCTACAGTACTGAAGCTAAAAGTATTAATGATTCTGATTGTTGGTCGAATCTGTTTTAGATCAGCGGAACATGCCGGAGTCTCTGTCTGTCCAGCGACCTCAGATCTCTCTCAGTCATAACAGAAATAAGATCCACTGACAGGAACTCGGAGATCCAGTACATCCAGGTGAGAACACCAGGTTTTAACCTGTGACAAAATCATCATCATGCCAATCTCAAATGCTTTCTGCAGTATTAGTGACGGTCCAAATGTCTGAGATCACTGGAAATTGTTTTATTGTACAGTCGTGAAATAATTCTGGCCTCATGCAGCTTTTATATATTCATATTATATTAATTTTGCTAAAATTAATAAGGTTTGTAATATTTTAATTCTATTAAATTAGTGTCACATACAGATACCAATTTTACAATTTATTTATTTGTTTGTTTATTTGTTTGCTTGATTTGAGGGGAAATTCTGCCTTTAATTTGAATACATTGATGCATGTTTTTTTAGTGTGCATTCTATTTCTAATTTTTACATATGATATTGACGTATGTGCATGAATTCTTGAGTTTCTCAGTATTCCGTATGTCCTCATTTTGTTTGTTTGCCTTAGTGACAGTTTGCACTCAAGCTGGAAAACAACCTTGTGCAAAACATTACAATCCATTTAGAACAAGTCCCGCAAGGTGCTGTCTGATCAAACACTTCAAAAGAAGATATTTGACACCAGATTTTATTTATTTATTTATTTTATTTATACGTTGTTGATCGCTGATTTACACAAAGTTTCAGTGAGATTGAGGGAGGGATAGAGTGAGTGAGTGAGTGAGGGTGCAAGTAGAGGAAGTAGAGAGAGAGAGAGAGAGAGAGAGAGAAACAAAGTCGGGGAGGGAGTAAGTGAGGCAGGGGAAAAAGGGAGAGAAGGAAAGAGGTACAAAGAGAGGGGGGTGAGGGAGGGAAGGAGTAATGGACAGAGGAATAAAGTCAGGGATGAGGTAAGAGAGGGAGTGAGGAAGTGGAGGAGGAGGAGAGTAAGGGAGGAAGGAAGTACTGGGAAAAGGGACAAAGGGAGGGAGCAAGAGGGTGAGTGAGTGAGTCAGGGAGGGAGAGAGTAAGTGTGTAGGAGGAAGTGTGAGAAGTAAGGAAGGGAGTGGGAGTGAGTGAGAGATGCTGGTGAAGGTGCAACTGTTTATCGAAGTAACTTGTCTCTTGAATGTTCTGCAGAATTCAGTCTGCCTCACTGATGGATACAGGCTATGCAGGTGATTAAACAATGATCAGGTGCTTGCCTTAAGTTTGTTTTAAGATGTTCTGTTTTTCCTATCCAGTTGGACACAGGACTGCTGTCCTCATGTCTCCCCGAGTTAACAAGGATGGCTCGCAAATTCACACACATCTCCACCCTGATACAGGTTTCTATTTCGTCCCCTATATTTAAATGTTTAAAAACAGCAGCTGTTTTTATCTAACAGTGTAAAGACAAACTTGACAAACAATTTTCTTTTTAAAACAAGAAGTTTTGAAATCCATTTTTTTGTCTTTTCTGATATGTCTCTTTTGAAGTACCTGCGTCTGTCTCTCACCTGCATGTGTGAGGCCTGGGAGGACATCCTCATGCAAATGGATCTCCGCCTCACCAAATTCGTCCAGGTCCAATAACGCTGTCTTTATTGCTGAATTATAAATATTTATTCCTGTTTATATGGTTATAAACTTTCTGATATGAGAACGCTGCTTCTGCTGCTGCTGTTTTACAGGAGAAGAACACAAGTACTCAGGTTCAGGATGAGTTCCTGGAGCTGTTGCTATGGGGACATGCCAGGTAGATGTACAAGGAACTGTAATGATGTCACACTTATTAAAGCTCCAGGGTTAAAACAAAAAAAACTTTAACTACATGAAAGCTTTTTTGTTGTTTTGTTTTGTGTAAAGTGCATAACGTGCTTGTAACAAAAAATGTGTTTGTTTCAGACCAGCACTACGGATTAGTTCATATGGCACCTTGAACGTATCATTTAGTGTTTGTATTAGTGTTGGCTGTTCAGCAGGGGGCACTGTGTGACAGCCAATAATGTTTATTTTGGTGCTTTTATTTTTTCCCAGTCCTGAATTGCAAGCTCTTCTCATGAATCAGCTGACAGTGAAAGTAAGCCTGGAGCTTTTCTTCTTTTAGTTGTTGTTTCACAAAATGCATGGAAAGTCTAAAGATTGAATCAGCTGTTATTAATGCTCAGTGGTCTCATTTAAAATGCTTGTTTGTACACATGTTTGTGTCTTTTTGCCATTGAAAGGGCTTGAAGATGTTGGGCCAGTCCATCGAGTCATCTTACTCAAGCATCCAGAAGCTGGTTATCAGTCACTTGCAAAGGTACAAGGAGAAACACATCAGTAGCTTATGTGAGATATGCAGTATGTGAGATATGCATGGTGGAGTCGCTTGCATTCTTCCTCCGAAAGTAAAAACCAAGCCAAGAACATCTTAACAAACTGCTGCACATGGTGCATCTCAGGACAGCGTAGACACTCTCATTGTTAGAACTCTTCTGCCTATATGACCTTACAGATCAGAGTGATTGAATAATATGGTTATGATTGACAGGAGAGAGAGTCGTTCTGCTCCTCCCATTCAGAAAGCACGGCCAGTATTGCAGAAGGTTGTTTCATCATCTGGATTAATTTACTGGACATTTAAGTTTTGCACTGACAATTAACTTTACAACTCGTGATATTCTGACCATAAGGCAAATAATTTTCTCGAGCACTGTTAAGGAGCAATATGGTTATTGCTATTATTACTATTATTATTATCCTTTTTAGAAGTGCATCCACCTATACATAGGAAAATGTATTTTCTATGGTGATTAAAATGTGACTTCTCCCCATCAGTGGCTCAGAGGCTTTGCTGTATCACCTGAGTGAAGTTAAAGGCATGGCTTTGTGGAAGCAAAAGTTTCAGCCTCTTGGTCTGGACCCTGCAGCTATAGAGGGTAAACTGGACATCAGATTATTCTGTATTTACACTAATGTAACATAATGCACTGCATCAACACATCTGATGTGAAAATACCATAGAAAACAAGGAATAATGCATCCGGTCCTCTAAAGCAGCACTTTAACAATTTGTGTCTCTTCCAGATGCCATTACAGCAGTAGGCTCCTTCACACTAAAGGCTAGCGAGCTCTTACAGTGCGTTTCAGCACCTCATGTGGACACCACATGTTCTTCTGTTATTCTCTTCTTGAAAATGTGCTTGTAAATGTGCCATAAACTGTTCATCACTGAGCATTCAATATATGTTTGTGTGCTTGTTTTCTTTGCAGAGTGATTGATAAAAGTATGAAGAATTTCAAGGCCTTTTTCCGTTGGCTCTATGTCGGTAAGGCTGGAAACGTTCACTTTTTATTTCCTCGTGCTGCTTAAAATAAACCATGTGTGTCACTGATGTAATCATGGTGTGTTGATTTGTTTTTGGTAAGCAATGCTTCGCATGTCAGAAGATCATGTCCCAGCAGAGCTAAACAAGGTGAGAAACCCAGAAGCGGCTCCATGAGAATAAATGCAGAAAGTCAAAGATAAAGTGATGCAGTAAGAACGGTATTAAAATCAAGTCAGCTGACGAGCGGAGTGTACTGAATGACCCGGGTGTCACATCTATGGAGTTTGTCTTCCTTGGTGGCACAAGAGTTCTGGCAGAGTGACGAATCATTTTCACACATGAACTGGATCAGAAGGCCACACAGTGGTGTAGTGGTTCGCACTATCGCCTTGCATCTCCTGGTTCAATTCCCGGCCAGGCTCGATTCCTGTCTAAGTTTGCATGTTCACCACGTGCATGGTGGGTTTCCTCCGGGTACTCCGGTTTTCTCCCACAGTCCAAATTGGTTTTTCCAAGTTTCCTATAATGTGTGAATGAGTGTGTGAGTGTACTGTATATGTGTGTGCCCTGCGATAGATTGGCACCCTGCCCAGGGTGTACCCCTCCTCGTGCCCTAAGCTTCCTGGGACAGGCTCCAGGCCCCCCTACGACCCTGAATCCCCAAGATCTCAGGGGGAAAAATGTAACTCTGGATGAAAATAAATGTTGCTTAAGTTGATGAAACTTACACTGTAATTTAATGTGATCCAAAAAATATTGTTTTTTTTTTTTTTTTTTATAACTTTCAAATCTGACCTTTTTTTCCATCGGCAGATTAGGTTATACTGTAAATGTAGTGAGGTCTTTCTGTGGAGTAGAGAGAGAATGTATAAGAGTGAACTCCACCCATACCATTGAATTATATTTAAATTGATGTAGTTCTTTTAACAGCAGATATTGTTACAAAGCTTTACATGAATCCAGATTTTTTTATTTTATTATTCAATTATTATTGAATCCGAATGTATTAATCAGATTAAAATTTCTTATACTTCTGGTTGATATTTGTGCAGTAGAAAACTGTATTCCAGTTCAGGATGACTTGCTCTGTGCAGAACTGTATCCTCTGGCACATCTGACTGTGTAATGCGTGCACTAATCATGCTCAATGTGTCCCCAGATGACCCAAAAGGACTTGGCATTCGTTGCAGATTTTCTATCTGAGCACTTTAGTGCTGTGAGTAACCACAAGCACTTTATTAAAGATTAATATATCTCTGTATTATTACTACTCTGTTATTATCATGGCTCTTTGTCCGACAGAATGAGGAGCTGTTTGATCGGAAAGGGAAGTACTTCAACGTGGAGCGAGTGGGGCAGGTGAGGACAGGTTTGCCAAGTGTGTGTCTGTGCACACATCTTTCAGGGTGTGTGTCCTGAAAGATATTTGGCAGAACTGAATTTCTATGATGGGGCGTTCAAGTCAAACCAGGACTTGTAATGAAATTTGAATGTGTAAAAATGATTGAGATTTAGAGAAGACTTGTGTAATGAGGCTCCTAGACACATTTAAATGATGCAAGTGCTTTAAAGGAAGCCGTACATCCGTGAATAACCTTCCCGGCCAAGGTGGCTCATCTGCTTCAAAGAGATGTACCTGTGGACCTGTACATACGATCATTCACCAACACCGCTTGCACGTTACAGGAACTCGGCTGAGTGTTATTGCCACATTTGCCATACATTCCTGACCTCGCTCCAAGCCATTTCCACATGTTTTGGGCCATCAAAGGAATTCCTGGGAGGCCTGCGTTTCAGACATGAAGCAGGCAGTCCTGAGAGAACTTTTTATCTTGATAGTATCTAAGCACTAGTGAAACCCTAGGATAAGTGCATTAGTGTAATTGGGGATTATATAGAGAAATAAATTATGTTTTTATTAATTAAGTCCTGATTAGATTTGAACGTCCCTCATAGAACATCACTGAAATGAGACTCAAGGATTTATGCAAGGAACATATGTTTTCATATGTTCAAAACTATGTTTTGCCTAATGTTATATAGGTACATTTGTTATATATAAGATATGTGTTTATTGAGTATACTGTATAATGTTTTAGTCTAGGTTTAACTTGCCACACGATGAAGCAGATATTCATTCTGTTAATTTTTTTCCCAGTATCTGAAAGATGAAGATGAAGATTTGGTGTCTCCTCCAAATATAGAGGGCAATCACTGGGTGACATTTGTTCAGCAGAGCACACACCTGAAAGGCAAAGACAGTTCTCTTATCATGAACTACACACACTTTATTAGGAACACCTGTACCCATGCAGATTTATGCAGTTATCCATTCAGTCAGTCATGTGGAAGCAGACGTACAAAGCATAAAATTATTCATATGCAGATTAAAAAAAACTCTAATCAAACATCAGTACACATATGGAGGAGGTGCGATTCTGTTCCCGATTTTATTTGAAAAGAGAGGCATAAAATATACATATACAGTGTGTGTGTGTGTGTGTATGTATATATATATATATATATATATATATATATATATATATATATATAGTCAATATGATTACATTAATTAAACTTTTTTTTTCTTTTACTGCAAATTAATCCTGGCTTCCCATAATTGCAGCGTGGTTACCTGGCTGTGTGTGATAATGGCATGTTTAGCTCAGATAATCCCTCTAATTATAAAAATCTTCTAGAAGTTAGTTGTAAGTTTGGATAAAACCACAGTTGTGTGCACGAGCTACGTTCAATGGGAAATATTTTTACAAGAGTGAGGCAGTACTAGCTGAGAAGCTACAAAAATTGCATTGAACATCAATAAGTAACCATAATTACCTCGGTGTAACAGCACCTCCAATGACAAAATGAACATTCGTTAACTGTTAATGTTTAAGATATTATAAAATTGCAGAATCTGTTTCCTCTAACTAGTTTGTCATGCATTTCTTTATTCCAACATTGCACGTTTATTTGTGAATTGTGAGTAATCATGATTAGTCTATGACTATGGTTAACTAGATAAAGAAAATTAGTCGATTAAAAGCACTAATCCCTTCTTATATATATATATATATATATATATATATATATATATATATATATATATAAATATATATATATATATATATATATATATAAATATATATATATATATATATATATATAAATATAAATTATACCATTTCTTTTTGTGATTAGTAAAGTTATCTATCTATCTATGGGTCTGACTATCTATCTGTCTATAATGATTTAAAGCAGTTAATGAGAGAATCCTCATCTCGTCTTTATTCATGTATTATTTTAGCTGTAGGGCAATTTAGTTACAGTAGGGTGAGATTAATGTTTATATCTTTTTGTTGTAAAGATCTATGCACTTCTGTGATGTGTGTGTCTGTATTTGCAGAAAGCCCACTGCTGTTTCCCACCTACCCACAAAAGTCTCTGCACTATGTGAAGAGGTTGATGGAGGGGACCATTGACCTTTGTCTGCAAAAACCGGCTGTAAATCATGCGCACATACACACACACACACACACACACACACACACACTGTGCATCTCTCTTTCTCTCTCTGTTACAGTGACACAAACACACACATATATGCATAGCTTCAGGAGTTCCCGGTTTTAGACTTTTGTCTCTTTCATAAGAGAGGGTCATGGTAATGTTCACATTTCCGCTGAAGGAACCAGATTATGCATAGGCTTTGTATTTATTGCTCTTGTTTATGTTTGCCTTGGAGTTATTGTCGTGTGTGTGTGAGAACTCTTTGAATTCCAGTCAGGCTGAATGAGCCATTATGAATTGAATTGCTGTAGCATGAGAGCCTGAAAATCCTCACACGACACATATCAGACACACACACACATCATACACACATACCCCTCCTATTCATCTACTTTCCCAATTCTGTATACAGTGAAACCTCTGATTGCGAGTAACACGGTTTGCGCGTGTTCCGCAAGACAAGCAAAGATTTTTAATAAATTTTGACTTGAAAAATTAAGTCTTGGTTTACAAGTACCAAGTATCATGCCAACATTTTTCTTCTCTCTTGCTCTGCGGAATTGTGGGTTATCGTCTCCCCTGCTGGGTCTTGGTGCTCGTCTCTCACTGGTATAATAAACATCCGTGCATGCGTGTACTGTTTACTACAACACTGTGACCACGTGTGTGTGTGTGTAAAACATATTTTATTTAGTGTCTGTATGTATGTGTGTACAGCACGCGTGTATAGCAAAAGCAAGTCTCATTAGAGAGGTTAAAAATCCATTTTCTCTCTCTGCTCAAGCCTGTTCTTTGCCTGCTCTGTGTGCGCACGCGTCATTGGACACCGTGCCACACACACAGACAGACCCCTCCTACTTTCGCCTTCACACACACACACACACACTCTCTCTTGCCCTCTCTCTCTCACTCTCTCTGCTGTACACAGAAACACTGCTCTGTCGCGATTCTTTTCAAAGGTAAAGTGCAGGTTAATTTGTTTTATTTTTACTTTATATTGTGTAATAATTATTTTTATGTATTTATTTTTTTGGGCTGTGCAACGAATAATTTGAGTTTCCATTATTTCTTATGGGGAAATTCAATTTAGTTTACGAGTCCGCTTCTGGAACGAGTTATGCTCGTAATCCGAGGTTCCACTGTATCTTTTGATTCCATTCGTCTCTTCACATGATCTCCTGTTTCTCCTGCACACATCCTACATTTAGAAAGAGATTTGTTTTTAATATAAAATAAAAGTTTAGTTTTTATCTTGCTCTGTTTTCCCACTGCTGTTCATGTGCATTTATTAAATTTTTTTTCCTCAGGAGGTGATCGGGAGCTCGGTGAAGCAGGCTGTGTGTTTGCGGCTGTACTCTGTGCCTGAGAGGTAGCACATATTGCTTTTTAACGCTGCTGTTAGCAGTAAGGTATTTCTATGACCGCTGATGAACTGATCTCAATGCTTATGTTTTTGACAGTTCCGAAAACACACCACGGCTGTTCGAGCTTCCATCACTGTAAGTGTACACAAGTAAAACTTTATCTGCTGATTGAAGGCTCATCACTTAAGACTCTTCAGTATCATCGAGCCATAATACTGTAGAAACATATAAAGTATTTGTTTCATCAAAATGTCTCAGCGTTATGAAATCAGGATCATAGCCAGATTAGGGGAGAAATACTTGCACCAAAGATATCCTCAGGGTCAGTGAGAATTGTGTACATGTTTAAGACCTTACACAAAGTAACGTGTTGCGTTAATGCAATAAACTCTGCTCATAGAGCTACGAGTTCCTGCAGGTTTTGGATGATGGGGAATCCCAAAGTCAGAGGTATAAATGATACTTACATAAAAGTTCTCCATTCACATGTGTACTTGAGTAAAATGTACTCAAGTATCAGAAAATGCAATTGCAAAATTCCACTTCTGACTTTAAACACCTGTTACATTAATACTGTAGGCGTGTCTCTAAGGAAAGTCGCATGATGGTCAGTGTACTTACAAATACTACATTCCAATGTGGTTAGGTAATGCAAATGTAGTTCACTAAAAGTACAGATATTTCCTGTACATTTGAGTGGAGAATAGTAAAAAGTATCATCTAATAAAACTACTCAAGTAAAGAGACCTGAAATATGTACATGAGTCCAGTAACGAAGTAAATGTACACACCTCCCACCTCTGCCTTTAGTAGTGCCAATTAGGGAAGGGAATGACCAGGGATCTTCCAAATATGACATTATGGCAATTCAATTTGCATTGCAGTTCTGTAAATGTCATGAACTATCCAGATTTTTTCAAATTTTGTTACAATTCTAAACAAAAGTAGCAAAAAAGGATGCTGTGCTGCCTAGAGGTCTGTACCACCTTTTGGATTATTGGGGAAATGCAACATTTTTACCACTCAATTGCAAACAAATATACATTTGATGTTTTTTTTTATATAAAATTTTTTACATATATGTATGCAGTACATGTATTGGTTCACAAACAAATTCTGATGCATAACTGAAACAGTTTTTTCCCCACCGTGTTCACTTGTCTATAAACCCTAACTGGCCCTTGTTGAGTGATATATCGTGGTACAGAATTGGGTTGGGCACCCACATCGCCAGCCTCAGTAGTCTGTGTGCCATTTAATTCATTTTGCATTAAAAATAGTTTTACAGGTAATGTGCTACACGAAGCATCATGTTTACAGTGCTGTGAATGAGTATTTGGCCCTACCTTTTTTTTTGCTGTTGTTGTTTTTTGCGTATTTGTCCCACTTAAATGATTCATATCATCAAACAATTTTTAATATTGCACCAGAAGATAACCAGAGTAAATACAACCTGAGTAACCAGAATACATCCAAATTTATTACATCATTTATTAAGAGAAAACAAAAAAACTGTCCAAACCAGTCTGGCCCTATGTGAAAAAATTATTGTCCCGTAAATGTCACCCTTGGTGGCAATAACTGCTATCAAGTGTTTGTGATAACTGGCAAATCGCTGTGGAGAAATTTTGGCCCACTCCTCTATGCAAATCTTTTAAATTCCGGCACATTGGAGGGTTTTCAAGCATGAACAGGCTATCTAAGGTCATGCTACAGAGGAAATTACTTTTTCACTTAGGGCCATGTCACAACACTGTATGTGAAGGTGTATGTGTGAGCGGTGCTTTGCGCTTTTCCTGGTCAGTGTTTCCGAGAAAGATGCATCTTGAACCTGACCAGAATAAACCGTTTTTCAAGGATGAATGAATGAATGAATGTAGTTAGTTACTGTACAAAATCCCTCAACAGACCACTATTTCTGTAATCTACTTGACCATCTTTTTTTCATGAGCGTTATGATGGGTTTATGGTGCTATGTCATCATTATGGTCATTATAATATTACAGTGAAAGTTCTTACGAATTGTTTTTCCCCCCTGCAGATGGAATGATAAAAATGCTGGTATGCTCTATGTGGTTTTCTGCATGCCAGAGATGTCAACTTCTAAAATCTGCATCCTGAGGAGGTCATCAGACCCAAACAGGTGTTTGTCCACCTTTCCTCAAATATGTGATTTGCTCACATATTCAGTACTACTAAAACCCAGTGCAGTAAAGAATGATGCTCACTTTCCAGCTGAAGTTTGCTAACGTTTTTTTCCCCCTTTTTTTAAAGATCTGTCCAAAATGGTTTAGTGGCGATAGACCTCAACACTCCTCTCAACACCAGTGTTGATGACAAAATATCCGAGCATTTTTAGTAAGTTTTTATTAAAGGTAAAAGTACCTTTAGGTGCATATTCAGGTTAACATAACTAATTAAAAATGGCATTGCATTGCAGCGATCGCTCCTATAGCTGCCTGGATGCTCGTCTCTATGACGACGAGACGTTGACTGTGGTATTGCAAGCTCAAGAAGAGAATGAGAACCAGCTCCGCCTTTTGGCTCAGCTTCCTCTTGGACCTGCCCTTAGTTGTGGGGAGGAGTTTAGCTGGGATCCTGCTTTCAGGTACACCCTAAAAAGCTACTAAGGATACTACTTATCAAGTTTATTTATTGTGTTTAAAAAGAAGTGCTTTATACAAGATTACGGCTGTAATTATTTGGCTAATACTGTTGTATTTGCCTAATATTGAGACTTGCTCTGATCGGATGATTTTTATTATGTTTTACACACAAAAACACACCCCCACGTCTGCATGTTTTCTTAAACTTATTTATATATTCTTTAAAATGAGAATAGGACATGGTTTAAAAATATTAGCAGAGCAAAAGACTTCTTTTGATGTCATTAATCTTATACGTTAGTCCCTTTTACATGCTTTAATGGTTTACTGTGCTGTACATCAAGCTGACTGCAGCTCTGTTTGATTGTGGACCAGGTTAGACCAGCAGAGCGGTGAGATCCCTGTTCGAGGGCTGACATGGGGAACCATGAGCCGAGATCTAGAGAACATGAAAGCGCAGTTTGTGGCTGTGAACGGCATTCGCAAAGTGTCTTGTGTGGTAAGTATTTTGCTCCTGTTATGGAAGGTCAATTATTACTGTATTGTTCTTCTTTAATCAATTTATTAGAATCATGGAGAGTTTGCTGTTTGTTACACATATAATCATAATAAAAGAAGGATTGGGATATGTCTGATTTACAGCTTACTTACGAATCATTTGTGTCTGTATGATTACCTTATTTTAAGTATGCAGAAACATGCTAATGCTAATCCATTAAACTAACCCCTGACATTTTGAACTAGCTGAGTTCGAACCTGCGTCACGTCCGCGTGTTTGAGATGGACGTGGAGGACGAGGAGGAGGAAGAGCGGGCTGATGATTCGCAAGATATCAGCTGTGACCAGGATGGACTGGTGGAAACATCGACCAATCAGGGTGCAGATGGAGGAGAAGTGGAGACAAGTGAGGAGATGGGGGAAGCGTCAGGGAACATCTTGGAACAGACTTCGGGGTCAGACACATTATGATCTTTGAGAGTGTTTGAGTCTCCCTAGTTCAGCTGAATGCTGAAATCAAAACAAACCAACATATGCCTCGATAATGAAAGTCTAAAGTTAAATAAAACATTTAATGTATATTTGTATGAAATTCCCATCTTACTGCTTTGCTAAGTTTACTTCTAAGAATAAAGTGATGTTTTTGAACATATTGTGCTTGATTTTGTTTTTATGTTTGTCCTTTATGTTTATAAGGTACAGTTTTAAAATAGAATAATAGTCGTACAAGTGGTTTTCTTGTGGACACACAGCTGTTCAGTTCCAATCCTGTGGGTTCTCATCACACTGTGTGCGTATGCAAATGCTCTTACTTTCCCAATTAATCACAGCTTTTTTCCTGTTGATTTTTTACTATGTAACTTCGTCAAGTGTTTAAGTAATCTCCATTTTTTCCCCCACCACATTTCTTCCAGAGTTGATGGTTCAGCACTATCCTTCCAGGTTCTAATAATGTGTTGAAGGGTTCTTAATCCAGTTAACCAAAACTAAGTTTCTTTGCTTGATGCAGCCCAATTTGACTCTTCTGAAATGGTGAAACTGCTGCTCACCGTGTACAGAAATGCACAGTTGTGTGTGTGTGTGTGTGTGTGAAATAAAAGACTATGAATAGGAAATAAATATGAGAAATAAAATAGAGGGTAAATTAAACTAGGAAAGAATAAAATAAAATATAAAGATTAAAGTTAGTTTTGATGATACAAATGTTTATTTTAACAAAGTCTGATAGAAAGTCTTACTATGCTTTATTGAAGTATAATTACAAATATTTTATGTGTCAAAGGACTTTATTGACAATTACATTACATTACAAAGAGTCAATATTTGCAGTGTCAACCCTTCTTTGTCAAGATTTCTGCAATTTGCCCTGGCAAGCTGTCCTGTCAGTCAACTTCTGGGCCTCATTCTGACTGATGGCAACTTATTCTTGCATAATAATTGCTTGGAGTTCGTCAGAATTTGTGTTTTTGTGTGCATTTGTCCACCCGCCTCTTGAGGATTGACCACAAGTCAAAAGACATTGTTCATCACTAAATATTTCTTGGGTGGTTGGGATGCTATGAGCAATTTCGAAATTAATTAGTCTAATCTGCATGTCTTTGGACTGTGGGAGGAAAACCACAAAGCATAGGGACAAGGAGAGAGAGAGAAATTATCCACACTTCAGGAAAAGTTAAACTTGCTTAAATTTATTGCTATACTGTACAGTACATATTGATATATGATATTATATTAATATAATATACATCATGCTATTTTTCTTTTCCTGAAGTGTGTATAAATTTTTTTTGGCTATATATATACTTATATATATATATATATATATATATATATATATATACAAACACACACACACACACACACGAGTGTATACTATATATAGTGTGTATGTGTGCGCGCATGCAATGCAACCATGGGGAGGCGCAATCCAGTGTCTTCTTGTGCCAGTCCCAAGTCTGGATAAATGCAGAGGGTTGTGTCAGGAAGGGCATCCGACGTACAACATTTGCCAAATCAATGAATATAATTTCCATACCGGATCGGTCGTGGCCCGGGTTACCCAGCATTGGACTACGGTTCGGAAGATCCCAGGTTCAAACCCCACAACCACCAAGTTGCCACTGTTGGGCCCTTGAGCAAGGCCCTTAACCCTCAACTGCTCAGATGTGTGATGAGATTAAAATGTAAGTCGCTCTGGATAAGAGCGTCTGCCAAATGCCCAAATGTAAATGTTAACAACGACCGCCACTGGTGCTGTTGACTTACAGGGTGCCGGTGGAAATTGGGCTACTGTTGGTCGAAGAAGGAGAGGAGGAAGGTGTGTTCGAAATCAGAGAGAGAAGAGGAAAGGCAAGAGTATAGGAGTGAAAGTAGGGACTTTGAATGTTGGGATCATGACAGGAAAGGGAAGAGAGTTGGTTGATAGGATGCAGAGAAGGAAGGTGGATATACTGTGTGTCCAGGAGACCAGGTGGAAAGGTAGCAAAGCTAGAAGCTTAGGATCAGGGTTCAAATTGTTTTACCATGGTGTGGATAGGAAAAGAAATGGAGTAGGAGTTATTCTGAAAGAGGAGTTTGTAAGGAATGTCCTAGAGGTGAAGAGAGTATCAGATAGGGTGATGAGTCTGAAGCTGGAAATTGATGGTGTGATGTTCAATGTTGTTAGTGGTTATGCTCCACAGGTAGGATGTGTGTGTTAGAAGAGAAGGAGAAATTCTGGAGTGAGTTAGATGAAGTGATGCAGAGCATCCGCAGAGGTGAGAGAGTTGTGATTGGTGCAGACTTCAATGGACATGTTGGGGAAGGGAACAGAGGTGTTGAAAATGTGATGGGCAGGTTTGGTCTTCAGGACAGGAATGTAGAAGGACAGATGGTGGTGGACTTTGCAAAGAGGATGGAAATGGCAGTAGTAAATACTTTCTTCCAGAAGAGGCAGGAACATAGGGTGACATATAAGAGTGGAGGCAGAAGCACTCAGGTGGACTACATCTTGTGTCGACGTTGTAATCTGAAAGAGATTAGTGACTGCAAAGTGTTGATAGGGGAGAGTGTAGCCAGACAACACAGAAAGGTGGTGTGTAAAATAACCCTGGTGGTGAGGAAGGTGAAGAGGACAAAGACAGAGCAGAGGACAAAGTGGTGGAAGCTGAGAAAGGAAGAATGTTGTGCAGTCTTTAGGGAGGAGTTGAGACAGGCTATCGGTGGTCAGGAGGTGCTTTCAGTTGACTGGACAAATACAGCCAATGTGATCAGGGAGACAGGTAAGAGGGTACTTGGTGTTTCATCAGGTAAGGGAAAAGGGGACAAGGAGACTTGGTGGTGGAATGAGGAAATCCAGGAGTGTATACAGGGAAAGAGGCTAGCTAAGAAGAAGTGGGACACTGAGAGGACTGAAGAGAGTAGACAGGAGTACAGGGAGATGCAGCGTAAGGTGAAGGTAGAGGTGGCAAAGGCCAAACAAAGAGCATATGAGGACTTGTATGCAAGGCTGGACAGCAAGGAGGGAGAGGTGGATCTGTACAGGTTGGCGAGACAAAGAGATAGAGATGGGAAGGATGTGCAGCAGGTTAGAGTGATTAAAGATAGAGATGGAAATGTACTGACAGATGCCAGGAGGGTGATGGGAAGATGGAAGGAGTACTTTGAGGAGTTGATGAACGAGGAAAACAAAAGAGAACAAAGAGTAGAAGAGGTGACTGTTGTGGAGCAGGAAGTAGCAAATATTAGTAAAAGTGAGGATGAGAAGGGCGTTGAAGAGGATGAAGTGTGGAAAGGCTGTTGGTCCTGATGACATACAGTACCTGTGGAGGTGTGGAAGTGCTTAGGTGAGGTAGCAGTAGAGTTTCTGACTAGTTTGTTTAACGAGATCTTGGAGAGTGAAAGGATTCCAGAGGAATGGAGGAGAAGTGTATTGGTGCCAATTTTTAAGAACAAGGGAGATGTGCAGAGCTGTGGCAATTACAGAGGTATAAAGCTAATGAGCCATACAATGAAGCTGTGGGAAAGAGTAGTGGAAGCTAGGTTAAGGGCAGAGGTGAGAATTTGTGAGCAGCAATATGGTTTTATGCCTAGAAAGAGTACGTCAGATGCAGTATTTGGTTTGAGGATGCTGGTGGGGAAGTACAGAGAAGGTAATAAAGAGTTGCATTGTGTCTTTGTAGATTTAGAGAAAGCGTACGACAGGGTGCCAAGAGAGGAGCTGTGGTGTTGTATGAGGAAGTCTGGAGTGGCAGAGAAGTATGTTAGAGTGGTGCAGGACATGTATGAGAGTTGTAAGACAGTGGTGAGATGTGCTGTAGGTGTGACAGAAGAGTTCAAGGTGGAGGTGGGTCTGCATCAAGGATCGGCTCTAAGCCCCTTTTTGTTTGCTCTAGTGATGGACAGGATGACAGATGAAGTTAGACAGGAGTCTCCATGGTCTATGATGTTTGCAGATGACATTGTGCTTTGTAGTGAGAGCAGGGAACAGGTGGAGGAAAATTTGGAGAGGTGGAGGTACGCTCTGGAAAGCAGAGGAATGAAGGTTAGCCGCAGCAAGACGGAATACATGTGTGTGAATGAGAGGGACCCAAGAGGAACAGTGAGGCTACAGGGAGCAGAGGTAAAGAAGGTGCAGGATTTTAAGTACTTAGGGTCAACGGTCGAGAGCAATGGAGAGTGTTCAAAGGAGGTGAAGAGACGAGTACAGGCAGGTTGGAATGGGTGGAGAAAAGTGTCAGGTGTGTTATGTGACAAAAGAGTATCAGTGAGAGTAAAAGGAAAGGTGTACAGGACAGTGGTGAGACCAGCGATGCTCTACGGCTTAGAGACAATGGCACTGAAGAAAAGACAGGATGCAGAGCTGGAGGTAGCAGAGCTGAAGATGTTGAGGTTCTTTTTGGGAGTGACATGGATGGATAGGATCAAGAATGAGTTCATCAGAGGGACAACCCATGTTAGATGTTTTGGAGATAAAGTCAGAGAAGCCAGATTGAGGTGGTTTGGACATGTTCAGAGGAGAGAGTGTGAATATATCCGTAGAAGGATGCTGAAGACGGAACTGCCAGGCAGGAGGTCTAGAGGAAGACCAAAGAGGAGATTTATGGATGCAGTGAGAGAGGACATGAAGTTAGTTGGTGTGAGAGAAGAGGATGCAGAGGATAGGGTTAGATGGAGGCAGATGATTTGCTGTGGCGACCCCTGAAAGGGAACAGCCGAAAGACAAAGAAGAAGATGTGTGTGCGCGTGCGCCGATTACAGTTATAATGTGTCATAGGTGTGGAGGCTTTCCTATAATAACCATTTGACCACTATCCTAAAATAAGAACAAAAATCATTTGCATTATCTGCCATTTATTTGGAAATTATGACTAACAATTTCCTTCAGGATATGCCACATTTTGAGCAAAACTGTATACAGTACTATATACTTTAGTTTGACTACACTATACATTATTGATCTGTAATTGCTACAACATTGTTACTATCCTTGATACTGGATGTTGGGAACGTTCCATCTATCTACCTATTGTATATACTTCATTCAATTACGTCAGTGTATTTTCTACAATTTCTCGCCGATTGTTCTTAGTTTGTCAAAGGGAAGGGGAAAGCGCGTTCGTGTCAACCGTCACTCCCAAAACGTGCACGCTCCCGCTTCGCCTGCGTGATGACGTAACGCGTCAGCTTTTTCCGCTTACCGTATTTGGTGACTGACGGACAGTAAAGATGGCGCCGGAGCCGCTCGTGTGTTTAACTAGTGAGAAAAGATGACGGTCCTAATCACAGGAACGAGTTTAACAGCTGCGTCATTTACTGAGGACAGTTAAGAGACTTTAGGACTCACACTCGAGCAGCTCGTGGACTCGAAAAGAACAAAACATTTCCCCCTTGTAATTTCTCCTGTTCGGCTCGATGGAGGATATCAACTCGAACATCAACGCCGACTTGGAGGTGCGGAAGCTCCAAGACCTGGTCAAGAAGCTCGAGCACCAGAATGAGCAGCTGAGGAGTCGCTCCGCGCTGCTGTCGTCGTCGTCGTCCGGGGGTTTAGGGGGCAACGCCAGACCGCTGAGCGCCGGCTACGACTCGCCGCTGTCCGCGGGACTGGCGGGCTTCACCGGGGCGGGGTTCGGCAGTGTGCACCGGGGCTTCGGCGGAGGAGCGGCGCCGCTCGAGAACTCGCGCTGCCTGAGCCCGAGGCGCTCGTACCATGGCAGCTACGGGTCGGCGTATGACTGCGACGGATCTCCCGCTGCCACAAACAACACCAGCAGCAGCAGCAGCAGCCTGTACTACAACCACCGCGAGTCTCTGGATTACAGCGACGAGCTCGAGTCCTCGGTCCTGGACGAGGTGGAGATCCTGGACCTCGAGGACATGGACTGTCTAAACGAGGACGATGACAGCTGGTGAGTCAAACAGCGGGGTGTGTGATGATTATTATTGTGTGTGTGTGTGTGTGTGAGAGAGAGAGATATCACACCCTTAAATTCTTTGAGAGTTCAGCACAGCAACTGTTTTCCTGCATAACACTCCAGGATTTAAACAGCTGACGTCATAAACGGTTAGTTAGTGCTGCATTAGCTCCGTCTTCTTTACACTCCACCCGTCCATCCAGTAACGTCTGTAGTCCAATCAGGTGCCGTGGAGGCCAGTGGTGACCATTGTATTTATTTACATTTATACGACTGCGATAGGACATCCGGTCTCTTCTTTACTATACTCCAGATATATATATATATGTGTGTGTGTGTGTGTGTGTGTCACTTTCTTGGGCACTAAATGCCATGTGAACACACTACAGTGTGCAACCCCCGCAGGCCTTGTCAGGGATGGATCTGGATTTTAGTTAAGTTTACTAACACTGGGATACACAGGAGGAACCGAAATGTGTCAGTGGTCAGGAATCGTGACCAGCTTCTCGTCATCATCAAGTATTTATTGAGCATTTGTGTAGGTATTATATATCCATAAATGAAATCCACATTTATACACAACATGACCAATATTTAACAACTACTTAGATTTAACAACTTCTCATTCTATAAAATACAAAGACAAAATAGTCCTGAACATAATATTTAGTTTCTAATATCTTAAAAAGCTTATTAGGCCATGCAATGCAGCATGGCTCAGGTTCAATTCCCACCCAATGCCCAAACCCCAGCCACTGGATGCAGTGCCGGTCCCTGATAAAATGCGAGGGTTGTGTCAGAAAGGGGATCTGTAAAACCGTGCCAAGTTCCTGTTGCGACTCCTAAACGGGAGATACGGTACCAAAAGAGTAACGTTAGAATGAATACTGTCTGTTTCACCTACTTTCAATCTGAATATTTCTCCATTACATTTACATGCATAGACATGCAAGAAGTAAACATACCCCAGAGTTCTCAGATTAAAATTCCTAGTGCGTACATTTTGATCACGTCACATTTTTTTAGCCATTCGTTAACACACGATTAACACATTGACGTTTTTTTTAAACCACTCTCAGAGCAACAACTCACCCTAGCATGGAAGGAGAAAGTTGAAGAGCAGCATGAAGACCTCTTTCAGACGACCATGTCGACCAGATCAAAAAGAAGAAAACTGATAGATCGAAAAAAGTTTGTGTGTAAATTTTATCATAGAACTATGGTGGTGTGTTTACTACTTGCATATGCAAGTGACTTAAATCTGATGTGACACAGAACTGTATTTTAATTGAACAAATCTTATGTTTTCAGATTAGATCTGAGTCACTTTTGTATTCAGTCCTGAAATGGATCTGATGTGCAGTCATGTGTCTTAAACTAGGACAGTCAGATTGGAATTCATGTGACTTATTGCCTCTGACGTCATCAGTCACCTCCGCGTTAATTTTATAGCAGCGCTAACAACAGCTGCTAAGACAGCTAAAGCGTGGTGGCGCCTGACTTCTTTCCTTCTTCAGGACCTCAACAAATAAAGCTGACTAACTACTTGCTATCCTCCACAACAAAACCTCAAGTGTGTATTTGATTAAAAGAAATCACATCCATTGTTTGAAATGAATGAGCTCTTGAACAAATACGTCATGTTTTTACGACGATAACATGAGCAAAGATGTTGTGTGCACACATGCCATTTCAAAGGACAGACGCTCCCATGATAGTCAGATAAAAGTCACTTGTGATTACTGTATGAACTGTCATAGCATGCAAAACTGATCTTCCCAAAAAAGTCAGAATTAAACAATTTAGCTTGTAAAGTGAATGCGGCTATGGAAAGCTATTATTAGCACCCCATGAGTTAGCTTCATGTCCCAAACAACACTGCTGATAAAGACAGGTGTTCAGCAGTACGCATCAGGGAGAGATCAGGGGCACAGGGCTGTTTGACACAACCTTTCACTGTGACCTTGTTAACTCGCGCTTATAAAAAGTGTGCTACATAACCAGTCTGTAGTAAAATATCTAAACTCTGTCACACATACGACTGCCTGTATTTTACAGCTTTATGCAGACAGGAACAGGTCTAGGTCTGGAGTTTGTATAAATAGGTTTAAGCAGAAGCACTGCAGAGTTTCTGGGGATGTGGGAAATCTCTGCAGCAGCTGTGGGTCATGCCTGATGAGGGTCACTGATGAAATCAGTGATGAAATGTAGAAACTATTTCATGTCTCTGTGTTAACATGTCGGTCGGTGTGTAATGTGTATGAGTTCGAGACGGTGCTTTGTGATCTAATCAGACAGGGAAGATAAGCGAACCATTCAGAAGCAATAAACGTAACAATGCTTGAACTGATAACAATGAAGACATCTCACAAGCAGTGGAAGGGAGAACCACTTTTTGAGTAGCAGCTGGTATTCATATTAGACATTTAATATTGATTTCTTTCAAATATACTCACACTCACTACGATGTAAATACAATGAAGTCTAAATTCCCCTTTTCCAGTTCTAAATTAAATTTATTTTCGTGAATCCAATTTGTTATTTTAACATTTACACATTGACGCCGGTGACCTTTAACATTATTAGCATTTAATACTGTCCTGTCTCTCTGAGAATAGCAGGAGAAGATGGATTCTGTGTTTGAGGTATCCTCCAGCTAGGAAAATGCAAAGAAGACAATCAGAAGTCAGTCTTAAACTTAGAATTCTATTTCGTAAATTCGATGATAAACTATGTCAAATCAACATGTCTGTAAACCGTCTAGCAAATTTTACCTTTAAAACACATGCTATCCTGTTGCCAATATACACAGAGGTGTCCATGTTTTTGTTTTCCCGCATGTTATAGCTTAAGGCAAAATGACGTCATCGAGAATCCTGACTTCCCGCTTCCAAGGGAAATTAAATGCAGTGTGAGTGCCTGTCTCCGTTCCTGAGTCATGCTGTAATAGTGAATTACTATTATAAGGCATTAACCAGATACCAGAAATACTCCTGTAATCCTACATATTTAGCTTTTGGTCCCCTTAACTCATGAAGCTAAGCAATGCTGCTCTTTTTTTTTTTTTTTTTTTCCAACAATATTTTTATTGATTTTAACAGGGATAAAACAGGGTAAACATGTAATATTTTAATGCAGGTTTTATAATCCCCTTATAAACCCTATAGCACCCACCCCGTCCCTCCCCGACTCCAAGCCAGTTTTACAAGCATATGAAAGGCTAAACGCCAGGCATTAAGAGAAACCAAAAAAGAAAAAAGAATATGGAGCTGGAAGTTTTTTGGTTCTACGTGCAAAAAAAAATAAATAAAGAGGAATAAAAAGGGGAAAGAAAGCAAACAAACAAGTAATTAAATAAGACAGGAATCAAACTATAAATATATATGAAAAAAGTGAAGGAAGGGCCCCCACACCTGTTGAAATTTAAAGTCTGGGTAATGAATTGAGTAGTGAATCTTCTCCAGGGACAGACAGGACATGATATCTCTGAGCCACTGGGCGTGAGTGGGTGACGTGGCATCCTTCCACTTGAATAAAAGAGAACGCCTGGCCAGGAGTGTCGCAAAAGATAACAATCTCTTTTTGGCTGGACTTAGACTCTTACCCTCTTCTCCAGTGACACCAAAAAGAGCAATCAGAGGGTCTGGTTCAAGATTGCAATTCAATATGAAGGACAGGGTCTTAAAAACATCCCTCCAGAATTTTTCCAAATTCGGGCATGTCCAGTACATATGAATAAGAGACGCCTCTCCGCTTTTACATTTATTACAGCAAGGATCAACGTCTGGGTAGAAACGGGAGAGTTTAAGTTTGGAGAGATGAGCCCTGTGTACAACCTTAAACTGTAATAAAGAGTGGCGGGCACATAAGGAGGTTGAGTTGATAAGTTTAAGAACTGAATTCCAAGTATCATCTGATAGTGACAGATTTAAATCCTTCTCCCACGCAGTTTTAATTTTACACAGAGGGGTGTGACTCGAAGCCATCAATCCACCATAAATAGTGGATATTAGGCCTTTACGCAGCGGAGACAAACAGAGGAGGTTATCTAGAATGTTTGCTGCAGGAGCCTCAGGAAAATTTGGTATTAAAGAGCGAATGAAGTGTCTTACTTGCAGGTATCTGAAAAAATGAGAACTGGGTAAGTTAAACCTTTCGGAAAGCTGTTCAAATGATGCAAACTTATGGTCAACGAACAGGTCTTTGCAAAGCTTGATGCCCTTATTGTACCATTCCTGAAACACTGAGTCATGTAAAGAAGGTTGGAAGAGATGGTTAGAGACGATAGGACTGGACAGAGAAAAGCCCAGAAGACCGCTGTGCTTTCTGAACTGAGCCCATACTCTCAAGGTATGCACCACTACTGAGTTATTGATTAATTTAATTGAGGGGATGGGGAGAGCAGATCCAAGGAGTGCAGAGACAGAGAGATTTTTAACAGACTTTATCTCCATTTCCACCCAGGCAGGCCGATTAGGTTGGTTATGAAAATATGACCAAAAGATGACAGATCGAATGTTTGCTGCCCAGTAGTAGAAACGAAAATTAGGTAGAGCCATGCCACCGTCTCTTTTAGATCTTTGAAGTAGGGACTTATTCAATCGTGGATGTTTACCTTTCCAAAGGTAAGAAGATATAATTGAGTCTAACGAGCCAAAGTAAGATTTGGGAATAAAAACAGGTACAGACTGAAAGAGATATAAAAATTTAGGGAGAATACTCATTTTAATGGCATTAATGCGGCCCACCAGGGACATGGACAGTGGTGACCATCGTCCCAAGTCCTTTCTTGTTTGGTTCAACAACCTAATAAAATTTTCTTTAAAGAGGTGTTTATGTTTCCTTGTGATTGTAATACCAAGATAGGTAAACTGATTTTTCACAATGTTGAATGGAAAATTGTGCATACCAGTTGTTACTGCTGTATTATCTAGCAGAAAAAGTTCACTTTTGTGCAAATTTAATTTATATCCTGAAAAATAGCTAAATTCCCTGAGCAATGACAGCACAGGTGGCAGAGAGGAGACTGGATTCGATAAAAAAAGTAGAAGATCATCTGCATAAAGGGAAACTTTATGTTCTTCTCCCTGCCTCCAAATCCCAGATATATCTCTACAGCTTCGGAATGCAACTGCTAGTGGCTCAATGGCGAGGTTAAAGAGCAATGGGCTAAGGGGACATCCCTGACGAGTTCCCCGCTGAAGACTGAATGGTTGAGACTGTTGAGCATTTGTCAGAACTGAGGCAGTGGGGCTTGAATATAATAATTTAACCCAAGTGATAAAACCTGGACCAAAATTAAATTTTTCTAAAGCCCTGAATAAATACTCCCATTCCACACGATCAAAAGCCTTTTCAGCATCCAAAGAAAGGACACACTCAGGGGTCTCCTCTGACGGTGTGTACAAGATATCCATAAGGCGTCGAATGTTAAAGTAAGAATAACGATTTTTAACAAAACCGGTCTGGTCCTCAGATATAATTGAGGGAAGAACATTCTCTAATCTACGAGCCAAGACTTTAGCAAGGATTTTAACATCCACATTAAGAAGAGAGATTGGTCTATATGAGGAGCACTCTGTTGGGTCCTTATCCTTCTTTGCTATGAGGGTGATGCGAGCCTCATTAAATGACGCAGGCATCTTACCTTGCTTGAAAGATTCAGATAGAACCAAAGCTAGTTGTGGTGCAAGGTATGAGGAGAATGATTTAAAAAACTCTGCAGGGAACCCGTCAGGACCCGGGGACTTACCAGATTGCAATGAGGAGATAGCTGAACTGATTTCCTCTTGTGATATGGGCTCTTCTAACCTTAATCTAGAATCAGGGGACAGTGTTGGGATATTTAGTTGAGTCAAGAAATTCTCAACTGCACTATGGTCCTTTGGGAACTCAGAAGTATATAATCGAGAATAAAAATTCCTGAATGCATCATTAATTTTAGAATGGTCCGTAGTGATGGTACCATCCTCCATCCGAATTTTCGTAATTTGTTGCTGTGCTCTAAATCCTTTTAACTGATTAGCTAAAAGTTTCCCAGATTTGTCACCATGAATGTAAAATTGGCTCCTACTCTTTAATAATTGCCGTTCAATTACATGCGTTGAAATAAGTTCAAACTTAGTTTGCACTTCTACGCGTTTTTTATAGAGATCGGGGTTTTTAAATAGAGCATACTGCTGGTCAATTTCTTTAATTTGGTTGGTCAAATCTTTTCGTTCTTTATATGCCTTCCTTTTCATATTTGCAGTGTATGAAATTATCTGTCCCCTGAGGTAGGCTTTCAGAGCATCCCAAATAACCAAACGTGACACTTCAGGTGTTTCATTTGTGGTGAAGAAAAAAACGATCTGGTCTTCCATAAATTTTACAAAATCGTCCTCCATCAGCAACGATGAATTAAAGCGCCAATGTTTAGTAACTTGAGGGAGATCTGGAAGTTTTATAGACATAACAACTGGAGCATGATCTGATATCACAATGCTCTGATAAGCACAAGAAGTAACCATTGGGATCAGTTGATTATCTATAAAGAAATAATCAATTCTGGAGAAAGTATGATGAACATGTGAGAAAAAGGAGTATTCTCTCTTTTTTGGATTAAGGAAGCGCCATATGTCAGAGATACCAAAGCTGCAGAGATAGGACTGAAGTAGCGTGGCGGATTTACTCAGAGGTATAAGATTGGGAGATGACCTGTCAAGTGATGGATCTAAACAGCAGTTAAAGTCTCCCCCTAATATGAGAGAGTATGAGCTCAGATCAGGCAGAAGAGAGAAAAAATGTTCAAAGAAGGAGACATCGTCATAATTAGGGGCATATAAATTAGCCAACACTACATTAGTATTAAATAACTTCCCTGAAACAATGATATAACGACCTTGTATATCCGTAATAACATTATGATGCTCAAAAGAGATGTTTGGGTTAATGAGAATCGAGACACCCCTAGCTTTGGCCTGAAAGGTTGAGTGGTAGTGCTGCCCACCCCAACGCGACATAAGGCGAGAATTATCAGAACTGCGAATGTGAGTTTCTTGTAAAAATGCGATTGCAGTGTTAAGTTGTTTAAGGTGTGAGAGCACCTTCCTTCTCTTCACCGGATGGTTTAAACCCTTAACATTCCAGCTCACAAAGTTTAAAGAACTATTCATTCTCCCTGAGAGAAAATGCAGGTAGATAAACATGAATAAGATGCCTGACGTCAGCCTTAAAGTGTAAAACACAGAACAATGTGTTAAAAATACACAGTGTACAAAGAACTAACACAATACTGGCTTTGGAGATCCCCCACCCCTCCCCCCCACACCCCTGCCCCCCGCACCCCTCCCCCACACACCCCACTACACCCCAACAAACAAAGATAGCTGCTAATAAACACAGCAGCAAGCTCTTCCATTCCTCCATCTTCCACCCAACAAATCCTCCTGCCGCTAACCACCCCATCTTCTGCTCCGACACAACTTACAGAAACTAATAATTAAATATATAAATAAAACATTTCCACACTCCAATACTGAAATCTCTCAATGAGAGAAAAACACACCACCCCTCCCCCCACGTCACATTGTAACTCTAAACACACAACCATGTAAATCACACGTGATTAAAAATAGAAAAAATAGTAATATAAAAATAATAATAATAACCCCTTCACAGGTTTAACACAACACTCTTACCGGGAAAGACGTAAACATGGCCAGACTTTTAGTTAAAAATGGTACTTTCCTGAGAACTGTAGTATCACGTATTAAAATAATAATAATAATAATACAGTGCACTACGCAGTTTTCGGCAGACTGTCTATGTGTTTCTGCGCCTCTTCTACCGAGCGGAGCCACTTCTTCTGTCCGGTAGGGAGAGTGATCCGGAGCCGCACTGGATACAGGAGAGAAGGCCGAAGTCCACGGCTGTATAACTCACTCATCACTCCTCTATACTCGGCTCGCTGGTTTAAAACTTCGGGAGTGTAGTCTTCCACTATGCGGAGCTGCTGACCGCGGTATTCCAGCTTCCCTCTCCGCCGAGCCTCCCGAATCAGAAGGTCTTTCACCTGGTGCCGGTGCACGCGGAGAATGACGGGCCGAGGTCTCTGTCCTGAAGCGGGTTTAGATGCGGGTATTCGGTGGGCTCGGTCAATCTCCGGCGGGGAAGGCAGCGTCTCAGTCCCAAACACCTCGCACAGAAACTTGGAGAAGAACTCGGTAGGGAGTCCACCTTCAGAACCTTCCGGGAGACCCAGAACACGCAGGTTTTGTCTCCTGCTCCGGCCTTCTAAGTCTACGACTTTGGCCGTTAACTTTGAGTTGTTTTCCCGAAGTCCGGAGCAGATGTTCTCCAGCTCCGTCACACGCTGACTCAGGTCGTCTGTAGCGAGTTCTAATGACGGTAAGCGCTGTCCATGGTCCGCTACTTGGGCCTGAATCTGATCCAGTTTAATTTCTAGTAAACTAAACGAGGATTTAAATTCAGCCGCTAACGCATCACGGTGTTGCTCTAACAGCGCAGAGATAGCCTCGACTGTTAGAGGGGTCGCAGTGTCGTCTTTTTTCACGGCTTTAACACTCCTGGTAGCCATTATAAATGAAAAAATATATAACCGTGGGGTAGAGTATAAAGTTATTGTCAACTAAGATTTTAATTTAACATTTAGAGACGAATAAGGGAGTGAAGAAATTCGAAACTGTCGGAGCACCTAACTAACACGTCCTACTCCATGTGGCTGCTAACCGGAAGTCCCCGCAATGCTGCTCTTTTGACTCTTCTGAACAGACCTTTGTTTTTCTGCTTGTCCACTAATAAGTGTACTTTCTAAACTCATTTGTCTATCAATACGAGTAACTTCTAGTGCAACAGTTTACAAAGAGTTGCTTGTTAAGAAAGTCTCTTGCTTTCAGTTTATTCATTCTATAATTTTTATTATACGATGATTGATCTGATTGCATGGGTGATGATAATAGACAGTAACAGCACTGTAGTGTTTAACTATATGTATCACGTGGCATCACTGGTGTTCTAATAATCGTTCAATAATCATCTTAAACAACGCACTGCCCACTTAATAACTGCTTCTAATTTGTTCAGAATAGCCTCTGTGTTGTTTTATTTATGCTAAGCCAAGCTACAAAGCAAACTAGCATATAACACAAGCCTTAATCCCAAATCCCTCTCAAGTGCCTGATCAAGGACACTATTTGTTGTCCCGAACAAGGGACTGTACTGTACACCCTATACAGTTCACTAGCTTTCCATTTAACATATGGCTGAAAACTGTATCACGGATATCAGTGTTTCATATCAGTCGATATCGATAATTATTGATATTTTTTATGACCCATTTAAAATAAGGACCAGTAGAAGAATATATTATATTTAAACATTTTTATTTTAAACTTAACCTTCCTGTGATCATAGTCCCCTCAGTTATTAAGACAGAAATGTCAACAACCATGGGAAAATAATTAAAATGTAAACATAAGTCTAAAGTCCCAATGAACACTTAACAATTATCTCTTAACATTTAAGGTGCAAAATTAAAAGAAAATGTAAGAAATGCTTAATAAGGTGTAATAAAATAGTGCAATGTGTTTATTATATCAGATGCCTTTAGAGAAAACTGCAACAAAAATATATTTGTGTTTGATGTTAATTCACTGGCGGGCCACCAGGGGGAAATACCGCGCTGTAAACTATGTGTCGTGTGCACTGAATGCAGTAAAAGAAGAATACCGTTTCTTTTCCTCTGGTTGTCTCACACAAAAAGCAAGTAATATTATAGATGTTAGTTGTGCATATTGATGCAAACATAATTATCATACCAAAGAATAAACTACCCGCCAATGTGGCTAGTGAGACTAAAGTTATTACCCGCCACAGCCAAATTTTACCCGCATTTGGCGGTTGGGCGTGTGCAAATGTCAACGCCATCTTGTCTCCGTTTATGCTTCCTGAATCGCAACCATACTACTTTTGGGTCCTAGAGCCGGTCGCGGAGCGAGTGCGCATGACAGCAAGCAAACTAGCTTCGCGACCAGCGTTTTCTTCCGACAGAGAATAAAAAATATCGAACGTTCTATCGAACAAATTTTTTGATATCGATCACGTGTCTATCGCGAAACATATCGTTATCGTTTTATCGCCCAAGCCTAATTTAACACTATTTGGGATTCAACCCTGGAACGCAGGAGTTAACGGAGCTGATGGTCTGAAGTGGAAATATTAAGTAAATCTTAGGACAGTTCACCAACTCCATGGTTTATTCTCCTCACCTTTTGGCTATGTAGTACCAGTAAGAATTAAAAAGAATGTTAATTGTTAATGTGTTATAATAATTGGATTGGACAGACCAGCAGCAGGAGAGTGAGACATATGGGTGGCGTTAATGCAACTGACTGAATGCCAGTCGCCGTTAAAAACAACAAGGAAGAGTAAAAAATAATTGAAAACTACTTTCACCCCTGTTAATTACATTTACTGTCGGTCACCAGTTTCACCAGTCGCAGTTACTTAGTTCTGCCAGTTGTAGAAGGAAATGTGTTGGTGGAACAAAATAACTGGTTAAATAAACAAATCATAATCTGTTTGTTGTTTGTGGAGCTGTTGTATAAAAGAAGTGTCACATTGAGGGTCATGCTATTGTACTGAATATCAGCCTGGCTATAAAACAACATTATAGTGGTCGCCCAACCATCCGGAGGTCGCGAGTTCGATTGCCGGGTGATGCTGTAACCTCTCACAACCGGATGTCTAGAGAGAGCTGATTGGCTGAGTTCTTTCAGAGGGTGGGATGAGAGGTACTTCGTGCTCGCACATTAATCACGGCTCTACAGCCAGTCTGTGAGCTCACGCTAGCAGAAGGAGCGGATAGTGCTGTCCTCCGAGTGTGTTACGCCGCCCCAACAGTGCGTAGTTCGAACAGATGCGGTCGTGCTGTGGCATCTCATGGTTTGGAGGAAACGCGTGATAGTCTTTGGCCCTACTCACTGAGTGGTAGAGTCATAGCCTTAATGTGGGAGCCCCCTAGTGACGGGGAGGAACTGGACACCGCCGTGGTGATATTCAACAATGCACCACTCTCTCATGTGATACTGCTTTCAGAGAGCTTCAAACCAGCTACTGTGACTTTCTTTTCCCAAATAGATAGAAAATGAAATTTTCTCTGTAGCCTTAAGACTAATAAAACAAACATGACCTGATGCCATGATATTGCCTGAGCAGCAGTTAGAGCTTAGAGGAAGCATGAGGTTGCCTTCACTCTCCCTGTGCATCTACTAGAGAAGAGCCATCTAACATGTGGAAACTGGCCAAGACTAAACTAGGGAGACAAAGAAAAAGACTTCCTCTCTAATCTGAAAAGAACTGAATAAATGTAATTCTATACTTTGAAATAATTAGCCCTTTGTGACCTGAGACACTGACTTGAGATCAGTCCGGTATGTTCATATTATTTGTCGAAACAGATTGCCATTCATATTAAATAAAAGCTAATGCTCTGTAATGTGTGTGTGTGTGTGTGTGTGTGTGTGTGTGTCTGTTTTGGTAGGTTGTATGAGGCGAAGCTGAACAGCCCTTTCCAGAAAGCCCTCAGTCCTATCGTGTGGTGTAGACAAGCCCTGGACAACCCCAGTCCTGACATGGAGTCAGCCAAACGTTCTCTTATCCACAGACTCGACCTCACAATGACAGGTAGCACACACACACACACACACACACACACACACACACACACACAAACAAACATTACAGTATATAGACTTTTTTTTCTCTCTGTTCTCTTTCCTTGATTTATATATAGCTTTAGCTTCCATGACTTTAATTTTCCTTCCTTTTTTCACACTTGAGTGGTAAAGAGGTTCTTCTTGTTGTTTTTCTTTCCTCCACTTTGGCTCTTTTGTCTGTTTTCCTCCCATCTCCCTCTCTGAGTGTGTGTTCAGCATGTGGGCTGGCGGCTTATAAACCCTGTCATTTGCGTTGAGATCCTGTGTGTGTGTGTGTGTGTGTGTGTGTGTGTGTGTGTGTGTGTGTGTGTGTGTGTGTGTGTGTGTGAGTCCCACACACTAACTAGGCCATTTTTACTCAGGTATGCTCATATGACTGCTGATTTGATGAATATTACTGCCTGTGTACATAAAGTCAGTGTGATGCTGTATAAATGCAGATAATTTCCTGCTATCTGTTTCACCCAGATGAGGATGGGTTCCCTGTTGAGTCTGGTTCCTCTCAAGGTTTCTTCCTATTACCATCTCATGGAGTTTTTCCTTGCCACTGTCGCCCTCGGCTTGCTCACCAGGGACTACCTGACCATTTTGATTCATACACATTCACATTCCATACAAACTTAAATAATTCTTTTGATTGTGTAAAGCTGCTTTGAGACAATGACAATTGTTAAAAACGCTATACAAATAAAATTTAATTGAATTGATGCAGTAAAGCCCTCCCCAGGCATCCTACTACTATAAGTCACAGATTTTTACAATACATTTATATCAAAAATAATATTTTATATATCTATATATAATATTATTTTTGACATAATAGAAGATGTGTTCATGCTGAGACAAAGATATATAAATACTTGCACAGTACTGGCATCCGAGCCCACACCGTTCAGGTACTCGGCTGTTGTTTTGAAAATCTCTGACCCGTTACATCATTCCCGTTGACATGTGAAATGCCTCGTCCTGGTGCAGGGCTACCATGGATTAGACCTGTAGAGTGGATTGTAACTTGTCCATAGTGGGCAGGTGGTGCAGACACAGACGTATATGGACAAAAGTATTTTGCCAAACCTGTTAATTATTGAATCCATATAGTGTGTCTATCACTTGTTTAACCAGCGTTATCGTTCATTAAGGCCTGAGTGGCTTACGATTTACAAACCGGTTTAACGGACACACGTTGAGTGTCTGTTCCTGCACTCAGCTTGTTCACTGCCTGATTTAGCTCCATAGAGTTTTTATTGCACTTAGTGGCTGCAACATGTGCTAATGGAGACTAGTGGTGTTGCCCCATGTGTGCGCTTTGAAACTTTTCATCAGATGAGAAGCAGCCGGTATGAGGGTTAAATAAAAGCGGCGCTGTTGCCAGATCAAGTTAAAATCCTCTGTGTATGTCAACATCTGATGTGATGACAAATAATCTGAATCAAATTAAAAAGAGGAAAGAGGCTTCATCGGAGAATATGACTTTGCCCCAGTCCTCAGCAGTCCATTCACCATACTTTCTGCAGAAGATCAATCTCTCCCTGATGTTTTGTTTGGAGAGACGTGGCTTCTTTGCTGCCCTTCTTGACACCAGGCCACCTTCCAAAAGTCTTCGCCTCACTGTGCGTGCAGATGCGCTCACACCTGCCTGCTGCCATTCATGAGGAGCTCTGCACTGGTGGCACTCCGATCCTGCAGCTGAATCCTCTTTAGGAGACGATCCTGGCGCTTGCTGCACTTTCTTAGACGCCCAGAAGTCTTCTTAACAAGAATTGAACCTCTTTCCTTGAAGTTCTTGGTGATCCTAAAAATTGTTGATTTAGGTGCAATCTTAGTAGCCACAATATCCTTGTCAGTGAAGCCATTTTTATGCAACGCAATGATGGCTGCACGCGTTTCTTTGCAGGTCACCATGGTTAACAATGGAAGAACAATGATTTCAAGCATCACCCTCCTTTTAACATGTCAAGTCTGCCATTCTAACCCAATCAGCCTGACATGATGATCTCCTTGTGATCGCCTTGTGCTCGTTAACATTCACACCTGAGTTAACAAGACGATTACTGAAATGATCTCAGCAGGTCCTTTAATGACAGCAATGAAATGCAGTGGAAAGGTTTTTTTTGGGGATTAAGTTAATTTTCATGGCAAAGAAGGACTATGCAATTCATCTGATCACTCTTCATAACATTCTGGAGTATATGTAAATTGCAATTATAAAAACCTAAGCAGCAACTTTTCCATTTTCCAATATTTATGTAATTCTCAAAACTTTTGGCCACGACTGTAGGGAATCTCTGAATGCTGCTGAGTCACAGATGAATTTTCTCATTTTTTAAACAAGGTTTAGAAGTGTTTGTGTGTTATTGTCTTGTTCAGTCCATGGTAACCAGCCTGGTGTCACTCCTGCATGAAATGTGGAAGCGGCCCGGCTCAATGGTTAGCAACCATATCCATGTACAGTAAATAAAAGAGAGGTTTTGTCTGTATGTTGGTAAGAAATCGGTTTTTTTTTTTTTATTCTATATAATTTTTTACGTTTTAAACATGGAGGTCCCAAAACCAGTCTCCGAAATATTTCTGTCCATATGTCCATGTGTCTGTATGTAAAAGTTTAATTATGTTCTGTCCAGCCAGTTTTGCACCACGTGATGCTGTGACAAAATTTGGCTGGACAGAATTTGATGAAATTTTGAAAGTACTTGGGTGTTTGCCTGAAGGTTAATCTACGCCATAAATTTAATCAAAATGTTGTAGAATGAAAGTTATGAGCAGTTATGTGCCAGATTATAAACCTCAAGTTTTGCGCATGTGTCATTTTTAACCTGCACTATAAGTAAAATCAAAATGTTGAGTAAAAACGATGTAATGAACAGTTATGTGGCAGATTTAATAATCTGCTTTTAAAATAAGCTTCTAACAAGCTACTTACTCAGTGGAAACAAACACCTGCGCCAATGCATATTTATTAGAAAAGCTAAATGTAATATTTGTGGGCTCATGTTCCAAAACACTCATAAATCAAAGCACATTTTTCCATAAGAAATAATTGAAATTAAAATTATTCGTTCCACAGCCCAAAAAAATAAATACATAAAAATAATTAACACAAAATATAAAGTAAAAATAAAACCAATTAACCTGCACGTTACCTTAAAAAAAAGTAAATCCCGACAGAAGTGTTTCTATTTATGCGCACAGGCACTGTGTGTGTTTTTCTCTCTCTTGCGCTACTGAGTTGGGCTGCAACTAACAATTATTTTAATAAACGATTAATCTGTTTTTAATCTGATTATTTTTTTATTAATCAGATAACACCCAAAAAACAAGAAAAACATTCATTTCCAACCCTTTATTTGAAAACAGAACTAAAATCTTTAGAAAGTGCACAAACATGTTGCTCCTTGAGCTGTTATAATAATAATAATAATAATAAATAAAATTTATTTTAAATAAATTTTATAATAAATTTAAAAAATAAAATAAAAATGGACTAACAAAAAAAAATAGACATGTGTGCTTTACATCTGGCAAATATATACAGTGGAACCTTGAATCGCGACAGAGAAGTTTCTGTGTAAAGCAGAGAGAAAGCGTGTGTGTGTGTCTGTGAAGGTGAAAGTAGGAGGGGTCTGTGTGTCTGAGGCACGTTGTCCAATGACACACGCGCGCACACACACACACACACACACACACACAGCAGGCAAAGAGCAGGCTAAGCCTTGAGCAGAGAAAATATGGATTTTTAACGTCTCTAATGAGACTTGCTTTTGATTTACACGCGCGCTGTACACACAGCCCCCCCCCCCCCCCCCCCCCCCGATTAATCTAAAAACTAGCCGCTTTAATTTGATGTTTTGCTTAACTATATAAAACCATAAGTGAGGGTATTATTTTTGTATAAAAGTAAACTTTAAAAATGTAATAGCCACATAGAGTTTAATGATCTTTAATTTTGACATTTAAACCTTATTTTATGTAAATCAACATTTTTGTTTTTAACAATAATTGCAGATGGCAATTATTACTCAGTGGAAACAAACACCTGCGCCAATGCATATTTATTAGAAAAGCTAAATGTAATATTTTTACAGGTATTAGTTTATATTTTCACTCCTAAATTGGTATAAGTGAATTTTAATGCGCTGGAGTCGTTTTAAGACAAAATCTTTATTCGATCAAATTTTTTATTTATCGTCTGTGATTTACTCTCCGATGACTGAGCAGGGTGTGTATTTAGCTGACGATGAAAGAAGTACAACTTTGCGTAAACAAGGAGTAAGATACAATCAAAAATAATAATGAGTGGAACCTCGGATTACGAGCATAATTCGTTCCGGAAGTGGGCTCATGTTCCAAAACACTCATAAATCAAAGCACATTTTTCCATAAGAAATAATTGAAATTAAAATTATTCGTTCCACAGCCCAAAAAAATAAATACATAAAAATAATTAACACAAAATATAAAGTAAAAATAAAACCAATTAACCTGCACGTTACCTTAAAAAAAAGTAAATCCCGACAGAAGTGTTTCTATTTATGCGCACAGGCACTGTGTGTGTTTTTCTCTCTCTTGCGCTACTGAGTTGGGCTGCAACTAACAATTATTTTAATAAACGATTAATCTGTTTTTAATCTGATTATTTTTTTATTAATCAGATAACACCCAAAAAACAAGAAAAACATTCATTTCCAACCCTTTATTTGAAAACAGAACTAAAATCTTTAGAAAGTGCACAAACATGTTGCTCCTTGAGCTGTTATAATAATAATAATAATAATAAATAAAATTTATTTTAAATAAATTTTATAATAAATTTAAAAAATAAAATAAAAATGGACTAACAAAAAAAATAGACATGTGTGCTTTACATCTGGCAAATATATACAGTGGAACCTTGAATCGCGACAGAGAAGTTTCTGTGTAAAGCAGAGAGAAAGCGTGTGTGTGTGTCTGTGAAGGTGAAAGTAGGAGGGGTCTGTGTGTCTGAGGCACGTTGTCCAATGACACACGCGCGCACACACACACACACACACACACACACAGCAGGCAAAGAGCAGGCTAAGCCTTGAGCAGAGAAAATATGGATTTTTAACGTCTCTAATGAGACTTGCTTTTGATTTACACGCGCGCTGTACACACAGCCCCCCCCCCCCCCCCCCCCCCGATTAATCTAAAAACTAGCCGCTTTAATTTGATGTTTTGCTTAACTATATAAAACCATAAGTGAGGGTATTATTTTTGTATAAAAGTAAACTTTAAAAATGTAATAGCCACATAGAGTTTAATGATCTTTAATTTTGACATTTAAACCTTATTTTATGTAAATCAACATTTTTGTTTTTAACAATAATTGCAGATGGCAATTATTACTCAGTGGAAACAAACACCTGCGCCAATGCATATTTATTAGAAAAGCTAAATGTAATATTTTTACAGGTATTAGTTTATATTTTCACTCCTAAATTGGTATAAGTGAATTTTAATGCGCTGGAGTCGTTTTAAGACAAAATCTTTATTCGATCAAATTTTTTATTTATCGTCTGTGATTTACTCTCCGATGACTGAGCAGGGTGTGTATTTAGCTGACGATGAAAGAAGTACAACTTTGCGTAAACAAGGAGTAAGATACAATCAAAAATAATAATGAGTGGAACCTCGGATTACGAGCATAATTCGTTCCGGAAGTGGGCTCATGTTCCAAAACACTCATAAATCAAAGCACATTTTTCCATAAGAAATAATTGAAATTAAAATTATTCGTTCCACAGCCCAAAAAAATAAATACATAAAAATAATTAACACAAAATATAAAGTAAAAATAAAACCAATTAACCTGCACGTTACCTTAAAAAAAAGTAAATCCCGACAGAAGTGTTTCTATTTATGCGCACAGGCACTGTGTGTGTTTTTCTCTCTCTTGCGCTACTGAGTTGGGCTGCAACTAACAATTATTTTAATAAACGATTAATCTGTTTTTAATCTGATTATTTTTTTATTAATCAGATAACACCCAAAAAACAAGAAAAACATTCATTTCCAACCCTTTATTTGAAAACAGAACTAAAATCTTTAGAAAGTGCACAAACATGTTGCTCCTTGAGCTGTTATAATAATAATAATAATAATAAATAAAATTTATTTTAAATAAATTTTATAATAAATTTAAAAAATAAAATAAAAATGGACTAACAAAAAAAATAGACATGTGTGCTTTACATCTGGCAAATATATACAGTGGAACCTTGAATCGCGACAGAGAAGTTTCTGTGTAAAGCAGAGAGAAAGCGTGTGTGTGTGTCTGTGAAGGTGAAAGTAGGAGGGGTCTGTGTGTCTGAGGCACGTTGTCCAATGACACACGCGCGCACACACACACACACACACACACACACACACACACACAGCAGGCAAAGAGCAGGCTAAGCCTTGAGCAGAGAAAATATGGATTTTTAACGTCTCTAATGAGACTTGCTTTTGATTTACACGCGCGCTGTACACACAGCCCCCCCCCCCCCCCCCCGATTAATCTAAAAACTAGCCGCTTTAATTTGATGTTTTGCTTAACTATATAAAACCATAAGTGAGGGTATTATTTTCGTATAAAAGTAAACTTTAAAAATGTAATAGCCACATAGAGTTTAATGATCTTTAATTTTGACATTTAAACCTTATTTTATGTAAATCAACATTTTTGTTTTTAACAATAATTGCAGATGGCAAGTTGACTTTGTGTCTCTATCTATCTATCTATCTATCTATCTATATATGTATAATACACTTACATTCAGTTGTTAAGAATGACCTCAATTTCAAATTATTTTTAATTGAAGTGTCTCTTGCTACATCCTTTTCACGGTTTATACATTATTTCGATCCTCTCGTGTATTTTATCCTTTTTTTTGTTTTTTATTTATATATATATATATATATATATATATATATATATATATATATATAGACCATTTTGCTATACTAGACATTCTCATAATACGGCGACATAGGGAGAGAAAAAAACTCGCCGCTACTGGGTTCACTCTGTTTATTTTGCCCTTTTCCCGCATTTCCTTCTGTAGGATCATGGGATATATTCGGTCCTCCGAAGTGTAAAATGAACGTGAAGAAAACGCACTAGAAGTGTTTTCCTTGTGTTCGTAGAATAGATTTCACTGACTCCTATGTGTAGAAAACCCTCGGCGCTTCATCCGCGCTCACCGAACGCCCGATTTAAAAAAACGCTCGATTTTATAGTAAACAGTACACGCGTGCATGGATGTTCATTATACCAGTAAGAGACAAGCACTAAGACCAAGCAGCCTCCACCATGTATCTTTCCTCTACCTCCGCTCGTATTCTTTTTTTTATTTTTATTTTATTTTAGCTCCGCCATGTCTATGAGGCGCTGAACTCTGCTAGCATCAGTGCGCAAGACCGGGTGTGTTCGTTCCGCTCTGCGCTCAACTAAAGTTTTTTTTTTTATTTTATTATTATTATTTTTTTAATAATCAAATATCTCTGCGTCGCGTGACACAATGAATCGATTATGAAATTTTAGTAATCGATTTTTATCGATTTTATTGATTAGTTGTTGCAGCCCTACTGCTAAGTGTGTGTTGTGTGTGCGCGTGTAATTTGACACCGTGCCGGTTGTGTGTGAGTGAAGCACCCCCTCTCTATTTCACACAAACACACACCCATTAAAGGCGAGAGAGAGTGTGTGTGTGTGAGAACCGGTGCGGTGTCAGATTACGCGCACGTAACACACTGCAGCATGATGACGTGACATGTGATGACATGACGCTCTGCATCAAAACAAGAAGTGCATGCATGATACTCGGTGCTCGTAAACCAAGACAATGCTCGATTTCCAAGTCTAAATTTATTTAAAATCTTTGCTCGTCTTCGGAACACTCGTAAACCGTGTTACTCATAATCCAAGGTTCCACTGTATATTAAAGCTGATCAGCTTATTTTTAGCTGTGACCTGTAACTATTTATACATACTTTTTACCTGTCAGTGGGTACTAACGCCATAAATAAAGAGGCTGGAGAGAAAAACAAGAAATAGAATGTAATGTCTATCACATCAGCATTGTGCAAGGAATAATTTGTTACCTCGTGTTTGAGGTTTCACTGATGAATCAGACGATCCGATTGATGCTAGTTGAAATTCTCTGAACTGCTACAATTGAAAATAAATAAAATTGGATCAGGATATGAGACTCTTGTATGATGTTCTGTACCACACAGTACTTTCAGAGTAAACCTATGTCGATGAGCTGAGTGTCTGCAGACAGGTGAAGGGTCTTTCAGTCTTCTCTTCCTTCAGCATGAGAATAATCTATAGAACATCTTAGTCACGCAAAAGTGCATTTGGACGGTTCTTTGAAACATAAGCTGCATTCACGTTATGAGCTGCATTGTTCAGCTCCGATTTTTGATCAGATGTCATGATGGTTCACATTCATAATTACAAGTGACTTTTATCGAACTCTAATGTGATCCCGTTTGTTCTCTGAAATGGCAGTCATGCTCACATTGATGCGCCTTGGCTCGTACCATCTGGGTTAAAACGCATCATATTTGTTCGACCACTCATTAATTTCAACATTGGATAAGATTTTAGCAAAAATATGCTTTTAGGTTTTGCTCTGGAGGACAGTAAGCAGTCAGTCTTCTATTATTAGAAGGAAGCCAGATGCCTTTCTTGCACTGCTGGTGCTGACTCATGTCATGCGCGGAGGCAAAAGGTGCATTTGAAGTCCGATCTACCTGTTTTCCTATATATTTAGGAGCACATCATAAAATGACTCTAGTCCGATCTGAAAACCATCAGATTTGTGTGTTCAGAGCGCCATAAAACATCACATATGTCGCACATGCGTTAAAAAAAACAAAAAAAAAAAAACGGAATTGAGACACTTCAAACTGAGACCGGTGTTTCAGTTCGAATCGGAAGGGTTTCAGTCTGGACTGGTACAGCTCCTCTCTCACTTCACTACAGAAACCTCATTTATCAGCTTATACTGATCATCCTACACTGTTTTTTAACTATGAAGTTGTAAAAGAAGCACTGGAAAAGTAAACGCATTCAGACAAAATGGCATATAAATGGAATCTAAAGTAAGCTCCCCTCTCCCCCTTCTCGTCTTACAGTTACCCTTCCTCCACTCTTTTCAGGCACGCACGCGCACAAAATAAACACGAAATCTCTCTAATGACACTCGATTGAGCAACACACTAACAGATGCACTGTTGTAAAGTAAAAATTTTACAAATGAACCTGCACTTTACCTTTGAAAGGAATTGCGACAGAGCAGTGTTTCTGTGTAGAACAGTGTCTGTGAAGGAGAAAGTAGGATGTGTGTGCGCGTGCGCACACAAACACAGAGCAGGCTGAGCCTTGAGCCGAGAGAGAAAATAGATCTTTAACCTCTCTAATGAGACTTGCTTTTACTTTGTGTGTTTTGTTTGGGAACCTGAGAGTGGGGCTGTAAAAGCGTGTTTGTGTGTCTGTGTGTGTGCGCTCATTCACGTACACCCAAGGTTCTCAAAGTGTGGGGCGCACAGACATGACAAGTGGGGTGCAATGAACGCGAGTAAATTTGTGGAAAATAATCGGAAAGAACTTCTAATTCATGCTTTTCTTTATTGACAATGAAGAGCGTACACTCAAAACTAAACAACCACACACAAAGAAATGGATCATTAATACAAGTAAATTAAAATAACATCAGTTTGGGGCCGGGAGAAAAAGTGGAACCATAGTGGAACAATAATGGTTTAACGTCGGCATGTTAATTGCAGAGGAACAGTATACGGAAATTATATATGTGTAATTATCATTCATTCCAATGTGTATGCTGATGTTTCTGTATTTTTGTTAAAAATTTATATTTTATCAGGCAGTACTAGTCTGGCATTTCTAGTTTCCAGTGAGGCAACAAAGTTGCTTTTTGATCCTTCAGGTGCTGAACAGAAGGGAAGATCAATATCGTTCTACGCTTTTTGTTGGTGTGCGGCATTTTGTGATGATCCCTAAATCATTGTTGCGCTGTAGAGAATAATGATGTTTATGCTTTCAAATGTATAATTTAGGTGCTTAATCGATAAAAAAAAAAGCCAGGTGTAGGTTTAAGACAATGCAAAGAGGAAATGTATGTGGGTATCTTATTCGCAGGTTTATTTACGCAGCTATTGAAGCCGGAGAATGTGAATATAAAACTAACTTTACCGCGATCACAAACCGGGTCAGTAGCGATGGTGTGGGCATAATAATGTCAATGGATACATTTCTTACATGGACCACAAAAAAAGCAGGCGATTCAGCCTAATCAACCAAAAAGCCAGCCGAAAAAAAAAATATGATGAAGCCGATCTTGAGCTTGGATTCATGGTTGGAATGGTGGGGGCAGAGGACAGCATGAGACCCATCAAATTAGGAAGACAGATCCAGTCACGTTAATAAGCCACGTTACTCTTAATCTGAGGTTCCACTGTGTGTGTGTGTGTATTAGGGCTGCACGGTATTAGGAAAATATGCGATATTGTTGTTGAATTCTGCGATTAACGATATTTCTTGCGAAATAACATTTCCCTAGAGAAATGCATTGTTTATTATTATTGCCTTTTTTTTTTTATTTATATGTAATGATCATACTAAAATAAACAGGTAATAGATATTCGTCTGATGTAATTAAATCTAATTCAGGCTAAAAAGAAACTATATGTCAAGGAAGTTGCAAAAATTTAGACTTCAAAACACTATGAATGACTTAAACCCCTCAGCAGATATTCTGACTTCTGGTTTGCTGTTACTATAAACCTGCCAACACAATATGAATTACTTTCAAACATTACTTTTTATTTACGTGGAACCATACACTCATCAATAGTGTCTTAAAACAAGAGCATCTTTTAAACAAAATATTCTCTTTGGCTTGCCTGTTTTTTTTTTTTTGTTTTTTTTTATAAAAATAAATATTATTAAACAAAAATTAAATTTAAAAAATATTGTTTGTCACACACACACACACACACACACACACACGCTCCGCGACCGGCACTTATGTATAAATATAGTAAGGGCCCATCTATGGAATAAAATCACTGTCAAAAATATTCGTGCGTAAAAAAAAGATTTGTGTGTAATCTACGGCCACGACAGCGTACAGATACGAGATTTTGTGTGTTTGTTACAATACAACTCTGAAATATGACTCTGACCGCTTACAGATACGAATCTCGTTGTTACAACTCCTCTGTTTCACGGACGAATTGTGAAATTATGGGTACGAATGCTGTGCGTGAAACCACTGTCCAAAATACGTCATCAAGATCACAGGCATTACTATCAGAGGGAAGATTAATCGATTCCACGATATGCGCATGAGCCCTTTAGCGGTTTAAACCACAGGCGCCAAAATGGAGGATCAGCAGCCAATAGCTCACTCATCGTCTCAGGTAAGTGCACAATTCCACCCAAATTTCTAAGGGTTAGTTATCACTAATTACAGAAAGGATTAATATTAAGAAGATAGTTTAACTATAGTAAGTAAGCACTCAGAATCATGCGCATATCGTGGAATCGATTAATCTTCCCTCTGATAGTAATGCCTGTGATCTTGATGACGTATTTTGGACAGTGGTTTCACGCACAGCATTCGTACCCGTAATTTCACAATCCGTCCGTGAAACAGAGGAGTTGTAACAACGAGATTCGTATCTGTAAGCGGTCAGAGTCGTATATTTCAGAGTTGTATTGTAACAAACACACAAAATCTCGTATCTGTACGCTGTCGTGGCCGTAGATTACACACACATCTTTTTTTTACGCACGAATATTTTTGACAGTGATTTTATTCCATACCATCTGATTGGTCAAATTTGGACACACAAATGCTTGGGACATATTATTTATCGCAACTCTTTGAGATATGGTTATCGCGTCTACCATTATCACGATAACGATATTTTTTCGATATATCGTGCAGCTCTGTGTGTGTATGTGTATATATAGCCATTATCTTATTATTTCATGTAGGTTTTAAAGAAACTGAAATCAGTAGAATGGCATGTGCTATCCTCTGCTCACACACGCCAAAATGCTAAAATCTAAACATGTGCCTGTCTTGTTATATTCACTTGTTATAGCATGCAGCACATGGAACAGGGCTGCGTCAATGAATAACAAATCGAAAATAAATGAATAAACAAACACAAACAGCGAGAGCAGCCATTTCTTTATAAACATCAGAATGTCTTCATGGCAGAATATTGCTCTGATCATCCAGAGTGTACTGAATTGTTGCTCTCTGTCTGCATGCATGGAGCGGTACGGTAAACCCCGGGCTCCCTCAGCCAGAGTTGTTTCTCTCTGCATTATTATTGTTTTTAGCCTTTTTACTCTCTGCAGAGCAAGACTCGAGCTGTGTGAACGAGCTTCTGCTGTAGGTGGGTGAGTGAGAGTTGATTTTCAAGATTTAGCTGCTGCCCTTGCAGAGAACTTTTCATACTCGGATTATCGACGCTGCGTTGTTCTTGACTGACCGATAAGGTTTGTTGTGTTAAGGATTTTGGCAGATGTTTTAGCCCATAGTTTTGCTTTATGAAAAAACTACTTTGCATACTGCAAATTTGATGTCTTTTAAAGAGACTTCCCAGATTGGCGATGGCATGTTGACGTGGCTGACGATGTATTTTGCGTCACAAATAAATTATCGGTTTATGTGATCGCCAGTTGAGACAACCGATGTGTAAAAATTTATCGATCGGTGCACCATGAATCATAATGTGTTTTTCCATAGAAAGTTCAGGGATAAAAAAAAAAAAAAAAAAACAGAATGTTTTTCAGATGCTCACCCCTTTATAATGGGGTTACTTCATGATAATCTCATCGTAATTGAAGATAAAAGCAAAAATACATTCATTCATTCAAACCTAACAAAGAACATAGTTTAGACTAGGTTATCTTAAACTGGTTCAGAACACTCCCTGTGACCTGCAGTTAGTGTAAGAGCGAATCATCTCACACACTGCTGCCCTGGGAAAATATAAAAAATTTTATTATTTCTAATAGAAATACATAAAACATTGTAAGTTGAATCATCATAAGTCACAGGAATGACTGTACTTATTTATCTATTGTTTCTCACAATTAAATAACTTTAAAGGATTAAAATTAATCAGTACAGAGGTTATGTTGAGTTTATTTTACTTAAGGCTTTGGCTTAACCCCAAACACACTTTTTCCTCCCTCTATTAATTTCCCCTTCCTTTCTGTTCAATCTTATTTTGGTCCATATTTCTGTTCCTGCATGCTGTTGATTTTCTATTCTTTCTTTTCTCTCTTTTGGCCTGTGTTTTCCACTCTGACTTCTCTCTCTCTCTCTCTCGCTTTCTCCCTCTCTCTCGCTCACTCTCCTCTCCTCCTTTGACTTACCCTCTTGCCTTATTTACTCGTTTCTTCTTCTGACTCTGAGCACAAAAACATTTGTTTATTTTAAGTACGTCTTCAATACATTTTTGAGGTTTGATTTGAAAGCAGAAAAGTCATAGTTTGGTAATAAATTGGTGCTTTGCGTGTCCAAGTTATGTCAGATTCAGTCAGACAGAAAGGCTAAGCTGCATATCCACTAATAGACTCCACAGACACATTAGTCCTGTGTGGGTGTGTGCACACCAGGAAAATAATCCCAGTTCATTTGTGCTGGTTAAAATAAGTCAAAATATGACCCTGCATTTCATTACAGTTTACTTTTTGGTTTGGTCTGTCAAGTAGATAAACAGTGACAGATGATCAGACCGTCTATGAAAAGACTCTGTCTAACTGTACTGATGTGGAAAAACCATCGTTTTGACCCAGTTATGGTTGAACAGTCCTACGTTTGCAGGAAGGTATTTGGATCTGTCTGCTTTTATGTGGAAAAGTGTTAAGAATAAATAAGACATGATGAAGTATTTTTTGCAAGTTGTCCTATTATGTCCTCTGTGAGCTTGAGCTATAATGATACGGTGTATTGCATATTTTACACAGATGTGACATATGTTCTGTTAGATTGAACCCAACAAAAACTTTATTGGATTAGAATTGCTTAAGCTTCCTTTAATACGCTGTGAAGGCTGTATGGAGTGAATAGAGTCTATTGTTAAAGAACTGGACACATCAATAAAGCCTTTATGTGCTGCTCTTGCTTCCGTCATATGCTTTAATAGACTTGCAGCACATCGACATGCGCACAGTCAGCAGCAGAGGGAGACGTGGTCTCTGTCTTTAACCTTTTGCTTTCACTATCTTTAGGGGCATTTCCACATGAAGTACAACTGATTTCATATTAATGTTGGATTTCAATGTTGAATTTGTTGATTTGATGCGGCTCCCATACCCGAGTACTTTTGCATACATAACACAACTTGTGTGTTGATGAATTAACTCCCCCAACTCATGAATTGCTCCATCTGCAATACAATACTCGGTATATTTCCTTCTCCACAGGAAATAAGAGGCGGAGTCTGTACGGCAGTACCTACAGTCCTCAGGTGGCCTACGGAAGCTCGTGCAGCCCGAACGCAGCCAACAGTCCGTACAGCAGTGGCTTCAACTCGCCTTCCTCCACTCCCTCCAGAGTGCCTATCGTCAAGCAATTAGTACTGCCAAGTAGCACAGGTGGGCATCAAGCAACATTGGCACAAAGTGCATGCTGCTGCAGTCTTGATTGCATTCTGTGCAACAACAGTAACGGTGTGTATGAGGTTGATGTGTTTATCTGTGTTTGCAGGTTATCAGCGTGGCTCGGTGGACAGAAACCCCCCGGCAGTAAGCCCTCAGTCATCGGTAGACAGTGAGCTGAGCACTTCTGAGATGGATGAGGACTCTGTGGGATCTTCTACCACCTACAAGCTCAATGATGTCACTGATGTGCAGATTCTCGCCCGCATGCAGGAGGAGAGTGAGTGACTCTGCGTGTGTTATCTAATTCCAGGAAACACATGTGCACACATCTTTGGTTTTACATCAAAATCTCAGATTATAAGCCGAGTATATTTTATTACCTCATATTACATGATTTTAACAAATCATCTATCAGTGGGTGAGGTCCATGTTTTAGGCGTTCTACTGTGACTGTACAGAGATGTATACAACTCTTTGTGCTGTGTGTGTGTGTGTGTGTGTGTGTGTGTGTGTGTGTGTGTGTGTGTGTGTGTGTGTGTGTGTGTGTGTGTGTGTGTGTGTGTTGACAGGTCTACGTCAGGACTACGCTGCTACAGCGTCACGGCGCAGCTCAGGCTCATCATGTCAGTCCCTGAGACGTGGCACGCTTAGTGACCAGGAGCTGGATGCACAGAGTCTGGAGGACGATGAGGAGGCAGCGATGCCCATGGCCTACCACCACCCACCGATCACCCGCTTCAGCCCCTCACCTCGTGTCTCTCCCCGTGTCTCACCTCGCCACTCTCCCCGCTCACGTTCACCCGCCCGTGCCTCTCCACAGCCGATCATGAGCCGCCTGCAGCAGCCTCGGCTCTCGCTGCAAGGCCACGCCCACGAACCCCACACAAACGCCATCAAGAATGAAGGTGGGTATGTACGGTGTGTGTTATCTGATTGCACAGCAACACTGGTGGGAAGGGGGGGGGGTGTCTTCGTAAGTGGCACCAAATGTGGTGACCTATTGATGGTTTGTGGTGTGTGTGTATGTATGTAGAGAAATTACGGCGCAGTCTTCCCAACCTAACACGTTCCGGCTCTGGCCCTGCAGCTGAACCTGTCAAAAACAGCCGCAGCTGTGAGTCCAACCTGCAAGTGCCAAATGGATCACCACGACACCAGAGCCAGTCAGCTAGTGAGTACACACACACACACACACGCGCACACACACACACACACATTTTCTTTTCATGACATTCTGATGATGAATACAGACATTCATATGATGTAAATACATATACACTCACTGTCCACTTTATTGGGAACACCTTCTCGTTAATGCAATTATAAAATCCTTACCGGCTCACTCAGTGTGTGTGTTTTTCTTTTTTCTTTTTTGTTCTTGTAAATTTGTTCGTGTAAGTTCTTGAAATTGTTGTCTGAAAATCCCAGGCGATCAGCACTTTCTGAGATTCTCCTACCAGCCCATCCTGCACTAGCAGCCATGTCACGGGTTAAAGTCAGAGAACTTTTCCTAGAGCTCTTGTCCTGTAGCTATATAATTTAATACACTACATGGTGCTGCTGCCACATAGTTGACTGATTTAGATAACCTCGAAAATGGTCAGGTGTACGCGTGTTCCTGTTTTAACAGTAAGTGTATATGAACCTCATAATTCACTTGTTAAATTCCTTTTATCCTGCACTCTGCTGCTGATTTTGTTTTGTCTTTTAAACTGACACAAGATACAGCATATTTTCTGCAGATTCTAATTAAAAAGCTAAAAATTACATTCAGCAATGTTAAAAAAAAAAAAAAAAAAAAAAAAGAATCAAAATGCTCTCAACCAGTGAATGATTGTGTTATTTTTCCACTTTGGCTGTTAGACTACTTCTCTGCATACATAAATGTTTCTATTTTTATAATTTCCTAGCTGCGTACCCTTTCTTGTTCCTGCCACATTTCTCTTCTTTTTTTCTTCTTCTTTTTTTTTCCTTTATTTCAATCATTTTAGTTCATGCCATTATTTATCTTGTTAATTATCTGGAAAAGTAAGTAATTAACATTAATTTGACGTTTAGTAATGAGAGAACAAATGCTGTTAGGAAACTGTTTGTTGATGGAAGAGTGATTGATGGTGTGAAGAAATTAAATAATTTTCCTCAGCCGAAAACTGTTACTGGTGAAACTTCCCACTTTACGCCTCTTTTTCTTTTACTTCTATTATTCAGCATGGCGTCCCTATCTCTGTCGACTGCCCCTTTTCTCTTTAATGGTAGCTTGGCTGTGTTATCGGCGCATCCTCTTTAGGTTGAAAGGATTCCCTTTTCCATGGCTCCCTCTAGTGGCCAGATAGACTCTTTGGCTAGGTAAAGGTTTTTCCCTCCCTCTCTACTGGAAGCATGGCTCATGCACTTTGCTTCACCTGATAAACCCTCACACTGGCTGGCCTGGCTGTGCCTTCTTAGGCTGTCCTCTTTTAATGTTTACTGATGTTATTTACTGATCCTAGATCAGTGTCTTGATGGTTACTGTATCAAAGGCAGACCTTAGGCCGGCCTGAATCAGACCATGATTCCTGATTGTCTCCCAGCAGCGCAGCACCAAAGGCTCTCCGGGCCGGCACGCATCCCCCCGAAACCCAAAGAGCGGCTGCAGAGCCCCACGTCTCTACGAGGTAAAGCAATCTCATAGGTGCAGCCTGGATCCTGGCCACGGGGCCATCAGGAAGTTGTTTAGAGTTATTTATCTCGGGTTCATTTTATTAACGGAAAAAAATGCCACTAGAAACTGAGTGAGTTCATGCAGTTTTCAGGCAATTACTGATCTGAAGGTTGTGATGATTAATATAGAAAACATTAACTGCAACAATTATTTCCTAGGGTGGCCATTAGCTTTATTTTCCACATTTGTAAAACAATGACTTATGGATGGTTGTTGTAACAGCAGAAAGCCATTTTTTTTTTCTGACAACCCTCTACTGTCTGGCTGAAGTACAGTTGTTTTTTTTTATTTACTTTTTAAGCTAAGTCTGCTCATATTATTTTTGTGAATGCTTTTTTTTTTTTTTTTTTAGTTTAGTGGACTGCACTGTTTTTTCTTTGAGTTACTTGGTGAACTCAAGTGAGGTGAATAATGTGGTGAAGCCAGTGAAGTGAAGCAAACTACAATGTTCACTTTCAATTCAACTGAAAAAGCCTTGATAAGCATTCAGTGGGAGTAAATAGTGCCATGTTTTCCAATCATGTATACAGTCATTGATTTGAATTCATTACCATGTACATCGATCAGCCATAATATTATGACCGCTCGCCTAATATTGAGTATTTATATAATAATAATTGTATTATTTGCCACCAAACGGTAATCTTTCTGTTGAAGCCAGCATTAACTTATTCATCAATTTTAGCTACAGTAGCTCTTCTATTGGATCGGACTACACGGGCCAGGCTTCGCACCCCAAATGCATTGACGAGCCTTTTCCACCGATAACGTTAGACCTGTAGTTTTGGAGTTGCTCTAACCCAGTCGTCTAGCCATCACAATCTCACCCTAAGTTTTGGGATAGATTAGGTTGCAAGTGAGCCTTTTTCCCCTAAAGTTGATGTGGTGGAAACATAAAAAAATGGGCAAACGTAAGGATGTGAGTGACTTGACAAGGAAGGATCAAATTGTGACATCAGAGCATCTCCAAAACTGCAGCTCTTGTTGGATGTTCTCAGGTTACAGCGATCAGGACCTATTTAAAGTGGTCCAAGGAAGGAAAATGAGTGAACTGGCCACAAGGTCATGGGTGACCAAGACTCACTGATGCACATTCAATAATAGAAGTGCTAGTGTAGATCAGATTAGTGAAAGGTTAATGCTGGTTCTGATAGAAATGTGTACATGTGTAACGCATTGCTTATCACTGTTTTGGGAACATATTTCGAATTTACGTCTGGCTGAATGTATGATTTTGGATTTAACTAATCATCAGGTTGATCCTGTTCTCACAGCTGAAGAGATGCTTTCCTGATTTCATGCTGTAATTTATGAGAAAGAATGCCTTAGGCAGTTGAAATGTTTGCATCTGCCATCTGATGGTGTCTCGTGAGTCTCATGAACTAAAACAAAGAGCCTTGAGGAGCTTAAATTAAAATGCCACCATCTGTTTTTGTGGGTTTTTTTCTGCCTTTATTTTATTTTCTTCTGGTTGTCTCTAAGACGTGCTCACCTGACATTAAAAAATGCTGTTAATCTTGAATCATTTCCTCTTCTCAGTTTGGATGCAAGAGGAAAATAATTGACACATTCAACATTACTTTAACGAGGGCTGCACCCAATCCACCTTCTAGGATCTTTTAATACTGTCTCAACACCGTAATGCTTAACAATGACTATCCTGGATGTTTTTGGAAGAAGCAAGATGAATTAAAAGAAATGTTTACCTATAAAATGGGTGACCTTTTCTTCAGGTCAAGTTAGATGACTAAGGATGTGTAAAGTGTTGCTGTGAAAGCAACCGAAACACTCCTGCATGAAATAACCTACATCCACATGTACATAGCGGGCCGCAGAAGGCGACGGCCCCTGAACGACTGGTTGTGAATGTATTTGAATCCAAGAATTTCCTGTTTTTATCTTTAGTTCCTCTTTCGTGTTGCTTTGGAGAGGAAGCAGATTTCAGTGAGTATTCACTGAGGTTCCAGCTCTTTTCCATATCGTGATGTGTATTTTGTGTGTGTGTGTGTGTGTGTGTGTGTGGTTTGATTGTGTTTTGTGGTAAATAATTTTCCTTTTTGCACTAGTAAGGATCCTCTCTTAGTAAGTATAGTGATGTAAGGAATGCTAGACATTCACACCTTCATCGCAGCTCATTTATTCGTTTTACCTGAACATCAGTTGAGCGGAGGTTTTTGTTTTATGTGTGTGTAGACACTGGTGATGTGGTGTAAAAGTCTGTTAGTGGATTCAATGTTCTTTGACACATGGGCTATAATATTGTGTTGCCAAAAAAAGTGGTTTGTGTGTGTTTCAGCTTTCATGTTCATCCAGTGTATTTTTAAGCATTACAACTGATCCTTGCTATTTTTTATTTTTTTTTATTTTTTTTAGTTATTGTGGTTCATTCATAGTGAAAGTTTTTTTTTTTTAAACATCGCTTGCATTCTGTTATACATATTACATACACTTGATTTGCGATATATTTCTTCGTCACTTTACGCTTTTTTTTTTTTTTTTTTATATACACTTCTCTGCTCTTCAGTTCCTCCTAGCAGTAAGATGCGCACACCGGCAGCACCATCGCCTCTCACCCTGCGGCAGCCCATGAAGGTGGTGTCTAATCCTGGTTCAGTCACAGCAACGCCCACTCGCTCTTTAGCTCAGTCCCGTAGTGCTCTGCCCCGCCCCAGCGGCCCTGCTCCCGGGGGTTTGCCTGTGCCACGCAGCAAACTAGCCCAACCAGTGCGCAGGTATACACACACTTCTCCAGACATCTTTCTTACTTCCTCCAGACAATAAATTACTTCAATAACCTTACCTACCTTGGTTATGTAACTTAAACTTCCCATTAGTTTCTTATGGAGGCAGATTGGTCTCAAAATAATTCACACAAAAGACACAATGTTCACGTGCATAAAAAATTTACATATTCATTATATACGATTCACAAATGTACAAGTGTGTAAAATTTTGTTGAATGTTTTTTTTTTTTTTTTTTTTTATTTACGAGTGCATGTAAAAATCGACTTGTGTGTGAATATCGCTGGATTTGTGCATGTGTGTGTTTTTGAGACTTTCCTGACTCCAATGTGCCAGCAAAGTCTCAAAAATACGGCACTGGTACTCTTTAGCCAATCAGATGCGACCTCACCATTCAACCAATCACAGCCCTGCAGGAGCGCTCGAGCAGCTCACCTTTGCACACCTTTTGCGCAGTCTGAGTTATATTTTCAAAAATGTTCTTCAGACAATTTATGTATGAGCCAGACAGAAGTCATTCCGAATCCGTGTGTGTGTGTGTGTGTGTGTGTGTGTGTGTGTGTGTGTGTGTGTGTGTGTGTGTGTGTGTGAGAAAGTCGTCCTACAAGCCCCGCCCCCGATATCGTGCCCCTCTCTGTTATTCCTGCTGTTATACCCCTATCTCATCTATGTGGTTCCAACTCGTAGAAAGATGGAAACCTAATCACAACACTAAAACTTGTACTTACGGCCACCGTGCAACACCGTGTAGGTGAGATAGGGGTATTAATAGTTAACAGATTATGGGCCAAACTTCGCTGAGTGATGATGGTTAAACAATTATAAAGGTCTTGACTAAAACAACATACATGAGGAATCACAAAGGAGTTTTTCCATTTTCTGAAATGGAAAAGTACTCGAACTAGTTAATTTTATGAGAAAATGACGCTGTAATGTAACGGATTACTTTTTAAAGACAGTAATTTTGTAATGTAATTAGTTACTTTAAAAAGTAAGCTCTGTTAGCTCTTTCTCACCAACAAATTTCTCCTCCACCATCATGTTTTTTTTTTTTTTTTTTTTAATTTCCTGGTGTGAAGGAAATAAGATTCCTCATTGATTCAGCACCAGATATGGAAGTGTCCTGTATCAGAGTTGAAAAGATCAGATTCTGTGTGATTGTCCTGTTCAATCATAACAGTGTTATTGTGTTTCCCCTGCAGGTCTCTGCCAGTTCCTCGCACATACAGCGGTATCAGGGATGAGAGCTGGAGAGAGGGCTGTTACTGAGATGCCTACAGCACAGAGACGGACTGTCTGACCTGGCACTTTACTACCCGACACAAACGACTGAGTAATGCTCTTTCTATCCCCAAAATAATCAGCACGGACACTCGTATCATGGCTGGCTGGAACTCGGCGAATGCCAAAGAACCTGACTGAGATATAGACATTCTTGCCACAGGGCTTCGCTCTCACCCCAACCAAACTCCTACAGAGAGAACAGATCACAATCATCTCTCTTTAATAACCTAATAAACACTTTATTGCGTTTGTGCCCTGTGAAGGAGCCCCTCGACTGTCGCTACACGCAGTTTTTTTTGTTTTTGTTTAGTTTTTTTCCCCCCCAGTAACGGGCCTGTTGCAATCTTGTCAGGGTGGAATGTTTTGTGAAACTCTTCTAATGGTAATTCACGATGTGTAGCTTGATGGCCATACCTAAAAACAAACACACATTAAAAATTTTATTTAAAGTGGCTGTATGGTGATCAAACCCCTTAGTGTCTTTCAGCAGGAATGTCTTATCATTTCTATGTGACAATTATTTATTTAGAAATTATGTAAAAAAAAAAAAATATTTACAGAATATATTCCGATTCAGTATTTGCTTTTTATTTTTTTATTTTTTTTCTGAATGTTAAAGATAATGTTAAACCTCAACTATAAAGCTATGTTTCCAAAGCTTTTTTCCCCCTTTTTTGATCGATCCATGACAAGCGCATATGTGTGTTTTAACAAAGTTTGGGTTTAGTGGATTTTTTGTGAACAAATACACCAAGGTTAATACAAGGGGCATTCAAGTCAAACTAGGGACTTGTGATGACATTTCTATTGAAGGAAGGCATAAAACTGATTGACATTTAGAGAAGATTTCAAGCACAGTACAGTGATGAGACTCTTAGCTGCATTAAAACATTTGAACGGTGCAAATGTTTTAAAGGAAGCTGTATGATCCCTCTGCAGTGGAAGGCCTAATTCTTGAAAAGCGACAGATAACTCGTTGCCAACTTGTGGATGAGACACATCTGTGTGTGGGAACTGTACACACAGTCATTCACCCACATTACAGGAACTCAGGTGGGAGTTATTGTCACAACCCAGTACAATCCTGATCTCACACCAAGCTATTTCCACATGTTTGGGACATTTAAAGTAGTTCTTGGGAGGCCAGCGTTTCAGACCTGAAGCAGGCAGACTGATCATGGCTTCAACTGAGAAACTTTGATGGTGTCCAAGCACTAGTAAAGCACTGGGATAAGTGCATTAGTGTAGCAGGGGATTATATAGAGAAATAAATGGAGGATTTGTATTCAGAAATATGCTGCACAATCAAAGGTCCTGGTTTGACTCGAACATCCCTCATAGTTTAATAAATTTTCAACTATAACCTTAAATAATCATGGACTGGAGGATCATGGGTATTACTGTATGTAGTATGTCCAAATGGAGGTAGTCATTTCCCAGAGTGCATCATGTTCCATTTTGACAGTCAGATTATTGTAACCCATTCGATGTTAAACATGAAGTTACGAAAGAAGCATTTGTGCATATTATAAACGGACGGATGGTGACTTTGTCCGTCTGTCTCCTTTGCTCAGGAGGGGGGGGGGGGAATAAGATGACATTGTGATATGTAGTGTTGGTGAAAAAAAAAAAGAAATGAATTGAAAAGTATAATCATATGAGCTCGTCTCTGCAATCATGTCTATGATGGAATTGATTTCAAACCCAGTTTTTGATCAGTTTTCAAAGAACAGCAAAAAAATAAAACTCAATTGTAAAAAATTGTGGATCATGGACTAGGAACAGGAAGTCTAAGACTTTAACATGTCAAGTTCCAGCGTAATTGCAGCGAGAGATCAAGAAAGAGATCAGGAACAAACAAAACCGCACCTGAACAGCAATGCCACTGCAGACATTTGCAAACGTTTTAAACATGAGTGCCTATAATTTAAGAGATTGTGATAGTTTTTCTTTGCATTTTATACATTTAATTTTGTGTGCCAACCAAGTTGATTTATTTTATTTTTTTCCCCCCCATTATTTTTCGCTTCAGGGGTCTCTGCATTTCTTTACATTTTTGGCTGATGTGTTATTATTTTCTTGGTTTTGTAATTGCTTTGATAACATTTATATGTATGTTATTACAAACGCTTTGATATTTATGAGTAAATGCTCTGATGTAATAAGAGGCTTATTTATTAAATCCGAGCGAAACCTGTGCACAGTGAGAGGCAGTGTGAGTGGGACGTCTGAGCCTGGTCTGGCCATGAGGACACTCGTGCCACACCATTTTGTGGACAGTTTTGTTAAAACATTTTTATATCTCCACAAACATGATGCTCAGTTTTTTTTTGCCTGTGTTCACATTTCAAATAAAAAATATTTAAAACAGCACATGTAGTGGTCTGGCTAATTCATATTTTAAAGCCTCGGGAACAGGTTTAACCTCTAGGAAGAGAACTTGGGAGTAAATGTCATCTTTCATTAGATTTAGTATATCGATATTATGTGATTATGTGAAGTAGTTACAGCAGCTTATAACAAAAGGTCGCAATCTTGGATGTTCCTTTAATTTAATTAAAGTTGTTCTTTCCATTGCGGAACATTATGTAATCGACTTCAAATTCCTCTAATGTTTAGGGTTTTTTTCTTTGGTAACTGAGTGTTACAAAGCAAGGTGGCACGGTGGTGTAGTGGTTAGACTGTCGCCTTGCACCTCCAGGGTCCGGGTTCGATTCCTGTCTCTGTGTGCATGGAATTTACATGTTCTCCCCGTGCTTGGTGGGTTTCCTCCAGGTTCTCCAGTCCAAAGATATGCAGGTTAGGCTAATTGGCGTTCCCAAATTGCCTGTAGTGTGTGTGTGTGTGCTCTGCGATGGATTGGCACCCTGTCCAGGGTGTAACCAGCCTCATGCCTCAAGTCTCCTGGGATAGGCTTCAGGAATCCTGGAATGTCCCTGTGCCATTAGGGAAGTAACAACTCCATAGATGTGACAATCTGGCCAAATAACGTTGCTGAGCCTAGACTGGAGCAACTGAAGCAACCCCAGTTCATAACACTGGAAATGCTCTTACTATCCCTATAAAACACTATAGGTTTTTATTGTTTTTTTTTTTTTTACCATGCAACTTCAAGTGTTTTACATAATCTCCATTCATGATTTTTTTGTCGTCCACATACGTCCACAAAGCTGATGGTTCAGCACTATCCTTTCAGGTTTTGATAATGTGGTGAAGCATCCTTAAGATTCCAGTAATGTGAACTCTTAACTCTCCTTAGTTGTTTTCTTTGCTTGCTCTGAAACAGTGACTGTTTTTAGCCATGCAGTGTAGTTTCTAGGTAAACTCCCTGGCCAAAAAACTTAAGTTGTCACCTTGGAAAGAGGCCAAATCAAAACCTCGAAATATTAGGTAAATCTGCATCTATTTAAGATATTTTACTGCCATGCTTTAAGTGTTTAGTCTGGAAGTAATGAACCATGCATCATAGACTTTTATTATCATTCCAGATTAAATGCGTCACAGAAACAGATTTTTCCCATCTAGGTATAAATATGAGATTAAGTTTATATTCATGAAGAAAAGTATACAGGATGCTGCAGTGGCATCTGCACAATTTATGAATTAGGATGTAAATAATTTGATTAAATTGGTTTTTAAATCTTTAAAGTATAGTAGGATCAGCTGTATATTTATTTGTTGTATTTCCTGTAAGATCTCCGGTTATTCTCTGATCTCTCCCATCAATAAGGTAAGGAGAGATCCCACTTTGTGGGCAGTTTGTGGTCTTTTCATAGGTCCGGTGTAACAACTGAACAGATTTGTAACTTCTTTTATCATAAAATCATTTATTTTCTTGTCATCTTTAGATCAGATTACAGGTGATTTGCTTTAGCTTTGCTGTTTTAGTTTTCTAACTACATTCTGCTAGTCTCACTCCGCTGTAATTTAAACATTTCCGCTATTCTTCATCCTTCATCACATCTTCATGCTTTCTTTCCTCACTCTTCCAAGCCCAGCTCTTTGCGCGTTAGTGTTGCGATGACTTTGTCCTTCAGCGTCTCGGGCGAGGCACACTTCAGCTCAGACTGCACCGCCACTTTGTTTAACCTCTTCCACAGGTACTCTATTTTGGCATCACAATTCCAAGGGTTAAAGGTCAACTCAACCCAGCTGATCCCTAAACCAAGGGTGTCAGGTGCAAGGAAGGTCAGCTGGTTCTCTGAGAGGTCCAGGTACTGCAGCCGGTCAAGGCCGTGGAACACTGTGGCTGGGAGAGACTGCAGCTTGTTCTTTTGTAGGTGAAGGTGAGTCAGGTTGGTGTTGTGGGTAAAAGCCTCGTTCTCCAGGGTCTTAAGTTTATTTTCTTCCAGATGAAGTCTCTCTAGAGCATGAAGAAAGTGAAAGCTCTCAGCTGGAAGTGTCTCTAAAAGGTTCTGTGAGAGATGCAGGGTTTCAAGGTGGCTCAGCTTCTGGAGTAGAGCAGAGGGAACTTTCCTCAGCTTGTTTCCTGACAGGTTGAGCCACGTGACACTGCTGTTAGCAGGCAGCCAGTCACTGTTGACGCTAGTGAGCAGGTTGTCTTTAAGAACCAGGTTGATGAGCGGAGCGTGATAAAACACATGAGCAGGAAGCTCTTGTAGCTGGTTACCTACAGTAAGAGATAAACACAATTACAAGAAGGAAAATTAATATTTACCATCACAGTGTTGCTACTTTTTACTATAATGCTGTGACCATGTGTGTGCGTGAAGCTATTTTTAATTTGTTTGTAGACGTATGTGTGTTGTCGGCAAGCTGATGTGCAAACTTGTGTGAGTGAGAGTTTCTATTCAGTAAACTGTTGTGTGTGTGTGTAAAAGTTATCCTATACAGTAGCCCCCTACCCCCTCCTCTCCTCTTTGTCCACAAGCTGGTGTGTGTGAGAGTGTGAATGTTGTACTACATACAGTAATAGCCCCAACACAATATATACTGTGTGTATGTATGTATGTATATACAGTGGTGTGAAAAACTATTTGCCCCCTTCCTGATTTCTTATTCTTTTGCATGTTTGTCACACTTAAATGTTTCTGCTCATCAAAAAAAGTTAACTATTAGTCAAAGATAACATAATTGAACACAAAATGCAGTTTTTAAATGAAGGTTTACGTTATTAAGGGAGAAAAAGAACTCCAAATCTACATGGCCCTGTGTGAAAAAGTGATAGCCCCCCCTTGTTAAAAAATAACTTAACTGTACTTTATCACACCTGAGTTCAATTTCTGTAGTCACCCCCAGGCCTGATTACTGCCACACCTGTTTCAATCAAGAAATCACATAAATAGGAGCTACCTGACACAGAGAAGTAGACCAAAAGCACCTCAAAAGCTAGACATCATGCCAAGATCCAAAGAAATTCAGGAACAAATGAGAACAAAAGTAATTGAGATCTATCAGTCTGGTAAAGGTTATAAAGCCATTTCTAAAGCTTTGGGACTCCAGCGAACCACAGTGAGAGCCATTATACACAACTGGCAAAAACATGGAACAGTGGTGAACCTTCCCAGGAGTGGCCGGCCGACCAAAATTACCCAAAGAGCGCAGAGACAACTCATCCGAGAGGCCACAAAAGACCCCAGGACAACATCTAAAGAACTGCAGGCCTCACTTGCCTCAATTAAGGTCAGTGTTCACGACTCCACCATAAGAAAGAGACTGGGCAGAAACGGCCTGCATGGCAGGTTTCCAAGGCGCAAAGCACTTTTAAGCAAAAAGAACATTAAGGCTCGTCTCAATTTTGCTAAAAAACATCTCAATGATTGCCAAGACTTTTGGGAAAATACCTTGTGGACCGACGAGACAAAAGTTGAACTTTTTGGAAGGTGCGTGTCCCGTTACATCTGGCGTAAAAGTAACACAGCATTTCAGAAAAAGAACATCATACCAACAGTAAAATATGGTGGTGGTAGTGTGATGGTCTGGGGTTGTTTTGCTGCTTCAGGACCTGGAAGGCTTGCTGTGATAGATGGAACCATGAATTCTACTGTCTACCAAAAAATCCTGAAGGAGATTGTCCGGCCATTTGTTCGTCAACTCAAGCTGAAGCGATCTTGGGTGCTGCAGCAGGACAATGACCCAAAACACACCAGCAAATCCACCTCTGAATGGCTGAAGAAAAACAAAATGAAGACTTTGGAGTGGCCTAGTCAAAGTCCTGACCTGAATCCTATTGAGATGTTGTGGTATGACCTTAAAAAGGCGGTTCATGCTAGAAAACCCTCAAATAAAGCTGAATTACAACAATTCTGCAAAGATGAGTGGGCCAAAATTCCTCCAGAGCGCTGTAAAAGACTCTTTGCAAGTTATCGCAAACGCTTGATTGCAGTTATTGCTGCTAAGGGTGGCCCAACCAGTTATTAGGTTCAGGGGGCAATTACTTTTTCACACAGGGCCATGTAGGTTTGGAGTTTTTTTTCTCCCTAAATAATAAAACCCCTCATTTAAAAACTGCATTTTGTGTTTACTTGTGTTATCTTTGACTAATAGTTAAATGTGTTTGATGATCAGAAACATTTTGTGTGACAAACATGCAAAAGAATAAGAAATCAGGAGGGGGCAAATAGTTTTTCACACCACTGTATATATGCGAGCCGCAGGTTGAGAACCACTCAGGAAACCTTAGCAGATGTTTTGAATTAATTAGCTGATTAGAGTGTGACACCATGAGTCTCCAGTATTTATCTTTAAAATTTACAATATTCACATTTTCTCAGATACTGAATTTTCAAACCCTCGAAGCTGGAGGTGTGAGGCCACAGTGCTAACCACTACGCCACCGTGCCACCTAAGCTATTTTTCAATCTTGTAATTACCATAAAATGTATATAATTCATTCTTCTTACAGTACCACTTACAGTACTCTTTAAAGAGTCGCAGGGGCCTTGAGCCTATCCTAGGAAACTTTGGGTACACCGTGGACAGGGTGCCAATCTATCACAGAGCTCACACACTATGGGAATTTTTGGGAACATCAGTTAACCTAATCTAAATGTCTTTGGACTGTGGGAGGAAAATGAAAGTACCCAGAGGAAACCCACCAAGCATGGGAAGAGCATGAGCAGCTGGGACCTGCTAGTGGCATAGGACCTTCACAAGATTTTGTTGCATAGCTCATTCATACAATCACAACCAGACTATGCCAATCTCAAGACATTGAGTCCAATGAGATCAAGAAGATCTGAACTTGAGATAATGCAAGAAAACAGACTTTTCTTTGATTTTGGCAGTGAAAACATTACACTGTTACAACAAATTTCCCCTTTAAATGTATGTGCCACTGTCTTTCTGTTGCGTCCATGCAGGCAAAGTGCAGGTGCTTGTGCCCGACCATTGTTGCTTTGCAACTGGTAAGGCTGAATCTGCAGTAGGTAAGCAGCTTGGTGTAAATAAATCAACTGTGGGAGCAATTATTAGAAAATGGTTGACATACAAGGCCACTTATAATTCCCCTTGATCTGGCTCTTCACGCAAGATCTCGCCCCAGAACTACACGGGGGGACCTAGTGAATGACCTGCAGAGAGCTGGGACCAAAGTAACAAAGGCTACCATCAGTAACACACTGCGCCACCAGGGACACTAATCCTGCAGTGCCAGACGTGTCCCCCTGCATATGCCAGTACATGTCCAGGCCCATCTGAAGTTTGCTAGAGAGCATTTGGATGATCCAGAAGAGGATTGGGAGAACATCATATGGTAAGATGAAACCAAAATAGATCTCTTGGTAAAAACTCAACTTGTGTTTGGAGGAGAAAGAATGCTGAGTTGCATCCAAAGAACACCATACCCACTGTGAAGCATGGGGGTGGAAACATCATGCTTTTCTGCAAAGGGACCAGGATTGAGTGAAAACCTCCTTCCATCAGCAAGTGCACTGAAATGTGGCTGGGTTTTTCAGAATGACAGTGATCCCATACACACCGCCTGGCCAACGAAGGAGTGGCTTCATAAGAAGCATTTCAAGGTCCAGGAGTGGCCTAGCCAGTATCCAGATCTCAACCCCATAGAAAATCTATGGTGGGAGTTGAAAGTCTGTGTTTCCCAGCGACAACCCGAAAAACTTCACTGCTCTAGAGGAGATCTGCATGGAGGAGTGGGTCGAAATACCAGCAACAGTGTGTGAAGACTCACAGAAAACGTTTGACCTCTGTCATTGCCAACAAAGGGTATATAACAAAGTATTTAGGTGAAATTTTGTTATTGACCAAATACTTTGCAAATAAATTCTTTAAAAATCCTACAATGTGATTTTCTGATTTTTTTTTTTTCTTATTTTGTCTCTCATAGTTGTGGTATACCTATGATGAAAACTACAGGCCTCTCTCATCTTTTTAAGTGGGAGAACTTGCACAATTTTTGGCTGAATAAATATTTTTTTGCCCCACTGTATTTAAATTGCCACAGATGTGAATAATAACTACATACACTTTTGTCTTTTAACTTTTACCGTTTATTTCATTCTCTGAGCTGTCTGGTCTTTTACCTTTTATGGAGTTGTGTGAGCATCACTACATGCAAATGAGGACTGTCAAGAAGAGGCAGTGCACATTAAAGGTTATATCTAATAATACTGTATATACATGTGTGCAAATAAAAGTTTTTAATAGCCAGTTAAAATATTTAAAATTGTAAGTATGTAAAGGCTGTAATTAATTTTCTCTCACACACACACACACACACACACACACACACACACACACACACACACACACACACACACCTGTAAGGTCTATGGTGTGCAGGTGATGAAGACCAGTAAGCAGGTCCTCAGGTAAAGTGCTGAGGCTGTTTCCTGGTAGGTGGAGCTCCTGGAGAAGGGGCGTGACTCCCAGCTCGTGGGCGGAGACGACGCTTAGGTTGGTGAACTGGATGGTTATGGAGGTGGTGTTACCTGGAAGATCGTCACTAGGGTAACGCGAAAGCTCCGCGTCGGGACACACGACCTCTACGGACCGTAATCCGAAGTGACACGTGCAGCGCACCGGACACGAGACGGCGCCATGGCAACGGAACCAGAGTATCAACGCGAGCGCGAGGAGGCCGCGATACTTCATCTGAAGGATAAAGCACTAAAAATGTTAGATACATGTTATCACACACACACGCGCATACTTATATATATATATATATATATATATATATATATATATATATATATATATATATACATATACAGAGGTGGAAAGTAACGAATTACATTTACTCGCGTTACTATAATTGAGTAGTTTTTTTTGTGTATTTCTACTTTTTAAAGTAGTTTTTAAAATCTGTAATTTTTCTTTTACTTAAGTATGTTTTGTTTGAAGTATTGTAATTCGCTACATTTTAAATCATATTCGCTACTGAGTAAAAAATAAAATGAATGAAAATGCTAAAATAATACAAATATTATGCTTTTGCGCTCGTGTGTGTGTATCATATTCTGGTCGCGCGCCGCTCCAGACTCCACTCCAGGTTTTCTGACATCGGCATCTCCCTGACCTTCCACACGGTCACTTCCGCCCTGAGAGTGACGTCATCGACTAGCGCGACCATATATAAACCGGAGAGAGACGCGGGAAAGAGATTGTGATTTTGGCTTTTTGATATTTGGTTGTGTATTCCGGTTTTGGCTTTTTGCCTCCCATTGACTTTGATTATTGCTTTGTCGCTTTGGTTTGGTTAGTCTTTGTATATATTTAATATATAGTTTCATTGTTTTTGGTTTAGGGAGTCCGGGAAGGTACCTGTATTTTTGTTTGTGTGTGTGTGTGTTTTTTTTTTTTTTTTTTTTTGCAGGTAATCTAGCTACTAAATATAAATACCATTTTGTTTATTATTTTGGCCTGGGTCCAACCTGAATCAGGGGGGTGTTCTTCGTACGTCGCTAACTCAGTTAGCTGGATTTGATTGTTGTGGATTTGTCCTGATCTTGGATTGTTTCGTTCTCCGATGCTCATCTCGCACTTGTTGTCATAGCAACATGTCCGTAAGCTTGAACCTGCTCGATAGTAGGTTTATTTCATGTAAACAGGATTAAGGCTGCGCTCCTGCCGGGTTATGATTGGTTGAAATGGTGAGGTCACATCTGATTGGTTAAAGAGCGCTGACGTGGACTGACTCACGTGGGGAAAGAAAAGTATCTTGCATGCATATATACGGCTTGCCATAATATATATATATATATATATATATATATATATATATATATATATATATATATATATATATATATATAATTGATATCAAATATTATATTAGAACATAAATTCATAGATTTTCTATTATTATAATAAACTCTAGGCACGAGACAGCCCTCAAGACCATTAATTCAAATTCTTGTATAATGTTTATTTTGTAACACATTTATTTTTCAGGGGTTCGTTATAAATATGCAAATATATATATATATATATATATATATATATATATATATAGAGAGAGAGAGAGAGAGAGAGAGAGAGAGAGAGATAGATAGATAGATAGATATATATGTATAATAAAAATACATTTTTTATAATGAAAAATTGGACAAAACTAATTTTATTATAAAGTAAACAATATAAAAGTATACATGTTTTTAAAAAAAATATTCATATTTCTTATTTTATTTTATTGTCTCATGTAATTTGTAAAACATATGTGCATATTATGTTCTAATATAATATTTGATAGCGATTATGTGTGTGTGTGTGGGAGGGGGGGATCCATGGCAGGGAAGCATTTCAGCGCATAACAGGTGTTACAAAAAAAATTGAGCTTGTTCTTTTGTCATTTCGTCAACCAATCAAAGGACTTGTGATCAGTGTTTCTACTGTCGATGCATATCGCCTTTTAAACCAACGCACGAACGCGCAATAATCCTAGACAACTCAATCCGGCCAAACTAATCATCAACAACAGGTGTGCTGGAAGAACCGACTTAGCCAGGTCTTAATTAGCACGATGATCTCATCTTAGATGTGTCAATTCATCCCGGATGTTTCAAGCGACGTACGAAGAACACCCCCCTGATCCTCCTCCTCCTGTTGTGTGTGTGTGTGTGTGTGTTTGTATATACAGACCTCATTATTTCATCAGTTAATGATTGGATCTAGTTCTTTCTGCCATATACCACCATTTCCATACAGTTTAAAATAGAACCCTGAACCATTCTTTTGCTGTATGACCCTAGACTGGGACGTAACACCATATTTAAGTGACCACTTTGATTTTCAAGCACAAGAAAGACAACAGCTTTATTATGCAAAGGTGTTCCTTCAGTTAAAAACAACTAGTTTGAGATCTATATCTGCTCACCTTTTTTTTAACTATGCTAGAATGCCTCATCCCACCCCCGCTGTTAAAAAAATAAAAAAGTAACTCGGTAACTTTTACTCTGAGTAAATTTTTTAATGAGCTACTTTTTACTTTTACTTGAGTAGATTTTTATAATGGTAACTTTACTTGTACTTAAGTAAAATTTCACTGAAGTAACAGTACTTGTACTTGAGTACAAAATTTTATTACTCTTTCCACCTCTGGTTATACATTTTTACAATTTTATTTAACAAAGTTGCTTTGTCATTGTCGCAAAGCAACTTTACACAATCAAAAGAATTATTTAAGTTCGTATGAAATGTGAGTGTGCGTGAATCAAAATTGTCAGATAGTCCCTGGTGAGCAATCCGAGGGCGACAGTGGCAAAGAAAAACTCCCTGAGATGGTAAAATGATGATGAAATGCATTACGATAAGGAAGAAATGTAAACGCTATAGAAGATGCACATAAAGTATATTTTCTCCACATGTTAATCTTATAATCTATTATTATTAGGGAAGAGTACAGCGTTGTTGAGATCATCACAGTAACACCATCTAATAATATGAATAAACAGAGGCCTTACCTTTAAGCCGTAAAGAAGTGCAAATGTAAAATAAGTAATTTAGTGTTTAGCTGTTTTCTTTCCCACCTTAAATTCTGAGACTTTATCAGCTCTGACAGGAATATGGGTCATGGAGAAATCATTCACTGAGCAAATAAAGTCAGGACTTCAAGTCCAGTTCAGTAATCAAAGCCTAAGGTGAGAATTAGACTAAGTTTTTTTTTCCAGGCTTAACTATGATTATTAAAGGATCGTAAATATATGGTAAATATTAAATATCTCCTGACATAAGGTTTTGAATTTAAAAAGTAGGCTTTACGCACCATGTGTAAAAGCTGCAGCAGATTCCGGATCAATATGGGTAAATCATTCATACAAAGTTCTCTCTCCCTCTCTTACGCACACACACACACATTGCGCAATATGCATGTTTTATGCGCCTGTTTTTAGACAGTCCCCATGACAGGTGTACCTTGTACTTCACTAACAAGTCACGTTAGGCAGTGTCGCCCCCATCTTCTTACTACTATATTAATAATAATAATAATAATAATAATAATAATAATAATATTGCATGCTCAGTTTAACTCAGTGACTGTGTCAGCCTGAAGCCCACGCGCGCTGATCCTATAAACCCAACCTCCACACTTAAACGATGGGACAGAGACAGGACAATATAAAAATAAAATCGTCTTTAATTTAACAGAGTGGTCACGTCTTATGACAGCTGTGTGTGTGTGTGTGTGTGTGTGTGTGTGTGGTGAAAGAAAAGCGCACTGAAGACTAATGAGAGAGAAGCTTCCTGAGCAAGGGCGGCTCTTAAGCTGCCGTTTTTTTGCGTGTGTGAGCCGTGTGCAAGTGTGCAGATGTTGAAATAAAAATAAGAAACATGTGGCTGTTGCCTCTGATGATGATCCGCGTGACTGACTGTATTTTCTCACTGTGTGGGCTGCTTTTCAGTGCGTCTGTGTATTTGGAGAGGTTCTGGTGCGTTGGTTTATGTTTATGTTTAATTCGGCTTTAGTTATTCTTTCTAAGAAACGTGCCATTCCACACACACACACGCGCGCGCACACACACACGCGCACACATACACACACAGATTTACAAGTTTTGATTACACACACCACTAAGGTGTCCAACTTATGTTTGATTGAATATATTCCGTCCAGAACAGGATGATTATTGAGGTCATATCTCAGGGGTGATAGGAGGACATCGTGCCCTCACAGGCGCCACTGCAGCCTTAACACACACACACACACACCACGCACACACGTGCACGCGCACTCCCGGGGCGCTCCGTGCAGCGTCACGTCACCACAATGAGCGCGCCCTACTGAAGGCGCATTCGCTCCGAGGCTCTCCGGGCTCCTCTCAGCTGTATCCCGGGATCTGAGGACACGATGGAGATCTCCAGCAGCAGCAGCAGTCCATCCAATGCGGTGCTTTTAAACTTCCCGGAGAACGACATGAACGTTTCCAAGACCCTGGACGTTGCCTTGGCGCGCTCGGGCGCGTTGGAGCTGGCGGTAGCCGCGCGCGTGGACCAGCCGTTCTGGGACTCGCCGCTCAGCCACGGCTTGAACGTGTTCGTGGGCTTCATCCTGTGCTTCACCATGCTCGGGCTCGGCTGCACGGTGGAGATCAGTCAGATCGGTGAGCATGTGCGCAGGCCGGTCGGGGTGCTGCTCGCCGCCGTCTGCCAGTTCGTCATTATGCCGCTGGTCGCCTTCCTGCTGGCTCTCGCCTTCTCTCTGGACGATGTAAACGCCGTGGCGGTGCTGCTGTGCGGCTGCTGTCCGGGGGGCAACCTGTCAAACCTCATGACCCTGCTGATCAACGGAGAGATGAACCTCAGGTAGAAACACACCCCTCTCCACCAGGAGTTTCTTCTTCTCATCATCATCATCATCATCATGAATCAGGACAATCATCATCTGAAAAATATAAAATAAAAAATATATACTTTTATTTATTTTATATTGTAAACACAACAGAAAACCTTGTTATGAGTTTGTAATTATAAAATGATTATATCAGACAAACATCTGAAACACACCTAATTTTGCACCGGTACAATGATTTGGGTTCTCACTGATACATTAATACATTTTAATGTGTGTCACTTTTTAAGCATTGGATATGTGAAAAAATATTTTAAAGACATTAATCATACATACATGCTTCGTAATAAACCTTCATCAATACCATAAGATATTTGTTAATTCACCTTAAACATATCTAAGGATTCCTGTGTATATCAGCAAGGAACCATCCATATCCACCTACATCTATGTGCGACCATCCACTGTAATCACACAGGGATCTTTAGATCATGACACGAAACAAATTATCTCAGAATTAAAAAAAAAAAAAAATATATATATATATATATATATATATATATATATATATGTTATGTTCCATTTTAAGATAAAAGAGTTTGTAATTATAAAAAGTTGTCAAATAATATAATAATATCCACAATGTAAATAAAATGTTACACAATTTCCATAATCTTCTGATTTTGTATCTTTGTAAAATCTAACTAATAATATACCTACTCAAAAAATGAATTTAAGTTTTATTTATATAAGTGCATAAACATTTTGTGTGTGTGCTGACAGTGTTATAATGACCATCTCGTCAACGGTGCTGGCGCTTCTGCTCATGCCGCTGTGCTTGTGGCTGTACAGTCGCCCATGGATCGACACACCAGTGGTGCAGTTGCTGCCCCTCGGTGCTGTTACTCTCACAGTGTGCAGCACACTCATCCCAATTGGTCTTGGGGTCGCACTCAGGTTCCGGTACCCCCGCGCTGCTGACATCATGCTCAAGGTAACATCCGACAGATAGGATAAAGGCCACATCACAAACCACATGTGAGTTCAGAACCACTAAATAGTATGAGCACCATACACAGGCTTCAGCATTGTACCCATGGGCGTGTTCATCCTGTAACAGTTTTGGGCCTCTTAGTTCCAGTAAAGGTGTACTTTAATCAAGCAAATAGTTAAGAGCCTTCCACTGGACAACTACTGTAGTGATGAATATGATCATTATGACAAATCAATCATAATATAACAGACTTTTATGTTTAAGGAATAAACTTAAGTTATAAGTCAGTACCCTGAAGGTGTGCTGCGTATCACAGTTCAGTAATGCAATAATAAAGTAAACTAGGCAGAAGCCTTGGAAAAGAAATCATGTTCAGTAAAATAAAACTGAACAAGAGTTCCTTCTTTCTGTTAATTTTATCAACAAACAGCTTGAAAAGACCCTGGTAGTCAATGAGAGATAGAGCAAGGGAGGGAACGAAAGAGGGAAGAGCAGAGTGATAAAGGGTATCAAGATGTGTGTGTGTCTGTCTCTCTGTGTGTGTGTGTGTGTGTGTGTGTGCGCGCGTTTGTGTGTTGTACACGGTGAACAGGGAGGAGTGCGCTATAAATTAAAGTGAGTGCATAAAAGCAGGAGACAATGTCGCTCTGTTGGCTCTTTCCATTTGTCCTCAGTTAAATAGTACATGTCTAGGTTAGCTTATCCATACATCTGTCATGGCATTTTTTTTTTATTGAATAGAAATATCAAGAGCCAGGTTTACATCAATAAAATACAGTATGCATAAATATTATTTGTACTGGTTAAAAACAGCTGGCAGAATAGTTCGGATGGTTTTGACCCTTTGTTACATATTCAGCAAAATGTGTAAATTCAAAACAACATACTAGTACATCAGGATATTATTTAATTATTTAAATATATTTAAAATATTGAGTCAGGCAAAGAGACAATAGTGATTGTGCATCAAGATAAACTGACCAGAAACAAGAAACTGAATTAATGATAGCATCCAGGAGCTGCAATGTAATCAATCTATAAATGGCCCAATTTGGTATTCCAAGAAAGCTAGCATGCTGTAATAACAACATCGACAATAATAATAATAGTCCGGAGAGATATGATGACATAAAATCAATATCATGATATACAGTGAAACCTCGGATTGCGAGTAACGTGGTTAATAAATTTTGACTTGGAAAACGAACAAGTCTTGGTTTACGAGTACCGAGTATCATGTGTCACGCATGCACTTCTTGTTTTGGCGCTGAGCGTCACGTGATCACAACTGAGCCAATGTTTTTTCTCTCTCTTGCGCTGCGGAATTGTTGGGAATTGTCTCCCCTCCTGGGACTCAGTGCTCGTCTCTCACTGGTATAATCAACATCCATGCACGCGTATACTGTTTACTATAACACTGTGACCGTGTAGCACATGGTAGCACATACTGTATAAACCATAAAGATTTATATGGATGTTCTTCTTTTGGGAATCCTCAGGAAGACTTTTAAGAGATATGTTTAAGGTAAGGTAGTGTATCAAAGTAAATTTGTTAGGAAATCTGTATATCACAGACATGTCTTAAAAATACACTGGCTAGTATTCAGAAGGATTGGGCTACATCAAGCAAAGAAAACAACTAAGGAGATTTGAAATGACAGTGACTGGGTTACAAACCTTTCAACACAGTATAAAAACCTGGAGGGATAGTGCTGAACTGTCAGCTTTGAGGAAGAAATTTGGTCAGAAAAAAATAACAAGGGAAGCGTCCATCATGCATAGAGACCACTGTACATTAGTGATGCGCGGGTCGGATATTTTTCCAACCCACTTTTATGAAATTATTTGACCCGCCCCAGCCCGCCCCGCACCACTGTATCTATTTTTACAACCCGCCCCGCACCCGCGACCATTAAATAGACATACTAGGCATTGTAATTCAAAATGAAAACAGCCTTTATTTCAGTCTGAAAGTGCTTGGAAACATTACCAGACGACCCGCGCATCACTACTGTACATGCCTCTGGAGGCATTTTATCTCGTAGCCAAAGCTTAATTAGTGACACGAAATACAAATTATCAGTGAGAAAGCTTTTTGCAGATCAGACATATAAATCATTGTACCAGTTCTAGGTGTGTATAAAATACACTCAGAAGTTAACTAAATTCCGGTGTTAGCGTTTTACTTGTCTCTCATGTTTGCCCACCAGGTGTCGCTGTGGTTGATGCTGATCACACTGGTGCTGCTGTTTATCATGACAGGTGTCATGCTGGGCCCTGAGCTGATAGCAACCATTCCTCCTGCTGTGTACGTAGTAGCCGTGCTCATGCCGATGGCGGGATACGCAGCAGGCTACGGGCTGGCCATGCTCTTCTCTCTACCGCCCAACAGCTGCCGCACTGTGTCACTAGAGACAGGCTGCCAGAATGTCCAGCTGTGCACGGCAATCCTGAAGCTCACTTTCCCTCCACAGCTCACAGGCGCAATGTACATGTTCCCTCTGCTCTATGCACTCTTCCAGGCTGCTGAGGCCGGCGTCATCATCCTGGTGTATCGTGCATACAGAACCGAGGTGCTTCGCAAGCAGGACCTGAACGGAGAAAATGATGATGACACCAACATCACTTACAAGAGAATGAAAGAGGAGGAAGATGGGCCGTTTGACACATCGTATGGTTCAGTTACTGTAAACAACCCCGACTCCATTGAACTGGAGACTCAGGGAGGGGAAAAAAGCCCAACACCTCTGTAGAAGACACAAAAAAGGGGACATCACTGTGAACAGATGCTTGAACCTTGCAATACATCATGACATTTTATGTTTTATGCCAATCGCTAATTGCTAAAGTATTGAAGCGGTAAAGCAAATTTGATTCCTTATTACCTCGTCTTTATTGATGTGGCCTTTAACAGCTCTGAAGCGTTTCATTCAAAATGAGATATAATAAATGTATTGCATGTTTAAGAAACTACTTGTTTAAGAAAAAAAGCTGCCATGAGAGCTAGGAAAAGAGATAAACGACTTAAACCTTAATCTTGGTGTCATTATGCTTATATTTATATATCAGTGTGACAATCTGTGCTTAGACTCAGTTTGAGTACATAAAAAAAAAAAAAATTCCAGAAAATTTTACATTCATGTTCCTAAATGCTCATGATACCATATCAATGATAAATATTATAAACCTGACATAATTTAGCTACAGGACTATTCAAATAAATGCCTTATACCAAATATCAGAAATAAAGTTATAGATGAAGAAGAAACTTCATACACACTACTTTTATTCAGAGTCAGTGTATGCAGTGTGACAAATAAGATATATAAAGGGATTTATTCAGGATGTGCAGGATAACCACTACTTCTTATGTTTACAGCAAATGTGATGAAGTCAGAAAAGTATACTGTTAATAAAAACATCATATTGCCCAGGTTTGTGCTGTTGTGTTTTGTGTATATTCTGTACATACTAAGGACGGGAGATCTTTAACCATAAATAAATTCCACTGACCTCTCTGTACAAACATAGGCCAATTATTCTAAGACCAGGACCATTACTTGAAAAAAATATACAGTGGTGTTCAAAATAATATCAGTGTGTTGGAAAAAAGTGAGTAAAGCTCCATATCCATATAATAACTTTTAATTTAAATCACATAAACGCATTGGACTCCCTGCACATTCTATTCTGAATCACAACATGAAGAAAAATGTGCTAAATGTATTATTAGTTTAATGTAAGTGAAGAAAAACAAATATTAGCCTGTTAAAAAAAAAGAGCTGATGAAGGCAGTCAGGGTTAATTAGCTTTAATTGCACACCTGACTCTAATTAACGCGCCTCTCTCTCTCTCCACCTACTTAACTGGCGCTTTTGCACGTCCTCGGGTGGCTAAGCGGAAAATTAATAATATTACTAATACTACAATGGCTACGTACGGAGACGAATCACTCGACAGCTACGTGTACTCCTCGTACAACCCTTACTCGTACAGATGCCCGAAGCCCAGGAGCTGGCGACAGAAGAGCTACCTGAGCGCGTACGGCGACGCCGAAGGTTATTTCGATAACTATCACCGCGCGCAGCTCAAGTCCATCCTGTCGCAGATCAACCCGAACCTCACACCGCGCCTGCGCAAAGCCAACACCAAAGACGTGGGCGTGCAGGTGAACCCGAAGACCGACGCCTCGGTGCAGTGCTCACTCGGACCGCGCACGTTGGCGGCACGCCGGCGGGACGCAGTGCGCAAGCGCAGACCGGACGGCCAGTCTCCCGGTAGCCCGGTTAGCCCAGGGGTTCGGTTCCCGCGCACGCAGGCCGTGTACTCTCCGATTGCCACGCGGGGACTCGCGGCTCTCCTGCAGGACCATGATGATGATGATGATGATGAGGAGGAGCAGCAGAAGAAGCGTAGTGGAAGAACCGAAGAGCTGGAGAGCACAGATCAGGGTGAGGAGCTGGAGAAGGGTTTAGAGGACCAAGAACCAGAAAAGCAAAAATCCAAACCAGAGCTTAGTCCCGGGGAAGATGATGATGATGAAGGCGAGCAGATAAAAGTGGATGATGGGATAAAGAATGAGAATAGCGGTCAGGATGACTCCAAGTCCAAGGGCAGAGTGCGCTTCCAGGTGAGAGAATCTGGGCCAGATGGGGAAATTGTTCTGTATGAATGTTCTGGTACAACTTTTTTTATTTATTTATTTTTAAAGCATTTAAGTGTACACCCCAACACACATTTTCCATGACTTGTATCTTGTTTGAATGCTTAAACCCAGTGGCGGTTCTACACTGAATTGTTCCGCGGGCGAGACCCCCTCCCGGCGCCCCCCCCCCCCCAAAAAAAAAAAACCATGACAACTTCACATTTTGTACACACCACACGTTTTATTGTAGTAATACTACATGTCGTTCCATAACAGACCAATTTTTGCAAAAACAAATATTAAAACAAAAACAAATCTGTACAAATATTATTTAAGAATAGTTATAGCACGTATGTAAGTTACACTGGCTATTTACAGTATACTATAAATATTGTAAACATTAACATAAACAATGGAAATAAATTTACTTGCAACAGTTTTGTTGCAAAGCATAATTGTGGTCAAATTTAATTAGATCTCATTATCTGTACACTGCTGATAAAAACAATAGAAACAAAAATAATAGAAGATTTAATGGTTATAATGGGAATTGTATTGGTTTTAATGGTAAGTATATCAATGTCTGCTGGTATATGATGGATTCTATTGGGGGGTGGGATGGTAAATCCTATTGGAAAAGCGCCGGAAACACACTAAGGAATTTTGTAATAGTTTCACTGGAAAAAGTTAATGGTTCATAATGGTATTTAATAGAAACCATTAGAATTTCTGTGATGGTTTGTATGCTAGGCTTTTGTGTTTTTTTTTTTGTTTTTTTTTAAATGTAAGCATAGCAAGCATAAGCAAGAAGGCTAACAAAACCCAAGAGTTAACGTTATACCACTAATGAACAAAATGTCATGAATACCTTAATCATACAGAGAGAACATTGTTGCATACCTTTATCTGTTGCCCGTTTCTCCTCATCTTTTCTTTTTTCTAAATTGGGCACCTGACAGCCTTTTTTTTTCTCTCCATCGCTGTTTACTTTGTAATCGACGGTTCGACAATCAACAGATTTCCCCCAACGCTGTCACTCACGACCAGAAGTCAAGACTAAACCAATTCACCTCCACATCATAATCGTTTTATTACCCATTTTTATTCGCCATTTCACACAATTAAATAAATGAGAAGTGTAAATTATTGGCCTGTGTTTATAATATTTTGAGTGAAATGTGTTTATTTGTAAGAATGTCAGGCGTCACTGACATAATTTAGCCCTCCTCCTTGTCCGCTTCATTTGGGAGAGGTGACCTGTACTCTACCCCCCCCCGTGCCACTGCTTAAACCACATATTCCGGCAATTTCGCTACAGAGATGTGTTACACAATTGTGTTCATGACTTTGGTGCAGTAGTTTGTGTGAAGGTCCATATGTATAAGGATAAAAGAAAAATGTAGAAACATTTGCATTGGCGTCCTTTAAGCAAGATCTTTCAGACTTCATTATCTCACCTGATCCCCAGTATATCTGCAATTGTAATTTGGCATAAACAAATCACTCTGGACTCCTCTTGACCATTCTCCTTCTCCTATAAGTTTTTGGAGCAGAAGTACGGCTACTACCACTGCAGAGAATGCAACCTTCGTTGGGAGAGCGCCTATGTGTGGTGTGTTCAGGGCACAAACAAGGTAATGGTATCATTTAAAAAAAAAATAATTTTTCCTCCCCGACATTTGTCATCATGTCTGTCCTGCCTTTACAGGTTTATTTCAAGCAGTTTTGCAGAACGTGCCAGAAGGCTTTCAACCCATACCGGGTAGAGGATATAACCTGTCAGGTGAGAAGTCCCCCCAACCCCCCCCCCCCCCCCCCCCCAATGCTGCCGCCTCATTTCTTCTAAAAGTGGCTTGACCATTTATTATTCGTTTCAGAGCTGCAAGAAGGCTCGCTGTACCTGTCCTGGGACGGCACGCCACGTGGATCCTAAGCGGCCGCACCGACAGGACCTGTGTGGACGCTGCAAAGGCAAACGGCTCTCCTGCGACAGCACGTTCAGTTTTAAGTACATCATATAGTGTGTTCTTTGAGCCCTGGACAGAACCCCTGATGGCGGTTCACTGCTGGGACAAGGGTCTCTGCTATCCATGGCCTCCACCAGAGACAACCTCTGAGACTGAAGATGAAGTCTTGAAGAGTTGCGTATCCCCAGAAACTGATGCTTTTTGTTTTCGTTCACATGTTGAACAGCATCAGGGGTCCCAGTAGTAAACCATTTCAGGGAAAAAAGGAAAATAAATTAAAATTGCCAGCAGCACTGGTGTTTTGTGGTTTGCTGTGACCTTTTTGGTAAATGCAACAAGTTGCGGTTAACTAGTGTTTCTTTAAATTAGTAAATGGTGTTCTCCTATTCCTAATTTGGTTAAAGATAATCTAAACCAAAAACTGAGTAGATTTCTGCATTATCACCTGGATATGCTGCATTACGTCATTCATACCTTTATTTATACTTTTCTTTACAATATTGCATTTGGCAGTCATTATCCAGAGTCCACCCCCCCTCCCCCCTATACATCTGAGCAGTTGTTCAAGGGCCCAACAGTGGCAACTTGGTGGAGTTTGGACCTGGGACCTTCTGATCACTAGTCCAATGCCTTAAACACTGGGCTAACCCTGCTATTTCCCCCTCTTGATACTCATATCTGCTCCTACCAGAAAGTGGTTGCAGCCTGGAATGATTGGTGTGTTTACCTAATAAAGACAAGAGGGGGCTCACTCTCAATTTTGCCTAAGAACACTGCCATGAATAAAGAATTGTACAAGAGCATCCACTCAGCAACTTCTCCCATCTATCCAAGAACAGTTTGGTGATGAATAATGCCTTTTCATGCATAATCAGGTACCTTGCCATAAAGCAAAAATTATAACTAGGTGCCTTGGGAACAAGATATTAATTTGTGCTCAATCCACAATAAGGTAGGTGGACAAACTCAAATTCTCAAGGATTGATTAGGCAAGAATGGGCTGCCATCAGTCAGAATGTGGCCCAAAAGTTGACTGACATGCCAGTGATTTGCAGAGGTCTTGGGGAAAAAAGGGTCAACACTGCAAACATTGTCTGTTTGCATGAAAGTACTTGTCAAGAAAAGCCTTTGACACTAATGAAATACTGAAGTATAATTAAAAGTATGTAACATCTGACGATCTAACAGACTTTGTGAAAATTAGTCACTCAATTTTTGGCCATGGCTGCACAGTATAGATCTCTACATTTTTATTTTAGTGGAGACTTGGTATAATTTCAGAAAGAAAATGTGCATATCCTACCCTTAAAGTGCAAAATAAACAGTTTGACATGCGAACATATAAAACTAAACTGCACACAGTAATATCTTAGTGTGACCGTGCAGTTGGTATTAGTCACCCAAAGAAGAGAGCGAATGAGACAGATGTGTTCAACTTGCTTTTTATTTAATCAGGGTAAGGCAGGTGAAACCAAGAGGAGAAACAAACAAAAAGGAATATGAGGGGGAAAAATGGATAATGCACCTCTAAATAAAAACTATTTTCTCCAGGTAAATATATTCATTAAATAATTAAGAACAGCAGCCAAAGTGTACCAGAGAAGCAACAGAAAGTTATTTAAGGAATGACTACAGTGACTTAAAAACAAAATAATGTGCCGTGATATTGTCATGTCGCTCTGATGCTGTAAGTAAGCGCTTCATGTTGAACCGCGCGCATGTGTGGTTGAGCCAAAAAAGAAGCACAGTGCTTTTGAAAAAGCGCATTCGAGCTAAGAACCCATCATCAGCACAGCCCTGAGTCTGGGAGATTCCACTGAGGCAACATGGATGACCAGTGGCCCCTGGGTCCCCCCCTCAGCCGGGGCTTTAAAGTATGGCATCAGCAGAAGCCTGCGAGCCAATGTGAAGATCACAGTGGAGATTAAGGAATGCATATGTCCAAGGAGAGCTGGAAAAAGAGTGATGGGAACAAACAAGGCCAATCACTTGCTCCCAACCACACTTGGTTAAAAGAAAAAGCTTGAAAGTTTATAGATTTGTGTATCTAGAGCAAAGAGGTTTGTTAGTGACCTTTACAGCTGTATTATATATATTTATTTTTTACTGTTTTTTTTTTTTGCATTAGCTTCATACTCTATTCTGTTTGAACAGTGCATTACACAAATGTACAAGGGAAAAATACTGCTTTTACACTATACATTTTTCTAAAATATATACAGAGTACAATAAGTTATTGACATTTCCTTAATGAGTTGCAGCCAGTTTGCACAAATGTGTGCGTTTTATATGTGCTAATGGCATGTGAGAAGGTATGTGGAAAAATCAGCCATACATAACACACCTGCTCTCACACGCTGACATATGAGTCTATGGTTGTCTACAGGCAGCTACTTATTTGGTTATAGAGTACGAGTTTTGTTAGCGCAACCCAGTGAAAGCTAAAGTTTCTGCTTGATGCAGGTCAATAAAGTTAATCCTCTCTTTATACAGAGTCTGAGGGCCGAGCCCTCACTTCTCAATTATACATTAAATACCCATTTACATTTACACCCTAGGATTGTTAGCTCTAATAAAAAATAGATTTCTCAAAAAATAGTTCTTGCAGTGCTTTCTCACTTTCAAGCATGCGTTTGAAAACACTGATGTACTTGTTTTGTCTTGCACACTGTTTCCATAGCAACCCCTCCACCAAACAACCGTTATGATCCCAGTGCTCTATGCCCAGGTTTTTTTGTTTGTTTGTTTTTGACACACCAGAGGTCATAGGTCATTCCGCTAAAGATTGCAATTTAGCATCATCATTGCTTGATATCACTTCCTCAGTCTGGTCATCAGTGCTTCTTCTGCACGTTACATTTAGAGAAAAAAAAAAAAAAAAAAAAAAAGGGGGGGAAGGAATTTGTGTCTGTAGCACAGTTTAAGTCAATATAATCCCTTAAACACACACACACACACACACACACACACACTCATGTATGTCCATTAGCCCTTTAAGGTGAACTGCCAAGAAATATCCCAGCCCATAGCCCCTCCCAATAAAGACAGCGTACTTCTGTTCCCTGCTGGAAGGTGCTGGCTAGCCTAGCCACTTTACAGTCCGGAGTTGAGGACCGTATTGCGAGTGTTGATCTGGGTCTCCGGAGTAGGCGTTTGGGTGTAGATGTGGCTCTGGGAGGTCTGTGCCTGGCGTAAAGCCTCGCGGATCTGCAGGTTGAGCTCCATGAGACGCGCGCTGGCCTGGGACAGATCTCTGCTCGGCCCCACCACAGCTATGCACCCCGTCTGACCCAGCGTCTGGTGACGGAAGTAGATATGCAGCAAGGTTTGCACAGCATTGTCCTTCTCACTGCCGAAAATGTCATTAGGCCACAAGCATCTGAAAAAGAACAGGGAAAAAAAAGATCAGATTGCATACATATATTTACATTTGTAAATTTGCCTTTACTACGATAACACTCACCGTCTGGATAACTTTAACATCTCCTTTTAAATCAGCCTGTAGGATTCTGCTTATGTTTATAATTTTATTTTCATTCTCCTTATGGTAAGTAGAAACATTCAAACATCAACCCCCCAAACAGGAAGTGGATCGAAACTAACAGACTAAACTAAACATCATCGGACTAAACCATGTCACCGAACTAAACAAAATGTCACCACACTAAACAAAAAAAATGTCCTCAGAAACCATCAAGCTAAATTAAAAATAACTAAACATATCACCAGACGAAAAGGAAAATCACCAGACTAAACTAAATCTCACCAGAATAAATAAATCACCAAACTAAACTAAATATCACCAGACCAAAAAAATGTAAAGAGGTCATCCGGCCTGACCAGAAATATAAACAAGAAAATAGAATCTGAAAAAACATTGAACTACCCCAGGACCCTGTATAAAATTAATTCTGCCCAAATTTCTAATCTACTCAGAGTTCAAACAGGACACAATACACAAAGAAACAAAGTAATCAACATTTGTGTCATTTTTGTGCTAGTGACTCTTCGCGCTAGATCTCGGGAAGGGTTAAAAACCCAGAGTACATCCTTTCAGTCAAAGAGACTTAAGCTTATTAGTGTTATTAGGATATAATGGTGTGGATACACAATGCCAAACATGTGACATAAGACAGAAACTAGTAAAAACAAACCATGTGTGTTTGTTTAATAACTGTAATAGTGCATCATTAAATCACATATACACACTACTCTGGATTTAAACCATTCTTTTTCAGAAGGTTTAAACCAGTAAGTAAATATTTTCAGTGGCTGAACATTTTTTAGTTTAGTGACTTGTCTGTAAAGCCTTTTAAGTCTCCAAGTCTGTGTGTATTTACCTAAAGGCTTTGACTTGTGCGAGGGCAGAACTGAAGTCTCGTGCACGAAGGCTCTCGATCAGAGAATGTATCGCCGTCTCGGTGCTAGTCTGCACCGCAGCAGACACACTCACTCCCTCCTGTCCATCGCTCAATGACTCCGCCTCTTTCAGACAGCTTTCCAAAATGGCGAGCTCCTCTGACATGTTGGTTACCTGTCAGTATAAAACACAAACGCTTCACACTTATATTATTTGTAAAAACCTCTACCAATTGGCATTTACCTCCTTACAAAACCTTAAAAATATATATACAAATTCTATTTGTCCTGAGAAACCTTGTGGCTTTTTCTAGTGAGCACACACGCCATGTTCACTCTCTAGAGATAACTAACCTTGTTAGCATTGATCTGTGATTAGATGAATAGCTTTGCCCAGCCCTGGAGTTAATCTGTCTTACTTAGAGAAATAATCCAGTTACAGCTATAGACCAAGAGCTTGCAGTGTGCCCAGACACACACACACACACACACACATTTTACATCACTCAAATATATATACACATAACAAAACATTATAAATCAAATATTTAAAATAAAATGTAAAATATTAAAAATAGTCAGAATGCAGATGTTTGGTTTCAATGCATATATTAATTACAAATTCTCATCATTCGTATATCAGTGTAGTACTATACAGGTCAAAACGGGCAAGCATGTACATATACACACACCTCAGCCTCTCTCTTTATGGTTTCCACTCTGTTAACGAGTTTGCAGTAGGCTTGAAAGAGCAGCAGCAGTTGGAAATGAAGCTTGTACAACCTCCGACACAGCTCCAGCTCCTACAGAGACACAGAATCAACCGTTATTCGCCGCTATGTTTTTATCACAGCTACTAGCATGAGCATAGATTGCAAGGATGGATTGATAGATGGGTAAACAAATAAATAAATGAATGAAGGTCCTGGGTTAGAGAGAAAGATAAGATGAAGAGTTAAACCAAAGATTCTCAGCCTTTGGGCTATTAGTTCTGGGGGGGATTTTTACCTTCTGGATTTATAAAATTCTGTGCAGATATAGCACTTTAAAAATAATAATAAAAGTGAAAAAAAAAGCAAGATAATGATTAAAAACTGTACTTAAAAATGGTTGCAAATTGTGTAAGTTTTTTTCCCCATAAATAATTTCCTGAGCAAAAAATTTATCAACTTGTCATTAATATTTAATAATAACCAGACACATTTCTGTGTTTTGTTTTATTTAAACAATTCTAGCAAATCAAACAAGATAATTAATGAGGCAACAAAGATAGTTTAAACAAACAGAATAATGAAATATTAATAAAAAAAAGAATAAACCTATCAAATAAACAAACTGCTCTTATCTCTCTGTGCTTTTTCAAGTGCTATAAACAAATTCGTAAGGACATGAAACAGACTGTATAGAAAATAATTACACCGAGGCAATAACAGTGTTAGCGACATGTTAAAGTTCCAATAGGGAGCTGTTAAGGAATCTAACAACAAAACCATACAGTCGCTACCAACATGAAGCAAAATTACAATTACGCTACTGACCATTAAAAACTATTTCAGTGGTCTTGACAATATGATAATCGATAGATGGCGACCTATAAAAGAGGCGCCTCTCAGGCGGAAGTCACTGCAGGAAAGGATTCCTCCTTTTAATGTTATTGCTACAGCAGAATGTTCGTATACAAGTATAGTAGATATATTGAATAGCAGAGCGACTGTATTTTTGTGATTAACAATCTGTTTCTTATTGCAAATATAAATAAAAAAATTATGTAACTTATACAATGTGCTTTTATTGTAAAGAGAATTTAATAAAACTTGATGTATACATATTAAATTAGAGTATATGAAATAAATTTTACTCATGTTTCTCAACCTGTTTGGACTATTAATACACCTGAGTTTATTTAACCGACTTAAAATTCTTCAACCTGAAATGGTGTGAAAGTGACGAACTGAACTGTAGAAGCATATTTTTTTTGTTCTAGTAACATGTGGTGTCCTGTTGTGATTCCAGGCCACAGCCAACGAGCCGCAGCTCGTAGCAAGCCATACAATCACAAAGAGCTTCTACGGTGAACTGTGCTGCCAGCATTTTTTATTTATCGTGTAACTGATGACGTGGTGGTAGCAATCTCATCATCTAGCAATTAATATTTGAGTGCATCAAACATTCTTTAGGTCCAGTCAGCTATCCAATTTATTGATAAATACCGACAGAAGCATTGTGTTGATACACTACAGTTGTCAATAAACTACATGAAATTATTAACACTTTATTATAAAAAGGTTATGGGTTAAAAAAAAAAACATGTTTACAGCAGGCTAAGCTTTAAGTTCAGTAGGTTAGATAATCATTATTAAATGCATTTTCAAAGTACAATATTTTTGTCATACAATGGGGTTTATATGGAAGTATAAAAAAAAAAAAAATCATAACACGGGGACCATCAAGATTTTTAGCATTTAAATTAGCTCTATTTCAAATCCAAACTTTTAACTGTGACAAAGTGAAAGAGTGAATATTTGTTAGACAAACAGTGATGTATTTTTATAATAATCTGATAGGCAGAACAAATATTTGCAAACATGCATCAAAGTAAAAATTAATGGTCCATGCCATTTGTTGATTCTGTTCAAGGGTTAATGTCCTTGTGTGCACAGAATAAAAAAAAAAAAAAAAAAAAAAACTGAAAAATGCTCATCTCTCAACATATTCGCCTGAACTCAATAAGCCAGAGCGTTAAAGCTTGTTGTAATTATTAAACGTTAAAGAAAACATGCATTAACATGTTTTTAATAAACTAGAATAGCAATACTAAATCATAAGAATTGACGCATACCATTTTATGGTATAAAGTTATGATGATTGTTCATTTCTTTACAATATGACTGTTTTGATTTAGTATAAATCAGTAAATAAACTCAGGTGTATTAATAGTCCAAATAGGTTGAGAAACCTCGAATTAACTCACATTCTGTCGGTAGGAAGTGGAAAGAAAGTCCGGACTGAGCATGCTCACTAAATCAGTGCTAATCATAATTAGGAGTTGCTTGCAACTAGTTAAAGTTAGAGCAAATTTGCCAAATACTTAAAGCAAAAGAGCAAAGAATAGGAAGTAACAGTAATGCAAAATGCAGAATCTACATAAAGTGCATTACAGTTTTGTTTATTAAGGTCAGGCATTCTTACTGTTACCAATAGACGTACCATGTACTGTAGCACTATCATTAGCAAATGTGTGCAGAAGTAACCCGATTTATTTAAGGCAAGAGAGATAAGAGGCAGAGGTGGACTATTCAAAACTTTGACAGTGTAGAATGGCTGGCTTTAGATATGTGTGTCTACAGTGAATGAATGGATGGATTGATCGGAGTGCTTTAAAAGAATGACATGATTACAGAAAGGTCAAGAATACAAGAACCACTTACTGCTAGAATTTCCATTTGCTAAGCAAAGGGGAGGAACAGGTCACCGTAAGAACAAAAACAGAAGAGGATGGAGAAAAAAAAAACATTAGTCAGAGTAATAACTTACAAACCACAGAAAGAGAAAGAGAACAGAAACAGTTGCAGTAGATTTTACCATGACCAGAAAATAGATCACAGCTAGATAAATGCAAATAAAATTACAAAAGCAGACTTGTATCTCGAAAATGAGCACATCATATATCTTCTTCGGGAAAAACAACAACAAACAACACGGACTAAGAGAGATCGAGATTATGAGAGAGGAAGGAGTCCTGGAAAGGAAATTGAAGTATTGATATTGATGTGTACGCAACAGTTGTGTTCAGTAGGTAAGTAAACAAGACTAAATAAATAAATAAATAAATAATATAATTATATAATACATACTTGTATTGTTTTCAGTGATAAATGAATGCTTCAAATCTGGCAAGAATTTGAAAAAAAATGTTTCCTAGAGCTCTGGAAAACTTGTCTTGCAAGAAATTGAGGTTATATATGATTATACAGATCTACACACAAATTTAATTTAACAAGGTTTTAGATTTTTTGGCAAACTGTACTTCACAGGTGCTCTTCATCTAAATGCTTCTGACCAAAGGGACTAAGGTGTAATCTTTTGGCCCGTTTTGCCAAAATGGGTGGCCAAATTTTATCATTTTGACCTGGAAATATGTTTCTTGGGTGGATAATAAAATCTCAGCTAATTTTAGTTATAGTTTCAATAGCTGTCAAATTTTGAGAGTATTAAACACAATACTATACTTGATTCACACAATATTCATTGATTACTCTGTGTTTTAGTCAGCTTATCCGGTTCATATACAAAAGGTTCAGTTGGTAGACAAGCTGACAAACTTCTCACATCCTGTATGCTAAAATCAGCTAAAAAGTGTGAAGAGCTATTCAAAGGAGTGGGAACGTGAGATAAAACCCTGGATTGAGTTCTAGTACTAATTACTTGTTTTCATCACTGCCTAAGCAGCTTTTCTAGTGTGATTTGACAACCCCGTGGTGGACAAAGGGACGTTGACAGGCGTCAATTCAAAGTTCGTGAGAATCGCTAAATGTTAGAACTTCTTGTGCAAGTGGATGACTAACATTGATTGTCTAGAGTGTCAGAGTGAACACTGGCTTGAGACAAAGTGTGTATGATGTAAAGTTTGTATGTACTCAGAGTCCTGTGCATGCGTAGACATTTTTCTGTGGGCTTTAATCAAGGATTACAGCGTAAAGGTACACTCACGTTAGTGAGTAGCAAAGCGGCAGATGATATTTTTTTCTAGGTACAGTACGTGTGCAGCATGCAATTTTTGGGAAAGTCACAAGAGACAGAGCAACAATGAGTAAAATTTTTAGAATGTTATGCACATTAGGGAGGACACAATAAAGGGTAAATCTAACCAACTGGCTTGAATGGTTATTAATTATGTATAGAGACATTCTGAAAAAAAATATAGCTTTAAAGAAAATATGGGTTTGAGCTGTTGCTGTGAAGTAGCTTATACTAATGATCCTGGGATGCAATGTACATCCAACTTTTCCGAATTTTTTTAATACTACCATTTTAAATGAATTTGTACAATAGGTCCACTAACAACTTAACTAAGTTTATCGTTTGGTAAATTGTTTGCTACAAGCTACATTTTGGCCATGACACACTCATTAAAGCTGGAAGCACAGCACCCACAAGAGACGAAGCAACTTCAGTGTAAATAAAGGCCAACTTTTAAGCACTAAAGCATTTGAAAGTCCCTGACAAAAATGTTAAGTCATCTATAAATACATGCCATTAATGAGTAGATTAGGTTTTCTCCCCCTGTTGCATTTCATATTTATGACTCACACAGAGATATGGTAACATTATTGAATAACTGAATATAAAGGGCAAGGCTTCATACCAGCTGCACCTCTTTATAACTATCATCTGAATCCTGCAGTACTGCACATTAATGCATTTATTTATCTCATGTTCTCTCATTAAAAATCTATCTATCTGTGATGGAAAGAACTGTGGATTTAAATGTTAAATACTTCGATGCATGAGACTTTATACTGCTTAATGCAGACGAGTAAAAGAGTGAAATTTTTCCATTAGAATCCACTTGGTTTCTTCTTCATTCAACATTTTACAAACAAAGTTTTGCATGTTATGCGTTCTGTTTATTATTCTTGCAATGAAACATTGGATTTCCCATCTGTTTCTCTCACTGCCTCTTCATAAATTCTGGTGTTGTTGATACTGCCCCCTAATGGACACACTCATGTTACATACAATTATAAAAACTCCAAATGACACCCTGACAAGCACACTCTCACAGGAAGTAGTGCACAGGAGTGCAGATTTCGGGGTGTGCGAGCGTGTGTTACCTGAGCTTGAGTGGTTGGTCGACGGCTGCTGTCTTTATCCCCGAAGGTCTTTCTGCAATTCTCTAACCACTGTGGAGAAAGAGACGACAGGACAGAGTGAAGACTAGCAGTTAAAAGATTAAACCACTCTCATCTGCATGAGGTTAAACCAAGCGGTCACACACAACAGCATGTCAATTAATGTTAAAAATAGTTTCATTATGATGATGACCTGCTTTTAAGAAAAAATAAAATCTCCTCTGTGTATATCTTTATATAAATGTACAGGTTAAATGGGAGAATAGCAATAACTGTAGCAGAACCGTTCTCATGGAGATAGTAATGAGTGTGTAAACAGATAAGATTTATGCATCATAAATACAGTAGGTCTGTTTCAGAGAGGCTCAATAGTCCAATGTGTCGCATTCAATTAACAATCCCTTTTCTTTAACTCCCATCAGAACACTCCTTCCTTCTCTTTTCTACTCTCCCTCTCCCTCCTCTTTAGCCGTATAACTGATTAGGAAGCTTGTTCAGGCTATTCTTAGCTTCCAAACGCAATTGCTTGGTGGGAGCTAGCGGAAACTGATGCTGGCTAAACTCACTCACATCCTGAGATACTGAAGATGATTTAATGTCTTGAGCTACAACCATGCAGACGGCCATGATATTTATCTGCCTGCATGCTCAGCTTCATTCTCTCTCTCACTTTTTTCCACAAAGCCTTAAATCTATAAGACCATTCAAGTGACAACAAACATGCACCTGTAACAACCTTTAACCTGGAGTTTGCTTAAGGATTAAAAACTTTGATGCAAAGCCTTTTGTATATACAAAATGGGGTATAATTTATATAGTGGTGTCAGAAGCTGGTCTGAAGAGACAGAGACGTTAGTACAAATGAATGCTGGGTGGAAATGGTGATTACGCAAAGACACTCGACGCTCACCTGCTCAGCTGCTTCTCTTTTGCCGTTGTACGTGTCCAGGTGCTCCTGCAACTCCAGTATGCTGAATTTTAAGGTCTCCAAAAGTCCACAAGAAACCAGCTGTAACAAACACATCCAGACAAATATATAGTAATGAAGTTAGACATCACGTGTCGAGCGCTAGGTTCTCCATGATCTAGAATATCTATAAGTAGAAATTTAACTGTACTAATTTTAGTGTTTAATATTGAACATTTTAAGAAAATCTATTGTTTAAAAATGAAGGAAAAACTTAATATTTTTTATTGCAACTGTGATTATCAGTAAAGCCAGCAGAGGGATTTAAATTATAAAAACCTGCTAACTATTTCACGAAACATTTTAAGGGAAACAAAGTTTCCCTTTTATTGCACATGTGCTATGACCTCTCTCTAAGAGCAAATGTTTGATTTCAGGAAAGCCTCAAACTCACAGTTTCAGCATCCAGTAAGACTGTAGGGCACTGTGAGCAGGAGGTCATGACCTCGAGGGAGCTGAGGAACTGGTTTCCCATTCGCTGAAGCCCGTCACCGAGGAAACGGACTGAAGCATGGGTAATGGAGTCGAATTTTCTTTGAATGTGCTGGAAAGGGGAAAAAGAAGGTTTTTTTTAAATACATAAAAACACATACATACATACATACATACATACACACACACACACCTGGAAAAGCTGGGAGAAGACGTGAAATGTATAGACAGCACAGGATCCGTCTGTATCTGATAGCATCTGGTTGACATGGCAACGCCAGGCGTCCTCCTCATCATCGTAGGAGACAGGCTGGAATGCTGCCAGGATGACAGACAGAAATGGAGATGGGGGTGGAGAGGACTCGAGCTCAGGGAAACCATCTGCGTCACCTTCATCCTGACTGCATACACAGATACACACACACAACCAAAAAATCAGGACCACAGTCCATCTCACAAAATTGATCCCAAAGACACGCACTCATAACCATATTTCTTTTATAGACACATTTATAAGAATTTATGACAGAAGAGAAAACAAACAAACAAAACCCTGACAGCATTCTCTGTCTCTCTCGGGCTGCCCCCTAGTCTCTCTCTCTCTTTCCTTCATCCCCCCCCCCTCCTTCCTACTGCAGATGCTCTGTGCTGCAATGTAGTTTTAGCCCGGACATACCGCAGAAGAAAAACATTTCCACTGCTCTCTCTTACTGTATAAGCGCATGCACACATAACCAGCATGCGCACACACACACACGAACACACACACGCAAGCACTTACAGGCCGGAGGGGCCAAATATCTTGATAAAGCAGACGGAGTAGAAGTATTTAAAGCCTGCGTTGCTGAGTGGCATGAAGGACATCTTTATCTTCATTCTCATCCTTAACCGCAGCCTCCTCTCCTCACTCTACTCCAGCACCGCTTCAACTTACTGTCTCTTTAGCATGCTCCCTGTCCATCTCTGTAGTCTTCATACTCACTGTCCCTTTCTATGTCTTCTATTATTTTTCTCACTCTCTCTCCATCTCACACTCACTGTGAGCGATGCTGTGCTGCTTTATCAATCGGTTTTATGTTACCCTCACCCCACCCCCAACGCACACGAAGGCACTTTTATATGTGCAAGATGGATCTCCGTCATACATTACACTCAGACAGAGCAGATATCAACCCTTCATTGTTATGCTTCACTGGATCACAGTGCTTAAAACCGCAGTACTGCATTTAAATGCAGTTAATCAGTCATAAAGCTGCATCTCCTAAGAGAGAAAGCAATTGATGGGAAACTTTTTGCTTTAGCAGTTTTATGGCAGTTTGGGGACTAACACTGTCTGTGCTGGCACGAGCTACAATCACATCAACTCATTTGCTGAAAGCTATGAAAAAAAAACACCAACAACAACAAAAAAAAACCCTTGGCCAACCTTGAAACCAACGTCACAATGTTATACGCGCACACGAATGTTGAGTATACTAGTGACACACGTGCATGGGAGATGATTACCCACAACACTGTATACGGTTAAACCTTGGATTGCGAGCATAATTTGTTCCGAAAGTGTGCTTGTAATACAAAACACTCGTATATTAAAGTGAATTTCCGCATAATAAATAGTGGAAACTCAGATATTTCACCCCCTACCAATCACCAGGGAATGCCACAATGTCACAAGAACCCTAAAGACAACTTGGAAAGGTGCTGGGAGAAGACTCAATGCATGGGAAATAAGAAAAAAGAAATCAGAAGATGGGTAACATGGAAAAAGAACAGAGGATGACCTCATGCTCAGTGCTGTACGGAAGGACAAGAACAGTTCACAGACTGCTCTGTTGGTGATATCCAACCATGCTAACAACTCAATTAGAGGTCCTAACCAAGGAACTCCTAATGAGCTCTCAATGAATAAGGTATACTGCTTCAAAGCTGATAGGAAATGACCACGTCAGAGGCCAGGGTACCAGCATGAGGCTCGAGGATCAATCAGGATTTATAAAGATTTACCAAATATATAAAAATCCAGCCAATTGAAGCTTTCATAAAAGTCATAAAAAGCTAGAGTATGCCCAACATAGCAAGTATTCATGTACTGTACCTTATGGAACACGTTAAGCTATGCATTACTAGATCAGACACCTCACCTGCTGCTCTCACTCACCTGGACATGCCAGAAAAGTCAGCCTCTTCTTCTTCACACCTTTCATCGAGTTCCTTGAGTGCCAAAGTTACGTCTTCATCGCACACCGAGTCCGGTGCCGTCTCCTCTTCGCAAAGCGAGCCAGGAGGACTGTCCATGCCCAGAGATGGAGAAGTAGGGTCTGGGTCGTCAGGAGGGTCAGGGAGCTCATACAGCTCTGGGGGGTCTGAAGGTAAAGGGGGGGCACTACAGAACCCAGTGTCTTCACTGACGCTGCTGCTCAACTCATCCACCGCCGTCACGCTGGAATCCTAAAAATACGGAATGACTGTCAAGAACAGGGCGCAGTTTCTCTGAAAAAAAAACTTGAATGTGCATTTCTCTGTTACAAACACTGCTTGAATTGAACTTACGTATTTTTTTCAAATATTAAAAGCTATTAAAAATGAAGGTCTTTTAAAGGGAGCAAATGTTTTCACCCCTCTTGCAAAAACAATCAAGGTTCAAGGTATAAACACACAACTGCTTCCTGAAGCACTTCGGTGCGTCCAAAAAGGTTTGCACAGTAGACACACTGACACGTTACCGTATTATGCAGGTTTGAGTTCATCACAAACTTTTTAACCTCCTCGACATTACCGCCAGACTGACAGTTTATGACTACAGACCTCTTATTTTATCTTTTTGATTCTGACACTGATGAATATCAGTTGTTAATAAAAAAGAAATAAAAATGATGAGCTAGAACCAGCTACAATAGGCCTGTCTAATTAGCTGACGAGGGTGTACAATTTGTTTCAGCCTTGATATGTGTCTTGCACTTAAATTCCTCTCATTCATGGAACTCAACCAGAGAGTTTGAGCAGGTCCCACAGATGAAATACACAGGACGTGTGTGTGGAAGATAAAGATTATCTCGAAGGATGGTTGGAACGAAAGCAGGAAAAGTGGTGAGAGCCATTATGTGTATGTGTCATCAAAACTATAGTGTGTATATAAAGTATAGTGGTTCCTGAGGGGTCCCTGGGCCCAAATATATAAACAGCCTATGTATAACCCTGATCATCATTATTGTCAAGTGGCTCTTTTTAGATATTTCATATTTGCATTATGCCCCCAGTATTATTCAAGAAAATACAGCATTTTCTTCTCAATCCACTGCTCTGGTTCCCGTGCCGGTGTTATGTGCTAAAATGCCCCCCTGCCATGGATTGCCCCCCTACATAATCGCTATCAAAGATTATATTATAACATAAATTCATAGGTTAATGGTTTACAAATAAAAAATTACATGAGACAATACAATAAAATAAGCAATATTAAAATAAATATGTTGTACATAAAAATATAAATATTTTTTCATATACTATAGAACATATATACACTTTTATAGTCTTTATTTTATAATAAACTTAGATTCATCTAATTTTTCATCATAAACAATATTTTTAAAAATTTTATACATAATGTTTATTTCGCATTTTTTTGCATATTCATAGCCCTGAAAAATAAATGTGCCACAAAATAAACATTATACAAGAATTTGTATTAATGGTCTTGATGGCTGTCACGTGCCTAGGGTTTATTATAATTGTAATATCATATTTGATAATAATAAACCTATAAATTTATGTTCAAATATAATTTTTGATAGCGATTATGTAGGGGGGGCAATCCATGGCAGGCGAGCATTTTAAGCGCATAACACCGGTTCCCAATTCTGGAACCAGTGCTGCGCTTTTCCACAGAAAAAAATTGCTGCCCTAAAATAAGCACCGAACTGGCCCTTAAACTCTGCTGGTCTAGTCGCGAGAACCCATGACGTCACGAGCGGTGGGCGGAGTTATAGGGACCGTTTAAAAGATGGCGGCGACCCAAACGTGGCAATAATAGTACTCCAAAGTACACAGGAATTGATTAACTAATTGATTATCCTCCGCTAATTTCTTACATAAAGTGACGAGTGGGTGGACGATATTAAATGACAGGTCAAGCTCAGCAATGAATTCCTGCCACAATTCTGAGCGATTCTGCGGTGTCTCCCCTGCTCGCTCAACATGTTCTCAGCGCACGCGCGATTTCTCAATTCTGCGCGGGCGCTCGACTCTGCCTGCATGCGTGTGCAATATTTATTTTCTGTGCGCGCTCGACTCTGCCTGTACGCTCGCTCAACTTTGTCCAGTGTTTAAAAAAAAAAAGCCACAAAACCAGCCAATCACAGACACACTACTGCTGATTGGCTGTTCATTCTCTATCACCTGTGCATCTCAGATCTAGATAATGAAATATCAATATCCGCGAACCTGATCACCCCCACCCCCACACACACAGCACGCCGGAACGCCATCACCCCTGCTTTGAGTATGTTACACCCGTTTATTGCAGTGTTTGAGCAGCAATAAAGTCTGGCGTCATGCCCCTCTGAAGAAACAAAAGAAATTAACTAAGATTGAAAAAACAACCAGAATGCCTGAGAGAAATACAAGCCAATTTGCTTGAGGTCGAATCCTGGCCACCCACAAGGGGACACTTAAAAGTAGCAATTTGCATAACAGACCTGGTGTTCCATAAACTCTGATCCTTTTAGGAAAACAAAAGACATCAGTATATGAAGGCGCAGAGCTAATTTATTACTACACACTTGTGATGCAAATGTAACCTCTAGACTACAGCCATCGTAAATAACTTAAAGCACTCCATGCTTGGACTAGTAAAGAGATTTACAGCGTCAAATCAAAATAAAACAAAACCCTTACGATATAAACAAGAAGGTTTTGGTATCTGACCGCGTAAATGCAAGGCTGTTTAATTTGCCGTACTGTACATCTGACCATAGTACATTGCAGATCTACAGTAACAAGTCAAATGCACTACACCTTTTATTCATATTAGAGATGAGTGACACCTATATTACCAAGCGCAAGTGAAAAATGCTAAATTTTTGCTGCTTTAGTTTGTGTGTTTCCTTTCTCAAGAGGTTAAGTGTATTAACAGAAAAGCTGGTGGCAGTCAGCCATAGAATGACTTGGTATTAAAGAAAGCTTTTAGGGGGGTTGACTGTAATGGAGAAGCTGATGAGATTAATCAGACCTCATTACACTAAAAGCTGGAGGAATGACATTGGAAGATGTCCTTGGGCTAAATTTAGAACTGAACTAGGACTGACTGGACTTGAGTGTTTAGAGGTGTCTGGATCATATGATTAGAAGGAAATATTTAATGCTCCTCAATTTAAAGCAATTAATGCAGTTTTGAATAATGTGTACCTGAGAGAGTTATTTGACCTGTAAGATCAAAAAACTCTCTTAGATATTTACATTATCTAAAATTGTTCGAAAACATTTCTAAAGGATCCAAATCCTTGCATTTTTCTAAACAACCTCATGTTCTCCTGCTTCCATGATTGCTGCCTAGCTACTTAATCTTTCCAGTTATGATTTACTAAAAGTATAAATGAGGGGGAAATGAGAGGCCATGGGTTGGGGGAGAGGGCTTGGGTGTTGGTACAAAGCGTTAGAATTTCTAACTGGAAAAGCTTGAGACTGTTGTGGAATATGATATTACACAGTTTCAGTGTGTGGCTTGGTGGTAGCTCAAATGTTCGAGGGAGGGATGAGAAAATGTATAAAAATTTCTATTCACACAGATACACAAAATGACAAATTACAAGAGTGAGTCAAACATGCGCAATGTTTGGGTCTACACTTCACTTATAATAAACTTCTATTGTCTCATCAGCGCTTTGCGTTCACTGCTGTGCAGTACTGAATGTGTTACATCAGTTCATTTGTTACTGATGTGCAAGCAAAAATGGATGCCCCACTTGTGATTTGCACGTAGTGGACACTTGGTTAAGGGCAGAGGTGAGCATTTGTGAGCAGCAATATGGTTTCATGCCTAGAAAGAGTACATCAGATGCAGTATTTGCTTTGAGGATGCTGATGGAGAAGTACAAAGAAGGTAATAAAGAGTTTTTGTAGATTTAGAGAAAGCGTACGACAGGGTGCCAAGAGAGGAGCTGTGGTGTTGTATGAGGAAGTCTGGAGTGGCAGAGAAGTATGTTAGAGTGGTGCAGGACATGTATGAAAGCACTAAGACAGTGGTGAGATGTGCTGTAGGTGTGACAGAAGAGTTCAAGGTGGAGGTGGGTCTGCATCAAGGATCGGCTCTAAGCCCCTTTTTGTTTGCTCTGGTGATGGACAGGATGACAGATGAGGTTAAACAGGAGTCTCCATGGACTATGATGTTTGCAGATGACATTGTGCTTTGTAGCGAGAGCAGGAAACAGGTGGAAGAAAATTTGGAGAGGTGGAGGTCTGCTCTGGAAAGCAGAGGAATGAAGGTTAGCCGCAGCAAGATGGAATACATGTGTGTGAATGAGATGAACCCAAGAAGAACGGTGAGGATTCAGAGAGCGGAGGTAAAGAAGGTGCAGGATTTAAAGAAGTAGTTAGGGTCAACGGTCCAGAGCAACGGAGAGTGTGGAAAGGAGGTGAAGAGGCGGGTACAGGCAGGTTGGAATGGGTGGAGAAAAGTGTCAGGTGTGTTGTGCGATAAAAGAGTATCAGCGAGAATGAAAGTAAAAGTGTACAGGACAGTGGTGAGACCAGCAATGCTCTATGGCTTAGAGACAGTGGCACTGAAGAAAAGACAGGAAGATGTTGAGGTTCTCTTTGTGAGTGACAAGGATGGATAGGATCAAAAATGAGTTCATCAGAGGGACAACCCATGTTAGATGTTTTAGAGATAAAGTCAGAGAGGCCAGATTGAGGTGGTTTGGACATGTTCAGAGGAGAGATGGTGAATATATCGGTAGGAGGATGCTGAGGTTGGAACTGCCAGGCAGGAGGTCTAGAGGAAGACCAAAGAGGAGATTTATGGATGCAGATTTATGGATGCAGAGAGGACATGTGAGAGAAGAAGATGCAGAGGTTAGGGTTAGATGGAGGCAGATGATTCGCTTTGGCGACCCCTGAAAGGGAACAGCCGAAAGACAAAGAAGAAGAATTTGCACTATGACTTTGCTGCATATGTATATGGTTGTTTTTTAGTTGGCATAAACAAACCATTGCAAGAAACGGGGAAAAGAAAGTCAAATCGTATCAAATCGTGAGCATCATATCATGTATTGATTGATCCTCTCAACCCTAGTCGGTCATAAGTTCAACCCCCCAGCACAATAATAAAGGCACGGATACGGGCATTTGCCAAAGCCCATAAATGGAAATCGAATGGACCAGTTCACTTTATATGTCTGGTGACTAACTGGTTGGCTTCGAAGCTAGAATAGAAAATAAAGCGTTAGTTACACAGATTTAGTACGAATAGCAATAAAAATATAGCAATATAATATAGCAATATAATAACAAAAGAAGTTCTAAATGACACAAATTGTGCAATAATTTAAGTGTTGATGTGAAAAAAATTACAAGCCTGTGGGTTGGGAATGCACAAACCATGATATTTGTCATATTAGATGACATGGATCTTTGGGGAGCACTGTAATAAAGTTACTGCAGCAAAAAAACTGTTAAGTAAGTGTTAGATAGTAAGATGCAGTTGGAAGCAATGCAAAGCTTGTTAGTGAAAACCTTACGCTTACCCTAATACTGTAAGTTTTTCTAAATACTCACAATTGTGTGCAGCTCCGGGCTAGGATGTTTTGTCCGACGAGGCTTTAAGAGTTAATTTCTGTGCTTTGGTTTATTCTCTCAATCCAGTTTTAGCACAGCTGGCCTGAGGTGCGTCATTCCTACTAGTAGCAATTTTCACCCAAATCAACTGAACTGACAAGCAAGCCCCACCCACACACAGGGTTCGTACAGTTTGCTGAAATGTTGTATGTTATATTAGTTTCCTTGATCCGTAAACCAAAAGTTTGTTAATTCTTGTGATGTCAATTCCATCATTCAAAAACATAACTCTAGTTGTATTTACATTCTTAAGATCATTTAATTTCAATACACAAGTGTTGTATTTGGCACATATTATAACTGTTAATATGGAACTGTCGACGCGAGTCGCTTTCATGCCCTTGCCGTAACGCCAGTTTAACTTACAGCAAACTTTTCTTAATATTTCGTCTGAATTTCAAGCATCTGTACGAACTCTGCACTCTGCAAGAAATCACTGACCTACTGCAACAATTACAACAATGAGAATGCATTTACTGCATCACTATGAAAACAGGAAAAAGGAAAAGCAGCAGAAGACTTTTTCTGTGTCACTGATTCGACACAGTGAGCTAGCTAACAGGGACGCATTGTAATGGTGTTGCACAGGATAAAATTTTAAGACCATTACAATTTAACACCACGAATCCCTGATAGCTAATAATAAAGTCAAAGGTCTTGGATACCCTTTAACAGCTGTAAAGACAAGTCAGGCACACCAGAAAAAAGAACAACCATAGATAATAGGCAACAGCTAGTAAGCACCCGTGCACCAGAATTTATTCAGGTTCCTGATTGATCCCACCTCAGGCAGCTGGCTGATATTGCTGTCAGAATGCATGGCCTCATGGATAGGGCTGCCTGGGCGGGGCAACAGCGGGGTGGGCAAAGCCTCCTCAGTGAGGACACTACTGGAAGACTCCTGAGACTGCTGTAGGGAATCCATGTGATTGGACGTGACGTCATCTGTAGCAGAGTCACTGTTGAGCTATATGAAGACAAAAAGGGTACATTTTTTAAATATATTAGTATATTCACTTCTAGACTGACAGGCTAGATTGACATATTTGTTCTACAGACATATCTGAATTATCTTACCTTGCATGCAAAATATGCTACTGTTTACTGTGTAGAAACTACGAATTATAAGCCTGACTCTTACAGCCAAACCATTACTTTTGCTAGCAGATACAGTACTACCAACTAAACATCTCAGTCCTTATTTTCATCATGACATGCTTCATGCTAGCAGAATAAAGCTTAGAAAAAACACCTCAATGTCACTTATACACAGCATGGAAAGAGTAAGAGTTGAAACAGGACGTAGAGCTTCAACCATAAAGCACAAAAAGAGCATAAAATTTCTGGCCACTGTTCTGGTCAGCTCAGCTGATACAAGCTCGGCTGGTGCGCCACAGCAAGCAAAGAGTAGTTAGAGTAAGGCTATGCATAAAATATGAATTAAATATAGATGATGCATATAAATGATTGTGTGTATATGTATGTACACTGTACTGTATATGCAGTTAAATTTTGGATTGCGAGCATAATTTGTTACGGTGCCTGTATATCAAAACAATCGCATATCAAAGAAAGAAAGAATTTAGCCAGAAGAAATAATGGGAATGACTCATTTCACAACCCAAAAATACTACTTAAAAAAATTTATACAAAACAAAGTAAAAATAAAACAAATGAACCTGAACTTTCTGACAATCTGACCATTTTGATTCATACACATTCATATTCCATACAAATAAAAAAAATTCTTTTGATTGTGTAAAGCTGCTTTGAGACAATGACAATTGTTAAAAGCGCTATACAAATAAATTGAATTGAAACTTCGCCTTTGAAAAGAATCCAGACAGAGCAGTGTTTCCATCATTGTGTGTTTGTGAGAGTTTGTCCACGCATGTGTGAAGCTGAAATAAGATGAGAGGAGGCAAGGGGCTAAAGCCTAAATACCCAAGTTGTCTAGATTAACTGAGTGTGTCCAGGACATAAAAGATTGGATGACCAATAACTTTCTTTTATTAAATTCAGATAAGACAGAGATATTACTTATTGGCCCAAAAACCAGCACACAACAGCTTTCACAATTCAGCCTGCGCTTAGAAGGATGTACTGTTACTACCAGCTCAACAGTAAAAGACCTGGGCATAATATTAGACAGTAACTTGTCTTTTGAAAATCACATTTCAAATATCACAAAAACAGCCTTTTTCCATCTTAGAAATATTGCCAAACTTAGGAACATCTTATCCGTATCTGATGCAGAAAAACTAGTTCATGCATTCATGACCTCCAGACTGGACTATTGTAATGCATTACTAGGTGGTTGTCCTGCATCCTCAATAAACAAGCTTCAGTTAATCCAAAATGCAGCTGCCAGGGTTCTCACTAGATCCAGAAAATATGATCATATAACCCCAATATTATCATCCCTGCACTGGCTACCTGTTCAGTTTAGAATAAATTACAAAATAGTATTACTTACATACAAGGCTTTAAATGGTTTAGCTCCCACATACCTAACCAGTCTTCTGATACGCTACAATCCACCACGCGCCTTAAGATCACAAAGCTCCGGACTTCTGGTAGTTCCCAGAATTTCAAAATCTACAAAAGGGGGTAGGGCATTTTCATATTTAGCTCCAACGCTTTGGAATAGCCTTCCAGACAGCGTTCGGGGAGCAGACACGGTTTCTCAGTTCAAAAGTAGACTCAAGACGCATCTTTTTAATCTGGCATACACATAACTCATCCCATAATCTCATACTCCAGTACACCTATACCGAATGGCAACTACGCTAATTCTCCCCATCTGTTCTGTATTTCTCTACCCATCCCGAGGCATCGGGAGATTTTGCCAGCTTCAGTAGACAAAGGCCGACCCTGCGAGGTTCCTGAGGCATCCAGAGAAGGACCAGCTCCAGCTGGATTCAGCTTTATGATGGTTGGAGCTACACATGCTGCTCCTGTGCTTCCAGTGATCCAGACCTCATCTGCCCTCTGCACCTACTGACTCGTCCCTATGCTGAACTGGTCTTCATGTCAATTTAAATAATTTCTGTAATATTGAATTTTCACCTGCACAACACATAAGATGTTATATCATTTCTATCTGTTATCACCCAAATGAGGATGGGTTCCCTGTTGAGTCTGGTTCCTCTCAAGGTTTCTTCCTAATGCCATCTCAGGGAGTTTTTCCTTGCCACCGTCGCCGTCACCCTTGGCTTGCTCATCAGAGAAATTTCATTCATTCATTCGTCTCATTATTATTATCTGCACATTTTTCTCACACATCCACACTTCCAATTATTTTCTTTTCTATAATTATTATTATTATTTTTTTTATTTATTTATTTATTTAAATTTATTTATTTATTTATTATTATTATTATTATTTCTTTTTTTGTTAAATTTCTTAAATTTTTGTGAAGCTGCTTTGAGACAATGACCATTGTTAAAAGCGCTATATAAATAAAATTTATTGAATTGAATTGAATTAATGTGTAGGATGTCTCCCTTCCTCCTCTCATCTGACACAGTAGCCTGGATGTTGACTATATGAGTGATGCATGCGAGCATGGGAGACGATTACCCATAATCCCACAGCACACGAGAGAGAAGACCCATTGGCTCAGTTGTGATCACGTGACACTCGGCAGATAAAGTGCATGAGTACTGCTCGTATATTAAGCCCTCGCTTGTCTATTAAGTTCAAATTTAAAAATGCTCGCCAACCAAGTTACTCGTAATCCAAGGTTCCACTGTATACACACACACACACACACAAACATTACCATGCTTAAATAAAAGCATGCTGTTGTATATTCCAGATGTTTTTAAAGCCGAGTTCATGCTATTAAGTGTTTTAATTAGTTGTCAGGGAATCTCACGTGTTCATGCATATTCAGTGGCTCTAATGAAGTAATTAAAAGAAAAGAAAATCCTTAAAAAAGGTTACAAAAAAGAGAAATAAAAGTAATGTATATCTTTACTTACCACCAAAGAACAAAAAGCATGATCAAAAATAAGGGGTTTAAGAAAGGTACTTTGATGGTGATGTACAGGTTGACAGTAGGCTTGGCTGGGCAGAAGAAGGGGGCAGGTAGAAGGTATTGGACAGAAGATGATTGGGTTTTGTGAGCTACGGGCAGAAGCAAGCGTCTAACCACCCACAGCAGAAACATGGCAGCATCTAAGCCCAGCTTGGCACAGACACACCATGCCGGCGGCCCGTGTAAACCGGAGGGCCCCGGATATTGTAAGGGGGGGGGGGGGGGGTTATAAGACTTACGAGGTTGGAGCGGGTGAGAATCTGGCTAGCGCTCAGTACCTCCTCCTCAGATGACTCATCCGTATCTTCTTGGTTGGTCAGATTGAGGCTTGGCGTGCTGCCTGTGTACTGGCACTCCTGCAACGATGGCGTGTCCCCTTTGTCCATGCTGTCTAGAGAGCGCCGCCGCACGCCCCAGTTAAAGTTATCCACGCTCTCACCCTGGGGAAAGTGATTACAGATATACACGTGGTCAGTGCACAGCAACACACAACATACAGATTTTCCAATCTTTTTAGTTAAGTCTGTCATGCTTTAAAATTTGAGATGTGCACAGAAAGAACAAGAGGAATACAACCACTGAGAACAAGGAACATGGAGAAAGAAATAATAATGGGTCCATGATTTTAGAACACACACACACAGAGAGAGAGAGAGAGAGAGAGAGAGAGAGAGAGACAGACAAACACACAGAAGCACTTGATGTAACAAGCTTTCCAATTTGATGTGGACAGTAATTAACTGTTAATTAATACTGTAACTGTAATTAACTGTTAATTAATCCTGGTTTAATTTGACAAACTGACAATGAGTCACCAGTTCAAGCGGAATGTCAAATATCGTAATGCTCACAAACCAAAACTAAGCCTTATTAAGTTTAAACAGATTAAAGATGTACAGTAGAACGCCATGAAACGAGGAACTTGGTGATGTTCTTTTTTCTTTCATACTGTACGAAACACCTGGTGTTTTATTTCATACTGTATGAAACATTGGTGTGTCGGCACTCCACAATCCACAGCCTGACATACAGACTTACCTGCATCTCCTGAACGCAAGAAAAGGAAAAAAAAACAACAACAGCAGGGTTAGAGGCAAGAGTCAGAAAGACCAGAAATAAAAATGCATGCCGTCAAAAAAAAAAAAAAAAAAAAAAAAAAGGTTTGACTAGCATCTTCTTACCATCCGTGCAGAAAAATCACGGTTTTAAATAATTGACAAAACTAGGAGTGGTTCGAATGAGATGTTAGAAACGACTGAGCTTCATTTTTTTGTCCCAGCTTTTGACACGGTATGATTTTTTTGGATCATTTATTACTATTACTCCTCACACTCTAACATGATCCCAATAATAAGAATTATTTCATTCATCATTATCCATTATGATAATCATTATGTCATTGATGCCCTAAACACTGTCCTGAGTCAATTTACATTCCTTGTGATTCAAGTTAATCTACAGCAATTCCAGGTAGCTAAAGTGATTTATAGAAGACGATGGCGGTGTGACACCTTCAGTTCAAGATCCTCATGTTTATTCTAATACTCATGAGCAAGCTTGCCTTATAATGAAATACCAGGTTTAAGTATTCCACTCCACTGCTACATAAGAATATGAAAAGAAAACGTAGTTTAGGCTTCTTATTATTTAAGTTAAAAACTAGGCATGTCTATTGTTATTTTTATGTACGTCTTCATTAATATAACGACTTTACTTTCTCCCCTTTTTAAACTACACACAATCTTACTGACAAGAATAAATGATACAATAAACTACTTTACGTATGAATGGCTTTAGAGAAAAAAGGGAGGAAACTTCTAAAATGTCGAGTTGCCACAAATAGATCAGTTCTCACCTCTGCATCTTCCAGTTCTACATCCAGGAAGTCAAAATCTTTGAACACTCCAAACTGCTGCTCACTTCCTGCGTCTTCTGCCTGCCCATCCTCCTCCCGTGTCACTTCCTCTACTGTGGGGATGAGGCTGGTCTGCTGGTCTCCTGCATCCAGGTCCTCATTTGAGGAGAACACCACCTGCAAAAAAAAAAAGAGGAAAGAATATTACATGTAACGCTTATAAATCTACATGGGTGTGTTAACGCACTGAACGGGTGGTAATGAAATGTGTCATTATACTTACTGAAGGATTTTTAGGCATGCCAGACTCTGGTCCACACAGAGACAGTACATTCATCAGCTTCTCTCGAGTTCTCCGCTAGAATCAAAGCAATAAGAATATAGCGAATGCTAATGGTGTGTATCTGTACAGGTAAAAGAATGATAAGGTTCTATTTGCTTTACCTGGGATAGCTGAGGTCTCTTCCAGCTGACCGGTACCAGGCCATTCGAGTTTGACCCAGACGATGTGGAGGATGTGCTCCTGGTTACGGCGATAACCTGAGGTTTACCATTACGACCGGCCGCGCTGCGCTGATCTCCATACTTATGCCCTATTATGGGTGTCTAGGAGGTTGAAGTTCAAAGGATATATTATACTTAATATTTATAATATCTGTGATAATATCATAAAACAGGTGCATAGTAGTACTCACATAATACTTGATTTGTCTTTAACCGACATCAAAATAAGAGAAAACCAAAAAAATAAAACTGCTTGCTTTTTTTAAATAAGGAAAACAGTATGTACCTCAGAGATGTCAAAATGAAAGTCTAGAGTTTTTCCAGGAAGCTCTTTGGAAGCGTTGTTAAAGATGCGTGTGAAGGTAATTTCCGGCGAGCCCGAGGACTCGGCACTGTAAGATCGCTGAACCTCATCAGGGACCACAAGACAGGCAGAGCGAGACACCACCAACTTCAGAATATTCTGGGCCTCTCTCCAGTATAGGCTCTGTATAAAAGGATTTGCTGATAATTTGAGAATTATATAAACTATTTGTAAACTGTTTAATCAGAATGTAGAAGCATTAAAAGTCGCGTTTAAAGTGAACACGAAAACAAGAAAACACAGGATGTTTAACAGATATTGTGAGAGAAGCTATGCCTTTGGAAGTTTTAGATATACACCGCATTCCAAATTATTATGCAAATTGGATGTAAGTGTCAAACATTAAATGTTTAGTTTTTAAATTAAACTCATGTGTCTCAGGGCTCTTTGGATCATTGAAATGAATCTCAGACACGTGTGATAATTACTTTGGCAGATGAGCCCAATTAAAGGAAAAGTACTGAAGAAGGTTGTTCCACATTATTAAGCAAGCCACAGGTTTCAATCAATATGGGAAAGGAAAAGGATCTCTGCTGCCGAAAAGCGTCAAATATTGCAACGCCTTGGACAAGGTATAAAAACATTAGATATTTCATTAAAATTTAAGCGTGATCATCATACTGTGAAGACATTTGTGGCTGATTCAGCGCACAGACAGGTTCGTGCAGATAAAGGCAGAATGAAGAAGGTTTCTGCAAGACAAATACATCGGATTAAGAGAGCAGCTGCTGAAATGCCATTACAAAGCAGCAAACGGGTATTTGAAGCTGCTGCTGCCTCTGGAGTCCCGCGAACCTCAAGGTGTAGGATACTTTAAAGGCTTGCAGTTGTGCATAAACCTACTATTCGGCCCCTAATCAATGCTCACAAGCAGAAACGGTTGCAGTGGGCCCAGGCATACATGAAGACAATTTTTTAAACAGTTTTGTTTACTGATGAGTGTCGTGCAGCCCTGGATGGTCCAGATGGATGGAGTAGTGGATGGTTGGTGGGTGGCCACCATGTCGCAACAAGGCTGCGACGTCAACAAGGAGGTGCCGGAGTCATGTTTTGGGGCGGAATCATGAGGAGAGAGCTGGTAGGCCCCTGTAGGGTCTCTGAAGGTGTGAAAATGACCTCTGCAAAGTATATTGACTGACCACTTTCTTCCATGGTACAAAAAGAAGAACCATGACTTCCGTAACAATATCATCTTCATGCACGACAATGCAACATCTCATGCTGCAAACAAATACCTCTGTGTCATTGGCTGCTATGGGCATAAAAGATGAGAAACTCATGGTGTGGCCACCATCCTCCCCTGACCTCAAACCCATCGAAAACGTTTGGAGCATCCTCGAGCAACGCGTTACCTCAGTTCATTTGTAACTGTGGTGCGAGCAAAAACGGATGCCCCACTTGTGATTTGTATGAAAAAAGCATGCGGCGAGGAATTTTTTGTGGTCTGAAGGTGTATCTGGTTCCAAAACAACTCACAGAAGAACGTAAACCATTAAGAATCGATGAACCGATACTGTAAGGCAAAAGAAAGTTTCTTGAAGAGAAGCTTGCATGTTGATGCATGTCTGTGTACACGCTTCAAAAACTTCACTTTAAAGTGTTAAAGCATCCTCCCTACAGTCCTCATTAGACTTTCACCTATTTGGTCCTCTGAAAGCAGCCCTAGAGGGCGAAGAGTCCCTTCTGATGAAGAAGTGAACAACAGCGGTGCATTTTTGGGCCCCGGACAAACTGTAGTGACAAGCAAGGAGATTATGTAAAAAATTTTTGTATTTGTCTTTTCTAAAAGTTATTTAAAATAAATTCTACAGCCAGTGTGCAGGTTAATTTCTGACACTTGTATGTAGCAAATGTGAATTTTAGTGTAGCAACCATGTGTATATTGTGAGATGATGCACCCATTACTGAGTTCTCTACAACTGTACTAACAATGTGTGTGTGTAAACAACATGTGTTTTTGTCCTCACCTGTACATATTTGCCTATAACCTTCATGATCTCGAGGTTGAACTGTTTAACAGGGGCAGCTGACAGGTCTATGTGACTCAGCAGGCTGTAAATGATCTGCAGCAGTGACTGCTGCATGCTGGGTAGGCCTTTCTCTAGTAACTAAAAATGAAAAAAAAAAAAAAAAAAAGGAGATTTTTTTTTTTCCCCCCACTGAAGCAAAAGAATTTACAAGTGCATTTGGTTCCACAAAAAACAATACATCACCTCAGCTAGATACGTCACAAGGTTAAAGGTGATGTCCGCGAAAGCGTCATGGAGGTAGCGGCAAACCACGTTGATCCAATTGTTGCTGTCACGTGAGTAGCTGTGTGTGGAGTACAGACTCATCATGTGTGCCAGGTTGGCCAGCGTGGCCGATTTCTCCTCAGCACAGACTCTGGCAATGCGGTCTGCTGTCTCTTTGCAGAATGCTGTGGGGTTGTCAAAGTGCAGGATCAGGTGAGGCAGCAGGCACAGGATGTTAAGTGGAAAACCTGAAAGGAAGACGGAAAAAAAACAACAAAATAGGTTTGTAAAATATACGGAATTTATAAATATTTGGTTCCATCATTACCATGCCCAGTCAAAAAAACATTACTGTATATGCATGCCATTGAAAACAGAGAAAGGTAAAGAGGAGTTCAATTGTTTTTATATTCCGCTTATTTGTTTAGAGTGACATCCAGTGTCCAAAGTAGGAACTAAATTTTTTTTGTTTGGGGGGGGGGGGGGGGGAGACATCAACTCAATCCAGATGTCAGGTTCTTTCGAATGTTATTTATTTATTTGCAATGGGGTTAAATATATGCAAAGTTTGAATTGTTTAGTTATCGAGCTGGTTAGTAGTATTTTAGCATTCTTAAAAAAAAAGAGGTAATTATAATTCAGCTCCAACAACTTGGGTGCTGAGCCTGAGTTTACATGTTTATATAACAGTAAGTTCAGATTCACTGAGTAGCCTACACTCACCACCCATACAAATTCCAAATCCAGGTTTGTTGGAAATATTACTACAGTCGCAGTAACAGCATTGTCAGCGGTTTGAGACATTTTTATTCTGAATACTAGAGAGCACGGGTCGATCGGCCCGTGCGCGACCTGTGAAAGGAATGTGTGGTCAACTCGCTGCCGCTTCTTACGCAGCTCCAATGTTATTACCTCACAATATGACATAAAAGGCGATAATGACGCGGTCTATTTCAGTCAGAATTTCTGTGAATAGATGTATGTATACACACACACACACACAGAGGTGTGTCTCAATAAATTAAAATATCATCGAAAAGTTGCTTCATTTCAGTAATTCAATTCAAAAAGTAAAACTCATTATATAGATTCATTATACACAGACTGACATATTTCAAGTGTTTTTTTTCTCTTAATTTTGACGAATATGGCTTACGTCTATTGAAAACCCAAAATTTTGTATCTCAAAAAATATATATATATATATATATTGCTTAAGAGAAAAAAAATCCCCAAAAAACAAAACAGAAATGTTGGACAACTGAAAGTATGAACATGTACAGCACACTCAGTACTTGTGCTCAATAGGTTTAAAGGGCACCTACGGTGCTACATGGACTTTTTCAAGCTGTTTGGACTGCATTGTGTGTTAGGAGAGTGTGTACACAACCACTCTACAGTGATAAAGAGCCGCCCAGCGATTTTCTTTTAATTTAATAATATAAGATGCCCCTTCTGAAATCAGCCCGTTTTCAAAAGCCTGTCGGTGTAAAGTCACACAGACAGAGGCCGCGCCTACTACAGTTGATTGACACTGGTGTTTTAGCAAAGACCCGCCCCGAGTGAAAAAAAGAGCCGTCGGCCATTGTTTTTCTACACTGGAGCAAAATGGCGCCTACATGAGCGTGATGTGCTGTTTGTTGCAGTATTGTGGTGGTCTAGTGGTTAGGATTCGGCACTTTCACGTGGGAGACCCGGGTTCGATTCCTGCTTAAGGTACATGCTTTTTTTGCACTACATATTTATAAAGTTTTTCTAAAAGTTCGTTTAGTAACGAGGCGAGTGCGCTATGCTTCGGTAAGCTTTTCTGACATAAGGAGAGACTCACACACACACAATGCTTCGCGTGTATGATGTCCTATTCCCGGCATCTATATGACAGTCAGACACACACGCACACACACACACACGTTGTCTGTCAGAAAGGTCTCTGTTTATTAACAGCAAAAGATCGGTATAAATATGTTTGACTAAACGCCTGTGCTATAGACATATGTTACTACAAATTAACCATTGTAAATGTCCTGGTGAGATCCCGAAAAAAAAACAATGCTTCGCATGTATAAGGTTATATATATATATATATATATATATATATATATATATATATATATATATATATATATAATTTTATATATATATTTATATATATATAAAATAATATTTATATATATATATCCCCTATATTTTGTAAGATTTTTATTATGCCCTCATTTGTACATTGTATATTTGTACAACTATTTTACTAGTTAAATTTATTTTCTTTAGTATTTCTTTTTATTGATATTTATTCCTTACGTATAAGCTTTTATTTTATTTTTAAGGTCACTGGCTGTCGTATAAGCATTTCACTGCATATCATACTGTGTATGACTGTGTATGTGACAAATAAAATTTGAATTTGAATCAAAGGAGAGGAAGATAAGTGGAAGGAGACAGAGAGAGAGAGAGAGAGAGAGAGAGAGAGAGAGAGAGGGAGAGAGAGAGACAGAGTATGGGAAGGTGAGCATGAATGAACAGATGCAAGAGGAGACAGGAAGATAGCAGCAGGGAAGATTTAACACGTTAATATCAGATCTATGAGGAAGAGAGCAAGAGAGTAGAAATAACTCCTTTATATATAAAATAATTCTAACATCATGTAAAATTATTTTTAACTGTTTTTTAAATATTTGTAACTGTTGTCAAAGCTATACCCCACTTGTATTGTGAAGACACGCCCCACAGAACTGGGGGGCGGGTTCAGTAGAGGTCATTAACATTTAAAGGAGCATGTACTGAAACAGGTTGCTGAGAACAGAGCTACTTTTTACCAGGTAAAAGTAATGTTTTTTTTACACAACAATTGAGAATTTTTAATTAAAGTATATTACAAACTTTTCATTAGGACCCTAAAGAATCATATTAACTTATGCAAAATTGAGTCTGTATGGCTCCTTTAAGCTCCCTTTGCACGAATTACTGCAGCAATGCAATGTGGTATATTACTATAGACTGGAACTCAAGCAACTTGGATTCTGTGACCCTCTCCTCGCCTCACTTCCTCCAGACTCTGGGACCTTGATTTTCAAATAAAGTTGAAGAGGACTTTAATCTGTGGCTCTTGAAGCACTGACTCCATCTGCAGTTTACTCCTTGTGACTCTCTCCCAAATTCTTAAATGGGCTCCGTTTCACAATCCTCTCAAAGCTGTGGCTATTTTTTCCTACCATGCCACTTTCAATTGATGCACACACACACACACACACACACACACACATACATATATATATATATATATATATATATATATATATATATATATACATACACACACACACACACATATATATATATATACACACACACACACACACACACACACACACACACACACACACACACACACACACACACATACATACAGTGGAACCTCGGATTACAAGCATAATCCGTTCCGGAAGCGGGCTCGTAATCCGAAACACCCATAAACCAAATAAAATTTTCCCATAAGAAATAATGGAAACTCAAATTATTCGTTCTACAGCTCAAAAAAATAAATACATAAAAATAATTAACACAAAATATAAAGTAAAAATAAAACAAATTAACCTGCCCTTTACCTTAAAAAAAAAAACGTAAAAATAAATCCCGACAGATAAGTGTTTCCGTTTGTGCACGCAGGCGCTGTGTGTGTGTGAGTAAAACCATTTTTAAAACCGTTTAAAAATTAGCAAGGAACATAGCTAGTCAGACTCACGTGAGCACATACTAACGGAATCACTGCTATAAAGTAAAACAACAACAAAAAACAAATTAACCAGCTCTTCACCTTTGAAAACAATCGTGACAGAGAAGAGTTGCTATGTGTTTGTTTGGGAATCTGAGAGAAGGGGGGCTGTAAACGCGAGCGTGTGTGTGTGTTGGTGTAAGTGAATGAGCAAGCGCGCACACACACACTTGCGTTTACAGCACCCCTTCTCTCAGGTTCGCAAACAAACACACACACACACACACACACACACGTGTTTGTGTCTGTGTAAGGCAGAGAGTGTGTGTGTTCACCAAGCAGGGGAGACGATTACAAACAATTCTGCAGCGTAAGAGGGAGAAAAACCGTTGGCTCAGTTGTGATGACGTGACGCTCTGCGTCAAAACAAGAAGCGCATGCGTTATACATTATATTCTGTGCTCGTAAACGAAGACAATGCTCGTTTTCCAAGTAAAGATTTATTAAAAATCTTTGCTCGTCTTGCGGAACACTCGTAAACCGCGTTACTCGTAATCCGAGGTTCCACTGTATACCGCGTTCCAAATTATTATGCAAATTGGATGCAAGTGTCAAACAATAAATGTTTAGTTTTTAAATTAAACTCATGGATGGTATTGTGTCTCAGGGCTCTTTGGATCATTGAAATTAATCTCAGGTTTCAAGCAATATGGGAAAGAAAAAGGATCTCTGCTGCCGAAAAGCATCAAATGCTGCAACGCCTAGGACAAGGTATAAAAACATTAGATATTTCATGAAAACTTAAGCGTGATCATCGTACTGTGAAGACATTTGTGGCTGATTCAGCGCATAGACAGGTTCGTGCAGATAAAGGCAGAATGAAGAAGGTTTCTGCAAGACAAATTCATCAGATTAAGAGAGCAGCTGCTGAAATGCCATTACAAAGCAGCAAACGGGTATTTGAAGCTGCTGCTGCTGCCTCTGGAGTCCTGCGAACCTCAAGGTGTAGGATCCTTTAAAGGCTTGCAGTTGTGCATAAACCTACTATTCGGCCCCTAATCAATGCTCACAAGCAGAAATGGTTATAGTGGGCCCAGGCATAATGAAGACAAGTTTTTAAACAGTCTTGTTTACTGATGAGTGCCGTGCAACCGTGGATGGTCCAGATGGATGGTTGTAGTGGATGGTTGGTGGGTGGCCACTAGGGCTGCACGATATTAGGAAAATATGCGATATGCGAGATTCTTGTTGAATATTGCGATTAACGATATTTCTTGCGATATAACATTTCCCTAGAGAAATGCATTTTTTATTATTATTATTGCCTATTTTTTATTATTATTTATTTATACATGTAATGATCATACTAAAATAAACAGGTAATCGATATTCGTCTGATGTAATTAAATCTAATTCAGGCTAAAAAGAAACTATATGTCAAGGAAGTTGCAAAAATTTAGACTTCAAAACACTATGAATGACTTAAAACCCTCAGCAGATATTCTGACTTCTGGTTTGCTGTTACTATAAACCTGTCAACACAATATGAATTACTTTCAAACATGACTTTTTATTTACGTGTAACCATACACTCATCAATAGTGTCTTAAAACAAGAGCATCTTTTAAACAAAATATTCTCTTTGGCTTGCCTGTTTCTTTTTAAATAAAAATAAATATTATTAAACAAAAATTAAACAAAAAAATATTATTTGTCACACACACACACGCACACACTAGGACCCGGAAGTAATGCGGTCGCGAACCAGTAAGTATAAGTGAAGTAAACAAACCACCGCATAGAGCTTAGTCACTGAGTTCGCGCATGTCGGTTCAGATTGTTTACTTTCTGAATTGAGTGTATGTTTATAGAATGCGGGTTAAATTTGTGTTTTTCCCTTGCTCCCCTTCTGTGAGAGTCCTTAAACTAATTCGCGTGGTTATCCTGCCGACTTGCTTGCTTCCACGTTTGGGTTTACCGTCCACGCTACAAAGGGCTAACGGCTAATCGCTAAGTCTTCTGATCAACCAGGGTTAGTTCGCGACAGAATGAAGTATAAAAAAAATATAAATAAATAAATAAATAAATATATATATATATATATATATATATATATATATATATATATATATATAAAAATAAAAAAGTGGGTATAAACATAGTAAGGACCCATCTGATTGGTCAAATTTGGACAAATGATTGGCACATAAATTATTTTGCGATATGGTTATTGTGCATGCCATTATCGCGATAACGATATTTTTTCGATATATCGTGCAGCCCTAGTGGCCACCATGTCCCAACAAGGCTGCAACATAAACAAGGAGGTGCCGGAGTCATGTTTTGGGCCAGAATCATGGGGAGAGAGCTGGTAGGCCCCTGGAGGGTCTCTGAAGGTGTGAAAATGACCTCTGCAAAGTATATTGACTGACCACTTTCTTCCATGGTACAAAAACAAGAACTGTGGCTTCCGTAGCAAAATCATCTTCATGCACGACAATGCACCATCTCATGCTGCAAAGAATACCTCTGTGTCATTGGCTGCTATGGGCATAAAAGATGGGAAACGCATGGTGTGGGCACCATCCTCCCCTGACCTCAACGCCATTGAGAACCTTTGGAGAATCCTCCAAAGATCTATGAGGGTGGGAGGCAGTTTGATTCAAAACAGCAGCTCTGGGAGGCTATTCTGACATCCCGCAAAGAAATTCAAGCAGAAACTGTCCAAAAACTCACAAGTTCAATGGATGCAAGAATTGTGAAGGTGATATCAAAGAAGGGGTCTTATGTTAAGATGTAACATGTCCTGTTAGGATGTTTTTGATTGAAATTGTTTTTGATTTCTTTAAATATGACCTCCCAATGCTGCAAATTCAACAAAAGCCTATTTTCAGTTCTTTACAACCTATAAAACTTTTAACTCTGTTGTGCATAATAATTTGGAACAGTGCATTTTCAGTTTTTTCTTTTTAAAATAAATATTGTAGGTCATTAGGAGGTTTGTTCAATAAAATTCAAATTATACCCTAATAGTTAATTATGAAAATCAGAGAAAGATATCATTTGCGTAATAATAAAACACATCTATCTATCTATCTATCTATCTATCTATCTATCTATCTATCTATCTATATACACACACACACACACACACACACACAGCATATATATGATTTGAACTGAATATGAACTGGAATTTGTTTCATTTTAACCAACTATACAAACATGACTTAATTAAAATATCTTTACAAATGTTTCTGTGACCAAATAATAATAAAAAAAACGCTCATGTTTAGTGTGACATTTTTCGGATGTCATTCCCATAATCTGGGAGCAGTACAATTTACATCTTTTCAAAGTAATGATAACTTTGATTCTACATGACGTATCAGAAAACCCAAACACTGTGTGACTCTGAAGCCTCCTCATTAACATACACTGGTAGGACTTCCGTAAAAGCCGTACAGTGCTATATTGCTGCATGGATTTGCACTGGTTGAGTTTAATATGCCTTTTTAAAAGGCTCAGTAAAGCCTTCTTATTCTTTTTACAGCAGGTAGCATCTGCTGTTTGTCAGTAAACCATTCTGGCGATACGCTCCTGCACCCGTTTATTCCGTTAGCGTGAGAGGGAACTGTCCGCTAATAATTAATCGATCGCCGGGTGGCAGATGGACAGCAGAGGGTCAGCAGATATACAGTTTTGGACAACCCACCCAAGTATACTCTATGTGTGCTAAACACTGTGTATATACACGTATATTACTTGCTCATAAATATTATTAATATCGCACTCTGACCTGCCACCTGTGATGGGTCCACGAGCGTGTAGCGACACACACTGATGAGTTTGCTCAGCAGGTGTATGGTGAGCTCCTGTGTGGCAGCTGAGGTGAAGCCCTTGAGGAACAGCTGCAGCAGGCCAGGGAAGTTGTACCAGCGCAACTTAGCCTGTACACGCTCAAGTCGGTCCCTGCTGTCAGTTTTGTCCAGCGGCAGCTGGGCCAGCAACCTGTTCAGCAGGCGCAAAGCCAGCAGGTACTCAAACTCATAGTCGGACTCCAGGAGCGATGCTGCAATCCAAAAGAGCGTCGCTAGCAGGTTTGTGGGGTCCGCGGGTGGACCAGAGTCTCCTGCACCTGTCCCAGGACCTCCCCCTCCCCCACCAGTCAACACCCCACCCTCGCACAGGGATGATAAGCTGCGTGTCCGAGCCAGATTGCCATGGTTAGCTCCTGAGCGGTCGGCCACGTCCAGGGTGTTGCTCCTCCTCCGGTCGCCCCTGCGTTCGCCCACAAGACTGGCACGTAATGAGTTGCTGCGTATGTGACTGTAGTTCACGTGTAACAGGCCACCAGCGCCCAGATTCAGCTGGCCTGTGCTCTTTCTGTTGATGGCAAACTTGGTACCTAGCAAAAGATCATGGCACGACCCTCTGCAGAAATATAGGCATTTCAGTTAGACTTTAACAGCTTCTCTTTTGCTTAATTAACAATAACTATATTCAATTAAGTGCCTAACTAAAGTACTATACTGCAATACTATATTAATATAACTATACTACTATACTGTACTATGTAAAATAATCATCAATTAAGAAAAATGTTCTTACTGTGATAATGCAGTGAGCAGGTCATAGTTCTTCATGCCATCAGCCAAAGTATCAATACCAGATTCCAAAGTTAACAGTAACTCTATCACAAAGCCCTGGAAAGACAGGACAAAAGAGAAAGTGAGTAAGTGTGAGTGAAAACAATAAGACTGTCCATAGATATGATTACTTAAGATATTTATAGAGAAAAATGTTAAAAAATAAATAAATAAATCTTTTTTTAAAGTATAAAACATTTGTATTGAAACCATTGAAACCCTGTAAATAAATTTATAGGTAATGATTTAATTTGATTAAGCCAACATGTCTAAATACAAATGAAATACAGAACGTGAATGGTGACATCAATTGAAGATAAAACCCTTCCTGTGCATGTATAAACGATTCAAAGGAGAACAGATACTCTTCAGGAGTATCTTTTTAAAAAATATATTTTTATAAAACCTAACCCTGACCTTTGTAGCCATTATAAAGCTGTAGCCTATACTACTGATGGTACCTGAGCCTCCTCTCCTGGGTCTCCCACAGTCTCCACTAAACGCGACAGCACATCTGAGAGCGTCGAGGCTGTGAGCGGCTGTTTCAGAGCTCTGAAGATCTGAAAAGATCGGCCGGCGTAGTGGCGAGAGGAGCATGACAGAGCAGTCTGCAAGGCCACTTCACTCAACAGCTGCTCCAACTGAAATCCTGTTCACATAAACACACAGGACCCATCATGAAGAGGCTGAAGAACTTCTTCCTCTGACTACACAAAACCTCAGGCCAGGTCAGTAACAAAATAGTGAAAAACAAAAAGCACACACTAACCTGACGGACTCTGTTTGAAAACGGTAACAACGTGTCTCAGGAAGACGCTGAGCTGCTCTGCGCTCTTGATGTTGGTATTTTTAGGAGACATGTCCTCATGATTCCACAATGGGCCTCGTTTCCTGTCAGCCAATCAGAGGGCACCATAAGTCCAAGAACTGACTCAGTTGAGCACAACATAAGGTAGACAGAGTACACAGCTTCCAAAATATGATCAACTATGAAAAAATCTGGGGTCACACATATCCACACACATGCAAAGCAACAATACCCTCTCCAGTTAGATATGGCTGTGGACACAAGACAATAAACAAAGCCTAAGCACAGACAAGTCTGCAGTTTACTAATTATGTGTACAGGCTCACACCAACATTGTCTCTCACAAAACAAGTGAGCAGGGTTTTTCAGTATTCACGCATTCATTATCAAATAACTCAAAACCTAGACAGTGTTGCACATTTGACATAAACATGCATACATATTTTGCATTACACATCATTCAGCTTCAAAATATGTGATGGGCCATTCTAATAGTAAGTAATGTACACTTCATGATAAAAAGAAGTGCCTTGCACTGACGCTCACCTGGAGCTGATGAACTCGATAAGGTTTTTAACTTTTTCGTCCTGTTCAGCAGAGAGCTGTACCTCACTGAGCAGTGTGTGGGGGAGATGTGGCAAAGCCGTGCCACCTAGACTGATACTGGAGGAAGTGGAGCTGGAACTCAAACCGGAGTCTGTCATGGGGGAGGGCTGGTATTCTGGTACCAACTCTGACACACCTGAGGAAATAAGTTTCACAATTAACAGACTGCAAACACCAGCATACATATATAATATACAGATATACAGTACATACACATACGTGTACATACCTGTAAGGTTGAACTCTTGGGGGACGGGCTTAATGGTGAGAACCCTTGGTTCGTGGAACTCACGGTTGCGCAGGAGAACAGAGGCAAGTGATTGGACACTGTTGTTGGTTCCCTGGACGACCAGCAGATGGAGCAGCAGGCGCTTGCAGTGCTCATAGACCTCTGGGTGCTGGTGGTCAAAACCTACAGAGAATCAGAAATCATTAACCATCCGTCAAGACAAACGGCTATCCATTTTATATCTATAAAAAGGTAATTTCTCTCGTCAGGTGGACAAAATTTAATTTTACCAAACAATGAGAGGAAACGGAAATGATGAGATGATTTTTACTTATTAATTATCACTTGCCCCATTTGGATTATATTTTTTTTAAGCAAAAATAAAACACTTTAACTTCAACAACTTTTGCGATTTGCTGAAGCAAATCTCTTTTCCACATACTTTTAAATACATAAGAGTGACTTTTTCACGAGGTGATGCAAATGCTACACAGGTCACGGTTAACTGTTCATGTCGTTAAAAAAAAGTCAGAAATAAATTTGCTTGTTAGAAAATATTATAGAAATATCAATCTTTAATGAAAGGAAAAAGGAAAAAAAAAGTTCTGAAAACAGTTATTTCATGCAAAATCTTTGCAGTCATTTTCAGGACTGGAGTTGAAAACATAAATGCATGTGACTGGTTTACCGATGAAGATGGCATGCAGTAGAAGATGCACGTAAGCGCTCCATTCCACTTTGACACCGTGGTCCACGATCAGGTCAGTGAGCAGGATGACAGCAATGTTACACCTGCAAAAAGGTTGAAATGTGAGTGATGAGAAAAGATGATGAGCTTGTTAAAGATGATGAGATGAGATGTTCATCAAATGATCGAATACAATGTACTTTATATACATCACAGAACCATCTTGAAATAAACTTCTTTAGCGTTCATATCAGTGCTAGCACGGCTATGTTTAGACTGCCTCTTTTGAAAGTCATTCGGAATAAACGCACTTGACAAACAAACAAACAAATGTAAAAGAGTGTAACCTGTGAAGGGAAACTCCAGGTGCAGTTGTTTCTGGCAGATAGTCAACCAGAGGAGACCAGCAGCCTCCCGTGGGTGGAAACGGAAGGGGCTCAGGACAATTATGCTCCATGACCTTCAAACGCCAGTTCGCATAAACAGGCATAGAATCACCTGAAGTGGTGGGCAGAAAAAATAATAAAATGTTGTAACCTATGGACATAACTGGTTATTATTAGGCACGAATGATGATTTAATACTACAAATGTACTTATAAGAAAAAAAAGAAAAAAAAAAAAAACATAAAAATCTCACTTTTCTCATCTTCATACGAGCCTCCAGAGCTGCTGCTGTAACGGGATTCCAGACGGTGGTGCTGTCTGTTCAGATTGCTGTTTAGCCCACTGTAGATATCCAAATGAGAATAACTGCGCACACAGAAATGATCATCAATATCACCCTAAGCAGTGAATGCAGGGTAAATGTATGAAAGAAAATAGGCAGTACGTAGTCTGCTTACTTATCCTCCATGTTGGGATCCTTCATCTTGTTGTCATGGTGGCCATCAGGGCCAGGAACCATAGTGTTACTGCTAGAGGCAGTACCTGTTACCAAAGTCAAAGAAAAATACTTATTGGGGGGAAAAAGTACTATTAAGACACGGACTGATAATAAAATTAATATATCCCCAAGTTAAAAGGAATTATGTGATGCTCACCAGTGACGGAAGGGATTTTGTAGGAGGAGGTGATCCGGTAATATGGTGGGTTATCCATGTGGGTTACAGCAGAGCTTACAGCGTCCGTCAGCTCCAACTCAGTCATAAGCTCCTCCAAAAGCTGCATGGTTTTGTCTCTTCCCAGGTAGACCACTACACGTTTTACCTGCAAAAACAAACATAAAAACAACATTTTAGCATCAACACTATGGTTCCTGGCCCTGATGGTCACTATGACAACAAGATGAAGGATCCCAACATGTATGCTCCTTCATGTGATGATAAAAAGGCTTCCTGTGTAAATGGCTAAAAAGGTGCCTGACTTACATAAGTTAAGAGACTTGGCTCGCTGTTGACTCCAGATATGCTGATAAGGAAATGCAGAATGATCTTGAGATTTTTGGGCCAGCTATCTGCCAATGTGGTCCATACATTCTCAATCTCTGACCATGCAAACTCATCTCCGTACTGGACACACACACACACATATATACACACATTAGGCAATACTTGAGTGTGTAGCGTTCATGTTTTTAGTAATCAGTGGTGAATAAACAAACAATACACCAAAAATGCTGAGTCATCATAGAAAATCCAGCCAGCATGTGTACCTTAGCAGTCATGAACATGAGGTTGTTTAGGATCATGGTGGTTGCCTGTGGAGATCCCCAACCCTCTCCTCGAAGCCATCTGCGACTGTTTATCATCATCTCACGTTCGCGCGTGTTTTCCTCCTCCTCCGGATCCTCCTGCCGGCGCACCAGCGGCTTAAAATCTACCAGCTCCACATTGTTCATCCATGGCAGTAGGTAGTGCAACATCACCTGTCTACCACCAGGGTGTGCTGTCTGGATTCTCTGACTCACCTCTTCATTTGGACAAACGATGAAGAGCGAATGCAGGTCAAAGATATGCAAAGTAAAAGTTAAATTTGGAGTCAAGATGTCAAACATTGGACTTCGTTTCTTACCTGAAAAAATGGGGAGTGTGAGCTCAGGATATGTTCGTGCCAGCTCTTCACTGAGCTGGTAGTAAGACACTGAGTACAGATGCGGCAGCGGTGATGGTGGAGTCAGGACTCCATCAGTGCGTTGGATCTCCAGTTTATGGGCATAGCGGAAGAGCTTTGGCTCCAGGATCTAACATGAACATGGATTATAATCAACAACACATCTTTTCTTCAATATTTTGCACAATGAAAGCATGAGGCACATATTCAGAAATGTTAGATAGAGTTAAACGAGCACGTTTTCTACCTGAAGTAGCTGCATGGCCACTTCATAGATGTCTCTAGAAGAATCTGCAGCCTTAAAGAGGATTAGGTTCAGTAGCACCACCGTATCAAACTGATAATCCCTGCCACAAATAACCAAGACATAATAAACACACACTCTCTTCTCAGACAACGCTCACAAAGAAGCACTCATATAAAGTCACAAAGGTTTACTGAGCTGCACCTGTTTTGAAAGACGTTAGCAATGGCTCGGAAGCAGCCAGTGGCGACCCTGCGTGAGCCTGTGTAGCAGCGATCCACAGCCCAGAACATCAGATTGCTCTGGTCTGGGTTCAGTTCTAAGAGTAACATCACTGCCTCACAGCCAAGCTGGTGAACCTGCAAACACATTTCACACATTCACACAGGCTATAATCAAATAACTGCTTTTCAAGCTGTATCACGTAGAGCACTTTTAAAGAGTGTATGGATTATTACCTTGCGGTCCTGTGAGTCCAAGATGTTGTCTAGCCATTTGTAGAGGTATCCATCAGAAGAGAGGCCGACGTTATCAGCCACGGGGCCACAACAGAGGACCGCAGACATGGCCTGGAGAAAACAGGTGTAATCAAGTGAATCACTGGTGGCACTTAATCCTGTTTCTGTATAAATCTGAGCACATTTGTGTGTATGTATGTTTGTGCTTACTTTAAGAGCACAGTACTGGTGTCTGTTTATCTGCATATTCCGGTCGCTGTAGCGGTCTAGAGGAGTGAACATAATGCTGAAGGGTCCAGCCCAGTGACTGAACAGCATGAACAGACTATGTCTCAGAGACTGCTGGGGGAAAATACTCCTTCTCTGGTGCACTTGGGAACACAGACATGATTTAAGAATTTAATATTGAAGAATTTATTCCTTTAATAAAACTTTCAGAAACTTCAAGACAGTAAAGTGTGCCTTTAAAGAATAAAAAAAATACAGAATAATGTGTATTTGGAGAGTGCATATTTTGTAGTGATTGCTTATAAAGGATGTACCTGGTACATTTTGGATTATGTTGGCCACCAGGGCGCTAAAGTGCGAGCGGATGTCTCGGAGTGTGTCTGAGTCTTTGTCATTTTCAGCCTCAAGAAGTTGACGTGTCAGATCGACGTACTCCAACAGGGTACTGTTCAGAGAATGGCTCTCCCCATCCAGCCCCCCACTCCCACTGCATGCAAACAGAAAAACAATCAAGCCCAGAAACACAAAATATAACAAAGATCATACACTTTGGAACTATATGGGGAAAAAAAAAGTCCTCAGCACTAACTACAATGTTAATTAATCTCATCTTATGTCTAAGATTTTTAAATGGAAAAGGTTTGCCCATTTTACAAATGATTAATACAGGCAATTCCCGATTTACAAACATTTGAGTTAAGAATTTCCGCAGATACAAACAGACAGTGATTTTACGAACATTCGTAGATGCAAACAAATCTCAAAAGTAGCTCACGTGTGTTGTAAAAATAAATGTTTAAAATGATAATGTTTTCAGTGTGTAAGTGAATGTATTAAATATCCAAAGTCTGATATATTGTATGTATGAGAGTGTGGGGTGCGGGACAAATGAGTCAGCCTCGCCGCTTTCAATGAATCAGGAGCACGATGACCGAAAATGGCTGTCAAGCTGTCCCTATTGTGAATAATCCTAATTTTGTGAAATCCTTTTGAGACATCACAGTCCAAAACAGTGGAAAACAGCTGACATAATTACATCCGGGATTCCCCTCGTGATTTAAAGGTGCAGAGACCACACTTTTTACATACCATTAAAACCTTGGATTGCGAATAACTTAAATTGCAACTTACTGTAGTTCGCGAGTTAGCAAGGATTTTGCACTACGAGCAGTTTCTGCCGGGCCAATGATCTGAACCAATAGTTGTTCTCTCTCTCGTGCGCGCCCTGCGGGATTGTGTGTAATTTTCTCCCACGCTCAGATACATTGTATATTCGTGTCAAAAGGCATACAAGACTCACTTTCCCCGTTAAGGAACTTGTTCATAAGTAGGGGATAACCTGTATTTGAACATGTGACTGACGGGTATTTCTTATTGCCCAGATGTGCTCTGTCGGATTTACTGAAATTAATAAGACACTTAATTAATAGTTCTGAATGTCTCCTTTTGGTTTAAACGCTGGGGGTTCACCTGTGAATGCTGCATTTGTTGGTAATAATGATAAACCAATATGAAGACCAGTGGGCTATCTATAGTAGAATGACAAGGCATTTTGACGCTCATTAAAAAGGGGAAAATCAATCGCACCAGCATTGGGCATAGCCAGTACAAAATTTGAAATGTGCGGTAAACCAGGAATCACGTAATTTTAAAAGTGAATGCATTCAGAGTGGAGCATTTTTAACTATCTTAATCATTTGTTTCATTGCTTCACGCAAAGCCATGAGAAAAATGATACACTAAATAAACCACTATATAACAAACCCTTCATAATTAGAATAAATCCCAGAGCTTGATATATAACATGTTCACATATTAAAATTTACACTTGATCATGAACATGATTTAAATAAAGAGATAAATGAAGTAAAGAGACAAAGTTCCGTACATTTGACTGATGACTCCTGAATCTGCCAGCAACTCAAAAATCCGGACCAGCTGGACTCTGAGGATGTCACGACGCCGACGCCGCTTCATATTCTAAAAAACAAAGGAAATGATAGTTAATAGCGGAAATATCTCATAACACAAATGTATTCACTTGAAAAAAATATATCTTTAGAACTTATGTCATGAAATGGATACTAGATAAAAAAATAAAAAAAAGGTTCTCACCTCTGGCCTTCTCTCCAGAGCCTCTTTAATGATGGGGTTCAGCTCCTCTAAGAGCTCTCTGATAGACAGAAACAAACATGACATTACTGAGACTAACATCAGATGCACAAAAGCATTTACAGCAACACTGGGAGCACACACAGTTCATGATATGATGAGGTGAAATCACAGTAGATACGTCACACAGATATAGACACACCTGAAAGCGACAGGGTTGGTCCGGCCAAGCCCCAGGACAAGAGACTCCGTTATGTCCATGCTTTCTGATCGCATCATAGGAACCACATGCTTGAACAAGGAAGAGGGGGACGGAATGCCAATGATCTGCACGCACACAGACACACACACAATCCTTAGCCTATATACCAAGACACCGAAGTAACTGTCCTCACTTCACACATCTAATTTAACATCGAACATTTAATAAATTGGACCAACAACCCAATTTATGACGCACATCATGATATCCATATTTAACATTTAGCGGTGACTCTCTGACCCTTGACTCATAGCTGTATCCACTGTCTGGGGTGGACGCCAGCGTCTCTGGAGGGGAACAGCGGACAGAGCCGGTGGCTGAGGACGATGAAGAGGATGAAGAGGATGATGAGGAGGAGGTTATGGAGCTGCAACAAAGGATCAGGTAGTTCCTCCATAGGCCGACGTACGAGTCGCTGCTGCTCAAGCTGTTCATCTTCTTAGCATTGATCGGGCTGCTGGAGAGGCGTGAGGGAAAATGTCAGGAAAAAAAGTGGGGTACATTTGTTACACAATCTAGTGTCTAACTCAGTCTACGCTTACTTTTAAGAGGTGTCTCTTTACTTCATTTATTTAAAGTAAAGCCTGCTATAACACTTATCAACATCAAAAGAAGTCGAGCCTTTATTTTTTCACATACAGTAAGTGGACAACCAGAATGCTTATTACCGTCGCGCTCACCGTTGTGGGAAAACGGCAGTAGCCAAAATAAATCAATTGCATTTTAAAGTCATTCATGAAATGACCGCCAGGTGGCGCAAAGTGACATTTTTCACTCTATGCAGTTTTAAATAGAATTAAGTCATAAAAAAAGTCTTAACGATATGTTGTATCGAAGAAATACTGAGAATTTTATACAACAAAAATTTTAAATCTGAACCAGAGATATTGATATTTATTGCATAATAATGAGTCAAAAAAAAAAAAAAACATTGGTTAAATGTTGTTTGGACAGACTATCAAGTTCACTAGCTGATAATTTTATTAGTACAAAGAATGAACTGTTATATAGCCTATCTCTGTTTGTATCTGTTTATTGTTATTTAAAAAAAAATACATAAAAAAATGCATCAAACTTTAAATATAGAAATAACTGGTAAAATAGACTTTCAGAATAAAACATTACAATAACTAAAAAAAAGACGCACTAAAAATGTAGTGTTGGTTCTGTAAGCACATCGTTGGGTGGTTTATGCTGGGTCAAAATTCTGGGTTATTTCGGGTACTTTAAACACATTGTTGTGTTGCTCATGTTGGGTCAAATGAGATGTAGTGAGTAATTTACAAATGAACACCTGGTTGGGTTATTTTAACCCAACAACTGGTATATTCTTTATTCTCTTTTTTCTCCAAACGGCAGCGTGCAAAATGTTTGAAATATTACTGTTACTGTGTACAAGTGTAGTTTTCGGAGATTTGAGCTTCAGGAAATCTCCCGGCGCTCTGCGCATAACACCGGCCCAACGCAGCTTCGGAAAGAACTTCTAAACGTGGGCACAAGTAAAATATTGTTTACTTACAATATTTGTTAATTTAATTTAAATGAGGTTTGGGCTCAGGGTTTGGTATCTGTAACGGGTTCGAGCCTATTTGCACGAGTGGCACCATGAAGCACGGACACGAGGGCGAGGTCTTACGGGAAAAGGGATAATTTATTTAGGTAAAATAGGGAAGGAAAGGATTAAAGGAGGGAGGACTGAAAGAAAGGGGTAGAGATGAAATGCATGTGCCAGGAAACTCACTCTGATCATTTTAATAATTCAGTGATAAATGTGATTCAGTGATTTCTTTGGTTTCGGCTGTGCTGAAGGTGATCATGTCATCTCGTCGTCTCTGCAGCAGGGAGCGCGCCTATAATTCCCTTTTCATACGAATTACATAATCTAATAATCTGTTTTTCATTAGTTTATATAGAAGCAGATATTTTGCTTTCTATAAGTATATATTTATCACGTCTGTGAGGCGAGTATACACGGAGTTTCGGTTCATTTTCTGACGCGCTCAAGTTCACCGAAAACAATACAGAACCCTGTTTACTTTCTTTATTTATAAATTTTATTTATAAATTTATATATATATAATTTATTTATATAATTTATATACAAATTACTTTATTTATCATAAAGTTTTTCGTTATCGTTAGCGCACCTAAATAAAAGTAGAGTCTTATAAAGGCTATGTAGCTTATATAGTTTTACTATATAGTTTTTGCACATTAATCTGACAGTGTTTCAATTTTATGGTCGTTTAGTTTCATTTATTTCAGTTAAAAAATATACTACAAATGTAATGAACACAAAATATAAGATGACAAGACCCTACACGTGTAGCTTTTCTAATTACACATAAAAAAATCTAAAGGCTCAGTGTGTTAACTTTTACGTTGTTTAATTTCGATCCTAAAAATATTTAATTTACAATATAAATTTGTACTGTAATGTTACTACTGTGATTATAAATGTGTTTAATTACAATGTTTCACTTGATTTTATCTGCAACTACGTGCGGCTCTAGACGAACTGCTATTCATTAATCCTGGAGAGAACGAACTAAGGCCTGAGGCGTCAGTCTATAGTTATATAGCGCCACTCAGCGGTAAAAGCCAGCAAACGCACAAACACAAATGCTGTCGCCATACGCCACGACGTAAAAGTCACATACCGCGTGTGCACCCACTGTATACAGTACATCACTTGATGGTGAAAATCTTACTTTGCATTTCCCAGCCTGGAGGGCTTGGTTCAGATACAGTACCCCTGAAAGCTGAGCTGAGGCTTGAACCAACAACCTTCTCAGATCATTAACCCAGAGTCACCCTTATCCCACTGAGTTACCACGGGCAAACAGAAACTAAAGTAATGCCCTTACTTGATGTCAACTTGGGGAGAGAGCAGCTGAAGCCGGGTGGAGGCAAAATGCCAGGCGTAGCTCAGTGCGGTGGGGCAGTGCTTGGGCAGGTTCTCCTGGCGCAGGTAGCTGGACAGGCTGATGACCCACGTGTCCTGACCCTGAGTCACATGTGCAAAAACCCAAATGTGAGACGGACTGACTACGTCAAACTGGTGGCTGATGGGAGAAGAGCTCCATTCGGCCAGGGTGAGTAGATCTATTCCACTGGGACAGTACAGCAGGCTAGTCTGCACAGAGAGCACATGAGCTGAGTAACAGGAATGATGCACTTAATATGATGACATGGGGGATGAAGTTATAGACATGCACACTGGATGTGTGCGCGCATTTCCTACCTGATCTGCACCAGTGAGATGGATAAAGCTCTCCAGTACTGAAGCACTCACCCTATCCATCACATCTACAGCCAGCTCTTCATCACCCTGAAGCAAAGTGAAAAAGCACTGATTTTAAACAAAGTGAAAAAGCATTGTGAAGAAGCATTTGTTTAAAAGTAAAAAGAAGCTCTTTGTGGTCATGGCAGTGGTTACCTTGGCGATTCCCAGGGCGTTGTGGAGTGCACGCACTTCTTTAAGGATGTTTACAGCTAGGCGGCGCGTGGCCGGCCTACAGCTACACAGCACCACTAGAGCCAGCCCCTCCACCACATGCAGCACGCTGACGATAGGGGAACGCTCCAGGGGTAGACACCCACTCCCCTTCGAGCCCTAACACACACAAATATAAGTACACACACACACAAAGTGTGTTATTAAGTTCTTCTTTCAAGTAAACATGACCTAAAATTTTATTAAACCTTTTTAAAAATCCATTTCTGCATACAACATGAATTCATGTTATGCTACCATCTCAAAAAATAAAGCAGCGACTGACACACACCTGTGAGTCTTGGCTGCGATTGCTGTTCTGTACAGATGCTTTCCATTGACTGATGAGCTGGAGGAGCATCTTGACGGCATTGTCCAGCAGTGTGGGGTGCACGTCCGTCACCTCCCGCACGATGAAATACACAAAGCCTGAGATCACGTCCTCCCTCCAGTCAGAGAAATCTAACATAAGAGCCTGCAGAGTGTTGAAGGCCAAGGCACGCAGCTCCTCGTCCATGTGAATGGTCAGTCTGCAGCATGAGCACACATACATGGGAATTACAGGTCTGGAAATATCCATTAGGTGCACATTTAACCCTGATTTTTTCTTTTTAAAGTAAAGTTAAAGATAAGAAGTTTGAGAATAAAAGCCTGATTATGTTTTGAGTCCACTCTCACTCGTTGGACAATTTTAAAATCCTCCCCAATGTGTTTTGTGATTAGTAAATCATAGGCAGACAGTTGTTTTGATACAATTTTCGATTTGATTCTATAGATCTTTTGCACAGGACATCACAACCTTTGTCAAAAAGGGTTGTTACTTAATCAATGCGAGTGCTAAAACCCACATTTAAAAATAGTAATGCAAGCACTTTTAGCACGAAAACACAACAGACAACGTTATGTTCATCTTAAACAACACTTTGTCTCATTATTAACTGCTTCTAAATTGTTATGAATCTCCTCTGAGCCTTCCGTGTTGTTCTGTACATCAAACGCGAGTTACACAGCTAATTAGCTTCTAACAAAGGCTGAATCTCAAATTGCTCTCTAACCCTTTACCAAGTGGCACTACTTGATGTGAAATGGTACTTACAAGACTGCAAAAGGTCGAAGGCACTAATGTTACATGTAAATGTCTGATTTGTGTTAGACAGCCATTTTTAAAACTGCTAAAAGTATTTATTTTATAATTTTTGCTGCTGATTTGTAAAACTGATATATCTCACACAGTCCAATAGGTGGCAATAATGCACCAACTGCCCAAAGACTATGAGTAGTTTTTGAGTAGGCTTGGTCACCAGGAACTATCTGACACATTCACATTGCATACAAACTTCCATTATTTTTTTGATTGTATAAAGCTGCTTTGCGACAATGACAATTGTTAAAAGTGCTATACAAATAAAATTTAATTGAAAATTGAATAATAAGAAGAATCAGCAATAATTGCAATATATTACTAATATTATTGTAGTAAAAAAAAAGCCAATTTGGAGCATTTAGCATATGAAAGTTTACTTAAACTATCAAAAAAGTCTAAATTTGTAAAATGCGTTTGTAAATAGTTTCACGGATCACAGATCATAAACACTGGATCATTGATCAGAGCTAGCAAGCCGTGAGTACACCAGGACTGGGTATAACCTCATCAACCACTTCCTTCTCCGAGAGTGTGTAGAGGGCTGAAGTGACAGGTCATTACCTGGCCAGGAGCTCAATCAGGTCTTGTCTGCTCATGCCATCGGGAATCAGTCTGGGGATGGCAGCTACACATGTCCGGAACAGATCGATCTTTGGCTTTCTCTCTCCGCTAAAACAGGACGTGGTGAAAGATGGGCACATTTTATTACACACCTTAAACATTTTATATGCAACTGCATTCCAGCTGTAATTATAATGAAGCACTCATTTGGATTGAACAGATATAACCCCAATCAATATAAAACATGAGAGAAAGAGGGAGCGCATGCACTCACGTGATCATGTCCTCTGGTTCTTTATTAGACATTTGCATGCTGGTCATGCTCATAGAGCGGCCCACCTCTTTATCCAGGTGCCTGAGGATGTTATCTAGAGCCTTTCTCACCTGAGGGTAGTACAGAGACATTCCTACATGCACATGCGCGCGCGCGAACACACACACACACACGCACGCACATAAAGGACATACATTAAACAGGAGAAACACAAAAGATACTTTTTGTGTTTTGATTTTACAATAGAGGCAGTCAAACAATATAGTCAGTACTGACTATAAAAAAACTTTAGCTGCAGCCTCTGAGAAAGTCTGAAAAATGCTTTCAAGTATAAAACAATGGGCTGAGATACACAGAAATAATAAATCAGTGGCTGGAATCCAGACAAAACAACAAAAACTCTCTTACATTGCTACGTTCCTAAAAAGGGGAAAAGTGATTATTCAGAACGCACCACACAGCCAGGACACAAAGAAAGCTATTCTGTTTTTAGGTTTCTTAGTCGCAGCCAAATAGAATAGACTGCAGAGAAAGGATTTCTTACCAATGACCTTGGCCTCCTCATCGGTAAGCGTGGTATTAAGAAAGATTTTTTTGACTCGTAAGGTGTTGCCCGAGGGTAGGATGACACCAGTAGTGGGCATAGGTGGTTCGCCGTCTTTCTGTTGGAGGCTGTCTGCTATCACTAAGAAAGCCCGTAAACCAATATTCATTCTCTGACAAAGCAAAAGAGATAAGTGTGAGAGAAAGGGAAGGTAAGAGTAATACAGTGGAACCTTGGATTGCGAGTAACTTGGTCTGCGAGCATTTTGCAAGACAAGAACATTTTGGAAATAAAATTTAACTTAATAAACGAGTTAAATTAAGCGAGGTCTTGATAAACGAGTAGTACGCATGTGCTTTGTCTGCCGAGCGTCACGTGATCACAACTAAGCAAGTGGTTCTTCACTCCCGTGCGCAAAGGGATTATGGGTAATGTCCTCCCATGCTCAGACACACTTATGGAAACACTGCTCTGTCGGGATTCTTTTCGAAGATAAAGTGCAGGTTAATGTGTTTTATTTTTACTTTACAGCAGTGAATCTGTTGTGCTTGCTAGTGTCATTAGAGAGGTTCTTTGTTAAAGAGATTTCTCGAAACAGTTGTGTTTCTGTTAGAGCATGTGTGTTTGTGCGCACATGCATGTGTGTGTGAAAGTCTTCTCCATTCCTCCTTCTCTCCTCTTCACACATACACATCAAACGAATCATCCGAGTTTACAATAAGTTTGTTGTTCCACAACAAATTATGCTCGCAATCCAAGGTTTAGCTGTAATGACTTTATCCTATATATACACTGTATGTGTGGTTCCATACCTCTGGGTTGATAGTAAAAGTCTTTTGAGACTTGCCAACACAAAGCAGGTCATAGATGATTTCTTTCATGGCAAAGTCCAGCCTTTCCTGAGAACCGCAGACACAGCGCATGGACAAATGAGAGTTCATTAAGGACATAAAGAGCTTCAAGAAATGCTTCCAGATACCAAGTCTAATTTTCTACACCAAAAACACTCCTGTTGAAACTGACCTTTCATTTATCTTGTTAGCTCGGTCAGAATGTTCATGAATTATCTGCATGAATCATTCAAGGAATAATCTTTTCCTTTTATTCTGACTGTGATATCACTAAACAACTCAGAGAGACCACAATAACCTTGTGGCTGCTATAGTCAAACTCATCTGCTATACATCTGCCCTTCCTATATTTTAAACATTCGGATAGATAAAAACAAAGCAACGCAGACCCAAACAAATCATATGTTACTTAAATTATTGTTAATGTGACAAATAAAAGTTGAATTTGTGGAAGAATTTTCACTCTACCTTTCAAAAAAATTAAGCGCAAGTAAGTTTCTAAATCCGCAGAGACCGTAAGTGAGATGACGATGTAAGTTTCCAAGTTTACCTGAGCAATGAACTGAATGATCTTGACAAAGATGTTAAGTGGTGTGTCCCTGGGTACCACACTGCGGGAGCCCTTGGGAAAAAGTGCTGAAACAATACTGAGAAGGCGACTGGAAGAAAAAAAAAGGATAGCTTAGTGATCTCTGCGTACTATTTGCAGTCATAACCATAAATAAAAATCACTTTTATATTCTCACACTTTTATTCCTCACAGTTTAGAATGTTGTACTGTACAGTCTGTAAGTTCTGAATAATCTATAGCCTTCTAATTTAATACTATTCTATTTTGATAACTTTGTGAATATTTAAAAAATTTCAGCCAGAATCTTTGTAAAAATTAAAAAAAACAAAAACAAATTCTTATTCTTTTATTACCTTTATTGGAAAATTCTATTTCTATTAATTGTACTCATGGAGAAATATTTCTTTTTAGGCTACATGCAGTTGTATAAGAATCACACTGCATCTTACTGTGTGTGTTACAAATAAAATTAGAATTTGTATACTAAACAATTCTGTGAGTGTCACTAAACAAAAAAAATGCCCATGTTTTTTTTTGCAGAATGTGTCTGGGTTACCTTTGTGTGGTAGTGTTGCTCTCGCACTTGATCCTGATTATGTAAACCCACAGCAGCCTGTAGAGCGACTCCAGTGCTACACGAGACATTTTGGGATCTTTGTTCTAAATAAATTAAAACATGTATATAATCTTTAAAGAGCATCATATATTTGTGAAAATATCAGACATATAGTATACAAGAGGCATTCAAGTCAAGTGATGAAATTTCCATTAATGGAGTTGCTGCGAGGCCAGTGTTTCAGACATGAAGCAGACAGTTTGATGGCTCCGGCATACGGAGAAAACTTTCTAACTTGATGGTATCCAAGTACTAGTGAAATGCTGGGTTAAGTGCGTTAGTGTAGCAGTAGTGTAGGGATTACATTACAGAAATAAAGGAAGTTTTGTCGCTTATAACTGTGTTGTTATTCTGCACAAACAAAAGTCCTGGTTTGACTTGAACACCTTTGTACACTTCATACAGTACACTGAATCTAATGTGAATTAAATCAAACTAATTGTGAGGATATGCATTGATGATTCAGATCCTTGTAGGCTTCATTTAAGAGATTTAACAACTCAACTTAATCTCAAGAAAAGATAACTGATATTCTTATGGTTAAAAATAGCAAATAAGCCTTTAACATATAACCAACATGCATTAAACTCCTCATACACTCCAGGTCCATTACAAATACCCACAACTTCTAAAAACAGACTAAACTGATTCCATTATCGCTCTCGCAAAGACAGACTGTAGACTAAAGCACATACATGAGTATGACGACTACAAACAAGGTCAAACAGACCACTTTTCTCTAAAAAGTGTGTGCGAATAGTGACTTTTCTAAAAGCAACTCAATTGAGCTTCTAATAGCAGGTGTGGATTTGTCTACTCTGCTATTACAATGGAAAGGGGGTTTAAAGCACAAATGATCCATGACTCAAATTCGCCCATGTAGTAGACAAAGCCAATCAGGAGACCTCGTAAAAACAAGATCAGCTCCCCTGACAGTTAGTCACCACTCACCTGGAGGGTCTCAATCTGCTTACGGATGCTGTTGTTTGATGGCATCTGGAGCAAATGAATTTGAGATGGGGAAAAATGAAGAAGAAGAAAAAAAAAAAAGACAGACAGAAAGAAAGGAAGGAAAAGATGAGGAGGGGAGTTTGATCAGTGGGGGGAAAACATGCATGTTAAAAACAAAAGGTGATAGTAAGAACTAGAGCGAGAGCAAACATGACCTAAAACAAACCAAACTTTAAGCTAACAACTAATAATAACTCATGGAGCGGTTTGTGAGAGTTTTGTACCAAGAGCTTGGAAGGAATCTGTGATATATCCTTCAAGTAAATCATGGACGATGAAAAGATAATGGGAGAAATGCTGATGCTGTAATCTATTGTGCGACTGTAGGTATGAAGTAGAAAAAAGTGCCTCAGGACAATAGTTGTTAGAAACTAGAGATTCCCAGATGGGACGTCACAACAACATGGCGGCTCACACTTACTGAACAGGAACAGATTTAAAATATACAGTACAGGCCAAAAGTTTGGACACACCTTCACTCAATTCAATGCGTTTTCTTTATTTTCATATCCATTTACTTTGGTAGATTCTCACTGAAGGCATCAAAACTATGAATGAACACATGTGGAGTTATGTACTTTACAAAAAAAGGTGACATAACTGAAAACATGTTTTATATTCTAGTTTCTTCAAAATCGCCACCCTTTGCTCTGATTACTGCTTTGCACACTCTTGGCATTCTCTCGATGAGCTTCAAGAGGTCGTCACCTGAAATGGTTTTCAACAGTCTTGAAGGAGTTCCCAGAGGTGTTTAGAACTTGTTGGACCCTTTTTGCCTTCACTCTGCGGTCCAGCTCACCCCAAACCATCTCGATTGGCTTCAGGTCCGGTGACTGTGGAGATCTTTTTTTGTTAAGTACATAACTCCAGGTGAGAAGGTGTGTCCAAACTTTTGGCCTGTACTGTACGGTATATATATATATATATATATTTTAAAACTTGATGTTACTTATTTAGCTTGTGTGGTGTGTTTTATTGTAACTCAGATATACAGCTTAAATTTTACAAGACTTAAACCTCATTTTATAAAAATTATTATAAAGCACTAATAAGGTGTAAATAACTGAAGCTCTACTTTAGTATTCAAAGATTAGATACAAAAATACGACTATGCTCCAGGGATCCATGTTTTGCAAAGTTGATATATTGAAACATTTTAATATCAAAATTCATGAAATAGTTACCAGTACAATGGATTACAGCATGATGCTAGGTGCTGTAGCAGTAAGAGTAGTGTTAGAGCACTAATTAGTAACAAACAGCTTAAAAGAAAGAGCGGCTGGTTGGGTTTGGTGGGGGGACAGAGACAAACATGAAGCGAAAGGGGTTATAAAAAAATAAAGAAGAAGACAGCTGTGGTAAAAAGCAGAACTGAACAGGGAGAGATCATGGATCAATCAGGAAGGAACCAACCCCATAAAGAGCTTACAGAAGCTTCTAACCATCATTCATGCCAACTCAGCTTTAATCATTGAATCTATAGATAAATAGATTTTATACACAAAAACAAGAAATCGCAATGATTGTCTTAGAAATCAGTTTGGATTACAGGAGCAATGAAAGATGCCTCGTACGACCGAAGCAAAGCCGATAAGCTCAGAATAAATGCTTATTGAACCGGAATCACCAAGAATCAAGTATATAAATTTTTTTAAAAATCACACACACATGATCCATCTTGAACATCGACTTTAAATCAGGAAAATTCATTGAGGGGGAAAAATATATATACATATCCTCCATCACCAGGAGGAAAAGGCAAGAAAAATATTTAGACAATTTGCAACAGATCAAATATTTATTAATTGTTCTGCACAGTTTCAGTTTGAGCAACACACAAGCATACAGGATCTACACATGCACTTTATATTAATGAAGAAATAAAACAGAGTGTATCATATATGATATACTGTAAAGAAAAGTGAGTTAATATTCATAATAAATTAGTACTTGCTGTAATGTACCTTTAATTGAATGGATTGAATTAACTGAATTGGTTCTTTTGTACTTTTAGAAACAGTAAAAACTGAACACCACACTGTGCGTTATTGCCCTGCAAATGTGAAACAATCTTGACATCCACGTTCCAGGAGTGTAATACTGTAATTACCCTGCAGACCTGCCAAACCCTAAAGAAAACTATTGTGTAGTTGGTGGAGGTGGAATTCGCAGGTAATAACACGGTACATTTTCACAAATAAGCTAATAATAATGGTAGAAACATTAATCTAAAGTATGTACACCTGGGATTTATGGGAAAAGCTGCTGCTTATCTTGACTAGTTTAAATGTAAACATTCAAACGAAAGCAGAAAAGTTCACCACAGGCAAGTTACTCTCTACCTATTCCAGGAAAAAAAGCTATAAATAAATAAGTTCCCACATCAGCATCATGTCTACATTTTAAATACCACCCAAAAGCGGCAGCCCCGATTATCAATCATTCCAGATTCCCACACTGACTGGTTCACCTGCAGTTATTTGGTTGAGGAGAGTTTCCTTTTTATACGCATTATATATAATTTATATTACTACTATAATTATAATAATATGTCTGCATATATTTTTGAGACTGACATCATATTACGCATCTAAAGCAGCTGCTCACTGAGCTTTATTAAAATAATGTCACAAAACTTTCTGTCACTTTTAGAGGTGATATCCAAGGCAGTCATGAGGAGGTCAAGCGAGCCTTAGAATATCACTAAAACAAAAATAATTTTGTGACGTTGATGTTATTTGCCTTAGGGACTGTGATTAAAATTCTAAAGCATTATGCTAGATTAAACTGAAGATATGATGCAAAAAAAATAAATAAAATCATTTGACTGTATGTTGGTTATATTGTACCTTTAGGTGTGAGAGGCAGTTCTGCAGGAAGATGTGCCAGTTATTGAGGAAAAATTGCTTTTGACTGACACACAACAAACATGTGACCAGGGGAAACAGGGCCTAGAGAGAGATACACACACACATATACACTCAGTTAATGTGGGCAAACTTAACTGTTCATTGCAATTGCTCCAAACCTTAGTATTTTTCCTTCCTTGGCCTCACTGTGCTTAATGAAATATCAAAAAAAGCTGTAAATGCGATTTTCGTCCTAACTGGTTTGCCCAATTTGTACCCACAAGCTACAATAAATATCACATGACTGCCATTAACCAGAAAGGGTGGAGCAAAAACAGGCTTCCTCTGTGACATAAAGCCATTTTCCATATCTTTTAAAACTGCTTTTTAAGATGTCCAGAAAGAAGCGCCGTCTGCCCTCTTCCACATACTTACATTTCACCTTCTATTTCCAAGTGATCACCCGCACCCAGACTAGTAAAACTGATAAAATTAGATAGTTGTAATCACATCCATGTTATTTCGCCTAATTACGTTTTCAACCAGGTTACCATGACTGGCAGAGGTTGAAGTTTGACAGGTACTGTCACCTGACCTCACTGTGAAAATATTTATTATTTCACACTTCATGGCCTCGAGCCAGGCCTAGACTGCTGCTGCTATATCACTGCGCCTCCATCCAGTTATGTCTGGTCTGGGGTGAAGTGAGGAGGCGTGCAAGGCAGCGCAGGACCGACCGGCCCACGGTGTGTCAGTGACTCTCGTCTCTGCACCTCTACAACGTCCACAAATTTACTGCTGTGTGTACACAACATTCAGCACATCCTTCTCTGAACTGTTTACCATGTAAATTCATTTTAGTAAACACTGCTTGAAAATTTGCATGTTTCACTTTCGTTTACTGTTGCACACAGTTACAGGTTTATTTCTGTCATGGCTGAAAGTAACACAGCAGTTATGGCGTCAGTTATATTTACAGTTTCAATTAGTCAGTTGTTTATCAAAGAAAACTGTAACGGGGCAGAAACAAAGCTTTCTGTATGAACACAGAAAGAGAGGCGCTTTACCAATGAGTGCTTCTTCCTGGAACTGAGATCGTAAGTAGTCTGGTAGAGCATCTCCACAAAGTTCTTTAGGCAGGGCACGTTCACCTCATTCTTTACAGTCTTAAAACACACACACACACACACACACAAATAGATAAACTACAAATAGATATTTTATAAAGAAACATACATATATAGGCCTTGCAAAGAATCATGCAGAAATATATTTAATTCTTTCTTAAAGAACATTTGGTAATTTTTGGCCCTAACTAAATTACTAAATAAAGATAAAAATCAAATTGTATTTATGCATCACTTTAAACCATGGAAACTGTAACAAAGCAGCTTTAGGCCTTGTTCACACGGGCGTTACATTTTTGGATAAACGAACGAGCTCAGAACGTCCTATACGTTGATGTTATGTTTTGTAGTGCAGCTCGATTGATTTCTACACTGGTGCTTGTTTGTCTCTGTCTAACGACAGCCTGCAGCCCAAATTGTAGTTTGTGTGTTTAACCTGTGGGGGGCAGTGTGTCGGGAACTGGATATGAAAGCCCTTGTCATTTTATTTGAGGTGCCTCCTTTTAATATGGACCATTTTACTATATTAGACATTAATCTTATTGTTTTAAAATTTTGTAATTAAATTATTATATTTTATATAATATATAAAAATATTTTTAAAAATAATATGGCGACGTAGGGAGAGGAAAAAAAACGCTGCCACTACTGGGTTCACCCTCTGACTGCACAACGTCGGATTAAAGGAAGTTTTTTGTGGTTTATGAAAAAATGCGAACATTTCCGCGCAAATTTTATTTTTTAAGCATTTTATTTTTGACTTTTTCCGCATTTCCCTATGTATAGCATGTAGGATCATGGGATATATCCGGTCCTCCGAAGCGTAAAATGGACGTGGAGAAAACGAATTAGACACGGTTTCCTTGCGTCCGTTGGGATTTGAACGCCAAGAAAAAACTGCATGCAACGTTTTTTTAACACCGTATAAACGCGCAGCCGGACAAACGCACGTCACCAAAGCCCGTGTGAACACCGTCATTGACTCCTATGTGTAGAAAACCCTCTGCGCTTCATCCGCGATCACCGGATGCTACGAACGGCAGAAAAATGGTCGATTTTAACGCCCGTGTGAACAAGGCCTTACAGTAATAAAAAAAATCAGATATGAAGAAATGTATAGCTTTTTAACTACATAGTTTTATAAACTAATTTATTATATTTCTACATTTGTGCAATACATACACATTTAAACAGTAAGTTTCACATTCATAAGTTCAATCCAAGCATTGTTACAGTGATCTCAATAAAGAATCCAACTAGACAGCCTTCCAATATCAAAACAAACAATGAACCAAATCATCTTTATCTTCCATTCAGGGTCATACTGAAGGTCTAATTAGCTCCTCAAAACACCACTGAACTAGTTTTTATGGCTGTGAAACGTTCCTCTCCTCGGCGCAATCGGTACGATGAGGAGTAAGGACACTGCTCTAACTCGAAGATAAGGCTGCATATTTGCATCTGTGATACGCAAGTCAAATTTTGTGGTTACTTATTGGAATGCAACTCCCAAAAATAGTCTGAGTCTGAAGCATGGTGCCAGGTGGGTTTCAGGATCATACACAGTTAAATACACAAGTACAGTAAGCTTGTAGTAGAGGTGCAGTGAGGTACTTACAGCAGCTACAGGGATGAGGATCTCCACAAACAAGCCAGCTAGAGCATGCTTTATATCCTTGTCTTTTACCTCAAGAAAATACTGAGCACACTCCTGCATCAAGAAAGAAAACATACACAATTCATATCATTAGTCATAAAAATGTAATAAAAATTCATCAACGTAACATCAATCAGGTAGAGACACTCCTGCAACTGTAACAGCAGATGTAAACTAGACTCAATAAATTGTTTAATTTAGAGGACTTCTTAAATTGAACACATACTGAGTGCAGATTTTTACTGCGAGTTAATAAAAACAGGCCGTTACTCTACACTGAGCTCCTGGCATGAGCTCGGCATCACGGCCACGACAAAAGGTTTAGGAAATCAAGCACAATTACTGTGCGACAGTTAACGGGCTTAGAGGAAGGAACCCATATATACCGCAATTCATCCACACACACACACACACACACACACACACACACACACACACACACACACACACACACACACACACACACACACACATCCATGAAGACAGACACACGCACATCCACACACATCTATGTTACAGTCTAAGGTTTGTTTGTCCATGAGCAACAATAGCATGTACTTGCTGTTCGTCACCTTTTCTGTTATAAGACCCTCCACAGGGCTGTTGGGATTTGAGTTAATTCAAGAGCATTAGTGCGCTCAGGCAATGATATTGGCATGTCAAGGAGGCTCCTGTTTATCCCTAAGGTGTGTCAGTGCGATTGAATTCAGTCAGAGATCTATGTAGGACACTCAAGTTCTTCGACTCCAACCTTAACACAGCATTGAGCTGGCTTTGTGCGTGGTACATTGTCATGCTGGAACAGGTTTGGGTCTCTTAGTTCCATTGAAAGGAAACTATTATGTCACAGAGTGATAGTTTGCAATGACATCTGGATGAATAAAAAGCGACAGAGCCAGAACATCACAGTACATCACGTACGTCATATGACAAACACACTGACAAGCTTCTGATTCCCAAATCAAAACCTCCTTTCATTACAAACTATTTGAAAATTCAGAAGATGAGAATATTTTAAATTTAAACAATAACTGTAATATTAAAACCAGATAGGGTTAGGACTCTAACAGTTACAGTTATTATACAAGTAAGTGATTGAATGCATATACGGTTCATTTAAATATGGCTTCACTAAACGCGACATTGGCAAAACAGTGGAGTAGCGGTTAGCACTGTTGCCTCACACCTCCAGGGTTGAGAGTTCAAGTCCCACTTCGAGTGCTTTGTAGAGGTTTCTGTGTCTTTTGCATAATCTGTGTATTTACCGTAAACTATTGCGTTGCTTAGCTCTGTTAAGTGATGCGTTTAGCCATGCTCACCTCGAGGGAGAGAAAGCGCTATATGGTCCAAAAAAAAAGGACCGGATGGTGTGATGTAATCTGGCACAAAACTGATAAAATTGTCCCTTCTCCCCAACCTTTTGATCCAAATTTATGGCGCAGATTTAACTTCAGGCAAATACACAAGGACTGGCAAAGTTTCATTAAATACTGTCCAGACACGTCATGCTGTGTCAAATTCAGCTGGACAGACAGAACAGTTTCTAAGACTGGATTCGGATCCTCTGATGTATGAAATGTAAAGATAGATAGAGACAAAAGGTTTACATAGAGAAAGATAGATCATTGATAGAGCGAGTTCTAACCAATGTAGAGATAAAACCCTCTGTTTTATTTATATAGATAATGCAGCATCAATCCTGATGTTAAATCCACTTTGTCTGCAATTCACTGAGGCCTATTGTTTGATGTGCGTGTGTGTACCAACCTGCATAAACTGAAAGGAAGCTTCAAAGTCTTCCACAGGATACATTTTGACTCTGAAGAACTTCATGCCCATGATGAGGCTGATGATACTCTGCACCACGTGAGGACTCTGCTCTTTCTGCCGCAGCTCTTTCAGCTCTGTGATGAACTTCTTACGAACTGTCTGAAACCTGCATGGAGGCACACATCCACAACACCAAATTAAATGCATGATATTCATTTCTCTACATGTCCACGTGGTTGAGTTGTGATTTTCTCTACATAGTGATCTGAGCTCAATAAATTCAGACAGCAGGCTACGGGCAATTTTTATATTAGTACACAATGTGCTGTAGACATTATTAGTAGATTTAAGTAGTTCTAGGCAGGAAGTCATGGAGCACCCATAGAGTAAATCACTTTTTTATTACTACTATCATAGCTCTAAGTTAAATTAGATTACTGGGTGCTTTGTGTATCAGTGCTGGAGATTTAGCATGTGTTGAGGATGAATTATGGCAGCGGTAAATGTGTCTGAAGCTACTCAGAAAGCCCCGTAGATAGTTCGTTACTCGGATGGTGTGAGGAACTAACGCTAATGCAAAGCCCAAAGATTTTATTTGTCCGGCGCACTCCAGCTCTGAATGTGCTCTGGGGATAAATTGAGCCATAAAAGTTGACATTGGCATAAAACACAGACGATAAGTTAATTAAAGCAAACATCCCAACATTAAGAGGACTTTTTCTGAAACATCCTATAAGACTCCTACAGACACGAAAAAGGGAAACAGAACATGCGGAGAAATCCTGACTCACTTGGACTGAGTGAGGACTCCGATGACCTCGGCATACAGATCTGCAATGATGTGCACGTTACCAGTGTTGGGGCCAGAGTACCTGTCACACAAACCAACAAATGTGTAAATACTTTAAAGCTCAATAACATATGAATATAGACGAACTGGAACGTTTTACCACTGCAAATGCAAACATATTAAAGCAAACATAAAAAAAAAATTTAATTAATGAATTACCACACAAACAGAATTGTGATGCATAAGTGAATAAAATTTCCCCCAGCTCTAATGTGTACACATGCACCACTTACCCCTCTTTGTGTTTAAAGTGCTTAAAGGCCAGGTTAAGGACCTCATGTACTAATGCATCCGGTACAGGATGAAGAGGAATCTAATCAGGAAAAATAAATAAATAAACAAACAGGGTCATCAGCATCCATAATACCACAAGGCTATACAAAGGGTCTGATACTGATGTATTCACCTAAACTCCTTACAAGGAAACACACAGCACATGGCCACATCTCACCTGTTTCAAAACCTCCACTAAAACTAGACAAAAAATGAAGTCTATGGCTAAGTCCCTCCTCTCCAGTAGGTAGTCTTTATCCCGATGCTGTTCGTCCCTGGAGGAGCAAAAAAAAAAAAAAAAACACCAGGTTAAAATTGTGAAATCTGATGAGTAGATAACAGCGATGTTTTTATTTTCCCAATACATAATATGGTGTTTACAATAGAATTTTGATACAATTAAAAGTTCAATTGATCATCTTTTGCTCCCTTTAGTCACTGCTTAATTTTTTCAGATATATATATATATATGGGGGGGGGGGGGGATAACACTGACTAAGTGCAGCATAGAGCTCATTTTGATATGTGCATGCGTGAGTGTGTGTATGTTTGCACATACATGTCTGCATGAAGTATTATCTTAAAAAGCCATTCAGAATTAACTTCTAGCCATGATTGGCTGAGTTTGTGTCACATGTGTCATGATGTGTTAATCAAGAGTTTGCTTGGGCTGCTACAATTGTACACAAGAGAGAATGAGCGAGCAAAAACACACTTCAAGCACATGTTTGCTCCATGAGAATGTAACTCCAGTATGTTTGTGCTATTAGCACAAAATGTAATGTTTAAGTGCCACTTATAAAATACTATTTACTGGAAAAAAATCAAAAGTAGTAGGCTAATTGATAACTTATTTTTGGACTTAACTCTCTAAAAGCAACAAAAGAAACACAACCACAGAATAAAATGAAAAACATGCTGGTATGACACCATAGCATGTGTTTTTACCCTTTGGACTTGGTGCTGGATCTGGGTCTGTATTCGTAGGACTCATCCTCGGTGCCGCTCTGTCTCCGGTACCAGTCGAACAGCGTGCGCAGCAGCGAGGGCAAACAGTGTTCTGCTATCGAGCTCATAGAGCTTATTAACTACAACACACACCGGCAACACACATTACACACTGCAGAATATTTGCTAGATCTTATACCAATTCACATACATTTATTATATAGCAGGACAATAACCCACTAAACCCACACTAGAAGAAATGCAGTACTTTTGCTCTTTCATTGACAAACATCAAGATTTTATTTTGTCATAAGTAATGTAACTAATATTGAAAGAGAAAAATGTTGTAGAAAGATGATTTAAGCCCATTTCCATTTGGTTATGTTGATGTTTTACCCTATACAACACTTTTCACTTGTTTTGGACTTTCATATACTGTACATCATGTTTTAAACTCATCGGAAAATGCATTAAAATCCTTTTCTTCTCCTCATTATTCTACACACAATTCTCCACAATAACAAATAAAAACAGGTGTTTTTAGTGCTTTTTCATTTATTAAAAATCACTGAAATATCCCATTTACATAAGTATTCAAATTCATCACATGATTAAGACAACTTTGGCAGGACTGACAGCCTCAAGTCTGCTTGTGAATGATATTACAAACTTGGTACACCTTTCTTTTGGAAGTCTGAATGAGATACTCTATTGGGTTCAAGTCCAGACACCAGGATTTGGCGCAATCCAGGATTGTCACAGAGATGTTCTACAGCTAGTACGCCTCTGGTGGCGGCCTTAGTGAAACATAAACCGTCACATTCTGAAGAATCTTTAACTCAGGGCTGCTCATTTCTCTGTATCAGCTGCATCACCACAGCATGATGCTGCACCATCGTGTTTGACTGTATGGACGGTTTTAATAAAGTGATGTGCAGTGATTGATTTCCTGTTTCATAACAAGGGGTCTGAATGCTTATGGAAATGGGATAGTTTAGTTTTTATCTTTTAATAAAGCAAAAATTTGCAAAACATTCCAAACACCTGTATTCATAAAAAGAATTTTAAAATGCAATTTAAGATGAGTAACACAAAATGTTGAACCGACACATTTAACACCACTTTGCACAGAAATGCTGCATTTCTGTAGCGAATCAGAATGTTTCTTGTAATGTCACATGAAACTATCAGTATGACTCAGAAGAGGTGCAGGCTCTGGACGCTGCGTGTGAACATTGTACTGCTGCAGTGATGCTCACCGCCAAGGTGGGTGTGGCCAGAAATACACAATGTTATATTATTAGAGAGAAAGATGTTTTGTTGCTCTACTTCAAAGTCAGACAATATGATGCAAAATAGGTGAACTGGAGACTGATATTTTGAGAAAATTCACTGATTACTGATCGTAAAGCTGCACGCACAACAACCTACAGTAGGTGACAGCCATCAGGATACACAGCGATTTCGGACGTGATCATAAATCATCTTGACCCTAGCCCGAGCGCGGATGATCGTGTGGTGAAGTCTGGAATGCTGCTGAGAAGAGTTATGTAACTGCTCTCTCTCTGCCCTGCTTGCATTTGGCCGACACACTCCAACACCCTGCAGTGATATATTGCTGGGGATGACGCAGCGATTCTCGGGTCAAAGACGCTCACACAGCACATCTCCTGCTTCTATTTAACATCTCACCTGATCAAACTGCGCATCTTCCCCTCTCTGCAGAGATCTGGATAAAGGCTTCTCCTGGACAGGAAATGGATCATTAGTCATGAGGCAGGATTTCTGACGTTCAAAATACAAATGTGTGTTGCCTAGTGAGAACATCCTAGCAGCCGCGCAAAACAAAAAAATACAATCGCTAAAACAATGTTTAATATCCATCGCCAGAAAAGTTGAAAAGCTTCTGGTGAAACAGCTGCTTATTTAAGATGGTGAGGATATAGTGAGTGAGTTAAAGAAACCGAGCAACAGCATCTGTATGCACTTTTCAGTACCGACATGATAAAGGAAAACATCAAACAAATCAGCTGTCTGCCACCAGCATGCACAAAAATACTTAGCAGTAATTATTATTATGATGATAATGACTTATAGCGTCATACATTACATGGTGATGCACAAAGAAAAAAATGAAGCATGTGCTGCATGGAACATTTATTTATTTTAACTTTTTAGTGGTACCTATACACCGTACTTTGCTTAAGTCTTGATGATTCATATTCTGCTTCCAAAGAGCTAAACTTCCTTATTATTTTAATGCAGTCTTGAGGAATAGTTCAACAGGCTTCCTAAAGAACTTTCATTTTCAGTCCAGTTTCAGAGGAATGATTTCTGTTTGTTAAGCCACACACACACAAAAAAAAAACATGCATAAACAATAAATAAACCAGTGAGAAACCGGTGCAGATGATGACAGATGGCACAGGCTGGTGATGCTGAATGCTGAGTGGTTGGAACAGATGAGAGGGGAAATGAGGTTGCTGCAATTATGTGATGTGAAAAATGATGGGATACATGAAATACATAACGATGTGTGTTCTCAGCCTGTAAGTGTGTGGATGTTTTATGCCTCGGCGGTACTGACCAGCGGTTCAGCCATGACCACTTCGATCTTCTTTTCGGCAAGCACCGCGAACTCTGCGAAAAGGCTCTTGATGACGAACTCCCCGGGTTTGAGCTCGGGGTCGATGGTGATGCTGGACATGGCTGCGGCGTGAATGCTGCGCTTCTCCCAGCTGAGTGGAACCGACAGAGGCGTTTGCCGTCTATTCACGCTGCTGTTGTTGCTGCTGCTGCTCACTGGGACAGAGGCTGGCCACACACACACACACACACACACACACACACACACACACACACACACACACACACACACACACACACACACACACAGAACAGGGTGAAATGAGCTTTGTATAGAGCTATACCCAATTGAACCTTTCACTTCAGTAACTGGAAGCAAACAATATCATGCTTTTTTTTTTGTTTGTTTGTGTGTGTGTCTACATAAAATGTTTCCTCATGGAGATCAGATGCAGACTTGCACACAAACAAAACACACACATATGCCTGGATATAAAAATATAAAACCACACAATACAGCCTTGTCACATTTTGCATTTCACAGATGTCAATACATCTCTGTGTGTGTTTAAACATGTTTCAAGTAAAAACCGTTCTGACTTGTTTGCCTTCATGGAAATAAGTAAAAAAAACTCCCTTCTCTGGCGCACGTCATGTCCTGCTTGTTAAATAAAAACACACACACACATAAAACAAGGTGGAGAGCGCGGTCAGTCGATCAGCGAGCTCTTGAACCGATCTAATGAGGAACTTTGACTGGTCCTTACTTTAGAAAACACACAGCGGCTCTGCACCGACATGACGAGTTTAACTTGATCTCAACTGTTTCAGCTTCTAATCGAATCTTCTTCTGCACCCACTGTGATAAAATATACAGGACCCTCATCGAAAATTCAAGTTCATAAGACAAATAATCACAATCCATAAATTGTACATGTTAAATACAACACAAGTCTAAAAATGCTAGAAGGGGTGGGCGTATGTACGTGTGCCCGTGTGTGTATGTGTACAGAACACAAGCTCTAGCGAGAGAATGCGAATCACATGTCTAGCGCTCCCCTGGTTGAGGAAATCCCTGTCCTCCTCAGGCCTGGGCTGCTGGGAAAGTTGTGATAAGTTACAAAAAAAAAAAAAAAGTGGCTAGAAAACAATGAGAGGAGGCTAAAGAAAGACCTATAAAGCTTTACAAGTTTTTTTAAAAGAGGAAAGCTGAAGGATCACACCCACCAACAAGTCACACACACACACACACACACACACACACACACACACACACACACACACACACACACACACACAGACGTAAGCATGCTTCTGTTTCATCAGTGAAATCCACTGCTTTATTTACCCGTGACTAGTGCACTGCTGCACAAGCTGAACTCTCACCAACTGTGGTCATCGTGTGATGACAATCTGAGCATTCGGTTGTTGCTGGTTTAATTCTACAGTTGTCACTTTGCTTATACACTTTACTTCTTCAAGGAAATAACAAAATGTCATCCAAAACAGGTAACGGTAACTAGTAAAATAGTAAGAGAGAGCCAGTGGTGTAGACGCTACGTAAAAGTTGTAAATACCTACATCACAGACTGTGTACACTACAGCTGCATCAGAAGTCGTAGCTACTGCCGAGTTATTATCCGAGCGTTTGTTTACAGTGCGGGTGAGGCGAGAGATCAGGCACAGAAGAGTGCACCGAGGTCGAACATGACGCTTCGAGTTCAAGTTAGAGTCCGAGTCACTGAAGAAATTCTAGTGATTGTCCACAAACTGAGAAAACCCTCTGGTGCCTCACTTTGTTAGTGCACTTGTGTGTTTTGTGCATTGTGGGTGAGAATTAGAAAAGCAGAAAATACTGATTTAGTTACATATTTCTAGATCCTAGTATTGCTAGACTGACACCAAACTTTGATTAATTGATTTTATTTTTTAAATTAAGATACGTTTGCATTTGAGGTGGTAAAATGTTGCAGTTCCTCTATAATCCTACAGGTGCTGCACTTTAAACTGTTCATACACTGGCAGACAGCACAGTAGGGCCGGGAATTTGCCAGGGACCACTCGATCCGAAATCACTGCGATACCTACAGTAGGTGCTGATTCGATTTGTATTGCAGATCTGTAAACATCACGATTTTATAAATATCTTGTAAATATCTTATAAATATTTTTTTTTACATTTTGTCACAATTCTAAACATATTTAGCAAATAGTTTGCTCCTACCACAAAGGATACTGTGCTGCCTGCCAATGTTTCAAAAGCTCATATCGCACTACAACGGTCAATTACACAGGTTGCACCGAGCATAATGATCATCTACACAACTTAGAAAATGTAATTCTTAGAAATAGCAATTCAGAATGTCACATTTTGTGACTTTGGTTCCCTCTTTTTTTATTTATTTTTGTCTGTCAGCCATTTTGCCAGCATGATTTGCATTGACAAAAAAAAAAGATCTATTGCTTTTGTAAAATGTAGCGTAACTTAGTATTTAAACCAATCTGCGTTAAACAAAAGAACTTCTAGAAAATGAGATTTCATTAATTTGCTAAAACTTTATGCATTGGTTTCAAATTAACATGATAAATACACACTGATCCAGGAACAAATAAAATTGAGCGAGATGTATGTGAAATGTCCTAACTGGATAGGAGTTGCAAGGCAATTGTGTACGGCAGAAACACATGTGGAGAAGAGATGTTTTAGCAACATTGAGTGACTCGGAGCTCATTAAAATATACGTGTGGTTCCTCGGAAAGATACTTCACGTTCTTAGTAACAGTAAAGATGCAGGTTTAAAACAGTGATAATTTGGGTTTGTCAAAGCCAAAAAAGTTGGAAATAATACATCAAACTTTGCTCCTACAACATCACAGATCATCCTCAGACTCATACATCTCGTCAGGGTGAAATAATCTGCACTTCCTGATTTCCCTGGAGTTGCTGTAATCCGTGGCACACACATTCAAATAACCATCGAGAGCGTCCTCGTCCCAAACCTCCCAACAACTCCAGGGAAACCGGCAATGCACGCAAATTACTTCATCTTTACTACGTCCTCTACAAGCACAAGGGTTCTAGTTTTACTGTATGGACTTGAAACAGTTGTGATTGGAGCGGTCTGATTAGGACAACTTCATGCTTGTAAGTTTTGTCTGTGTGCATAAAACTTTCACACAACTGCTGCTAATTTCATCATTTCGATTTTCCGTTGAAAACTACAAAAACCTGTGAGAACTACACTGTTAAAAATTGCTGTTAATTCACGGCAAAAATTTAACAGTATAATCCTGTTTTGCTCAAAAGCAGTGTATTGCTGTTTTTTTACGGTTGGTGAAATGATGTAGCCAAATTTAACAGGATTTTAGCGTATTTATTGCACGAAGGCCAAAAAACAGTACTTAACAGTATTTCAGGAACAGGAAACTGCAGAGCACATGTGGATTTTCATCCATCTTTATTCTGAGACTTAACTGGTAAGTGCACATTTGCCTTGCTCTTTTTAAACAAAACACACCTTTGCAATTGCAAATAATTGTGGAAGCTGATATTGTAACATTTTATACGTTCATTTCAGTTCTAAATACGTCAACGTGCTAACTGCTTCATAGAGTGGAGCTGGATTTCCCATTCAAATATTCCCGATTATAAGGTGAGTTCAATTAAACATCATATACTATAAACTCGTCTGCCTTTATACACCGTAGCAACAAAGTGATATTTATGTCTCAATAGCACGCTGAATTTATCGTCATCTCGTTTGCTATGTTTGCTATCTTTTCATTTATTGCCTAATATACCTTAAATGTATATTAGACACAACGGTCCACTGCACGGTGTTTATTTCGGTAACAGTGCTTGTAAATTTGGGTAAGCTTGTTCTAATTTGTACATAACTGTATTCTGAGGGGAGTTTTTCTGTACTAATGTTGCTGTTTTGTTTCTTTAATGTTGGCTGTATTTTGGATTGCTTCGATCAAAGTTAGTTTGATAGAATAAGTCAGACGATTGAATACTTAGTAAGAATAATTCCTGTTCAAAAGTGTAGTGTTGTTGGTTCGTATTGTAGTGCTAATGTAGTACAGCAGGCTAATGGACATTTTATTTTAGTGGAGATTTTTTGTTGTTGAGATTTTTTGAGGTACATTTTTTTGTGGCCACTTGTCAGCATGTTTGCATGTCAGTTATGTGGGCAACAATGCAGTAGTCCAGTAAGTACAGTAGTAGTCCCTTTAAGCACTGTGATGCACACTGGAATTCATTCAGAGGTTAGATGCTTAGATTCATGTATTAATTTCTCTTCACATTCTTGTTATGTAAACTTTTACCCACACTACTTCTGAATGTACGCATTTGTTTTTCAGGCGCTTCATTGGTATAAACCCTGAAAAAGGCACCAAGAGTGGAAACGTCCTATCACAAGGAAGGTCACCCACAAGAAGAAACCAGTCAACACTCGGGTTGCCAGTCTACTTAAAAAGCTAATGGACTTCGAGTGGGACTTGCCATACTGTATAAGTGAAGCCACTCATTCACTGATATACCACACACACACCTTACACATACTCTTCACTCATGACAAAAACATGCTTTTAGTGTGTTAATCGCACAATTTTTTTCAGGTGTTCATTTTTGAATACTGTCTACAGCCACTAATTTTAGTAATATCTTGTGATTAAAAGTGGCTTTTGTTTTTCATAGGTATAATAAAGCAAGTTTTGAAGTTACACTGCATTGTGTTACTTTTTTAATGTTTGTGCATTGTACTAAAACATGTTTTTTTAGCAAATCAATTAAATATCTAGGAAAATAATTTAACCTTTTTTTATTAGCAGTCCATTTCTCAGTATTACACATAGAAAAAAAATAACATTAATTAACTGTTAATTCTTTTGACAGCAATTTACTGTTAATGTAGAAAATAACAGCTTCATGCTGTATTTTCAAAAACAGCAACAAACTGTAAATTTCAACAACAGCAAGACACTGTTAATTTAACAGTAACTTGCTGGCAACCGTGCTGCCAGTTACTTACTGTTTTTTAACGGGACAATTTTTAACAGTGTACAAAACACTCACTATAATGTGTAACCTACTTTGCGTCTCTCTGTGTGATAAATGGTGACATCATGGGCCTACACTTCACTGAAAGTACAAGTAGGAGGCTTCATAAATAACCTTTTATGTCCTACTCTGAGCATATTTAGTCCGCGATTCCTGGGGGTGATTCTGAAGCACTTGGTAGATACGAGTCCTGAACTGAAACAACCTTATTTTGACTGCGAGAGACAAAAGATGATAAAGTGCACGACAAAAATTTACACTTTCAACTTCCAGCAGTTGTCAAAATTAACCAGTTATTGTGCTGCATTCCGTTTCAGCATGATTTTCTCATTTTTGTGTTGTAAATCTTGCCTGCTCGTTCCTCACTAAAAGCTTGTGGTGACTGTAGTTGATCTGTAATCGGTACCGATCTCGCCCTGAGCTCGACACGTGTGTGAACCATCGATTCATTTGGAGCGCTGGGGCTCATTGCTGATATTTTCTCATGTTCAAACTCTCTCTTGTATTTTGTTCACTCAACCATGCTATTATAGTCTATAGGGGTTGCCAGATAGCACTGAATCACTCTTAAGATGATGCTGTATTTATAATTTCACCTAAAACGAAGCACCATCCTCATCTCATGTTCTATTCAGCTTTTGAAGGGCAGACTCAACACTTTTATTTTTAAAGACGGACACACTTACTTCTCTAAATGAAAAGTAAGTTTAGTCTTCATTTATGCAAGCATTTTGTGTGCAAAATAAATTGGAGATTTAACAATTAAAAGATAGATTCGTTCTGAGGTTAAGAATATTTCCTTACAGCAAATAAACACAAGTAATGCACTTATGTTTTAATACACTCCCGGAGTGATGGCTAACAGTCTGATCACAATACACGGTCTCAGAAACTTATACTATTTTCAGTCCCCTGGGCTTAGTTTATTTTTATATTTTCTCAAAGAACGCTTAAAATTTGGATAGTGTAAAATTTGTACAATTACACCTCACATTTAAACACAACATCCATAATGCCAAACAGAGACGTGTTGTTTTGCAAATGATACAATACGTCAGAAGCCACAGGTTGTTGAAAAAATACCGAGTACTTCCTCGTTGTTTCTTTCGAGCATTGTTAAAGCGTAGCATGCTAACTGGGATGATCAGATTGTATGCGCACGGTGCTAAGATGTATTGCAATCCGATCATTTGAACCTCTTAAATGAAGTACTCTGGAATGCATGTGACCACGTCAAGTTCGTAGTGTGAACGCAAACAAATCTCTTTAGGTCTCAGGACAGCAACCTAATCGATGACGAGATTGTCCGCGTTGATAAATATGATAAATATAGAGTTGTCAACATTTCATATCGTCTTTTGTCATCTTATGTCCCACTGATTTAGAAGTTTAGTTCGCAGACCATGCAAATAAAACATGTAAAACAGACACACTGGAAGAAATAATGTATGAAGCCTGATTAAAAGCACTCACTCGAAACGCAGCAAGGTGCTAAAAAGCATCGTGTTCCTTTACAACATACTTGTTAGCATGCTGGTGTACAGTCCGTGCAAACTATTCTGCAGAAAATAGAGAAAACTAAAGCTGGAAACACTGAGGATTTGATCAGGGTCAAACTTCTGACTGGAAGAAAAAGCTTGAAGTGGAGAGAAAGGGCTTGTGAGTAAACAAAAATATAAACCAAGGGCTGAAAACTCTGATGATTTCTGACTCTCTGTTTGGTAACAATATCATCTGAGAGGTGGAAGAAATGTGCGCAGACATACGCCAGCCATGCTGTATTACGAGTCAGCTTAAAAGTATTACACACAACTTGGGCGAATAACATTTTTATAAAGCAATTAATTGGTATTTGACTACAGAGACATCAGTTTCCAACCTTTAACTGATTAACTGCTATTTTAAAACGACCTGATAAAAAAAAAATAATAATAATAATTAACCAATAATGTTTGTTTTGGATCTACAGGTCCTTCTCAAAAAAATTTGCATATTGAGAAGCATATTGTGTGTAATTGTGTATAGCATATTGTGTGTAATGAATCTAAAATGTATGAAAGTCTAATGTTTATCAGTACATTACAGAAAATAATGAACTATCACAATATGCAAATTTTTTGAGAAGGACCTGTATTTCTCTGTAACTCACATCTATTAGCTAGTTCACCACTAGAGGGTGCAGTTTCGGACACTTTTTTTCATGCTTTTGAAAGGAGACAGTGGAGCTGGACGGTATGACCAAAAATTTATATCACAGTATTTTTCAAAATTATATCGATGTATTTGACGGTATTTTTTTTTCCCATGCATGATTAGGTGTTAACCCCATTTCCTAATAAATTAGAGAATAATTACTGCAGTATATTGGCTTACATTGACCGGACTAGTATTAACCCCAGGTTTGAATGGTCTCAGAAAATGCTGATGTTCACAAGGAGGTGACGGTGGCGCTCATAATTGTAATGAGGTGAAGAAATCAGAATTCATGACTTGCAGTCAAAATACACAACACTTTATTGTGCAAGTTTTGCAACTTGAAAACATCTTTAAGCTGGCTACAATGTAAACAATATGTCCCCTGTAACTGCAAAATGAAAACTTTATCCACTGGACTTTCATTAAGGCAAATTACCTGAAACGGGTAAATACAAAAGGAGTGAAACTTTTCACTTTGTGAAACATTAATAATATTACTTCAGTATTATTCCAGGACATGTTTGTGGTGGAGGTGGTGAAGCAAATTGCTTGTGTTGCCTCCTGCGGCTACAACTTTAGCCCGACAACATTTACATATGATGTTTGTTTGATCAACGTAAAAAAAATTTTAAAACCGAAGTATTTCCGCACAACCGACACGGCTCCTCTTTTCGGAAGAAGTTGGTCTTTGTCTGTGACATTTTCTTCGTCCATGCCGTTCACCGCTCAACACACACAGGCCGCGCTTCCACCGCTCTCATGCAGACACATACAGCTTGTTTGATACCACTGCAAAACAATCCCCCTCTCAAACAATGTCCCGCGGTGGGACGTTCCACCGCTCTGTGTTCCTGACGCTTTGTATGCACACTAGGGCTGCAACTAACGATTATTTTAATAATCGATTAGTTGGTCGACTTCTTTTTCGATTAATCGATTAATCGGATAAAAAGTGCCCGCTTTAATTGCCTGTTTTGCTTAACTATATAAAACCATAAATCAGGGTATTATTTATGTATAAAAGTAAACTTTAAAAAATGCAATAGCCACAGAGTATAAACTTTATAAACCTTAGTTTATGTAAATCAACATTCTTTTTTAACAATAATTGCAGATGGCAAGTTAACAGTGTTGATACGGTGTATGTGTGTGTTTATATAAAACATACACACACACATACACAAATACATACACACATACACACAAATTTTAAATTCTCTTAAATTAATTCAACTTAATAAGAAGAATAATAGACTTCTAGATTATTATGATATTATTTTTAATGAAAGTGTCTCTTGCTACATCCTTGTCACGGTTTATACATTATTTCGATCCTCTCGGGTATTTTATCCTTTCTTTTTGTCCCAATAAATAAAAAAAAAATATTTTTATATATATATATATATATATATATATATATATATATATATATATATATATATATATATATATATATATAGAGACCATTTTGCTATACTAGACATTCTCGTAATACGGCGACGTAGGGAGAGAAAAAATGGCCGCTACTGGGTTCACTGTTTATTTTGCCCTTTTTCCCCGCATTTCCCTCTGTATAGCGTGTAGGATGATGGGATATATCCGGTCCTCCGAGGTGTAAACTGAACGTGAAGAAAACGCAGTAGAAGTGTTTTCCTTGCGTTCGTTGAACACCAAGAAAAAGCTGCATGCAACGTTTTAAAAAAAAATGTTTTACCCAGTATAACCGCGCAGGCGGACAAACGCACGTCACCAAAGCCCGTGTGAACTCTCACTGACTCCTTTTTTTTTTTTTTTTTAGTCGTGGCCAATTCCTCCCCGTCGCTAGGGGCTCCCACATGTGTAGAAAACCCTCGGCGCTTCATCCGCGCTCACCGGACACTACGAACGGCAGAAAACCGCTCGCTTTTAACGCCCGATAAGAGGTGTTTAATGTAAATTGCTCCAGTACTTTGGAGGACTTGGGGCGCGCGCTTTTTCCTGCAAACGCTTCTGTAACCTCCATTGCGCGAGCGACTGTGTATCTGTGTGTGTATTTGTGCATCTTGTGGTCGCGCGCCTCAATAACGTGAGCAGCCCAACTAATCGATAACGGCATTCGTTGACAATGCATTTCATTATCGATAATTATCGATTTTATCGATTAGTTGTTGCAGCCCTAATGCACACATTCACTGGTATTGGTGTATATGAAAAATTAATATAATAACATAAAAAACACCGGTATTCGGTATGAAAAGGTATACCGCTCATCCCTAGAAGACAGAACGACAAAGGATTGTAAAAAGCTAAATCATTTATTGTGCTGCTAAATAATTTACAGTAAAACCTCAGATTACGAGTAACGCAGTTTGCGAGTGTTCCGCAAGACGAGCAAAGACGTAGAATAAATTTTGCCGAGCATTGTCTTGGTTTACGAGCACCAAGTATCATGCATCACGCATGCGCTTCTTGATTTATCGCCGAGGGTCACGTGATCACAACTGAGCCAACAAATTACGTGCACGCACAAACACCATACACACTCGGCAGCGCAAGAGAGAGACTTTACTTTTTTTTTTTTAAGGTAAAGTGCAGGTTAATGTGTTTTATTTTTACATTTTGGGGGGGGGCTGTGGAACGAATAATTTAAATTTCCATTATTTTCTATGGGAAATTTTGCTTTGATTTACAAGTGTTTTGGAATATGAGCCCACTTCCTGAAGGAATTATGCTCGTAATCCGAGGTTCCACTGTATCAGTTATTTCAACTGAAAAATTAATGTCTTTTAGTATCATTAATTATAAATTAACAATCCATCAGTGATGTTTAAACATTGTTCAACTATGAGTTAAGAAAAATGTGAAATTTGCAGCCCTGTTTTCAACCATTCGATCATTAATTTCACCAACCTAATCACTTGGATGGTTTGATCCAACCTGATAGCCATCATTAATGATCAGACCTGTCGGCAATTGCTGATACCATCAATGGTCCCAAGCTTATGATAAACAAAAGATACACAACTGAAGTAACAGACAGTTATATGGCCTTGCGGGTGTAGCGACACTATTTTGTGGTACGTCTTTATAATCAGGTCGCTTGTGTCATTTCCTGTTCATCTAAAGACAAGTAATTTATGATTGAAAAATATTTATGTGATGTGCATTGTACTAGTTTGGTTAGCAGACTACCAAATAAAATAAATAAATAAATAAAACTTAGTCAAGTAGGCTTTTACTGTCATTCCAACCATATACAGTTCAGTACACAGTGAAACGAAACAACGCTCCTCCAGGACCACGGTGCTACGTACATGCAACAACATAATGTACAACACAACTTTACAAAGGCAACAAGAATTCCGACTTCCTGCTTAAGTCTCTTATTCTTTGTAATGACGTGTACATGGTACTTGGCATGGAGGAGAATTTCTATCTGCACCAAAACATCCCTCTCTAAACAATTAAGCTAATCAGAAGGATGGAAGCATTATGGCACGTGTCAAGTTTATCAAGTGCCCCAATTAAAGGTTGCTAATATTGCTTAATGAGTCTCTTAAAACAGGTTTACATGTATGCAAGGTCAAAAAACACTTGGGTTTTCTCCAAAAATAGATTTAATAATTTTACCCCATTTCTAAATGATTCGTAAAGGACTCGTGTGAATCAGTTCAAAGATTCAGTCTGTCTAAACCCCTTCTTTCCGTGAGCCCTCACTGCTGTGATTGGTCAGATGCCGCGGCCCGCTATGATTGGTCTACCGCTACAGCGTGTGTCGGAAAACGAAACGCCCATCACCATAACTGAACGACGGATCTGAAGACCCGTCAATACATAGAAAAGATGGCGTCGGATTTAGTGTAACGACCAGCTAATTTTATATTAACTGTGGCTACAAAAATCAAGGTCTTTTATCTTTGTGTCGGTGTTGCGTTAAAAGGCCGGTGAGCAAAAAGGACAAACACAAACAAGTAGATAAAGCAAACGTGTATTATACAAAACTAAATAAAGTAAATGAAAAAGGTGCACCACAACCAAACAAAGATATAAACAATATTTACAAACTACATGTGTATGTGTGCGTGAACGCGAGTGAATGGAAAATGTCTGAAGTCCGTGTTTATTGTATGTGTGTTATCCAAGTATACGGAGTATGGTTCGGTCTCACCGGGGTTAATGAAGTCCTAGAGGCCGATGACGGAGGGTGAGAAGTCCGGGGAAATATGTCCAGTCAAAGATGATCCGGTTGAAAAATCTTCGCAAGAAAGTGATCCACAGCAATCTCTCCTTCTCTCGTCCAAACAAATAACGCCAGCGCTGGTCCACCATTACTACTCATGCATTTTCCCCTCGGGGAATGGGGCATGCGCGTGTGTGTGTGTGTGTGTGTGTGTGTGTGTGTGTGTGTGTGTGTGTGTGTGTGTGTGTGTGTGTAAGTTCCGTTTTGGTGAATGGTGGAGAATAAACAGGTAAAAAGCATTGTGTGTGCTCTCGTTTTTTATAGATGTTTATATTGCAAAGTGTTTAAGCGAACCCGGCATGAATGCTCGGTCACATTAACAAGAGTGTGGTAATGTTAATTGTAAGATGGCGGGCAAGTTGTTCGCGACGTAGAACGTGGACGGACATTATGCAAATATGTTACGTGGTGACGTGGATCCGTAACAGAGTAAAAATAGATTTGCTAACAACTCGTTTAGGCGAATGTGAGCCGACTTTTTTTTTAATAGACAAAAACTTCATTTATCGTGCACTATCGGCGTCACAGATAGTGCAGATAGTTTATGTTCACATACAGCTACATGACACACTGCATGAAAGATAATATTTGAAAAAGCATAATAGTGGCACTTTAAAAGAGTATACTGAAACTCTGGTTTCTATCCTGGCTTGATTAGGCACAAGCTAAATAAATGTTAAATAAATAAATGCATTTATTTATTATACGCTGCACTAGATACAAGTTACACTTAAAAACTTTTAAAAACTGTTGTTAAGCATGTTGCGTGCTGTGCACTTAATGGTTATTTAATCAGTTAAATAGACGTCATCAGTCTCATCCTCTGACCTTCACAGTTATAGCTGATATAGTAAAAAGGCCGAAATATTCGCAAAATATCTATAACAGGTACATCACGAAAGTTAACTTCCTTGTTCTCTCGTGCTTGATGGTGGCTCACAGCTTAAGTAGGTGCATACGGACACCTGTTATATCGGAGGGTGTACATGTGCACACATGCTGGAGAACTGATCACAAAGAGCAACGTGACCACTAGCCAGTGGGGTCAATGGCAGGGGGGGGGGGGAGCAACTTTTCAACACGGTACGAACTGATCGTTCATGATGTGAAAACACACTAAATGAACGTTTCTGCAGCAAAGGTATGCTTTGGTCTTGAATTCATGGGATGGTGTTCATGAGAACCAATTTCATCAATGGGTTTTTGCAAATGCACTTGACAATACTCTCCTCGCAAGAAATATTCCAGAACAGGTGACCTTTGTGTCTTAACAACTGACTGTTGTTTTTACTTAAATCACCTAATGCCATGTCTGTTATTTCATAGTTTTAAGGGCGTGACATTGTTAAGGCATTAATTAGTTGATAATATTCAACATACGGTACGGTATAAACTGAGTATAACAGAGTACATTTTTTTGGAACAGCTTTTTTTTGTTGTTGTCGGGGGAACGAATGTGTCAACTTTTCGGAAAATCTCTCTCTGTGTGTCAATTTACAGTATACGTTTTTTTTGTGAAGTCTATATAAAGGACATGTCTCGTACCGTGGTGCTTCAGTGTATCGTCCATCGCCCACTCTGTAGACATTTATTAGGATGTCAAAAATAGGGCTGCACGATATTAGGAAAATATGCCATATGCAATATTGTTGTTGAATACTGCGATAACGATATTTCTTGCGATATAACATTTCCCATTTTATAACATACAACATTTTATTATTGGTTTTTTTTTTTTTATTTATAATTTATACATGTAATGATCATACTAAAATAAACAGGTAATAGATATTCGTCTGATGTAATTAAATCTAATTCAGGCTAAAAAGACACTATATGTCAAGGAAGTTGCAAATATTTTGACTTCAAAACACTATGAATGACTTAAAACCCTCAGCAGATATTCTGACTTCTGGTTTGCTGTTACTATAAACCTGTCAACACAATATGAATTACTTTCAAACATGACTTTATTTACGTGTAACCATACACTCATCGATTTCATTTATCGCGATTCTTTGCGATACAGATATTGCGTATATCATTATCGCGAGTTTTGTAATAAATTTTTCGATATATCGTGCAGCCCTAGTCAAAAACGACAGCGAACATGAGGACAAAACCCAAGATAAAACCTGTTTTGGTTAGATGTAAAGATTTAAGGAAAGTCAGATTTATATATAAAACTAACTGACAGCATCAGACCAACAAAATGTATTGATGATCAGTCATCTGACCCCTAAACCATATCAATCTGCCACATTTCAGCAATGCAGCAATAGATGTGTGTGTGTGTATTTCTGAAAGATCCACTGGGATTTTTAATGCTTCCTTTCATTGTTTGACCACACACACACACACACACACACACACACACACACACACACACACACGCGCGCGCGCGCATGTGCAAACACCTTCCAGCATTCTCATTCTCTCTCTCTGCCCAGCATGGCTTTGTGACTCGTGTGTGTGTGTGTGTGTGTGTGTGTGTGTGTGTGTGTGTGTGTGTGTGTGTGTGTGTGTGTGTGTGTGTGTGTGTGTGTGTGTGTTTGTTGTTCCAGACACAACACTTCACATTTTCCCTGCGTTTTAACTCCATTTCTACATCGCTGAACACAATGAACTTTTCGAGTTGTGGACAGTGCTCCACTCCCATGTACTTCCTTCTGAGTCATGTCTGTTTGGTTGTGTGACTCAGATTGAGGAACAAACCTCAGTCTGATGTGAGCTGTGCCTAAAACCCGCACTATATCGCAGTTCCACCCCCGAATATTTGAAAGCTTTTCATGTTTAAAAACAAGACTGCGATAACTTGTCAAAGCAATAGTGTGCTCGGGCTTGTGAAATTTTTGATGCGAGGACAATGTTATCTTGTAAATCTCCACGCTGTGTAACGGAATAACACGTGCAGTCGCATGCGTGGTGGTGGTGTGTGTGTGTGTGTGTGTGTGTGTGTGTGTGTGTGTGTGTGTGTGTGTGTGCTGTGTCCTGAGCATCAAAGTGCTAGAAAGCAGACTGACGAGCATTTGTTCAGATAAGAATTGTAGACATAAAGGAAAAGTAAGTGCTTAAGCAAACTTTGTACAGCATAAAGAAACACACTTACATATACAATTAGCTAATTTTTGCATGAACTCAGAACTTCTCGAACCCTGCGTGTGTGTGTGTGTGTGTGTGTGTGTATATATATGCGCATTCTCTTCCTGGTACTCACAGTTCCCGCTCCATGACTTGAGAAGAGATTTGATGCTGATCTCAAAGAACACAGAATCCTGCAGACTCAACATGACGTCATCACAGAGAGGTCGGCTAAAAGCAAAACACGACTACCCCGGTCGGCCCCCTGCAGCTCCCCCTAAGCCACCTTCTGTCACACCAGCAGGACAGCAAATGTACACACACTTCTGCAGCAAGGTGTGTGTTCATTATGAACACTGCTGGAAATCATGCTGCCCGACACTCACTCGTTCACACAGACACAGGCACGTGAACACACACACACACGCAGAATGAAGTTGGAAGAGTTGAAGACCAGAGTGATGAAACACCCAGGAGAAGAGAAAAGCCAGCGAGTTATAAATCCAGAGCGAAGTTTAAGACGTGCTGTTCGGTCCGTGTGGCTTTCTGAGTAACGGAGATGAGCAGCGATATTCCTCTCATCTTTCTCTTCCTGTGTGCGCAAACCTCGGCTGAACTAGACACACACTACTCTCTCTCTCTCTCTCTCTCCATTCGCTTAAAGCCAACCCCTCCCCGTCCTACTGCTCTCTCTCTCTCTCTCTCTCTCTCTCTGGAGCTTGTAAAAATAAATAAATAAATAAAACCCCTATAAATAAATAAATAAATAAATAAATATATAAAAGCATTCGTTTCAGTGGCTCATGGCACAAGGAAGGGGAGGAGAAAAGGGTGATGTCATGAGCACGCTGCGAACGCTCACTGGCTTCTCTCCAGCTCTTCACGCACACACGCACACGAGCAGAACGACTCACGCTCTGTCGCTATTCTTTCCACTCTCTTGATCCGTCTACGAGTCTGAAGCAAAGCGCACACACATCCTGTATTCGCCACGCTGATGCTGATGCGTCATCCCTGACTGCAGCGCGATCGGGTGGGAGAGGAGGAGAGAAAGAGAGAGCGCGATGACGCAAATAAGTCATTCATGCAAACGCTTGCTGCATTATACGGCTTATGGTCAGGGGAAAGAAAACGAATCGAGACGCATTCCTTCCCACCCACTCGCCGGTCGTTTGTTTTTTTTCCATTTTAAACAGGAAGCCAGCTTGCTAACATAATAATAATAATAACAATAATAATAATTCCACACCATAAAAAGTTTTGGAAATTTTAAAAACCATACACACCCTTGGTATGTATATATAAAAAAAACATCGGCTCGACTCTCACAGCCTGGCTCACTTCAGGGTCGTATAACACTTTATTAGATTGCCTTAGAAACTCAAACACTTATAAAAGGTCTCAAGTTTTTTTTTTCCTTCACAAAGTAGCTGAAACTCCAGGATGTGATGTTAAGCCTGAGATGCTGAAACACTTTCACCGTTCGATTCAGTTCTGTAGGTCTTATTACTCAGATGGCATCAGTCGAGCTTTGAAGCACTGCTGGAAAATTCTGAAGGCCATTAGCAATTTTTAAGGAGAAAATAAGACACACAATGTCCCTTGTCATGTACTGGTTTTCCTGAATCTGGAGTTTCGTTCGCTCAGGCACTTTAGTAGAGCTGTGAAGCTTAATCAATCTTTTGTTGATAGATTCAATTAACTTAATCGGTTTTTGATTTACAATCCATTTCCTTTATTTTTAACTATTTAAAGGTGAACGTTCAAAGGTTAAATTCTCTACAATTGACATTTCCTAAAAAAATAATAATAATAAATATTTTAAAAAAAACGGACGAAAAATGCAAACCGTTTTAGTCTTGCACTTTTTGCGAGAACATCACCACCTTCTTCTACTTTTATGGTTTTAGACGATGCAAAACCACCACCTACTGGAGAGGAGTTTGGTGAAGAATAAGAAAAATACTAAGAAAAATACTAAAGCACCTTGCAATACTGCCACCAACTGGAGAGGAGAAGTGCAGAAAAATGCTCATCACTTTGTTTCACTTGATATTACAATAAATAAATAACACGTTACACCACATTTAAATTTTAATTAAATACTTCATCAGTTTTATATAATTTAAAACCTGTAATTTAGATGCTTGAGACAAATCAGGCAATAAACATTAGCGCAATCGAATCAAAGCAATTCCCAAAAATCTAACTGAATTGAATAAAAAGCATATAGTAAAAAAGCAAATATTTAAAAAAAACCTGGAATTTTGAGATTCGGTGAGACAGCCCTCTGCTCCATACAGTGAGTTCTTATAAGACTATGTGGTGTCACTCAGGAGAGGACAATCTGTCTAATTTCGTCTCGGGTAGTTTTTTCGCATCGACAGCATTGCCTCGGGACATTTATTAAGGACGTACATGTGGAATTCTGTAACGCTGAGAGTCTGTGGATCAAACCTCCGTCGCTTCAGGTTATACACCAGCATAAAATCACATTCAAATACAACATGCGTGTGGCAATGAACACAGAAAAGCTTTATGCACTGATAGGCGATCTGAGTGACGGGCAGCAGGCTGGATGGTTTGCATCATGTGCTTCTCTTCCTGTTTACAGTCTCCCGAGGGACACCAGAGAGACCAGGGTTTTTTCTCAGAGTGCATAATTAATGGACAGTCGCTAGTCTATGAGCCGTACATCACCGATATTACAAACGAAACAACACTGACTCCACCATTAACATCGAAGCATGACCCTTTGACCTTTCTCCAACCCACTGATCGACCAGCGGTCTCGACTTTCATACTCTGAAATTGAGAAGGCTGCTAACCAGCGCCGAACTGGAATAACTTCTCACCGGTTCGCTTTTAGCACTACTCCCAAAGTGCATGACATCATCCAGGCCTGAGAAGAGGGAGAAAAAAAAAATTGTCCAAACACTGACTGCTCTGATAGTCCATTTATTAGCATTGCTTTCTTTTCTACTCTCTCTCTTTCTCTCTCTCTCTATCTGAGCTCACATTCTCTCCATCACATGACCGGCCCTCCCTTGTGGAGTTATGCAAAGCAGGAGGGCATCATTGTAAACAAACACACTGCACAAAGGCCTGCATTGTAGCTCAAACGCTGCACCATAGCGGCACTGACAAACTGGGCTTTCACAAAACACACGCGCACACACACACGTATGCATACACACACACACGGCTTCAAACATGGGGACTAGCTTGTGTAGACAAATAAAAACAAGGTGCCTGCTCTCAGGAGTTAAGATTTTTCACATTCTCCGTGAACAAATGTCGCTAAGTTAGTTTGAACATTTCTGAAATACGCCATCACGTCCTTCTAAAAATAAAGAAAATAAATGTTTGTCGCTATAATCCTGAGTGATTCTGCCCTTTTAAGTAGCCAATATAGCTGAGGGCTTACTGCAAGCATTATCTACTTCCTTCACACACACACCCTCCCATGTTCCTTACAAGTGTTTGGGGATAAACAGTAAGATCCTGCTTGCAGCTCCTGGAAGGTTTTCCTCTGTCAATAAGTGAAAGCTGCTTGAGTGCAGGAGGCCAGGTGACAGAGCAATAAGCTCTCTTATACTCCTGCTTTCTTTCTCGCGCTCTCTCCCACACACAGACACAAACACAGACACACACAGACAGACAGACACACAGACAGACACACACACACACAGACAGACACACACACACACACACACACACACACACACACACACACACACATACAGACTTCATACTGTATTAAGAATCTTATACGAACTAAAGATCAGTTCCAGTATTACGCAATGCAGTGTCTCTGTGTGTGTGTGTATGTGTGTGTGTGTATTAAGAAGGCAGAAACTGAGGGAAAGATAAGCAATCTTCCAATCTTCCCATCAGTATATCCAGAATATCTGCGTTCCACTCTGTCTAAGGAAACTTCATTTCCTTGGTATGGAATGATGATGAGGATGATGATGTTACTTGACTCTTTTTGCAGCCACTTTCATGCTTCAGAAGACCACGCCCTTCTTGACCTGTTAACCTACTTTGTGAGCAAGATTAAAAGCCATTTCCCCTTCGTGCAGTACAATTCCAATTACTGTATTTCCTTTTCTTTGTCCAATAACCAACACTGAACAATGTACTGCACTTTCCGGATCTTTCTGATCGCTCAGGCTAAAAGCTCTGGGGTGGAGCGGGTGAACTGCGCCTGGTTTGATTGAATGCTGACTCTCGTGTCTCCATGCTGTCTGTGAAAGGGCTTTTACCGCCCCATGAGAGTGCATTTCCTGGACTGAGTAGATCTCAGATGGAGAGAGAGAGAGAGAGACGGAGAGAACTGTGAATCTGGGGTGGGACAAAATCAATACAGACTGTAATTTAACCCCACAGCGTCACTCTGCTTTCCACAGGACAAAGCAGAAGAAAGCGTCCTGATGATGTAATGCCCAGCGCCGAGCAAGGTTTGTATTAGACCTTAAACCAAGACACGCTCACTGGGTCTCTTATGAAGGTAAAACAGTAGCAAAACCCGAGAGCTTGCAAATTTGAATGTGAGACCTTGTAAAACTAAGAGTTGTATTTGTAAGTTGAAATTTATACTCACAGCTCTGATGTGTACACCTGTGTTTTGAATTCGAAGTTGCAGATTAATAGTGACAAATGTGTAAAGTGTCACTCACATGAACAAAATGACAGACACAAATGTGTACTACACATTTATCTTTGTGCTTTAATTCAGTTTCGCTGTACAACCACAAGTCGGCGCTCACAACCTCTCAGATCTGGCAGTACAACCTCAAATCCCAGCGCTCTGACTTTTGCTACTCATTTTGCGATATTCCTGTAGCAAAACTCACTTGTGCACTTGTAAACGCCAACTTGAGAGAGCAGAGTCGGGGGGCGGGGCTGGGGTGGGAATGAAGTCATTTTATTGGTCGATGCCTCACCAATGAACAACACCACCGAAACGGCGCGAGCTGCTCTGCGTAGTCTGTGACGTCATCGCGCACAAAACGTCCCACTTCATTGGCTGGCGTTGTTCATTGGTGAGGCATCGACCAATAAAATTACTTCATTCCCGCCCCTGCCCAAGTTGGCGTTTACAAGTGCACAAGTGAGTTTTGCTACAGGAATATCGCAAAATGAGTAGCAAAAGTCAGAGCGCTGGGATTTGAGGTTGTACTGCCAGATCTGAGAGGTTGTGAGCGCCGACTTGTGGTTGTACAGCGAAACTGAATTAAAGCACAAAGATAAATGTGTAGTACATAATTGTGTCTGTCATTTTGTTCATGTGAGTGACACTTTACACATTTGTCACTATTAATCTGCAACTTCGAATTCAAAACACAGGTGTACACATCAGAGCTGTGAGTATAAATTTCAACTTACAAATACAACTCTTAGTTTTACAAGTTCTCACATTCAAATTTGCAAGCTCTCGGGTTTTGCTACTGTTTTACCTTCATAGTCTCTGGCCTACATTTCACTCCGAGTCTTACACGATGATCCCGTCTGCCCAATTCGACTCGTTCAACCCCACTCGTTTCTCCGCTTGACCTCCAGATGTGCTCTGAAGACAACAGCTCTCCATTAGGAAGCGCACGGAGAGGAGTCGGTGCACAATCACGGCGCACACTGATGACATCACTGGCTCTGGGTGACATCATCAGACACGCACACCAAATTCTTGCATTCTTATTTCCCAGTCCAGCAAGAAATATCGATATCGCAATATTCAACAATATTGCATATTTTCCTAATATCGTGCAGAACAGTTCTTCAGAACAGGTCTGGAAGGGAAAATAGACAAACTAGTCTCAGACAGACAGACAGACAGACAGACAGACAGAGAGAGAGAGATAACTGTACACAAAGAAGTGTGACTGTAAAAATGACTAACTATAAAAATGACCCTTTGCACCTTTTATGACACCAACATTTTTCTCTTTAAAGCAAATTAAAATGATCCCACCGTGCAACGTCAACATTAGTTACCCGTCACAGTCAGGCCAAATCTCACATTACTGGCTAATGTGATGACTATTTCTAGTTTTACAGTGGTGAACTGAAATTGTGCACTACATGTGCACAGGTAGGATTTACTTTAAATTAGAGCTGAACATCACATTACAACTATTTAGACACATATTGTGACTGATATTTAAATTATTAAATGTGCCATGTAGTATTCAATCACTTTTCAATCCATTTATCTTGGTTTAGAATTGTAAAAAAAAAAAAAAAAAAAAAAAAAAAAGCTAAAAGAACATTAACATTGAACCATGATATTTCTAAAATACTTACAGAATCCCAATACAGACTGAATTGGTACCTGGGTGATTATCGTGATCATATGGTATCAGGGGATCCCTGGTGATTTCTGTACTTTCTCCTGGAATTCATTCAGCATTTGCTCTCACGGCTCTTATTTTCCACATATTTAAACACAAAATTGTAAAAACGCCTGAGTTTTAATACTTATCCAGGTTCTAGGGGAGCTCCAAATACAGAGATGGAGCAGATCCCAGATCGTACAGCTACCTCAGTTTAGTCATGTCTATAAAGACTTTTAGCCATGTACAGTAGTTCATATTAAATGTCTAGCTCAAATATATGAACACGTCAAAATTCTTCAGCACAACTGGACTGTCACAGACCAGAATTATATAAAGAGCACAAAGACTCATCTCATTCAATCCTGCCGGCTGTGGAACACAGATAAGACGGTGTTGTCAGGAGTGTTTCTGAGAACTGCCCGAGAACTTCACAGACTTCCTACTGTTATTAAAAGTCGTGGTGTTTGAAGGTTCTTAAACAATGGCGACGGATTAATAAACAGGTGAAAGCGCACAAACATGATGCAGGAAAGCTTTGATGGAGATTTAAATACTGTAACCTCAAACCTAAAAGTTCACTGACAATTAGGGCGGTTTCACAGTAGGGACCTGGGATTGTTTCCCCGAGCACACTCGACCCCAGAATCTGGTTCATTTTGACCAGTCAGGACATGAGCGTTCCAGGCTTGGGAACGGTGTCTGGAACTGGCTGGAAAAGGTGGTCGCGAAAAATGATACAGCGTACTCGGGCGGGATAAAATCAGAATGCCACCGTTGCCATGTCTAAGCTCATCTACTGCAGCAAATGTTTTGATTAATGAATCAAAGCCTTAAGTGAAGTCACTACCTGGGGCCTCATGTCAGTGTTCATCTACAGGAAGCAGAAAAGGATATCAGACAGATAAATAAAACACCATGCAGGAGAGGTTTAGGTGTGGTAGGGAATTATTTGGAGAAGGGTGCGGCTCTGGGTGTTCTCCTCTGGCAGCAAAAGACAGATATGAGAAGTTTTTTTTTTTTTTTTTTCTGTTCACAGACTGTTGTATAGCTCTGAACCTCTGCAGACTGTTTTCACATGATGGTGGTTTAAAAAAGAGGCAAACTAACTAAGAGGCGAGCTTTAAATTACTGACAGACTGGATGATCGACTCAGCTCTTGGGAATTGTGCTTTCTGTAGCATCACTGTTTATTGTTAGTTTGTCCGACACAGCTATAGTTCCTATAAGTTTTGAAGCATTAAAGTGATTCAGTTGTGAATCGTGATTCTTTTGTGCACTGATTCATGGGGAATCAATAATACATAGGGATGCACCGATCAATCAGCCAGTGAATTGGTTGTTTTTAGCTTAATCGTCCATGACCGAGCAGCCTCGGACAAAACTGATTCTGTGCCGATTCTGTGGTGCAAGAGAAGCATATTTTTATGGCATTACATTACTTTATGGCATTTTTTAAATATCGTATATATTCTTTATGCTGTAAAAGTAAACGTTGCATGCGTTAAAAATCCTCCAAATCAGTCTTTTTATTCTACACCCATTAACCATTCGAAACACACATGTTAAAAGCCACATATGGAGCCATGTGCTCACAACTACAACACATTTAAGACTCTGAGGGCGCTTGAGGAGGTAAAACGTTATAGTCCTCCAGGTGTTACACACTAACCTACTCACACACTGGCCTCCGATGTGTAGGAGTGAATTTTGTTAAGTTTGTTTAGTAATAATAATCATAGTGGATAACCGAACAGAGATACAAGCTGCTCAAGAACAATGTAGCATTGTGTTTTAAGTTTAAGTTAAATGGTAAACTCTTGGGCAGCACGGTAGTGTAGTGGTTAGCACTGTCGCCTTGCACCTCAAGGGTCCGGGTTCGATTCTCGGCCAGGCTCGATTCCCGTCTCCATGTGCAAGGAGTTTGCATGTTCTCCCTGTGTTTGGTGGGTTTCCTCCGGTTTCCTCCCACATTCCAAAGACATGTAGGTTAGGTTAATTGACATTCCCAAATTGCCCATAGTGTGTGAATGGGTGTGTGTCCTGCGATGGATTGGCACCCTGTCCAGGGTGTACCCTGCCTTGTGCCCCAAGCCTCCTGGGATCGGCTCCAGGTCCCCGCGACCCTGAATACAGGATAAAGCGGTATAGAAGATGAGTGAGTGAGTGTGAGTGAGTTAAACTCTTGTATTCGAAGTTAGTTTGTATTGTTTTGAATGCCGTGCTTGGTTTTTAGGTTAGAAAAATAACATTAAAAGGAACGGGTAACCTTTAAGTACTCACATTCAATTCAGTTGTGAAGCTATGGAATAAAGCTAAGGTATAAAACATTCAAGTTAACAAAAAAAATAAAAAATCACGTTGCACAATAAACATTAAGGTTTTTGAATTACCAGGTGTGTATAAACACAAAACTGAAACTCTGCTAGTAAGCCAAGTACAAGCACAATTACGATGAAGCATCAGAACTCCTTTACACACAAACATGAGTATTTGTTTCTAAGCGGTTTTATTATCCTGATGTACAACTTACATCTAACCACAAAGCAATGACTGCAAATCTAGTCTGTAAGATCTTGAATAAAATCAAGAACAATCTGGATTTATCTTTCTGAAGCTGCCATGACCTTTTAATTCATACGTGGGCATCTTAAAATCTCCATGTCAAAGGAATGCCCATGATTCCAACCGCCGCACCAAACATGCATACATAATAGTGTCGAGCATCGCTGCTGACTCCTTTTTGCATGGACCATATTCAAATGGATTATGACAGCCAGGTTACAAGGTCATCCACTAATAGCATCTTCACAGCACAACGTCTTCTGTTTCTGTAATTTCGCCTGAAGGGCATCAACAATGCAATACACCCCCCTTTATATTATGAAATATTATTATAGTTGTGTGCAGTCGATTATAGAGACGTGACTAAACTGGGGCAGGCTTCACTGGCCTTGTTATTAAAGCCGCCAGGCAGCTTCCCAAACCTGTAGATCAGGGTCTAGATTCTGTATATAACATACTGAGGCAAGGTGGAGATCAGCCACAGACATGAGCGCACACACACACACACACACACAGAGAGCCATAACTATGTACATGTCATGGCAGGCAAGCTAGCATACAAAGAATGAAGCACAATCGTGACTCATCAACTTTATGAAGCTTGTTATGGACGTGTGTAAATCCTGGTTCACACAAATCATACTAAACATGTGACTTCCAGTCGCTTCTTTAATTGCAAGTGTCTTTAACGCTTATAACACTTTTATACAACAAATGTGACGTAGACCTAACCAGGATCCTTACATGGTTGCTAACAATAAGATAATAAGAGTCGGATCTCTGAAATTCCGGATTGACTCGGCCAGATTACAATGCAGTTCCTCTTAACCCATCTTTATTTTCACGTTTGAGCTCAGTGCTGTTCTGAAAAAAACAGCACAAACTGTCATGTGTTCACCGGCGCTTCACTAATCACTGTGTGGGTGTGTGCGCGCGCGCGTGTGTATGTGTGTGTCAGAGAGAGAGAGCGACTGAGTAAATCAGTGAGCAATTAAAAAAAATACTTTACCTACTTTTAATAATAATAATAATAAACAATAAAAAAGAAAAACATGTAGAAGTCAGCGTTAATACCGCTATAATCCTACAGGTGGCATGCTCCAAGCTGTTTACAATTGGATTCAGTTGTCAAGTAAATAATTGGCAATAATATAGAATCTGGATATTTATAAAACTGAATCGAAACACAGGGGTCGTGATAATATAATATCGGTTAAATTATTATAGATTTTTATTGAATACGTGGAATCTGCAAGCCAAACTGCAAACGGTAAATCGGCTGATGCAGACAGGATGATGCAGACACTCGATAGTTCAGGACAGAAGTTTCCTACCGTCTAACTGAGACTCAAACAAACAACTGGACTCCATTTTAACTTAGACATCAACTGTTATATTGAACTTTCAGCCTCCTAACACACAGTATGAGTGCAGATCAATCCCTTCTATCCGTTATCACACAGATGAGGATGGGTTCCCTGTTGAGTCTGGTTCCTCTCAAGGTTTCTTCCTATTACCATCTCAGGACGTTTTTCCTTTCCACCGTCACTATCGGCCTTGGCTTGCTCATCAGGGACTATCTTGTCTTATTTTGATTCATATTTTATTCATACACATTTTTCACATTTCAGACAAACTTCCATAAAAAAATTTTTTTTTAATCTTTTGATTGTGTAAAGCTGCTTTGCATCAACGACGATTGTTTAAAAGCGCTATACAAATAAAATGGGATTGAACTGAATTAAACTGGATTCTACAGCAACTCACACTTAAGACACGCGAAAGATAAACATTGTTAATTTTTGCTCCATTTGTGTGTGCGCTAGCAAAATAAAAAGACCAAAAGCAGGAGTGTTGCGTCTTGTCATCATGACCGACTGCCAGCTCTCAGTGAGCGTAGTAACAGTTTTATTGTAATGAACATTGACGAACATATCAGATCTCGATCACTGAGAAGATTTTTACGACGTGCATCAGGCTCGGGACGACTGACGATAGCATCGAGAATCACGGACAGCCGTCGCACTAGTTTTTCACAAATTAAATGTCAACAGCGCACACACAAAAAAAAAAAGCCTGATAATGTGTATCTTTTTCAGCCATTATGTATCCTGTTTGAATGTTTATAAACTGCTGTCTGACTGTAAGATCTGCTATGCTATTATCTGTTTGGCCTTTAAAAGCAAAGAATCTACAAGATTGTTATCATCCAAAGATACATCAGGTTATTTTAAAGGCATATACGTTAGGATATAATGATATCAAAGTGGAAGCAAAAACATGTAAAAGGAAAGTTTAAAGAAAGCAATGTAGACATCCAAAAAAACTCTGCATTGCTTAAAAAATTCTTTAACATATGAATCTTTGATAGATAAACAGCTATTAAAATTACCACAGAAGAGGCAAGTATCTAGCAGGTTGTATTTTGTCACATGATCAGGCTCCGTACACAACATTCAAAGAGACGCTGGAGTAAAGAAGAGACTCACGCTCTTTTCAGTTTGGAAAGAACCAAAGTTACAGAAACCGCTTGAAAACACAAGTTATACAGAGGTTGAGACATAAGTCCTGTGCTACATTTGACTGGATCACGTGCAAAAAGTATCTAAAGGAGAAATAAACAGTGAATGCTAAAAACAAAACAAGACGTCAGTGTCAGCAACTTTGAAACGAATACAGCAAGTACCAGCATTTAAACATTTTTCCCCCCTCAGTGTAAGGTCACCTCTGCATATAGGAATGATGTAATCGTGCATCTGGAGGGGAATAAAACAATCTGGATTTGGGGGGAAAAAAACTAAACAAAAGAATAACATGGTCAAATCACCCATAACCCCAGTACCCTATGTTAAATTAACCCAAATGACAATAGGGCAGGTGACTAAAGGAAAACATGAGGGCGTAATAAATTCCTCAAAACTGATCATGACAACAAACAACATTTACTCATCTAATAAATACAAGACCAAAATGTAAAAGCTAGTTAGTCCAGAAAAGTTAATTTCTGTCTTATCTGAAGAAATGAGTTTAATCTACACCTGCCCAGAATGAACAGATTCAACTTAAAAATCTGCGGATCCAAAAATACGAGCGGGATTTCAGTCAAACAGGGACTTGTGATGGAAAAGTTACAGAAGATTAGAAAATTTGCGAAAGGAAGAGATGCATCTGTGTGTGTGAACTGTACACACAATTGTCCACCCACACCACTTACACGTTACAGGAATTCGACTGGAAGTTATTGCCACTTCCCCCATACAGTCCTGACCTCGCTCCAAACCATTTACACATGTTTGGCCTTTAAAGGGAGTTCCTGGGAAGCCAGAGTTTTAGGTGTGAAGTAGGCAGCCTGATCATGGCTCCAGCATACTGAAAAAAAAGAAATTCTACCTTGATGGTATCCAATCACTAGTTAAACGCCGGAATGAGTGCGTTAGTGTTTGTACAGTCATTACTGTGTTTAGCATATTATTTTGCGCATAAGAAGTCTGTTTTGACTTGCTTTAGGAATATTTCCTTATCAGTTGTGATTAAGCTCATTAGAAACATGTTAACTGATTAGATCAAGTTTAATGTGATGAAACTCAATGTGATGATAACAGATGAAGAAAAAAAGATAAGGAATGAACACTATTAGTTTGGGTTTATAGTCTTAATGCTGAACTAAATTTAAGCTCTTTCTTTTATCTGTATACAGAAGTAGCAGTGTATAATGATCACCGACCGAACCTTATGGTGCGTGTTACACCTGCTCTATACCTTTGACACGATGCCGGATGAGTTGAGACAATCTGTTAGTTTGACCTGGCCTTTCTTGGTCTTCATCAATGGTTGGACCCATTGACAGCAAACTAAGGCGTTTCACCCTCAGCAACCGTGCACCCGTCTCCCGTGGCAACAGCCCTCCAGACTCCAGAGATCCTCCACCATCTCCGGAGATCACGAGGCTCTTGAGGAACTCCATATTTGTGTAATGCAACACTTACTTCAGATGCACAGTTAACAACCTTTCATCCTTTCAAAGACCAAGTAATCCACGATTTCCGTTCCTCTTACTGTCCAACACAACATCCAAGCAAGCAAAGAAAATTCACATTTTCTAGACTCTGACACTCAGATGGAGCTCCTCTCTTTGTAGTATCAGTGTTTAATCTTCATAAACATCCACAAGATGACATTTCTCAAATCCAGAGAAATCACGATCCACCAGTGGTGAAGAATTAGGAGAAGGAGGAGGAAGAGGAGGTTGCAGGTACAGGTACGGCAGGCCCTGGAACACCTCACAGCTACATCTCACACAGTCCAGCTGTGTTTACTGTCTGTTCTTTGTGGCTTCGAAGGACCTCGTCTTGCTACCTGCATGTCCGCCGAGGATAGACAGGTTGGGAAGACAAATAAAGAAATGAAAGCGCGGCTTTCTCTGGGGATGATGAGGTAATCATGGTAGGCGGAGTTCCACAGGTTGGGTGCCAGGCGCTATCTGGGCGGGGTCAGGACATGTTTGACAGAAGATAACATGCGTCTGGGCTTACGCCCAATTAAAAAACACTGGCTCTACCAGCCACGCCCAGGCATGCGCCTTCTCAGGGGATAGAGAGACACACTTACACGTTCACCCTTGTTTCGGGAAAAGAGTGCAAAGCAAAAGCAAGAGGGTGTGGCATCTTCAGTGCTTCTGCATTCACACTGATAACTCGCTGGAGACCGGCATATCACGCTTTAAAGACAATACCACGATTTCCTCTCCTTCACTCTCACTCACTCCACCAAGGACTCATAAGTTTATCGTCTCAGATTTTCAAGTGTTTTCAAAAGAGTATACTGTATGTAAAATCAATGCTCTGTTCGTTCCATTCCATTCCTCATGAACCGTTTTATTTGGAAATGTTTAAAACTCACTAACAGGTTTGGTATTCAGAGTAAAATGTGATAATGGTTCCAGTAGACACATGCAGCAAGAAGAGCTTCAGATCATATTATCAGCAGGTTATGTTTGTACGATACACACTGACTTGGGTGTGTGCCGGTGAACTGTTTCCAGTTTGTGCTGCGTGTGACAGGCTTCGAGTAAATAAATGACAACTCTAGACTATTATAATAGACCACATGTCATGCGAGGGTGGGGGAGTGGGGGGGGGGGTCGATCAAAGATAGTGTCGATGCAGGGAGGCGTTTTATACACAGGCAGGACTCATTGTGCTGACTCACTGCTACACATTGAAATGTGGCTCCGCTTTCGCTGACAACGTGCATCGCTATAATGCCGCCGACTCCATCTGCCCACACGTCACTCAAAACAAACACAAGCAGACTACATAAAGCCCCTTCTCCATTTTCAACATACACACGAATTCTGATGTATTGTCCGGGATTAAAACCAGGCGGTAACTTACTGATCTGAACTGAAAAAATAAACTAACTAAAAATGTGCTTTTTAAATGAATCTTTATTTAAAGTAAGTACTTATCTCTTGAAAAAGCGATGAAGTTGAAGATGACACCGATCCTAAAAGTTCAGCTGCTGTACTGTGGTCCAGAGCACCACCCAGAGGCCAGTGTGGAATGACAACAGGATGAAAATACCACACACACACACAAAAACATAGCTTTCCATCATTATGTGGCTCATGTTGTGTTTGTGGTGCAAGCAGTCTGATTCAGTGTGCTACATAAAATAACACTGGACTGCGCAAAGGGAATGCGAGAATATGTGTGTGTGTGTGTGTGTGTGTGTGTGTGTGTGTGTGAAAACAGACTCACACAGGAAACGCTCACACCCTCTGAGACGTGTGAAAATGTCAGGCTGATGATGTAACGCTTTCACTTCCGCCCTATGATGTGTGAAACGGTGTCCAACACACACACACCACACACACACAGTAGCAGCAATTCGATATCTCCAATATAAATGTTTCATGAGAATTTGAGAGAGCGCAAGGAAAGAGGTCACTGACCTCTGAACAAGTCTGCCCCCTAGCAGCCGCTGCAGGAAGCACCTCATACACAACCTCATGCTGAAATTTAGACGTTTTATTTCTTTAAAAAAATATATAATTATAATAATACACTGCAAGGTGTTGATCCTGACAAGAAACACAAAGTGCACATTCTGTGAATGAAAAATGAGAAACACAAAGTGTACATTCTCTTTTCTCTCTCAAAGCTCTACTGTCTTAGCTTTGAGAGTTTAGCTTTGTTAAAAGTGTGTATATTACATTTAGGTCTTGCTTTTTATCTCGGGGGAAAAAAATTACAAATGAAGTAATGAGTAAAAAAGAAAAGGGATACAAATGGAGAAATGAGTCAAACAGAGGAAGCTGATAATACTCCTGAGTAACAACACATTTGAGAAGAAAAAGCGGCTGTATTTCCTCTCAGTCTCACATTTATGGTGGATATAAAGGAGGGTACACAGCCCTGTTAAACATGCAGATTGTTATGTTAGAAAAGGGAAACCGAAATAAATCCTGTCTCACCTTTTTCCAACTTTAATGTGACATAAATCAACCAACAAGATTTAAATAAAAACAGGGAATACAGGGATTATCTGGTTTTATATTAGTATATACACCCCTCAAATACTAGTGCGTTTCAAGTGTGTACTAATTTAGCACTGAGGCACCGTATTGTTCACACGATCAGATTGTAACGGAGTTTCCACTCGAATCATGAACGCGATACGAGCGTTTCTAGGGCTGCATGATTTGCTCAAATCACATTGCGAACTGCAGTTTAAGCTTCAATATGTAATTATTAGATTTACTATTTAGGATTACCTTGATTAAGAGCAAATAATGGCATATAGATCATAAATAATAATAATAAACATTAACAAATAAGTAAATTATTGACAAAAGCTACATAAATTACTGACAATGAGAATATTAATAGATAATTGCACAGGTCCATACTGCAATTTCCATTTCTATGTGCACTGAACCCATCATGCTCATGTGCAAAACTCTATGTAAGTTAATACATTCACATACAACACTGTCCAGCCCATGACATAACTAAGCTATGCATAACTAAGCATTTTTAAGCTATGACTGATCATATCAATGTTCACGGTGAAGCCAATCAACGTAATGAATGATGTACAGCATTCATATAACACTTAGAACATGAGGTGCAAAAAACATTTTAAAATCAACTAATTGGTCATAAAAGTTCTGTTCAGGATCTGATATACAGTACTGTGCAAAAGTCTGGACACCCCCCTGGACACCCCCCCCCCCACACCCTCACAGCTTGCCAGCTTGAAGTGGCGGCTCAAGTCTTTTGCTCAGTACTGTATGAAATGTTTTCTTCAAGACTCATTCAACCATTTAATGCTGGTCCCAATACTGGGAATCAGATGGCTGATGGCAAAATGGTTTTGTTTTCCTCCTTTGATTTGTTTTTTTGCTTCAAGGTTATCCTTTCTGGATGATTCAATTGTTTATCAAGAGAATAGAAAAATCTATACCATAAAAGAACTGAGTGGTGCATGAAGGAAAATAAATCTACTACAGTGTTGGTCATCACATGATGCTAGAATACAACAAAAATCATACTGTTTAAAATGTTAATTATAAATTTACACCAGTATGAGTGTTGAATTTTACTACTAGAATCCAGTAGAAGAACCGTGTCCCAGTCTGAGTCGCAATCAGCCCAGGAATGTCATGGAGGAAGCAACGGGAACAATACAGAGTAGTATGCTCTCCTCCCACAACACTCACACGCACACGCACCCCGACTTGGGGAAAAAAAGAAAAGAAAAAAAAAACAGGAAAACTTTTTAGCACTCAGACAATAAACTTAAATACATCAACAAGATAAAGATGTGTGCCAATTCTTTATCTCATGAGAACACCACAGAACTTTTATTACTCAAACCTCCTGGGAAATTTCTAACACACACAGACAGTACAAAATGTAAGCGTTTCTCCTAATGCTCTTACAATCACTGATCAGAACCTTGACCAGTAAATATTTTACTCAGACAAATAACACATCAAATACCAACACACATGATGTCCAGGGTAGATCATCATCATCATCATCATCTTCAAGGCTTTTTGGATCAGTTCTAAAATCGAAGCATTTCATCCACTTGTAAGGATCATATTAAACCATATAAGTGTCGATATAAGATGATCAACATGTCGTCTGCTCCATTCAGTGACCAAGGCATTAAAACAAACAAAAAAATTCTAACAATTTAGGTTACAAACTCATTTGGATTTCAGTGGTTCACGACTTATCAGACTTTGCTCAGGGGCGTTTAAGTCATATACAGTTGCTAAGTTAGGAAGGTGAGGTCATTCTGAAATGCCTTCCGACCGCAATCTTTCACTTCTCCAAAGCGAAGAGTAGTATTTAAGGGTTTGATGATGTCATTTCTAAATCAAAACCAACCAACTACACACACACACACACACACACACACACACACACACACACACACACACACACACACACACACACACACACACACACACACACGGCGCTTTTCCACTGCATAGTACGGCACGACAAGGTTCAGTTTAGCTCACTTTTGGGGGGTTTTCCACTGGGAACAGTACCTGGTCCTTTTTTTTTTTTAGTATCACCTCAGCCGAGGTTCCAAGCGCGCCGAACCGTTACCAAAACGTGACGTGTAAACTCTGCTGGTCACTGATTGGCCGGAGAAAATCGTCATTACTGCGTCACTGAACTTGCGACACGAGACACAACAGAACCGCTATATTTAGAACAGCCAGAGAAGGATCGGACGCACCTTTTTATATTAACCAAAAATTTTCATCTGCCTCTTTTGAAACAAACTCCTTCATCTCGCTGTTAAAAACATCCACATGCCGAGAATGAAGAACACCATGCCGTCGATATGCTCCATTGTTGTGTTTGTTTGTGGCGTGTTTACGATGATGTCACGGCAGTAGAGTATAACGACACGTGAATAATCCCGCCCACTCTAAAGTGTTACTAAACTGCAGTGGAAGCGCAAACCGAGACGAGCCGAACCGAAGTGAGCTGTACTGAACCATGCTGTGCCGTACTATGCAGTGGAAAAGAGGCAATATACATACATACTATATATATATATATATATACACACATATATACATATATATATATATATATATATATATACATACACACACACATACATATATACACACACACACACACATAAAAGAAGCTGACATACCTGTGAGCCATAGAGCAGCGGCGGAGACGGGTCAGAGAGAGAGAGAGAGAGAGACACCAGCAGTCCAAAATCTCATCAACTGGAGGAAACAAAAACAACAAAAATTTATCAACGTTATGCAATGCAAACCTACTGTGTGCCCAGACGGCCATTTTTCCATACTGCTAATAAGCATTTTAGTAGATCTACATGTTATACATCACAGATTGTGCACACTGAATAAAACACTGTTTCTGTGGAACAATATGTAAAACACTAATTCAATTTGATGTTGCAACAAAACATTTACTGGCAGGATGTGTGTCACTGATATCCAATTTAAACTGATTAAAATCTTCAACACTAAAAACATAAAATAAACAAAATGTAATAATGACGCAGGTTTTATGTGATACGTTCAACCCGCAGTTTTACAGTGTTTAATGAATGGAGAGCTACTTAAACACAATGTGCGCGGTTGTGTACGGGGTGCCAGGTCTCAATAAAATGATCACCCTAGCTTTAAAAGGAAGGGGGAAAAAAAAAAAAACTTCATCTATGCCTTACTGTAGGAAGAAAACGGAAACCAGGAGGAAACCCATCAAACACGAGGAGAACATGCAAACACGATACGCACTGACCTGAAGGAGGGACACAAACTCTGGATGTTCGAGATGCAAGGCCACAGTGCTAAACACTACGCTACAGTGCCGTGAAAGAAAATCAAATACCGTGGAAAAAAAGAACACAAACCTGGTGACTGTGCTAGGTAACGAGGGGAAGTCATGCTATTTTGCATTTAGCTGTTATTTACTGTACAAAAAACATGACAGTGAATGAGAGAGAGAGAGAGGCAGCTTTAAACATTATATACAACTTGGATAACAAAATCTTCAGTTTTACTCAAATTAGCTGAAACAAAAATTAACACATCCCACAACAAAAACTACTACACCTAGTATATTGTATGACCTCCATGATTTGTAAGGACTGCAAAAAGTCTTCTAGGCTTGGAATGAACAAGTTAACGTCAAACGGCAACATTTATATTTTTCCATTCTTCAAGAACATCCTCTTTTAGAGCCTGGATGCTGGATGGAGAGTGATGCTCAACTTATTGTTCGATTAGGTTCAGATCAGGAGACATACTTGGCCACTGAATTACTTTCACTCTGAAACACAACAGTGGCCTTAGATGCTTTCTTTGGATCATCGTAACGTTGGAAAAGTGCACAGCGAAGTGATGGTAACATCTCTTTCAATATAGAGCACTACATCTGTGAATTTATGATACCATCAACGAAATGCAGCTCCCTGACACCAGCAGCACTCATACAGACCCACAGAAGGACTCTGCCACCACTATGTTTCACTGTAGGCACCATGTATTTTTCTTTGTACTCCTCACCTTTGCGATGCTATACACAGTTTTGAAGCCATCGTGTCCAAAAACATTTATCTTGGTCTCATCACTCCAGAGTACAGCGTCCCAGTAGCACTTCTTTTTCAGCCTGGGCCCTGGCAAATTCTAGTCAGGCTTTTTTGTACCTGGCCTTCAGGAGAGGTTTCCTTCATGGATGACACTTACAGGGATTAAAGTGAAAAAAAAATCTTCTGACTGAACTTTTTTCAGGCCGAGCCATATTCCTTTAACAAACACTTTATTTAAATAGTCGAGACCAATAGCGTTAGGGGAGATTAAACCGCTTTAATATTGCCAGTTTGCATATTTTAAAAGCTATTTGTAATCTTTGAAAAAAATATATACCTTGACAAATAATCAACCATCTACCACATATCTTTTCAGTGCATGTTTTTATTTATCTTATAACACCAAACAATGTTTTGTGAAACTCTTAATAATTAACAGAAAAAAGTAATAGCACCACCATTAAATTCCAAAAAGTGCTTTTTCAGTGCATGTTTTATGTATCTTCGTTTTCAGCTTAGATGACAAATCGGATTTCCAGTAAGCAGCAATGCCATGTGTGCAAGTACGTTTACACTGCAGGTCTCGATGCTTAATTCCGATTTGTTGCCTATATCTGATTTTTCTGACCGTCTGTTTACACGACTGTTTAACTCTGACTCATATCCGATTCACGTGTTTACACTCGCCATACCATCTGAAACATCGCGCATACTTAAAGGGAGGTTCTTGCGCTACACACTAGCCAAGAAAGATGAAGGTGAAATATGCTTAACGCTATCTCTGCTATATATGCTCGCACACCATGGTTTTAAAACGGAGGAGGAGAAAAAAAACTGCATAATTGCAGCCTGCACATATGCTTTATTCATCAAATACTGATTTAATGTTATTTAGCCCAAATAAGCATTAACACAAGGCGTGTGTGTTGGAGGAGGGGGGGGATGTCTTTTCCTTTTCCATGTCACCTGCGATGTTATCATTCCACGCGCGCTTCCACCGGAGAATAACATTACTTCATTAAACCGCGAAGAAGTGGCAGTTTTAATGACGTACAGAACACAATGACTCAGGGAATCCGATCTGTCTGTTTACACGACAATCACATTAGCACATATCTGATTCATATCCGATTTATTTCCACATATGAAGGAGGCCTGAAACCGATCTTGAAATATCGGAATGCATGCGTTTTTTTCCTGTTTACACGGACACTGTTATATGTGTCACATATGAGCAAAAAATCGGAATTGGGTCACATTTACCTGCAGTGTAAACGTAGCCTATAGACAATCTTGAAAGTGCAGTCTTGTCTTTGAGAACTGATTGCATTAAATTAACTAGTGGTTGTGAGACTGTGACCGACAGGTCATGCTCCGCTATGAAAGAACATAGGTGCACTTTTACATCGCGCACACGGTCGGCCACAGATGCGTGAATCTCCGTTGTGGTTCTTGTCGCACCAGACAGGGAGCATGTGTACTGTTAGCAGCTAGTCACAATGCTGCCGTTCGTGCTCTGACTGATGGCGAACTCGCACTTTTTTTGCCATTATTGCCATATTGAAGTTTCCTGTGGCATACTGTGCAAAGACACGTACCTGGATGTTTGATTTTTTTAGTCCACGAACTAAAAGGCTTGCCATTCTCCCCAATTTCGCAAAGCCAAGCCCATCTCCATTTATTTATTTTTTTACACTTTTATCAATCTCCGAAACATCGGAGCCTTCCTGCATTAAGTGTGTCCATGCTATCTTAAATATAGTTATACCTCAGCCTGACATGTAGTTCTTCAAAACTAAACCAAAACCCGGAGTGGATCCATACCGGAGTGATAACAAAACGCTTAGAGTGGAGAGAGGAACGTGCAGTCGCTCCACTCCAGGCTTTGATCACATCCTCCTCAGCAGGCTGAATACACTGTCTTTCCTTAATTTAACACCCATGTAAGCCTATATATACACAGCATTAAAATTATGAAAAGTGAATTTTAAACATTAAGGACAGGCGGAACAGTGTGATTGACGGAAATCCGTCGTAACGACGGAGAACTTTAATCCCTGCACTTATGCATCCCATTCCTCTGCAGTGTACACCGTATCGTGTCACAGGAAACAATCATCCCTGTTTGGCTTTCTAATTCTTTAGCTAACAGCTGTGAACTTGTATGGAGATGTTCTTCAACCCTTCTCATCAGAAGACGCTGAATAGGTACATGGCATGAATTACAGCGCAGAGATGTTTGTACTCATTCAAAAACCATACCTTCTGTCTCTTCTATCACACAAACCATCCCATCTCTCCAAAAGCCAGCAACATGAACACCCCGCCACCCCCCTTCCCGCACCCCACATACACACACAGCCTAGTCCTCCAGCAGCCTAGACGAAACCCACAGTCACCATCAAGGTCTTTTTATAGACGTGACGGGGAAAGTATCTCTACATCTCATTAGATGTGATTGTGAGCAGCACCGCAGGACGCGACAGCAGTAGTCAGCTAACGGAGTGTGTTTATTTATGCTCACGGTGCCCAGACCAAACACCTATGAGTTCATAGGAAAGCCAACAGAACAATGATCACACCAGAGCCCTGTGAAGGGCCTGCGACTTAGACAGAAACGCAGGAAAAGCGAACGTGCTAAGTATATGAGCTTTGATATACAGGTGAAACTCGAACAATTCGAATATTGTGCAAAAGTTCATTTATTTCAGTAATGCAATTTAAAAGGTGAATATATTTAAAACTAATATATGAGAAAAAAACTCATTTGTTCAAGGCGTGATTGAATGGGATGGGCGAGTGAGTAAAATAAATGGAGCAGGGACATCTGAACAGAGAAGGGATGGAGAAAAAGACAACGGAAGAAATGGACAGCTAGAGGAAGAGAGAGATCTGAATGTATGGATGCAAGAACGAAGGAAAAACAGCTAAGCATCACAAATGGATGGGAGATTTTTGAAAAAAGTAAAGGGTTAACTGGTTGACTGGATGGATGTAGGAAGGATTTAAGGCTAGCTGGAGAGAAAGGTATGAATAGATGGACAGACAAAGAAGGTCACATGAGGTCATGACCCCCATTTGATTCTCGGGCCCCTGTTTGTATGTAGGTTTAGGTTATGACCTCCTGCAAGGTCGAGGAAGATTTTCCACAAAATGATGACGCGAATAAAATGATGAGATTAATGATTTAATAAGAAGCCCATATGCCACACAAACATGATGTGATTTGTTATTTTTATGGATTGTCTTTAATATTAATTTGTTAAAAAGTTCTAATTAAAAAGATAATCTCAAAAGAAATAGTACTGGACCCAAAGCTTTTTCTGTTGGGTTTATATCCAGAGGAACAAAACTAAGGTAAAAAAGAAAGAGCATTTATCGACCTCGGCTCAACTTTATGCCAAGAAATGTATAGCTCTGTTGTGGATAAAAACAAACAGACCAAGTACAAACCAATGGTTAAGACAAATGTTATCAAGCCTTCCATTAGAAAAGATAACTTACATTTTGAAGGCTAAACAGTGTGTATTTGAAGCAATTTGGATAACATTTGTAAACTACATCAAACATTTGAATATAACGAATGAAGAAGGGGAAGATTAATCTGGGTGAACAAGGCAGCTCTGATTTTGTTAGTAAAAAAAAAAAAAAAAAAAAAAGAGGAGATTTATCCAGCTTTGAAACTAGTAAGATTAAAAAGATTACCATGTGTTAAAACAGGAGGAACTAGGGCTGGGCGATATGGCTGAAAACTGTATCACGATATCAGTGTTTCATATCGGTCGATATCGATAATTATTTATATTTTTTATGACCCATTTAAAATAAGGACAAGGAGAAGAATATATTATATTTAAACATTTTTATTTTAAACTTAACCTTCCTGTGATCATAGTCCCATCAGTTATTAAGACAGAAATGTCAACAACCATGGAAAAATCAAATAATTAAAATGTAAACATAAGTCTAAAGTCAAAATGAACACTTAACAATTATCTCTTAACATTTAAGGTGCAAAATTAAAAGGAAATGTAAGAAATGCTTAATAAAGTGTAATAAAATAGTGCAATGTGTTTATTATATCAGATGCCTTTAGAGAAAACTACAACAAAAATATATTGTTGTAATATATTTGAGTTTGATGTTAATTAACTGGCGGGCCACCAGGGGGCAATACCGCGCTGTATACTATATGTGTCGTGTGCAATGAATGCAGTAAAAGAAGAATACCGTTTTTCTCCTGCCGGTTTCTTTTCCTCTGGTTGTCTCACACAAAAAGCAAGTAATATTATAGATGTTAGTACCACAATTGTCATACCAAAGAATAAACTACCCGCCAATGTGGCTAGTGAGACTAAAGTTATTACCCGTCACAGCCGAATTTTACCCGCACTTGGCGGGTGCCAATGTCAACGCCATCTTGTCTCCGTTTATGCTTCCTGAATCGCGACCGTACTACTTCGGGTCCTAGAGCCGGTCGTGGTGCGAGTGCTCATGACAGCAACCAAACCAGCTTCGTGACCTCAGTTTTCTTCCGACAAAGTATAAAAAATATCGAACGTTCTATCGAACACATTTTTTTTTATTGATATCGATCACGTGTCTATCGCAAAACATATTATTCTAGAATGCAGCAATTTCTCTGTTTACGGGAATTAAGAACGTTGTGCATGATTGTAGAAGGCTGTACTCCAAAGGTTCAAAATAAAAAAGAAGTTCTAATTGAATCTTAAGGAAGTTACAAAGCTTTCCTCCTTTAATCCTCACTTCTGCAGAATTGAAACCGTTGAGATTTCGGTTTGATATTTAACTAACAGCAACGGACTCGGGCAAAGATCAGACATGACGCTCTTGCTGTATAAACTCACAGCTCCGTAACTGCGTGCAAAACACTGAGTGCAAGATCATAACAGTGTATACGCTGTTAAAGCTGTAAAGAACAAACGCTCTATTTGGACGCAATTATTTTATATATGGTTGTGAGCTGCGGTCTTGTTTGACAGGTGGTACAATGTGAATATATTTCTGTCCACAGTTCATCAAATCAAACAAAAACTGACATTTTAGCAAAAGCACTGAACCATGTGCCTGATCTAGGGTAAACGAGGATGTATTTTCTGTAGGAGAAAGAAAATGGGGTGGCATGTCGGTGTCAACGCTGTGGCTTCATACCTCCAAGGTCGAAGGTTCGATTCCCACCTCGGGTTTATGTGCTCCGAGTTTAGCAGCGTTTGCACTTTCCCCCTGAGCTTGGAAGGTTTCCTCTGGCTACTCTGGTTTCCACCAATATCCTAAAGACATGAAGATTAGATAATTGGCATTCCCAAAATTGCCCATAATGTGAGAGCTGAGAAAGTCTCCAGGTTCCCCTGTGACCCTGGACAGGTTAAGCGCAATAGAGAATGAATGAGAATGAACTAAAATTAAATAATTAAGGAAAGCTTGTCGAGATTAAAGCAGCCATTATAAAGTATAAACCTTTACGGTGTCTTCATGTTCACACACCATCACCTTTTTAATAAGACATGCCGTACGCAGCCAACGTCTCTTCTTTCCTTCTGCACGTCTCCGATCGCACGGACACCACGAGCAGGATTAAACGACCACATAATGCACAAATGTTCACTTTTGCTCACTTGTCCTGTAAACTAATCCAAAAAAGGAATTGACCGAATCAACAGACAACAAGACACAAGACTGTGGTTAGTCCCGGTGTGAGACCGGACAATTCCCTCTATTTTGTCCTTATTCCATTCTTCGGAAAGTCAGGTAGGTTTGATTTAGTAGCCGTCATTGTTATAAACGCACGTCACTGCTATCACACACCAATCACACAGAAGAACACGACTACACTCCTGGTCACATCTAAACTAAACGGCCGTCTATTTTTGGCTGAGCAGCACCACGCTAGATGTGCTGTCAGTGCTCCACCTTTCCTCTCAGCCACCTTTATTCAGCTCATAAAAACATTACAAATTATGACCATGTGAGATTTTTTTTTTTTTTTTGAAGAAGTCAAGAAAATGCAGGCACAAACACAGGACAACTGAAGACCAGACATGGATCACCTGCTCTTCATCTGTCTTGTTTGGTTGCTCCTCTGCGCCTTCAGGTTTCTCACGGGAATGACTGGAACCCAATGTGTTGTTCTGCTTTTTACGTTTCTCCTCATGGTTCCACGTGTTCTGCATCACATGATGATCTGCCTTATTGCAGAATTGCACACGCTGCTAACACCTTAGCCTAGCCGTGTTCAGATCATTTCTGAAGCCTAACCAGTTCACCACTTGTTCTTCAGACATAGCACACACAATTTTATAGCCTAGTATAAATATGAAAGTTTATATTAAATATAAATACATACATAAAGGCATTCTCTGCAAAAAACACATTTTGCATTTGATTTGTGTGGGGGGGGGGGGGATTATATCACACTGTCATAAGCACATGAAACAACACTGGAACACCACACACAGCATGGCTGAATTCTTGAAGCGGACTTGTCATGAGGTGTATTTTACTTCTGCATGGTTCAGACAGCTCATACATAGGGTATCTGAACACCAAACAAAAACACTTTTGAAATTATGTTTTTTTTTTTTTTTGTTGTTTTTTTTTTAGGAAATGTACATTTAAAGATTATAAATGGCGTCTTGAGCATCAGCACTTTTTAACACTCAGTTTTGTAATGTTTCCCGGCACAGGAACAGAGGAGTTCAAGACAGAGGAGTTTACGCTTTCTGGTTTCTCGGTAAGAAGACAAGCTGTTATTATAGAGAGCGAGAGAGTGAGAAACAAAGACAAAGAAAGACATGGGGGGGGGGGGGAAGAGAGAGAGAGAGAGAGAGAGAGAGAGAGAGAGAGAGAGAGACACCCAGAGAAAGAGATGAGGAGAAGAACTAAGACAGGGGGTAAAAAAGTACGACAGTAAGGGAGAAATAAGACAGAGAGAGAGAGAGAAAGTAAAGGAAAAGGGGGACAGTGAGTGCAAATGAGAATGAACGAGCAGGACAGAGAAAAAGAGGCAAGAAAGACAATGACCAAGACAGCGAGAGAGAGACAGAAAGAGAGAGAGGGAGAACTCAATCATCAGTCGTCTAAAACTTGTTCCTCAGTGAAAATTCAATGACGTTAATTAATAAATTAAACATTACAATGGTATAAGCACAATAACACACTCCTGACTGAGTCATTTTACAAAAATAAAACAGCTAACGCACTCGTCTCTGATGCTGTACGGTCACGTCACTGAGTCTGCAGCAGATCGACTCTGTAGTCGAACGCAGCACTGCAGCGCCTGAAAGACTGCAGCGGGGAACAATACAGAGACATGAGGGGAACAAAAAGAGCAAAGATCAATAGCATCATGTCTCAATATAGACCTCAGCGCTGGAAACAGTGTTTTAGAGAAGTAGGACACAGCAGCAGGACACCCTGTGCAATGAAAGTATGCTTCAGGAATGCGATAAATGAAACAAATTCGCTTGTTAAGTGCAGTGGTGTCAAAAGTATTCACATTCATTACTTCAGTAGAAGTATAGATACTAGGGTTCAAAAATACTTCTTTAGAAGTTGAAGTATCAACCCAAGCTTTAAAAGTACTCGTTTCAAAACTACTTAAAGTATAAAAGTAAAAGTACCGTGAGGGGCGACAAAAGCATTAAGGTCTCGCTTGCTGATCCTGCGACGGGGGGGACGGGGGGGACGGGGGGCTTGGGGTATGTGGATGTGTAGGGAGCGGACGTTGTGCCGTTCTTATCATGCGACCGGGGGTGGGGGGTTTGCGCGTTCTGATCATAAAAATAGAGTAACGAGGCTATTTTTAAAATGTAAGGAGTAGAAAGTACAGATAATTGCTTAAAAATGTAAGGAGTAGAAGTAAAAATTCGGCTGAAAAATAATTACTCCAATAAAGTATAGATACCCAAAATTTCTACTTAAGTAAGGTAACGAAGTATTTGTACTTCGTTACTTGACACCTCTGGTTAAGTGTGATGCAAAGTTCCAATTCTGGGGCCAATCTCGCTTAGAGTCAAATGGTGGCGTTCGTCTGCCTCTGCATGATCACATCATGGTTTAAGTGATGAATCATCGACTCAAATAGTGTGGTCAGGGCAGATCCCTTTAAACCACTCAACCAGCGAGCTGCTTCGGGAAAAATACACCGTACACAACCTGTGAATATGAAATTGGTCACATCTACCTTTTAGGAAAATGCTAAACCAGCCAGCTGAGCTAGCATTAACTAGGACCAACTGGCTCTAAACTTTGTTTTGCATCGTTACATAAATGTATTCCAGTATACACAGCTACATGCGTACGTACAAGCGGGGTTTGCGTTAACATCACTGACTAGCCAGCTACATTACGAGGCATTATGAAAGTTTTATTTCATCTGCTTAAATGTACTGTGACTTACCTACTCAAGTGTACTTGGTTCTTTTTTTCTCCTTGATACAACGAGAACTGAAGTGAGTTAGACAAAAACTACGGGGAATACAAAACTGCTGCATATCAAATGGAAACAAATGAACTGAAATCTGGACCTGGAAAAATGAGAATCCCTGAGATGATACGACGCTACTTAACGAGCAAAATATTGTACCCGATATTTCCTAAAACACACAACAGGCATCACGATGCATCGGACTGCACACAAACTTCCAGTAGAAGAGGTGAACTATATTTAAAGAAGCTATAGATAATAACGCAACTTAAAATAAATGTATTTTAATAATTCTAAAAACAACAGTCTAAAAATATAACCAACAATATTTAACATTGAAAAACAGAAAATATTTAAAAGTAGTATTTCCACTGCTTCTAGTCAGTTTGCACTTCACGATATGGTAGAAATGTGTACTCGGACTTCATTTATCGTGGTATTATATCATCATATCGTAACTCCATTCCCGTCCCAGAGCTCATTTAATTACAGCCTGTTACGACACCAGACATGAAAACTACACGATGAAGCTCATCACAGCAGAAATCAAACACACTCGTAATCCAAACAGCTAAAATTCCTGTCCTAGTACACACACACAAACTTACAAACCTCCACTGTTATAAAAACCCTGATTCTTTCAAACACATGGTCTAATTACAGGGGGAAAAAATTAAATAAATCAGACATTATCCTGTTGTATCCATTTACAGCTTGTAAAGTACGAGTCCGTAAAGTTACCGATGGATGCATGGATCGGGCGGATGATCCTCAGTTCAGTGACGTCAAATTAAAAAAATAATACAAATCTGCTCACAGCATCAGCGGTAAACAAAGCAGCACTTCTTCCTACTTCTGGAGAGAAGACTGAGCAAACGTGTCCAAATTACAGGCATTGACTGGATTAGACACACACATCACTGTACTGTATGGCAGTCCATTAGTAGTTAATCCCTAAATACTACAGAGAGAGGAATTGTGGGTAATTCTATATCGGTCAAGCATTATGTTGTCTTTACGCGCTGACATCAATTCCAGCTCCTGCAAACTGACCCTAGGATGCATTTAGTAGTCTTTGTTCATGCCATGATCGAATAAAACTACACAATGCATGAACGTACCAAGCATCGGATACGACAAAACAAAAACCTTTTGTACGACAGGCTCTTTTGTGTCACCTGCAGATTAGACATGAAGCATAAGAGAAATTCATTCATATCAAGCATATCCAGTAAAAAAAAAAAAAAAAAAAAAGACATCACGACCCTTTGCACACCCGGGATTAACACTCGGCTCGAGCGATCTGATCAAACTGAGCATTTGCAATCGGATTTTGTTTATCAAATATGCTATAGGAGTTGTGTTTTTAGATCTTCCTGGGGGATTTGTTTGGAAGCAGAAACCTCCAGAGAATATCTCATGTACCTGTACAGGTTCAGACCTGCCTACTCTGAGTTTTATCAAGGTCTACAGCATGCTTCAAAAATTTACACAGTTTTATTTCAGTTGCTTTAACTATTTATATAAGAATGTTTCAGAAAGCTCATATCCATCGAGAAGACAAATGATTTGTGGGAAGAAAATATGTTTAAGTGACACTCAATGCTTCCTCAACTCAACTTTCGTCTTCATTCAGCAAAGTTCATAAGCACACACAAAAAAAGGGGGGTGGCGGGGGGGAAATACACTCATGTGAAGAGACGGTCCATAATTGGGGGGGGGGGGGGGGGATTTTGGAAGCAAATTCTAAGCTGTGAATGTAATCTGGGAAAAGCCATTTTCCAAAGCTGCGTTAAGCATTCAAGTTTACCTTTGGGTCTACAGGATGTTTCAAGGTGGCCTGATTACGTGAGAGATCAGGCGACAGAGGAGACAAGGTGTCCTGAACACATGCAATGTCTTTATTAACCATATCCATTAAGCTTATACAGGAGAACCCAAACTGTTCTCCTACAACACCGTTTACAAACAGCATCACAATAAGTGTGGATTTTTCCAGCGAAGACAATGACGATGACGATGGTGCAGGCAATAAAGCGCTTCTTTGTTGCTGGCCAGGACATTCTGTGCTGCTTTTGTGTTCACACTTGATTTTAGCCTTCGACCAAATGCGGTTTGTGCGCGTGTGTTTTGTCCCTGTTTACACCTGGTATTTACATGCGTCCTGAATATGACCTGATCACACACGGGATGTAGGACTGGGCAGTTGGTTGTTAATTCTGTTAAACTTCTGTGGTTGCTATCGGTCAATAGTTCAGAACTGAATTTCCTACAAACAGTTTTGTACCTGAGCCTCCAATAACAAAAGTGGATGTAAAACACACGGCTTGGTCATCAGGGACAATTTAATCATTTAGATATTTTTACACATACAGTTAAACCTTGTATTGTGGGCATAATTTGTTCTGGAAGCATGCTTGTATATCAAAGTGATTTTCCCCTTTTAAAAAAAAGAAATTAAATAATGGAAAAAAAAATTAATACAAAATATGAAGTAAAAATAAAACAAATTATCCTGCACTTTACCGTTGAAAATAATTGTATCTGTAGTGATAGCGTACACACACACACACACACACACACACACACTAACGGAATCACTGCTTTCTGACAGAGAGACTCTGGAAACTGGAATCTTTAACTAGGAATCTCTCTAATAACACTTGCTTTTTTCCTCCTTTTGAGGATTTCATGGAAATGCAACATTACATTCATTAAACAGATTCGTCTCCCGCACTGCTACAGCCTTTTTAAACTTTTTCTTCTACACACACGTATACAAGTCCCCGACTTAGGAACAAGTTCTGTTCAAAAACACCGCTACAGTGTTTAATGCACGCTTGAACAGTCACCATTTTGTCTCAGAGCTGCATTGGACTGAGAACTCTCTTCTTGAGAATTTTATGAAATTAGGATTAATCTCCATCAGGACAGCTATTTTTTATCATCCTGCTCCCATACTCATTCATTCATTCATTTTCTATACCGCTTAATCCTGATTCATTAAAACATCAACAACTAAATCTAAACAAAATAAATAATATTAGATAATCATAAATAATGTAAAATGTGCAATTAATCATGATATTGATTTGAGTCAATTTCACCCACCACTAATGAGATACATAGGGATCTGTTCAGATGCATATGATCGCATCACGACCGTAAGTATGGATTAGAATCACCAGTCACCTCCTCAAGATATTATCATGATAACGTGCAAGTCAAGTGGCTGCGAGGATCTAACGCATGTGATTTTCGACTAATTTGCACTCACTGCATTTTGAGACTGTTGTAAGAAGAGAAAAAGGCATAATGTGTGCAGTTCCTGATAATGTAGCACCATAAAAATGTGTTTCTGTTGGGCCACTGGGAAGCTTCTGCCCTTGGTATAGAATTCTGAGGCTGATCTGCCGGTCACAGCTAGTCAAACTATAAACTAACAAATTCTGGTCACTGGCTGATTGGCAGGTTCATCTTATTATAAACGCAACTTAAAATTTTTTTTTTTGATTTTACAGGTCAGTGTGGTGATGGGTGAATTACCACATAAAAAAATTGGGGATTCATAACTAAATAAATTTTCTCCTAGTGAAAGCATCTTGGTGCTCCAGGTGTTCCTTATTGAATAAGTATAGCCTTTTTAGAAATCCCCCAGTGGTTGGGATACTGTTTAGCGATGGCATTGAGCACCAGCACTCTCTTAAAGCTAAACTGATGAGTAAAAATTATGCTACGGAAACAGGTAGCTTTAACGTGAGCGTTTCATTAGGAGACCATGTGACTGAAACAGCATGTACAGGTGCACGAGATCAGATTTCTGCACGAAAACAAATGCATAGGAAGACTGACATTAGTGCCGTTGTTCCTTCAGTGGAAATGATGTATGAAATCTGAACGCTCGCTGGAGAAAAACACCAGGTGTAGGGAAATATGCACAGCTGGGCACCAAACACGTGTGAACTGTACTAATTACACACTTAAAACAAACGATAAGATGATCATAAGAAAAAAAGGTGGGCGGTCTATGGATAATAAACACCAAGGGATAACAGAAATAATTTAGGCAGCAAATATCCTACAAAAGAGAGAGCTTGGAGGTTTTACCCACCCCTTTTCATTCCCTTCTCTATCTCACACAGGCACTTAATGGCAACACATTCCTATGAGATCATTACGCTGCTGCAGCAAAATTCTCTTTCATTCATGAACTGTCGCCTGCAGGTGGAAGCCGCAGTTACGAGCATACGTGCTATGAAATGAGATTTGCATAAATGGAGCAATTACAGCGTTTTCTATATTACTAAAACAGATTTGCAGAGATCACTTTCCTGTTTTAACAGAGCTACGGAGTAAAGTTATTGGTTGAAAAGAGCAACAGCACAAGAAAACCCATTTCGCCAAGCAGGTTTGCGCGCACTATTCCAATCATATAGGAGAATTTGTAGAACACCTGGACATTAACAAAAAAAACAAAAAACAAACAAAAAACAATAATTATAACTCACATAAAGTGCATGTCGAGAGATATGATCAGAACTGGGCAGGAAGTGTTGTGTCAGCTTGCTCACTCTGGCTCTGAAATGCCTTGTTAACAATCGCGTCACTGCAGCTAATTTTGATCTCAGCCACTTCCTCTAGAAAAGTGAGTAGAGTGCAGGATCTGTTTGGATTAGATATGTTTTAAACATACACCTGCTCGGATATGAAGATATCCGATCATGTGAGTGCAAAGGATAAAATGAAGCAGATTTAAGGAAGTCAAGATCTATCCGGTTCTCACATTCTCTCACAATGTGCGTGGGGGGGATACTGAAATTGCAGTCTGTTGCAATTAAATAATTGCACAGATCCATATTACAATTTCGAATCCTTTCCATGATTAATTTGGAGCACTAGTTGAGATCAGCAGTTCTAGCTGCTGATTTAGTCCAAAAAGAAAGATTTGGCAGCGACAGAAAGTAAGCACTGCTGTGGTCTTCCACATTCAGACAGTTTTTGATTTTAGACACAGCTCATGAGGACACTCAAGGACAGCAGAAAATAAAAGCATGCAAGTATCCATGTTTAACATGCTGGAAACATTTCACAGTTCGATTTAGAAATAAAATGGCCAGGCATGTTGAACCTGTGATGTGCCATGCAGCACGTCTCGTTTAAATCTCCTGGATGGACTTAATACACGGCGCATGTGTATGAATAACGTCAATCACACTTACACAGAGTATAAACCGGACCAGGGTCGTATGATAATACAGCTGGCTGAAATGCACACAATGTTTTGTGTGATTATACATAATATTTCAACAGACAGTGAGGATAACGAACGACTTCAGTATGGAACGAAACGCTAAAGAGAACGTTTACAGGTCTTTAACCCCTTTATGCAGACATTATTTAACACTTGTTAAGATACAGAAGATCAACAAATATTCTTTTTAGTTAATTAATACAGCATGCCTTTCAAAATGTCTCTAAACATCACTTTTATCAAAGAGGATACAGGATGTGGTTGGTATAGGAACTATGAATCCGGTAACACAAAACAACTGTCTGAAAGATCTGTCTGAAAGACAGCCGAGCGGGCCGCCACTACCGGCCAGCACAAAACTGGTCTATTACATCACACAATATTTTTTATTTATTTTACATTTATATTAATTTCACATTTCAGAGATCAACCTACAAACCTTATCCTCCATCTACACATACTGTATGTGCCAAGAAGGACAAAGTAAAACAAAAGAAATGCAATGTCAGAGCATGTAGCCCTTAAAAACCAGAGCATTTCAACCATTTTTTGCATTACTTTGTTTTAATTTATATGATTAACTGAATTTTATTTTATTTTAATTAACTACACACACACACATACACACACACACACGACTGACCAAAATAATTAATAAAAATAAATAAAATATTCATATGATAAATAATTTTTATGGTTGTTTTAGGTTGTTTCTATTTCCAAAGAAGTAGAAGAATAATATGCGCAGATCTACATTTGTGTGACGTCATTCCTATATTCTGGCGACACGGTGGTTAGCACTGCCACCTTACACCTACAGGGTTCAGGTTCAAGTCCAACAGCAAAGAATGTTCTCCCCATTCTTGGTGGGTTTCCTCCAGGTTCTCCAGTTTCCTCCCACAGTCCAAAGACATGCAGATTAGGTGAATTTGAGTTTCTTAAAATTGCCTATAGTGTGTGAATGAGTGTGTGTCCAGGATGTACTCTGCCTCATGCCCGAAGTTTCCTGGGATAGACTCCAGGCCTCCTGCAACCCTGAATACAGGATTACGTGTTATAGGCGATGTGAGTGAATGAGCATTTATAAGCATATGAGCATTGCTGTGTGGCTCGAGTTTATTAATCTTCCTGGGTTTTATAAAAAAAAAATAAAAAAAAAAAGAGGCGTTCACAGTGTAAAGCTGTGCATCTCTGTCAAATCATCTCTTTATCATCGATTAACTAGGAGCGGAAATTACACCACTCTCATGCTACCTGTTCATTACACTGCTCATGTACCTGCTTATTCTGCTATCATGAGAGCGGTGTACTGTCTGCTACTAGTGAATCGATCACGGATGCCATCATTCTCCCAGACAGATTTTTAAAAAGGTTGCCAAATATACTTGGGCGAACAACACTATAACTGTGTGGACCTGACACAAGTATAAACTGTCAAGTCCAACAAAGTGAGTCTTACAATGCTATCTCATCTACTTGGAGTCAGCGCAGTTTCGCACTGTGGCTGCAAGTACGGTTTATCACGATTTACTGTGAGTTTTTTTGCAGTTTTAGCATAGTAATCATTTTTCAAATCTTTCTGCTTGAAAAATTAAACTTGTTAAATTTTTTGCCGATTCTCGCTGAACTTCGGTGGACCCTGCAGAATCTTGCACCTCACAACTAGTCAAACCGCATAGGTGAGATAGGAGTGTTATACACCTGTGACACAAATATACAATGTAAATCATATAAAAAAAAATACAAAAAATAAAATACACAGGTTTGTGGTGTTTTCTCCATGCATGGAATACTGGTGATGCAGTCAAGTCAACTGACTTCATTTAAAGGCAGCCCCAGGAAGACGACGGGGAAAGAAAGACAACGCTACATGGTGTTTTCTGCGTGCTTGAACGAATCCCATTTAATCTCCGAGCTGTACTGGGTATGGTGCAAATCAATTGCACCAAATGTGAAAACACCGTTAGAGTTACCAATCTCAGAAATCAACATTTAAAAGCAGCTCAGATTAAGCATATGTAGCAGACACATTTGAAAAACATCAACTGTTTAAAGAGGATTATTATTTTGGATAATTATGATTTTTTTCAAAATCATTTATATATGTAATGATCATACTAAAACATGTAATAGACATTCATCTGATGTAATTAAATATAATTCAGACTAAAAAGAAACTATATGTCAAGGAAGTTGCAAATATTTAGACTTCAAAACACTATGAATGACTTAAAACCCTCAGCAGATATTCTGATTTCTGGTTTGCTGTTACTATAAACCTGCCAACACAATATGAATTACTTTCAAAGTAAACATTACTATTTATTTACGTGTAACCATACACTCATCGATTTCATTTATCGCAATTCTTTGCGATACAGATACTGCGTATACCATCATCGCGATAACAATATTTTTTTTTTATATATTGTGCAGCCCTAGAAGGTGTGTCCAATTTTTTACTGATATACACACACACAACTCATGTCCATCCAGGCAGTCCTTCAGTGGACTTATTAAATTAATAACATTAACAATAATAGTTCCCTAAATGGTGATTGTTTATTTAAAGTATTTCAAAGAAAATAATAGACATATTATTGATATTATTTTTCCCTAAAATATTATAAGATACTATCCACGTGTGAACACTCACTCTCTTTCTCACACACACACACACACACACACACACACACACAAAAAACCCATTATAAATACAGTTACTTCCTAACCATTAATACTAATATCCAAGTATAATATCTCCAATTGAACCTTGAATGGAAAAAGTCTGTGCTCCATGCTGCACTTCTCTGATAACATTTTTTATTTCTGCTCTCTAATTCTCCATGTAGCTCCCAAGCTTTAGTGCCCTGAAGACTTTTATACAAAACATTCTACCCAACCGTAATCATCTCTGTTACAACAACAAAACAATTCTTTAAACAGTATGACCGCTAGCTGACTAGCCTGGATAAAGCCAGGGAGCTAGCTAACTAGATCAGGACATCAACCCGAGTTGCTTAAGATAACTAGTTAAGGCCAAGGCTAGTTGAATGTGTTAATAAAGCAGTAAATAAAGGCATCAGCTGTTTATCTGGCACTGAGAGGCTAAACAGCGGCGCGCGCTTCTCTTTCTGTGTGTGTGTGTGTGTGTGTGTGAGTAAATGGAAATAGAGAAGTCAGTTCAGTTTATAACAATAAACTTATTTTATTTTCCGTAATGTGAAGTGTTTAGCATCAGTGTGTGTGTGTGTGTGTGTGTGATGGATGAAGGGCCGCTTCTTACCTTCACGCGCTGCTGTTTCCTCCAACAGCTCTTTAGCTTAGCATTAAAACAATCCCTTTGTCTTCTTCTCCTGTCTCTCAGAGCGCTCTATGAACACGCCCACGTAACACAGGGTAAATCAGATGATTACGTATTATTAAAACGTGTTATACTTTCGCCTTATTGTAATATTTTTTACCGTTTTTAAACATCTAAAGAAAAAAAACTCGACGGATGGTGAACAGTCCCGCCTCCACCTCCGCCTGATTGGAGCAGCGCAGGTAACGGCTGGATCCCTCCTGCCTTCTGATTGGACAAGAATGCTGTCAGAAGGCGTACGGTTTAGCCCTGCTTCAAATGGTCTCTAATTGGTTCTCCTTACACCAAAGGCGGAAGTATCTAACTGTAACGCTTTTCAAACCGTACCTGATTGGATGGCATTAAACTTTCAGGTTCTCGTCTCCCATTGGTCTGCGAAGCTTCACCGCTCTTTCTTTCAGGTTCAGGATTCAGCTCTAGTAACACTAGTTTCAGGAGAGTAGAGTGAGTTTAGATAACAAATGTAAGGAATTATTAACTCGAAGTAGAGTTTATATAGCCGGATATGTAGAATAAAAAAAAAACTTTTATGATAAAGCTAAAAACACTCAGTCACTGTCAACACCACTTTATCCTGTGTATAGGGTCGCTGGAGCCAATCCCAGGAGACTCAGGGCACGAGTGGGGTACACCCTGGACAGGGTGCTCCATCACACGGCACACCCACACACACTACCGGCAATTTGGGATTGCCAATTATCCTAATCTACATTTCTTTGGAGTTGGAGGAAACCCAGAAAACACTGGTCTCACTCCACACACACTGACGTGAGGCGGAAATCGAGCCCCAACCTGGAGGTGTGGGACCACAGTGCTAACCACTAAGCCACTGTGCCACCTTATTCCTTATTAGAAATGTTTATATCGAATTTATATATAATGTACAGTTTTTAAATAGAAAAATATATGCATTGTTATCCTTTATATAGTTTATATACTGGTATTTATCACCAATTCTTAATGTTTACAATACATTCTGTAAGACATGAGGGTATGCAATCACTTTGTATATAAACAGTAAACACATTGTATACGTTAAGCTCTTGCGGTTGCTACATCTGATTACATTTGTTTAAACAATATGAAGTATTTCTGAACCTTATTATAAAATTATGGGACCATAGATGTATATGCGATTCGATGTCCGAATTGACATCATTATGCGGCACATGACTGTAAAAGTATTTATTGTAGATCAAGCAACATACAGATATATGCACTTGTTAAATAAGTCACATGGACTAAACAGCTTACTGTTCACAATATCACATATGCCATGTTCATTGGCAGGGTTTTTTTGTAGTTGTTGTTTTGTTTTTTGGGGGATGGAACACACATTTGCTTTTTCTAGCCAAGTCATCAGTAAAAGGCCAAACTACAGAAATATCTTGGATAGTGGTGTATCTTGGACAGAAATATCTTGGATAGAGCCATATTCTACTGAAACTAGTGCTGTGTTTTTATACTGTAATATTATTAACTCATTAAACAAAGTATTTCAGTAAAAAGGTCCTCACATAAAGAGAATAAGCCTGCTGTAAAATTTTTATTCATTTTAACATTTCTAAAAAAAAAAAAACAGTTTTGTCAGTAATGCAGACATCACTGGTGACATGGTTATATATTCCTCCATGGGCAAAGATGGTTTGTTTGACATTGACACTTTTGACTGTTTTATTCTGCTTCGACTAGTAATACCATTCAAACACCTTGACCAATTTAACATCTTGATACATTTGTATATGTCTCCTTATTCTCATATAACCAGTGAGAAGGAGAGTAGGAAGTGAAAACCAGTAAATTACTTAATGTTGTTAAAATAGGAAAAGCAAGAAACTCAAAATAGAAGCAAAAGGTACACAAATCAACCATAACATTACAACACAAAACATTATGCCCAGTATGTGTATGTTCCATTTGTGCCACCTTCGCAGCTCTAGCCCCCCAAAGGTCAGGCTTGTTTGTTCATGCCTGCTGGGCTCTCTGCACTGTGGTGCACTGGGTGTTCTGGTTCCTTTCTGTCGTTAATTTTTTTTTAGCACTTTGTGCTGCATTGGCTTTTCTGTGGGGACGGACTGGACAGGCTAGTGTTTGGCCCCCACAGGCATGGATGAGTCTTGTGTGTCCGTGAATTGGTCACCAATTTAATGGTATATAATTGCTAATGAATGTTAATATTTTGTGGTAGAAATAGAATACAATAGAAATGTACAGTATTTTATGTAATAATGTTTACTGCTTGAGACATCTTTAAATCAAGTGAACCATTTGTTTACCTTATTCTAAAATCAATTCGCTTCATAATTCCAGCTCATCACTTCTTCATTGTCTTTCGGCTGTTCCCTTTCAGGTGTCGCCACAGCGAATCATCTGCCTCCATCCAACCCTATCTTCTGCTTCCTCTTCTCTCACACGAACCAACTTTGTGTCCTCTCTCACCGCATCCACAAATTTCCTCTTTGGTCTTCCTTTAGACCTCCTGCCTGGCAGTTCCAACCTCAGCATCTGTCTACCAATATGCTCACAATCGCTCCTCTGAATTTGTCTCCAAAACATCTCACATGGGTTGGTCCTATCCATCCATGTCACTCCCAAAGAGAACCTTAACATCTTCATCTCTGCTACCTCCAACTCTGCCTCCTGTTTTTTCTTCAGTGCCACTGTCTCTAAGCCGTAGAGTATCACTCTTCTCTTGAACATCTTTTCTTTCGTTCTCGCTGATACTCTTTTGTCAAATAACAATGCAATAAATAACTTTTGTGATTCCATTATATTATTACATATTTACAACATACCATATCTATCTCACATCTCACACATAAATAGATATTGATCTTAAAGTATCAATTTCATTATATTAACTATGCATATAAAAACTATTAGAAAATGACTTATTCACAATGTTTTTTTAATTAACCATATGTTGCCAATTTGTATTGTTTAATACCTTATAAACTTTATTTACAAACTGAACAATGTCACAAATAAAGTTGCTGAACTGCTGTAGTACGTCTGAAAAGTTTGATTGTAGATTTAATGCACTAGGAATGTAAATTTAATTAAATTCTATAAAGAAATTCCCTCTTGTAGAAAAAAAAATATGTACTGGTTGAATGACCACTACAACTAATAGTTATTTGCTTGACGTGTTTATTACATCTGTAATGCATTGTGTATAAATGACAAAAAGAGTACAAAACACACTATAACAAAACAAAAGTAAAAGTACTGCTACTTTTGTAATAATTCACTAGAGGGAAAAAAGTAATAGTAAACAAAAGGTCATCTGATGGGTGAAAATCTTTTACTCAAGTAATTTCTTTTTTTTTTTACATGTCTATAATTAATACAAATAATCAGCAATTTTTTTTGTACACATCTTTATCCTACCTATAGGCTGAGCCAGAACAGAGGTATGTTTAACAGGTAAAAGAAACAGACTTCTTTCTTTATGCATCTCCCCAAGTCTCCACTCGTGGAAGGTAACAAAGTACATTTATTTATTTATTAATTAATTCATTAATTTTTTTTACTACATTTAAGTATCTTTATTTGAGTAGATGTACAGTATGTGAATACTTTTTACTTTTATTCCACTAAATCCTAAATAAATTGCCTTTACTTTCTATTACAAAAGTAACTCTTCTACAAACCAAAATATTTTTCCATTACATTTCTGCATAACAATGTGTTATATTTAAAATATAACACATTATTGTGTTTAAAAAAATAATAATTTATGTCCCATGCTGAAAATGCATGTATAAAAGGAGAGCAACAAACAAAATAATAATTTTTTCGGTCTATGAACTTAGTCCAAAGTTCAAAATGCACTACACATTTTTTTCATTTTATTGGGTGAAAAATGAACTTTGAGCAAGCTCTTGAGAAGTGTGACCTTATGTGTTACAACACTGATGTAACTCCAGTTAACCTCTTCTTTAAATGCAAACACTGACAATTAATGATAGTAAATGTCTGCGTTATGGACAGTTGGACAATCTGGTTAGAATTAGGCTTGTCACAATGTCCAGTATCTTCTCTGATTGTACAAAATGTAAAAGTAAATATCTTCCATGGTGGGCTTATTCAGTCTGATTTACAGAATTCAATGTCAAAGTGTGCACCGTGAGGACATCTTTCAAATAAGTGATGTGTTGGTTTACTAGTGGTGTTGGCTGTATAATCTACATCATTCTTAACTAAAATGGCACAACAAGTATTACTTTTGTATTTTTTTACAATATGCATACAATAGAAACACCTAATGTAATATCATCCTGTAGTATCTGGGCCATAACTACTTTCACATGGCTAGTACCTTCTTAATTTTACTTATGTAGAAAGGGCAATGGGGAACTTCAACTGTTATTAAAGTACAAGGAAATTATTATATTATTAAATTATTAGTAAATTAGTTTTTCTTCCAACACCGTAAGCCTCGTCACACTTCTGCAGACCGTTATAAAGATTTGTACTATAGGCTGAGCCTATTAAGATTTGTATAAAGGCTTGAAAAAGTGTAAAAAAAAAAATTTCACCACACCTCTATAATTCATTTTCGTTTCGTGATTCAAGTAGTGTTTAATGTGGTGAGGTTTGCAGCGCTTGGTAAAGGTTTGACTTACCTCTACAAACCTCAAAATGTTAAACACTTCCTTCTCAAACTGTGAAACAAAAATGAATGCTTTAAGATGCAGAAAACATACTTAGACTGAGCAGTTAAAAATTAAGTGCACACTACACTGGGAAAATATTTTCAGGAGTTCATCGAACGTAAATAAAGAAAATCGAGATCTTGCAGGTTGATTACACGAACCATTAACTGGTAACTGGTGTAGGAGGGAGTCTACAGATATAAACCATTATTTTATATTTACATCTGCACAACTGTGACAACTACGCAAAATGTTCTATAAATAATAAGTAGTTATTTTACTTTTAGGTCCATAAACATCTGTATTTGAAGAAATACAACCCCTAGGAGACTTCCTCCTCTTATGGTCATTTAATTATGTTCCAGGTGCTTTGTGAATGAGGAGACGTGCTAAAATATTATAGCAGACTTTGTCTCCATCTGGCGGTCAGAAAGAGAAAGTGCGGATAGTTATCTAAAACATGCTAGTTGGGGCTGCTAGTGACATCTGGCGGTTAAAAAGTTAAAATACAGATAATAATCTACTGCAGCAGGGGTTTAGAAAATATTGTTTTTAATAATACAAAAAAAAACTGATTAAACTACACAATTATGTTTAACGCTAAAGTAAAGCATTTATGCAGCTGCAATCGTCTGATGAACGAATTTTTATTCCTCTTCAAACGAATGTTTATTCATCTCTGCTTTTTCAACCTGAGCCAGATTACCAAACACACTGAATACTTTAATAAAAAATATAACTTGTTCTACATTCCCAGGATCTTTGATATGTATCCAGTCCTCATTTGATGCATATTCTTCCCATGTTTACGTGAGCTTACTCTGTGTTCTCTAGTTTCATTCCCCATACACACGCATGCGCACATGTGTCCGGACCAGCAGGATATGAAAAGAAGTTTTCAAGTGTGGTAAAAAAAATAAAAATAAAAATATACAGGTCCTTCTAAAAAAATTAGCATATTGTGATAAAGTTCATTATTTTCTGTAATGTACTGATAAACATTAGACTTTCATATATTTTAGATTCATTACACACAACTGAAGTAGTTTTATTATAGCCTTTTATTGTTTTAATATTGATGATTGTGGCATACAGCTCATGAAAACCCAAAATCCCTATCTCAAAAAATTAACTTCAGTTGTGTGTAATGAATCTAAAATATATGAAAGTCTAATGTTTATCAGTACATTACAGAAAATAATTAACTTTATCACAATATGCTAATTTTTTGAGAAGGACCTGTACTGTATGTATATATAGAGAGAGAGAGAGAATTTCGACAAGTCCCGCCTTCTTCTTCTTCTTTTTTCGCGGCTGGCAGGCAACCTATAGCTGTACATTACCGCCACCTGTTGGACTGGAGTGTGCAGCGTTAGCAAAAAAAAAAACAATGCGAAAAAATATGTTTCTTAAATTAAAGTTTCTTTAAATAAATTAAAGTTCCTTCACATAGATTCTATTTACTAGGCCACTTTCATTTAGGCAATTAAGCAGACTTATATATATTCGAGTTTATATATTTCATCTTCTCTAGTATGATTTCTGTTGTCATGCAGAGATTCCTCTTGCATGGTATCTATGAGTTCCTGTTTGTTTGTTTTATTTCGTATCTTTTACAGTTTGTTGATGTATGTGTTACTGTCTCTATTCATCCACAGAATTCGCATTCTCCAGTTGTGTGTTTGTCTATTATCTTAAGACTTTGATTTAGTCCTGTGTGTCCTATGATGATTTCCTCTCTTCTATTACTGCCTCATAGTTTACCGTCTTTTCATCTGCTTTTGAATTCTATGCATAAATGTCTACCTGTTTCTTCTTCTTCTTCAAGTCCCGCCTTCCTCTCTACGATTGGCTATAAGCATATAGCGATAGATCGCTGTCCAATCGAACAGTGCTTCCACGTGCTATCAGCCCAATCCTGGACGTTGTTAGAATACGGGTGCGGAAAAAAAGCTATCCGACACGTGGGTTGAGTCCTGCAGGGCTGCTTGCGCTGGTCAGATCAGGAGGTCAGTGTAGTAGCCTGTCTGTACTCTAGTGTACTGTACTGTCTTGTCCTGTCAGCTTCAGCTCACCCCTGCGGCGCACCTACAAGGTAAGATGTGTGTGTGTTTAATTTCTTTATTGTGTATAAATCGTGTTGCTTCACGAAATGATCCAGAACAACAATATTTTTATTTTAATATTGACTAAATATTAGTTTAGCTGCTGTACAGTTTGTTAGTTCGTTTGTAACAAACCGTTACTTTGTTTCGTTACTTTGTTTCGTTACTTTGTGTTTATTCGATACCTGAAGCAGCGAGTCACGTCATCAGAGCTCCGTCTCTTTAGGTTAGTGGAAAACACCAAATCTTTTGTATTGATTTAAACAGGGTGTTATCAGTGAAGTAAACCCTCCTGATTAGGTTGTGCTCGATGTTCAGTTCAGCCTGTGGTGCAACACACTTGTCCATTTGACCCTGAGTTCATCATCCTGTACATTTTGTTTCCTGCTGAATCCTATGAAGTTTATTGTAAAAGTTCATATGATTCTCCATCACAGCTGCAAAAGACAGTAGCAGCATTCATTACTGTGGAGGTTACTTAGTTACCAAACTCCAAATTCTGCCTTTTTACATGTACATGTATCCCTTTAGTGGTTAGCACTGCTGCCTTGCACCTCCAGGGTCGAGGGTTTGATTCCTTGCATGTTCTCCTCGTGCTTGGTGGGGAAGACGTACAGATTAGGATAATTGCAGTTCCCAAATTGCCCGGTGTGTGTGTGTGTGTGTGTGTGATGGATTGGCACTCTGTCCAGGTTGTACAACGCCTTGTCCCCAAACTCTCCTGGGACAGACTCCAGGTCCACCACCTCTCTGTAACACGATAAGTGGTATTGAAGATGAATGAATGAACATTTTTGAGTGAATAAAATTCAGCTGTTGATAAATGATTAATATTTAGTCAACTTTTATTTAGCAGCTTTAAGAGCGACAACTCACCTAGGCATAAAATTATAGGGTTCTTAACATATCTTCGATCAGCATTAAGAAGACAACTATAATTTTAGTTCAACTATAATTTTATTGATAGTAGAGAGGGTGTTTTAACTCTACGATTAACCTACAATTGAGTTTTTAAAAAACAATCTGAAAGTTATTTTGAATTGTCACTTCTAGCCATGCTCAATCTCAAGACCCAAAAGTCCTCACATGAGGACATTACATTTTATCCCATTACATTGTATATGATTGTTGGGTATTATTCTTTTGCCTGACACTGATTATGAGGTGCAAATACCTCTCAAAGTTAAAGATGGGTCTGTTCCATCCTGAAAAGAAGCAAACGAATAGTGGCATAACGGTGGCAACCTATTTGGTGCATACTTCCTGCATTTTATTTCCTGCTTTTTGTACATCTGTATATATTCTAGATATGAAACTATAACAATACCAATAATGAAAACTTGAGCAACATCCGACGTTGATACTCGTCTGATATTGTTTTTCTTTACGATCAATATGCTTTAAAACTGCACAGGCCACAGATATGTCATGCCTTGCTTTCTCATAATGATGTGGAAAAGGTACCTCTTAGGAATCAATTATCAATTTCGGTCAGGGTCAAATGTTTATGGAAGCCCAGTCCTAGGCTTATATATACACTGACCAGGGGCACAGAGTGTTTTTTCCATATCTTGATTATTATCCATACCTCCTTTTTTGGGTGGGGTAAATGCCCCAAGGTGAGACTCAGTGTTGCACCCAGTCAGTCCATGAAAGACTTCCAAACACAGCAGCCTAAGACCAGTCAGACACAATAGCCCCTGGGATTCTGCAAGTTTGTATAGTGCTTATCAAAGGAGGGGAGGTTATTCATTTTAATACAACATAAAAAGACAATTTAAACTTTTTGTTCAGTTAAACTCATTTGTAAACTAAAATGTTAAGTAAAAATATGCTAAAAGCACTCCTAACAAAAATACAAGCGTTTCTTTATGTATAAAGATTTACAGATTGAAGGAAATCTTCTCTGAATTCAGATATTAGTCCTGGATGTCGGATTATGTCTAATGCATAAAGAGGATTTTGGAAGGAAAGGAAATGAAGATAACCTTTTGTTGTTATACATACAATAACTTAGATCCCATAGTTCAATGAATGCTATTTATTCACAGGATTTTACACACACACACACACACACACACACACACATACACACACTCTCAATATTCAATCGATATATTTGTTACATCATCAAACCTATCCAAATTGCATTTATTTATTATCAGTTTTGTAGTTGTAAGAAGAGAAACATCTAATTTGTGAATGCTTTGTCTTGGATTCCAGTACAAGTCAAAAGTTTAAACACAAGATTGAATTACTTTTTCTACATTCTAGAACAATACTGGAGTTTTCAAAACTATGAAATAACCCAGATTGAATTAGGTAATTACGTAACAACAGTCAGGTGGTGTTTGAAGACATGAAAATCAGGTGTTCTGGAATAGTTCTCCCAAGAACAGTATTGTCAAGAGCATTTGATGAAACTGGCTCTCAAAATTTACCTCTAATGCTGAGGAGAACCTAATCCCGCATTCATGCCTAAGGTCATTAATGCTATAAGCCCTCTTGAGCTGAGGGCCTTCCATCCTCCCCCTTTTGCATCATCAGAGCAGCAAAAGTTGAATACACTGTGCCCAGTGCGCGCTTTACGCATCTATACAGAGCGAACCAGAGGCTTAAGGGAGAGCGATCAGCTGTTCGTTTCTTGGGTGAAACCTCGCACGGGGAAGCCGATCACTAAGCAACGTTTATCGCATTGGATAGTGGAGGCTATTTCGCTGGCATACTCCAGTAAGGGTCTCGAACCCCCAACTGGTTTACACGCGCACTCAACAAGGGGAATGTCAAGTTCATGGGCTCTATTTAAAGGAGTCACATTACAGGATATCTGTGAAGCGGCGAACTGGTCATCGCCGCACACATTCGCCAGATTTTATAAACTAGATGTTACAGCTCAGACTCTAGCTCACGCAGTACTGAGTGTAAGCACAGAATCTACAAACTAAATTCGTTCAGCCCTGAATGTGTTGGTTATGGTTGGCAGACTTCAAGACAGGCTATCTGACAATACGGGAGTTAGGATATCCCATAGTGAGACACCGAAACGTATGCTTGAAAGAGAACAATAGGTTACTTGCGTAACCCCGGTTCTCTGATAGCATTAAGTGAGGTGTCTCACCAGATCACCCTCCTTGCTGTGTGAAGCGAGGAAGAGGTTGCTTGTTTTGAATAGCGAAGTGACGTCGTGCTGCCCCCTTTATACGGGGGGGGGAAGGCCACGCCAGGACACGACGTCACATCTGCCAGCCAATTGGGGCTGGCGTAATGTAATAGGGCTTCTGAAGAATACGCGGAAGGGGCGTATCCCATAGTGAGACACCTCACTTAATGCTATCAGAGAACCGGGGTTACGCAAGTAACCTATTGATTCGAAGTTCTTGTTGGAAATGTGGGACGCCATGTCATCCGGACCAAAGAGGACAAGGACAACCCAAGATGTTATCAACGCTCAGTTCAGAAGCCTGCATCTCTGATGGTATGGGGTTGCATGAGTGCGTGTGGCATGGGCAGCTTGCATGTCTGGAAAGGCACCATCAATGCAGAAAAATATATTCAGGTTCTAGAACAACATCTAGTCATCTCTTTCAGGGAAGACCCTGCATTTTTCAACAAGATAATGCCAGACCACATTCTGCATCAATCACAACATCATGGCTGCGTAGGAGAAGGATCCGGGTACTGAAATGGCCAGTCTGCAGTCCAGATCTTTCCCCTATAGAGAACATTTGGCGCATCATAAAGAGGAAGGTGCGACAAAGAAGGCCCAAGACGATTGAACAGTTAGAGGCCTGTATTAGACAAGAATGGGAGAGCATTCCTATTTCTAAACTTGAGAAACTGGTCTCCTCGGTCCCCAGACGTCTGTTGAGTGTTGTAAGAAGAAGGGGAGATGCCACACAGTGGTGAAAATGGCCTTGTCCCAACTTTTTTGGGATTTGTTGACACCATGACATTTTGTTTCACCATATTTTTCCCTTAAAATTATACATTTTCTCAGTTTAAACTTTTGTTCCGTGATTTATGTTCTATTCTGAATAAAATATTGACATTAGCCATCTCCACATCATTGCATTCAGTTTTTATTCACAATTTGTTTAGTGTCCCAACTTTTTTGGAATCCGGTTTGTAGTTTGTAGGTTCTTTTTCTTCTTATAGGTAACCAATGGGGCCTTCAGACTGCTTTGGTTAGGTGTCGGTGTTGTGGAACATAAACAAAACATTTTGAAACTTGATATATATTGATATGTTTTGCCTATAAAAGATTTAATCTTGTGTGTCTGTGTCATTGTCAGGACCATGTCAGTCTTGAGGTTCTACAGAAGGGCAGATGATGAAGGTGGACGGAGCCTGAGGAGGGTTAAACAGCTCTATCAACAGGTCACCATAACCACCGAACTCTGCTACAATGTGGAAGTGAACGGTGAGACAAATTACAGGACAGGGTTGCTACTGTATTTGGGTGGTAGTGTAGGTTGGAAAATGTGCATGAAATCAAAAAGGATAAGCGGTTAAAAGGTCCGCTGCACCCTTGAATGACCTTGAATGTTTAACCCTAATCTATTAAAAGGCCATGCTTTAAGGTTTTTTTGTTGTTTAGTTCTCTATATTTTACAAGCAGCATGTAAAATCTTTATAAAATGTGCAATGCCATGCAAACTGGAAACACCTTGTTTCACCTACTTTTGTCATTGCAAATGGCTACAAAAAAAAAACTACGAAGTGCGTTCAAGTCAAACTGGGACTTTTAACTGTGTAGAATAACACAACAAAACTGCCTTTATTTATGTATATAATCTCCTGCTACACTAATGCACTTATCCCAGAGTTTCACTAGTGCCTGCATGCCATCAAGGCAGAAAGTTCTCTCAGTACGCCAAAGCCAATGAGGTTAGGACTAACACCAGGGATGTTGCAGTAATGTCCAGCCAAGTTCCTGTAATGTGCAAATAGTTTGGTGGGCAGTATGAAGTCGAGCACGCTCCTGCAAATACAGAATGCCTTTGGTGATCAAAACGTTTGAATCATTCAAATGTTTTACTGCAGCTAAGAGTCTCATCACCGTACTGTGCTTCTAAAGTTATTTGATTTTACGCCTTCATTTATAAGAAATCTTATCACGAGTCTTGGTTTGACTTGACCAGCCCTGATAGCTTAGACATGTCACAGTTGGACTGGGTTAGGGACTTTGTCTGGGGTTTAATTTGCTTTGTCATCTTAGAAATTATTTAATAATATAAAATATCCAAGTCTCCATTTTAAACCAAGGAGTATGAGTTCAAGGGCTCAGCAGTGGCGGCTTAACGATGCTGGGACTTGAACTCCCAACCTTCTGATCCGTAACCCAGAGAAATTGAGAAACTGTAGTAAGACTATGAAATTGTTGTTCACAGACACTCTCCTTCCAATTTCACATGAGCTATTTTCCAAAGTAGAATGGGCAAAAATTTCACTCTCTAGATGTGCAAAGCTGGATGAGACATACCCCAAAAGATTTGCAGCTGTAATTGCAGAGAAAGGTGGCACAGTGGAACCGTGTAACGAGTAACCATTAAATCATTTGAGCAATCACTGCCCCCAGTATTAAGGAATTTGACCCAAATGCCAATCTGTGTCTGATTTCTATAGCTCATTCAAGCAAGTTAAGCAAATATGAGAGAAGGGAGACTTATCTTATCCCTCTTTTGTTTCTCCCTCCCTCCCTCTCTCTCTCTCTGTATCTTTGTCAGGTGCTGAATGTTTGAGTCAGGGGCAAAAGGATATTCTGCGCTGGTTATTTTCTCCTCCTCAGTCTTCAGGGCTGTCTGATGAACCCAGTCTCCGAGCGACAATGCCAGAAGAGTGCCTGGTGGAGATCGGCCCCAGGTGTATATATAAACACTGTTTCAGTAAATGAAATGTGTCGATGTAGTGTCTCTAACGATGATACTGTAAGAGCAGTAGCAGCATAAACACCTCTTTATATTCTTTATATTTTATATTCTTTGTAAAACTTTCTTTGCTTCATCAGCTTTTTTCTTATTTTGCTGCTCCTTACAGGCTGAACTTCTCCACTGCGTGGTCCACAAATGCAGTATCCATTTGCCAGAGTGCAGGCTTGAGTCAGGTGACCAGGGTGGAGTTGTCTCGCAGGCATCTCATTAAGGTCTGACTGACAGCTACATTCTCTGAAAGCTTTATCCCTACCATTGTCGCATACAGCGCCTTACAGCGGTATTTATATCACTTGAACTTTTCCACAATTTATCATGTTACAACCACAAACATAAATGTGATAGACAAACACAAAGTGGAATATACAGTTCTGGTCACTATTATTGGCACCCCTAGTTAAGATGTGTTCTTAGGCTTTTAATAAATTAGTTTTTTTTTTTATTGTAGAAGCATAATCTCACACTGAAAATTTTAGAATCTAACCTTTAACTCGAATGAATAAAAAAAAAAAATTAATAGTTTTTTATAAAATCACTTGTTCCACAATTATTGGCACCCCTAACAATTCCGATAAAATAAATGCAATTGGAGCATTTTTGTAATTTTTACTGTAGTTTATAAAGTTGATGAGAGTATCTAGACATTTTTTATTAATAATTCATGACTTCCTGCTTCCCTGTGGTATAAATACAGTATGATGTGACACAGTGGCTTTTTTCTCTTATCCACTTTTCAATATGGGAAAGACAAGTAAGGCAGATGTGTGTCTTCCTTCATAAGTCAGGCATCGGCTACAAGAAGGCCACTCGCTTAAACTTGCCCATATCAGTCAGAAGCATCATTAAGAAGTTTAAAACAACTGGAACAGTGACAAACAAGGCTGGATGAGGATCCAAGTTTAGAGAACTGCATTAAAAAGTGGCATCTTGGGGTAACAAAGTCTCCATAACAACCACCAGATGCTATCTACATGCCAACAAGCTGTGTGGGAGGCATGCAAAGAAAAAGCCTTTTCTGACCTACGATCGCAAACATAAACATCTGGAGTTTGTTGGAACTTCAACTGGGACCATGTGCTGCGGTCAGATGAGACTAATGGCACTTTTCCACTGCATAGTTCGGCACGACACGGTTCAGTTCAGCTCACTTTTGGGGGGTTTTCCACTGGGAACAGTACCTGGTACCTGGTCCTTTTTTTAGTACCACCTCAGCTGAGGTTCCAAGCGCGCCGAACCGTTACCAAAACGTGACGTGTAAACTCCTCTGGTCACTGATTAGCCGGAGAAAATCATCATTACTGCCTCACCGAACTTGCGACACGAGACACAACAGAACCGCTATATTTAGAGACAGCCAGCGAAGGATCGGACGCACCTTTTTGTATTAACCGTCGGCCTCTTTTGAAACAAACTCCTTCGTCTCGCTGTTAAAAACATCCACATGCTGAGAATGAAGAACACCATGCCGTCGATATGCTCCATTGTTGTGTTTGTTTGTGGCGTTTTACGATGATGTCACGGCAATAGAGGCGCCGCAACTAAAACGACACATGAATAATCCCGCCCACTGTAAAGCGGTACTAAATTGCAGTGGAAGCGCAAACCGAGCCGAACTGAGCCGAACTAAAGTGAGCTGTACTGAACCGTGCTGTGCCGTACTATGCAGTGGAAAAGAGGTATAAGATAGAGCTTTTTGGCGACAAACACTGTCTGGGTCAGGGGTAAAACAAAAGATGCCTATGCTGAAAATGCCCACTGTGAAGTATGCTGGAGGATCTGTGGTGCTGTGGGTCTGTTTCTCTTCCAAAGGCCCTGGGAACCTTGTTTGGTTGCATGGCATCATGGACATTTTAAATCAAAACCTGATGTATACTACTTGAATGTCAAACCATGCTCAATAATCAACTTAAAGATTATTACAAATTTTTGCTCACCATGTACAACACTCTCGCAGACCAAGTTACTCGCTACAAGGCTCCACTGTACCACCTTTCTCTGCAATTACGGCTGCAAATCTTTTGGGGTATGTCTCTTCCAGCTTTGCACATCTAGAGAGTGATTTTTTTATTTATTTTTTGCCCATTCTTCTTTGCAAAATCGCTCATGCTTAGTCAAACTGGATGGAGAGTGTCTGTGAACAACAATTTACAAGTCTTACCATAGTTTCTCAATTGTATTTAGGTCTGATCTTTGACTGGGTCATGAATATGCTTTGATCTAACCCATTCTATTGTAGCTCTAGCTGTACTGTATGTTTAGGGTCGTTGTCCGACTGGAAGGTGAACCTCATCTTGACGTCTTAGTGTCAAGTCTTTTGCGAGGATAACAGGTTTTCATCAAACATGATGCTGCCACCACCATGCATAGCATTCGTTTTGGTCTCATTTGACCAGATCACCTTCTTCCACTTTTGCCCTGTCCCCCACATGGCTTGTTGCAAAATGCAAACAGTACTTCTTATGGCTTTCTTTCAACAATGGCTTTCTTCTTGCCACACACAAGGCCAGATTTGTGGAGTGCAAGATTAATAATTGTTCTGTTAGCAGATTCTCCCACCTGAGCTGTGGATCTCTGCAGCTCCTCCAGAGTTACCATATGTCTCTTGGCTTCTCCTCTAATTAATGCTCTCCTTGCCTGGCCTGTCAGTTTAGGTGCCTTGGTAGGTTTACAGTTGTGTCATACTCTTTCCATTTTCTGATGATGGATGATGATAATGATGAAACAGTGCTCCGTGGGATGTTTTTTAACTAATATTCTCTAACAAACCTCTGAGGGCTCCATAGAACAGCTGTATTTATACACACAGGGGGAATCTATTTTACTAATTAGGTGACTTCTGACAGCAATTGATTGCACTGGATTTTAGGTATGGGTATCCGACAAATGGGGCTGAATACAAATGCACACAACATATCATATTTTTATTTGTAAAAAATTGTGAAAAATATTTCGCATTTTCCTTCCACTTTACAATTAAGTGCCTCAAAATCACATAAAATCCCAATAAAATACATTTATGTTTGTGGTTGTAATGTGACAAAATATCAAAGTTGTCAAAGGGGTATGAATACTTTTGCAAGGCACTGTAATTCTAATAATAATCAGTGATTATTACAAAACCTACAGGTCCATACAGTTATTGGAGAAAGAAAGTACTCTCTAGTTTAAGATAACATAAAATAAATAACAAAAAATATGTAGACATTTATAAAAAAAAACTAAAACATAAAGCAATATTCAAAAACCAAGTGGGGAAAAATAAGTGCACCTTATTGTCCAATAACGTTGTAGAACCTTTCAGTCTCTCGTATTAGTTAATTGATGTTTGAAGGTTATGCACAGCTCTGTTGAGATGATAACTCAGACTTCCAATAGGGTTGAGGGCTTTTTTGGTCCAACACCTTGATTTTTCTTTTTCTTTTTTCTTTCTATAGAAATTTGTATACTTATTCAGGCTTGTGACTGTACGCCATGAACATTTAATGTATTTTCAGAGGCCTGTAGTGTGCAGCTCTAGTTTGTGGGTTTAAATTTTTATTTTTTTTTTTATCTTAACATTAAACTGTCTGACCTTGAACTGAAATAGCCACATGATCAGAACGCGCACAACGCCCCCCCCCCCCTCGTCACATGATCAGAACGTGCACAACGCCCCCCCCCCCCCTTGCATGATCAGAAAGCGAGACCTTAATGCTTTTGTCGCCCCTCACGGTACTTTTACTTTTATACTTTAAGTAGTTTTGAAACCAGTACTTTTAAACTTTTACTTAAGTAAAAAGCTTGGGTTGATACTTCAACTTCTAAAGAAGTATTTTTGAACCCTAATATCTATACTTCTACTCAAGTAATGAATGTGAATACTTTTGACACCACTGTCCGCAACATATTCTCATCAGCTGCACGATATAATTAATAATTAGCCTGCAATTTATTTATTTATTGTTCAATGTATTCATATGTATTGTTCAACTTATTGTTCATACATGTGTTCACATATTTATGAATATATTCTTATTCAGTCAAAACAGCGAGTTAACTGCAACGTAATTTTATTCTGAATTTGCAATACCATTAGATACTTTTAAATTATATAGTATTCATTCATTCATTTTCAACACTATCTCCTTGTTACTGTTGGTTTAAATAATATAACTTGATCTTGCACTGTTTTGTGTGAGCATGTAAATAATAGACACATTTCTTATGTTGAAGGATGAGCTGCATGGGCAGAGAAGCAGTAAAGAGATGGAGAAGTTGATCAGACTCTTGTACGACACCATGACTGAGTGTGTCTACACCAAGCCCATCGCATCTTTCTCTGTGGACGTTCAGCCGCAGAAGGTGTTCGAAGTTGACATTTTAGGAAAAGGCCGTGCTTCATTGGAGAGGGCCAACGACGAGCTTGGTGAGCAATGTTTTATAACCTAAGTAAGGTTCAATCTGAGCTTCATTACTACAATATTCTTCCAGCATTCTAATGAAGCAGTAGATTGAGTCGTGATTAGAAGGATTAGGATGACAACACATCATGTTCAACATACAGTAATTGAAAGGAGTGTAATGAGTGTATTGGGTCACAAAGCACTTTTGTGTGTCTGTCTCTGTGTATGTGTATATGTGTTTATCTAGACACACACAGATGATGAGTGAATGTGAGTGGAAAAAAGTGGGTGTCTCATTAGTGCATCCATGCACAAGTGAACCTTTTTTGTCTATATATACAGTGGTGTGAAAAACTATTTGCCCCCTTCCTGATTTCTTATTCTTTTGCATGTTTGTCACAATTAAATGTTTCTGCTCATCAAAAACCGTTAACTATTAGTCAAAGATAACATAATTGAACACAAAATGCAGTTTTTAAATGAAGGTTTACATTATTAAGGGAGAAAAAAAACTCCAAATATACATGGTCCTGTGTGAAAAAGTGAACTTAACTGTGGTTTATCACACCTGAGTTCAATTTCTGTAGTCACCCCCAGGCCTGATTACTGCCACACCTGTTTCAATCAAGAAATCACTTAAATAGGAGCTACCTGACACAGAGAAGTAGACCAAAAGCACCTCAAAAGCTAGACATCATGCCAAGATCCAAAGAAATTCCGGAACAAATGAGAACAAAAGTAATTGAGATCTATCAGTCTGGTAAAGGTTATAAAGCCATTTCTAAAGCTTCGGGACTCCAGCGAACCACAGTGAGAGCCAAGGCGCAAACCACTTTTAAGCAAAAAGAACATTAAGGCTCGTCTCAATTTTGCTAAAAAACATCTCAATGATTGCCAAGACTTTTGGGAAAATACCTTGTGGACCGACGAGACAAAAGTTGAACTTTTTGGAAGGTGCATGTCCCGTTACATCTGGCGTAAAAGTAACACAGCATTTCAGAAAAAGAACATCATACCAACAGTAAAATATGGTGGTGGTAGTGTGATGGTCTGGGGTTGTTTTGCTGCTTCAGGACCTGGAAGGCTTGCTGTGATAGATGGAACCATGAATTCTACTGTCTACCAAAAAATCCTGAAGGAGAATGTCCGGCCATCTGTTAGTCAACTCAAGCTGAAGCGATCTTGGGTGCTGCAGCAGGACAATGACCCAAAACACACCAGCAAATCCACCTCTGAATGGCTGAAGAAAAACAAAATGAAGACTTTGGAGTGGCCTAGTCAAAGTCCTAACCTGAATCCTATTGAGATGTTGTGGCATGACCTTAAAAAGGCGGTTCATGCTAGAAAACCCTCAAATAAAGCTGAATTACAATTCTGCAAAGATGAGTGGGCCAAAATTCCTCCAGAGCCCTGTAAAAGACTCGTTGCAAGTTATCGCAAACGCTTGATTGCATTTATTGCTGCTAAGGGTGGCCCAACCAGTTATTAGGTTCAGGGGGCAATTACTTTTTCACACAGGGCCATGTAGGTTTGGATTTTTTTTCTTCTTAAATAATAAAACCCCTCATTTAAAAACTGCATTTTGTGTTTACTTGTGTTATCTTTGACTAATAGTTAAATGTGTTTGATGATCAGAAACATTTTGTGTGACAAACATGCAAAAGAATAAGAAATCAGGAGGGGGGCAAATAGTTTTTCACACCACTGTATATAGTTAGTAGACCACCCAATATGATCTTATCACGATACCTACTGTAGGTGCTGATTGGATTTGTATTGCGATTCTGTTGGTATGACAATTTTATAACTCTCCCGATTCTATTTATGAATTAAATGTGATGATTGATATGTAACTGAAGTTTTTTTTTTTCCCTAATCTCTAATAGTTTGTTTTGTTGATTGTGATATTTTACAATAGCATGCATTTGTGATAAATGTGGATCATCTTGATAATAAAATACATAAAAGTGAATGTAATATAATTTAGTGTGTACATGCATATGTGTTTTTGTTGTTCTGTTTATTTATGTTGTATGTATGTAGTACCTCGGTCATGGAGGAAGGTTGTTTCGTTTCACTGTGTACTGATCTGTATTTGGTTGAAATGACAATAAGCGCCTACTTGACTTGACTTGTGTGAGCAGGACTAGCCTTTGACCCCTGGGACCTGGACTACTATACAGCTTTATTCCAAAGGGTGAAGAGAAACCCAACCAGTGTTGAATGCTTTGACCTGGCTCAGTCCAACAGGTGTGTGGATTTATGAGTGAAGAATAACTGACAAACACTCAGCTGCCCTTGGGCTTTCATTATCAATACGTTTTCCATCACAAGTCTTTTTTGTCCTTATTTCCTCCATATAGGGGATTTTGTTTTGTATTAAATGATGACGTATTTCTGAAAATCATCCAAATAATTTTGTCTATTTTTTTTCACTTCAGTGAGCACAGTCGGCACTGGTTCTTCCGAGGCCGGATGGTGATTGACGGAGAAGAACAAAAGGACACTCTGTTCAGCCTGATCATGGGCACTCAGCAACACAGCAATCAGAACAATGTCATTAAGTTCTCTGATAACAGCAGGTGAGAGAGTGAGAAAATCAGCCAGCCAGCATGATACCTATCTCTGTGTGTGTCAGCAGCTTTAGTGTGTGTGTGTGTGTGTGTGTGTGCGCGTGTTTAAATATGCATGTGCACAGTGGTATTAAAGGTATGGAGCTGGAGTGCATGTTCCCCACTGACCCTGCACAGGCCAGCTGCTACAAGACCAGACGCACCACCAGACATGTCATCTTCACTGCAGAAACGCACAACTTCCCTACAGGTCAGAGCATGAGCACAAGTTACAGGACTAGTGGTTATTTAGGATGTTGCTGTGCAGCCAAGACTGATATACAGGCTACAAAAAAATCTGTTATACATAAAATAAAAGATAAGAAATATGGATAATACATATGGCTGGTTATTATGGTTATTACTAGTGCACGGTTAAAAGACACACAAAAATGCAAAAAAAAAAAAAGAAGTTTTTCAACCCCAGTAACTTCTGAAAATGGTCTGGCTCCAAGTGAGTTGTAAAATCTGTGGCTCTGAAAGTCCCTTTCACTTGCAGGTCACAATGGAATTAAATATACTAGGATATTTATATATTCTATGACTTTTTTTTTTAGATATATATTAACAGAATAAGCCTGCACTTTTAGAGAAGGAAAAACTCACATTGATGTGATTCCCTGCTCATTTGGTACATACAAGTCATCAGTTGGGCGGCGCGGTGGTGTAGTGGTTAGCACTGTCGCCTTGCACCTCCAGGGTCTGGGTTCGATTCCCCGGCCAGGCTCGATTCCCGTCTCTGTGTGCATGGAGTTTGCATGTTCTCCCCGTGCTTGGTGGGTTTCCTCTGGGTACTCCGGTTTCCTCCCACAGTCCAAAGATATGCAGGTTAGGCTAATTGGCGTTCCTAAATTGCCGGTAGTGTGTGATTGTGTGTGTGTGTGTGTGTGTGTGCCCTGCGATGGATTGGCACCCTGTCCAGGGTGTACCCCGCCTAGTGCCCGAAGTCTCCTGGGATAGGCTCCAGGTCCCCCGCGACCCTGAACACAGGATTAAGCGGTATAGAAAATGAATGAATGAATGAAGTCATCAGTTGAGTTGCCATTTTATTGCCACATAATGTTGCTGAGCCTAGACCTGACCAACTGAAGCAACGCCATGTCTCAACACTGCTTCCAGAGGCATGTGCACAGTCCTCTCTATTGAACATGCATACTTTCACTAATAAACATAGCTCTGATTTCTCCTGTACATTTTTTATGTTGCAACTTCACCAAGTGTTTAACTGATCTTCATTCATTTTCTTGACCACATTTTTATTCAGTGAAGTTTGGGGTTCAGTACTATCCTTTCAGGTTTTAATAATGATGGTTATAATGTTGATGCAGGTAAATATTTATTCTTTATAATATTGACCCTTCTGAAACCGATTATTGATTTTTGTTTGATTCAGCTAGACAATGTATCCACAGGTGACCACAGTAATATTATTGAAGTAATTAATATTTATATAAAATGCAGTATCATTTTTATATGCCTTTTTCCTGATGCAAAAGATGAAAACAAGAGTGAATCCTAGGTGTTGTTTTTTTACTTGAACTCTAGGTGTCGCTCCTTTCAGTGGTGCCACCACAGGTACCGGTGGGCGAATCCGAGACGTACAGAGTGCCGGCCGAGGTGGACATGTGATTGCAGGGACTGCTGGGTACTGCTTTGGCAACCTCCACATCCCAGGTGGGTTTGGCTTTCAGAATGCATCATCCTGGCGCTGTGGCTCGGTGTTAATATGCAACGTACAGTACATGAAGTTACGAAAAAGTGTCGGCATGGAAGTAAAGTCCCACTATTCTCTTGGCCACCTTTCACTGTAGGCTTTGGCTTTCCATGGGAGGAGGCTGGTTGGGAGTATCCTTCCAGCTTTGCCCCTCCTTTGCAGGTGGCTATTGAAGCCAGTGATGGAGCTTCGGACTATGGAAACAAATTTGGAGAGCCGGTGCTTGCAGGTATACTGTGGTGTGACTTGGTGCCATGTGTAAGAAGAGACAAATTGGTTAGAAGTATGTTTTCCTTTCTAAATTTTATTTCCATTATCTTTTTTCTTGATGACTTAAGGCTTTGCACGCTCATTTGGGATGCGCTTGGCCAATGGTGAGCGTCGAGAATGGATTAAGCCGATAATGTTCAGCGGTGGACTGGGATCTATCGAGGATAACCATGTAAAGAAGGAGCAGGCAGAGCCAGGTAGGAAAAATTTAAAGCTCACGGATCGTGCAGTTTCTGACATTTTCACGTCTAGTTATCAAAATATTTAAAAGTCTGTGTATACAGGGCTCGCAAAATTTTTAAATTCCTGGTAGCCCTTCGGGTAGGCACTCTTCAGTTTTTGTTAGCCCAAAATAAATTTAAGTAGCCCAAATAAAAATGAGAATAATATTGTAAAAGAAATAAAACATAAATAAAAGAATTGTTAAAACAAAACTTACAACAACTTTTATAAAAATTTAAATCATCAACTCAAATATTTGGTTCTAATTGAACAGACATTTCTATGAGCTTGTAAGAACTGTAGAAGATGAATCAGTCTGTGGCCGATTCTGAATCGGAAATTTCCACTGAAGTCACGGATGAGTAAATGCCACTCGACGCTGCTTTCTGAAGTTTGCAAAGGCTGCTAAATTTGGCCAATGGTAGTTCACTCTTTGCAACATAGTACGCTGTTCTAAACAACTTTTTCAGGACTTTGTTGTGCTTGGTTTATTTTTAGTATGTTTTTTGCAATTGGTGTTTGTTCTGGGAAAGATGCTGCAGCCTGAGCACCACCTCATGTCTCGTAATGCAGAGATTTCTCATGGGTTCTGATGGGGTCTTTCCTAAAGTTACTGGTCCCATTAACAAAGGTGCCTGTCGAGTCAGAAATCGAGGGAAACTCACGACACACCCAGCAGAACATTATATTATTTAGCTTGTCATATTCCAGCCACAGAAATTCTTTTTTGTCCATGAAACCAAAAAACTGCGCCTTTTTCTTGCCTCATAGTCTGATTAGTCATAACTTTTCCGCTTTGTGATAGGCTTTTCCTTGGCTGCCCCTTCTTCACCCTGACCTGTCTTATTTGGCTCAGCAGAACTTAAAAACCTGCGTAATTTTTACAGTATTAAGTTCTCTGCGCAATCACCCTCTATCACATGTTTAAGCTTGCTGCGGGAGATTTCACGCTTGAATAGTAAACTGAGTAAACAAAATGAGTTCGGCTGAAAGTCAAATTGATGCCCCGTCTTCTTATAAGTCCATTGTCTGGGAGCATTTTGGTTCCTGTCACGCGACAGGACGACAGTAAAAAAAAAAATGACTGAAAAAAGTAGAGAATGTGGCAATTACAACAGTTCAATTTCTTTTTTTTTTTTCAACAATATTTTTATTGATTTTAACAGGGATAAAACAGGGTAAACATGTAATATTTTAATGCAGGTTTTATAATCCCCTTATAAACCCTATAGCTCCCACCCCGTCCCTCCCCGACTCCAAGCCAGTTTTACAAGCATATGAAAGGCTAAACGCCAGGCATTGAGAGAAACCAAAAAAGAAAAAAGAATATGGAGCTGGAAGTTTTTTGGTTCTACGTGCAAAAAATAAATAAATAAAGAGGAATAAAAAGGGGAAAGAAAGCAAACAAACAAGTAATTAAATAAGACAGGAATCAAACTATAAATGTATATGAAAAAAGTGAAGGAAGGGCCCCCACACCTGTTGAAATTTAAAGTCTGGGTAATGAATTGAATAGTGAATCTTCTCCAGGGACAGACAGGACATGATATCTCTGAGCCACTGGGCGTGGGTAGGTGACGAGGCATCCTTCCACTTGAATAAAAGAGAACGCCTGGCCAGGAGTGTCGCAAAAGATAACAATCTCTTTTTGGCTGGACTTAGACTCTTACCCTCTTCTCCAGTGACACCAAAAAGAGCAATCAGAGGGTCTGGTTCAAGATTGCAATTCAATATGAAGGACAGGGTCTTAAAAACATCCCTCCAGAATTTTTCCAAATTCGGGCATGTCCAGTACATATGAATAAGAGACGCCTCTCCACTTTTACATTTATTACAGCAAGGATCAATGTCTGGGTAGAAACGGGAGAGTTTAAGTTTGGAGAAATGAGCCCTGTGTACAACCTTAAACTGTAATAAAGAGTGGCGGGCACATAAGGAGGTTGAGTTGATAAGTTTAAGAATTGAATTCCAAGTATCATCTGATAGTGACAAATTTAAATCCTTCTCCCAAGCAGTTTTAATTTTACACAGAGGGGTGTGACTCGAAGCCATCAATCCACCATAAATAGTGGATATTAGGCCTTTACGCAGCGGAGACAAACAGAGGAGGTTATCTAGAATGTTTGCAGCAGGAGCCTCAGGGAAATTTGGTATTAAAGAGCGAATGAAGTGTCTTACTTGCAGATATCTGAAAAAATGAGAATTGGGTAAGTTAAACCTCTCGGAAAGCTGTTCAAATGATGCAAACTTATGGTCAACGAACAGGTCTTTGCAAAGCTTGATGCCCTTATTGTACCATTCCTGAAACACTGAGTCATGTAAAGAAGGTTGGAAGAGATGGTTAGAGACGATAGGACTGGACAGAGAAAAGCCCAGAAGACCGCTGTGCTTTCTGAACTGAGCCCATACTCTCAAGGTATGCACCACTACTGAGTTATTGATTAATTTAATTGAGGGGATGGGGAGAGCAGATCCAAGGAGTGCAGAGACAGAGAGATTTTTGACAGACTTTATCTCCATTTCCACCCAGGCAGGCCGATTAGGTTGGTTATGAAAATATGACCAAAAGATGACAGATCGAATGTTTGCTGCCCAGTAGTAGAAACGAAAATTAGGTAGAGCCATGCCACCGTCTCTTTTAGATCTTTGAAGTAGGGACTTATTCAATCGTGGATGTTTACCTTTCCAAAGGTAAGAAGATATAATTGAGTCTAACGCGCCAAAGTAAGATTTGGGAATAAAAACAGGTACAGACTGAAAGAGATATAAAAATTTAGGGAGAATACTCATTTTAATGGCATTAATGCGGCCCACCAGGGACATGGACAGTGGTGACCATCGTCCCAAGTCCTTTCTTGTTTGGTTCAACAACCTAATAAAATTTTCTTTAAAGAGGTGTTTATGTTTCCTTGTGATTGTAATACCAAGATAGGTAAACTGATTTTTCACAATGTTGAATGGAAAATTGTGCATACCAGTTGTTACTGCTGTATTATCTAGCAGAAAAAGTTCACTTTTGTGCAAATTTAATTTATATCCTGAAAAATAGCTAAATTCCCTGAGCAATGACAGCACAGGTGGCAGAGAGGAGACTGGATTCGATAAAAAAAGTAGAAGATCATCCGCATAAAGGGAAACTTTATGTTCTTCTCCCTGCCTCCAAATCCCAGATATATCTCTACAGCTTCGGAATGCAACTGCTAGTGGCTCAATGGCGAGGTTAAAGAGCAATGGGCTAAGGGGACATCCCTGACGAGTTCCCCGCTGAAGACTGAATGGTTGAGACTGCTGAGCATTTGTCAGAACTGAGGCAGTGGGGCTTGAATATAATAATTTAACCCAAGTGATAAAACTTGGACCAAAATTAAATTTTTCTAAAGCCCTGAATAAATACTCCCATTCCACACGATCAAAAGCCTTTTCAGCATCCAAAGAAAGGACACACTCAGGGGTCTCCTCTGATGGTGTGTACAAGATATCCATAAGGCGTCGAATGTTAAAGTAAGAGTAACGATTTTTAACAAAACCGGTCTGGTCCTCAGATATAATAGAGGGTAGAACATTCTCTAATCTACGAGCCAAGACTTTAGCAAGGATTTTAACATCCACATTGAGAAGAGAGATTGGTCTATATGAGGAGCACTCTGTTGGGTCCTTATCCTTCTTTGCTATGAGGGTGATGCGAGCCTCATTAAATGACGCAGGCATCTTACCTTGCTTGAAAGATTCAGATAGAACCAAAGCTAGTTGTGGTGCAAGGTATGAGGAGAATGATTTAAAAAACTCTGCAGGGAACCCGTCAGGACCCGGGGACTTACCAGATTGCAATGAGGAGATAGCTAAACTGATTTCCTCTTGTGATATGGGCTTTTCTAACCTTAATCTAGAATCAGGGGACAGTGTTGGGATATTTAGTTGAGTCAAGAAATTCTCAACTGCACTATGGTCCTTTGGGAACTCAGAAGTATATAATCGAGAATAAAAATTCCTGAATGCATCATTAATTTTAGAATGGTCCGTAGTGATGGTACCATCCTCCATCCGAATTTTCGTAATTTGTTGCTGTGCTCTAAATCCTTTTAACTGATTAGCTAAAAGTTTCCCAGATTTGTCACCATGAATGTAAAATTGGCTCCTACTCTTTAATAATTGCCGTTCAATTACATGCGTTGAAATAAGTTCAAACTTAGTTTGCACTTCTACGCGTTTTTTATAGAGATCAGGGTTTTTAAATAGAGCATACTGCTGGTCAATTTCTTTAATTTGGTTGGTCAAATCTTTTCGTTCTTTATATGCCTTCCTTTTCATATTTGCAGTGTATGAAATTATCTGTCCCCTGAGGTAGGCTTTCAGAGCATCCCAAACAACCAAACGTGACACTTCAGGTGTTTCATTTGTGGTGAAGAAAAAAACGATCTGGTCTTCCATAAATTTTACAAAATCGTCCTCCATCAGCAACGATGAATTAAAGCGCCAATGTTTAGTAACTTGAGGGAGATCTGGAAGTTTTATAGACATAACAACTGGAGCATGATCTGATATCACAATGCTCTGATAAGCACAAGAAGTAACCATTGGGATCAGTTGATTATCTATAAAGAAATAATCAATTCTGGAGAAAGTATGGTGAACATGTGAGAAAAAGGAGTATTCTTTCTTTTTTGGATTAAGGAAGCGCCATATGTCAGAGATACCAAAGCTGCAGAGATAGGACTGAAGTAGCGTAGCGGATTTACTCAGAGGTATAGGATTGGGAGATGACCTGTCAAGTGATGGATCTAAACAGCAGTTAAAGTCTCCCCCTAATATGAGAGAGTATGAGCTCAGATCAGGCAGAAGAGAGAAAAAATGTTCAAAGAAGGAGACATCGTCATAATTAGGGGCATATAAATTAGCCAACACTACATTAGTATTAAATAACTTCCCTGAAACAATGATATAACGACCTTGTATATCCGTAATAACATTATGATGCTCAAAAGAGATGTTTGGGTTAATGAGAATCGAGACACCCCTAGCTTTGGCCTGAAAGGTTGAGTGGTAGTGCTGCCCACCCCAATGTGACATAAGGCGAGAATTATCAGAACTGCGAATGTGAGTTTCTTGTAAAAATGCGATTGCAGTGTTAAGTTGTTTAAGGTGTGAGAGCACCTTCCTTCTCTTCACCGGATGGTTTAAACCCTTAACATTCCAGCTCACAAAGTTTAAAGAACTATTCATTCTCCCTGAGAGAAAATGCAGGTAGATAAACATGAATAAGATGCCTAACGTCAGCCTTAAAGTGTAAAACACAGAACAACGTGTTAAAAATACACAGTATACAAAGAACTAACACAATACTGGCTTTGGAGATCCCCCACCCCTCCCCCCCACACCCCTGCCCCCCGCACCCCTCCCCCACACACCCCTCTACCCCCCAACAAACAAAGATAGCTGCTAACAAACAGAGCAGCAAGCTCTTCCATCCTTCCATATTCCACCCAACAAATCCTCCTGCTGCTAACCACCCCATCTTCTGCTCCGACACAACTTACAGAAACTAATAATTAAATATATAAATAAAACATTTCCACACTCCAATACTGAAATCTCTCAATGAGAGAAAAACACACCACCACCACCCCTCCCCCCACGTCACATTGTAACTCTAAATATACAAACGTAAATCACACGTGATTAAAAATAGAAAAAATAGTAATATAAAAATAATAATAATAACCCCTTCACAAGTTTAACACAACACTCTTACCGGGAAAGACGTAAACGTGGCCAGATTTTAGGTTAAAAATGGTACTTTCCTGAGAACTGTAGTATCGCGTATTAAAATAATAATAATAATAATAATATAGTGCACTACGTAGTTTTCGGCAGACTGTCTATGTGTTTCTGCGCCTCTTCTACCGAGCGGAGCCACTTCTTCTGTCCGGTAGACAGAGTGATCCGGAGCCGCGCTGGATACAGCAGAGAAGGCCGGAGACCACGGCTGTATAACTCACTCATCACTCCTCTATACTCGGCTCGCTGGTTTAAAACTTCGGGAGCGTAGTCTTCCACTATACGAAGCTGCTGACCGCGGTATTCCAGCTTCCCTCTCCGCCGAGCCTCCCGAATCAGAAGGTCCTTCACCTGGCTCCGGTGCACGCGGAGAATGACGGGCCGAGGTCTCTGTCCTGAAGCGGGTTTAGATGCAGGTATTCGGTGGGCTCGGTCAATCTCCGGCGGGGAAGGCAGTGTTTCAGTCCCAAACACCTCGCACAGAAACTTGGAGAAGAACTCGGTAGGGAGTCCACCTTCAGTACCTTCCGGGAGACCCAGAACACGCAGATTTTGTCTCCTGCTCCGGCCTTCTAAGTCTACAACCCTGGACGTTAACTTTAAGTTGTTTTCCCGAAGTCCGGAGCAGATGTTCTCCAGCTCCGTCACACGCTGACTCAGGTCGTCTGTAGCGAGTTCTAATGACGGTAAGCGCTGTCCATGGTCCGCTACTTGGGCCTGAATCTGATCCAGTTTAATTTCTAATAAACTAAACGATGATTTAAACTCCGCCGCTAACGCATCACGGTGTTGCTCTAACAGCGCAGAGATAGCCTCGACTGTTAGAGGGGTCGCAGTGTCGTCCTTTTTCACGGCTTTAACACTCCTGGTAGCCATCGCAAATGAAAAAACATATAACCGTGGGGTAGAGTACAAAGTTATTGTCAACTAAGATTTAAATTTAACATTTAGAGACGAATAAGGGAGTGAAGAAATTCGAAACTGTCGGAGCACCTAACCAACACGTCCTACTCCATGTGGCTGCTAACCGGAAGTCACAACAGTTCAATTTCAATATTTCACATATTGACAGCGGCTCATCGATGTTTCGAAAATGACATAATTACCCAGCTACATTTGGGAAAGAATGCAATCTTGTTCCGCTTGTTCAATGTTTTACATACTGTACACGCATGAACACAGACGTTAGCCAGTTCCAATAAGGCCTTATAATCTTTGGCAGTCATTCATGGTAGTTTCGTTACCTCATTGATGAGTCTTCATTGTGCTCTTAGGGTCATTTTGACTGGGCGCCCACTTTTTGGTAGATTAGCCACAGTCCCAAAGTGTGTCTATTCGTTAGACTGCAGACTGGTGAATCGAATCTAAAGCCTTTAAAATCACTTTAACAATTTCCAGCTTTATGTAAATCAACACTTCTTTATTGTCGATCCACTTTTCCGATTCTTTTCAAAGGTAAATGCAGGTTAATTAGTTTTTATATTTAACACTAACGGAATCTGTGCAGTCTGACAGAGAAAGAGAAAGTGGATCTTTAAACTTTCTAAATACAATTGCTTTTGCTTTACATGTGCGCACACGTATGTTATAATAAACAGTACGTACACGAAAGGATGACTTTGACACGCATACAAACTAGGGATGCTCAATTCGATTAATTTTCCCAACCGACAACCGCCGTTCGTTATCCGAACATTAACCGTTAACTAATCCGATTAGAATATTAAATTAGAATTAAATGAAAATAAAACTGAGGAGTGTCTGATTAAATATACATTTTCTCAGTTTTTATTTGAACATGTGTCGAACAGCAGCACACAGAACATATCAAGAACAGAATCTGGATTCACACATCGTCAAATTTTCACGCACCTGCAGCGTTTCCGACAACAGAGAAAAACTAATTACTATAAATAAAAAGAATAAAATAAATAGGCATGCAATAAATATTTTTTACTTAAATAACAAATTAAGATTACAAAACGAAAACCCGCTGAAATACCTTTGAAGCTTGCCTCAGTAGCCAAATGTATGAAAAGATTTCCCTACCTAAGTTTTTTCGGTTAAAAAAAATAGCAGGCCTGCCTCAAACCACAAACTGTCTAGTTTTTACTTATATATATATATATAAAAAAAGCCCACCAAAAGCCGATCATTCCCGATCGAGCCGCATGAAACGGTGTAACATACGTGAGGGTCGTCTCAAAGCTGTGGGGCGAGAAACGGTCCAAAGTTTTAGGCGGAAGAAGAATAAATGGATTTCGGGGGAAGAGTAATAAGTGTGCATAGGCACACTTTTTTAATTAAAAATAAATATAAAAAAAAACATTTTAAACCGTTTAACTGATAGTAGTAATCTGTCAAAATCATTCTTTCGGTTAACGGTTAAACGGTTAATATGAGCATCCCTAATACAAACACAAAATAAAATATGCTTATGTGCACGCACGTGCTCAGAGTGTTGTAGTAAACAGTACACGCGCGAGTGGATGTAGACTAAACGAGTGGCGCACGCACACTGAGGCCGTGCATGGGAGACGATTACCCACAATTCCACAGCGCGCGAGAGAGAAAAACCATTGGCTCAGTTGTGATCACGTGACGCATATATGAGTGCATGTCAGTAAATCAGAATATCATCAAAAAATTTTCAGTAATTCAGTTTGAAAAGTCTAAGTATATTATATAGATTTAATATCAACAGAATTATATATTTTAAGTGTTTATCCATTTTACTTTTGATGACTCTGGCTTACAGTTAATGAAAACACAAAATTCAATATCTCAAATTTTTATTTTGTGAAAAAATCCAATATTGTAGACTCTCTATTTCATATTCTAATCAGCTAATTATGTAAAAAAACAAACACCTGCAAAGGTTTCCTGAGCCTTTAAATTGGGAAGAAACCTTATGAGGAACCAGACTCAACAGGGAACCCATCGTCATTTGGGTGATATCAGGAATAGCAGGAAATTGTTTTGCAGACATACTGTGTGTTAGGCAGCTGGAAGTTCAATATAACAGAAGAAGTTAACATGAAGTCCAGTTTGGTACCAGGATGCCACTAGGATAAGTCAGATAGGTGCAAAGAGCAGAGTGGTTCTGGATCACTCGGAGCTCAGGAGTAGCATGTGTAGCTCCAAACCATCAGGTGGTCTGGAGGTGGTCCTTCTCTGGATGCTTCAGAATCCCCTGGGTCTACAGGAGCTGGCACAATCCCAGGATGCCTCGGCATGGGTAGAAAAAGAAAGAACAAGTGGAAAAAGAAATAGCGTAACTGTCGGTCCTGATATTAGCAGCACAAGATGAGATTATGCATTTCATCCCTTATACAGTACATACCACGTACAATCAAAATGTTGTGATGTTTATACATCTGGTAGATTTCTGGTCGATGTTAAACTGCATTTCGTTGCCAAGTATTTGTACTATACAATGACCTTAAATGCAAATGTATATATGCATCTTATCTGTCTCCTGTAACATTTCTGTTTGGTATTAGGTATGGAGGTGGTGAAAATAGGTGGCCCTGTGTATAGGATTGGTGTAGGAGGAGGGGCTGCATCTTCTGTACAGGTAAATCCTGATGTTTATCTCACCGAGTTCTACACTTGACAGACAAACCTGTACCGGGATGTTACTTCCTGCTTTATTAAAGGGATTAAACTGCAGATGGAAATCTATGTATTTTGTGTGTATTTGTTCTAGGTACAGGGAGATAACTCCAGTGATCGTGATTTGGGTGCAGTACAAAGAGGAGATGCTGAGATGGAGCAGAAGATGAATCGGGCGCTAAGGGCCTGTCTGGAGAGAGATGCAGGAAACCCTATCTGCAGTATCCATGACCAGGGTGCAGGAGGCAATGGTAATAACTGTGTATCATGTAACCTTATTATTTTAATCATTTTATACCACAGAACGGTTAAATAGTAATTTTCTGATTTGGGGGTTTATATAAAATGTTTTTACATACATTATCTGTTGGATCCTGACAATTTAAACAGGGACTATACAAATACTCTCCATAAACTGTGAAGACTATTTGGTTTAGAATATTTGTGAACAGTCTCCAGTATTAGATCCTTGTAAAAATGTGGGAAAGTCTTCAGGATCAAGGTTTCTATTGTATTAACTTCAAAATAAAGAACGAGAGGCTGGTAAGGAAATGGCTGTTCATTTGAAGGAAGTTTATAAATGGAAACCAGTTTGTATTTTTGGATACTCCACCACATCACAAGTCATCAAATTATAAAAAAAAATGTCATTTGTAATTCATAGAAACATTTCTAGGTTGCTTACTCATTTCGTGTGGTGCTGTGTACCTCCCAAACCCTATCTGAATTTGTTCTGTACTTGTTCTGTAGGGAATGTTTTGAAAGAGCTGAGTGAACCCACTGGAGCCATCATCTACACAAGCAAATTTAAAGTGAGCTTCAGTTTGCAGGAGCCTTGTGTTAAAATGACGACATATCAATACAGATACTGATCATAGCCAAGTTATAATATAAATTTCAATATTATATAAAATATGTAACCTACTAATTCACTTCCTTCTCCTCCAGAGAGGTGATCCCACCCTCAGCGTTCTGGAGTTGTGGGGAGCTGAGTATCAGGAGAGTAATGCTCTGTTGCTCCGTCCATCTGACCGGAGTTTTCTGGAGAAGGTGTGTCGGAGGGAGAAATGCCCAGTTGACTTTGTGGGCAACGTTACAGGTGATGGAAAGGTGAGTGTTAAAATTCCATCACAGACAGACGATCATAAACCTAAGTAACACTACTGCTGCTACCAGTGATAAATAGATCAGCGAGTCGGTTCCAGAAGTGGCCATGCAAGCTGAAAGCAGTTTGTAAACTTGAACAGATTCTCTCTTTCTCCACATTTTTGACCTTTACATTAATTAGGTCGAAGTTATTCATGGTTTCAGACATCTTGTTGCACATCACTGTATGTCTAGAATTCCAATCTGGCCTTTTGATTCTTCCTGCTGATGTTTAGTTTGCGTCTAGTAGGATGGCATCTACACCTTTGCAGTAACAAAATATTCAACCTTATCTTTCCAATACTTTTGGAGGTGACTATAGACGACATAATTGTAAAACAGAATGGAGAGGATTACATTGCAGGTCAATCGGAGGTCAATACATTGCAAGTCAAAACTAAGCTCTGCCTGTTTATTCCTTCAGATCGTTCTTGTGGATGATTTCTCGGACACTGGCAGCGCCGTGCTTGGTGGGCGTAACCCTGTGGATTTGGAACTTGATTGGGTATTGGGAAAGATGCCTCAGAAGGTACTTGGCAGGTTGAAACCTCCTTAATGGTTCATTGGAAATAAAAATAGGTGGTAATGCTTCAGCCAGATTTAAAATCTTTTATCTTGCCTGTTGAAATGAGAAAAAAAATAAGAATAACTATGTATAATTATATTTGAAATAAATGTAACGAAAGAATAGATGAAGCATGGTAAATATCTTTGGGTTTGGGGTTAGATGGTAGTTGATGGAAAATGAAAAATAAACACTAACATGATCTACTGTAAATTATTGTGATTGCTCATTAAATGTAAGCTGTGTTGATTTATTACTCAGCTCACTTGATCCTTGATGTGTCTTCCTGACAGATTTAATGACCTTTACTGATTTCTCATTTTACAGGAGTTCAGGCTGGACCATGTACCTTCGTCTTTGCAGCCCCTCTCTCTGCCTGCGGGTCTTTCTGTTTTGCCTGCGCTCGAGAGAGTTCTTAGACTGCCTGCTGTGGCCAGCAAACGCTACCTCACCAACAAGGTCTTGTATTTGCTTAAAATTTCTGAGTTTGGAAAATGTTGGACTGATTAGTCTTCTGGAAATAGTAAAAAAAAATTTATATAACCACAACTTGAAACAAGAGAAAACAAACCCACTAGATGTCTGGGGCTTTTCACGACTAACCGACTTCTCCAGGATTATTGGCGCTCTGCTTGAATGCGACCAAATATTAGTATAGATAAACAATTCCATTTAAATTATATTTCAAATTCACATATGCTGTCATATTTAAACGTAACATGGTTAAATACAATTTTAAATTAGAAATTAAGTTCAAAAGTTAAAAACTACATAAATTTTTCTATATACTCCCGTGCTAACTAATGCATTTATCCCAGCATTTCACTAGTATTTGGGTACCATTAAGGTGGAAAGTTTTCTCAGTACGCCGGAGCCATGATATGACTGAAAGTTTCACGTCTGAAACCCTGGCCTCCCAGGAACTCCTTTAATGGCCCAAACATGTGGAAATGGCTTGGAGCGAGGTCAGGACTGTATGCTGGATGTTGCCTTAACTCCTAGCTGAGTTGCTGTAATGTGCAAGGTGTTGGTGAATGATTGTGTGCACAGTTCCCACACACCGATCCGTCTCTTCCACAAGTTGGTGACAAGGATTCAGGCGTTCCACTCACTAAATGTTTGAGAGTGACTGCAGTGGGCTCTGATCCATCTTGCTTAGGATCGTTGAAGAACATGGGGCCATCTTTAAAATGTTTGCACCATTTTAATTATTTTACTGTGGGTAAATCACCCTTCTGTGCTTGAAGTCTTCTGTAAATGTTCAGTATAAAATGTAAAATCAGTTTCATGTCTTCAGTTACAAGAAATTTAATCAAAGTCTCGTTGATCTTGAATTCCCTTCGTATAGGCTCTTTTATGTTCTTGGATTTATGCAGGTGGTCTGTCATCTTAATTTATATTTGGAAGCATGTTTAGCTAGTTTTATCCATCCATCTATCTGTCTGATCCATTTATTTTATGTTCCAGTGGGTTTTCAAGTGTTTTGTCCCTTTTTCTGCCCAAATATGTTAATGGTATACAAAACCAAAAAGGTTGATTGGACTCATTGACTTTGATTACATTAGATGTGCTTGAGCAGTGTACAAAGCCAACAAACTGCAGTTAGCAGCTACGCAGAAGTGCAAAATAAGACGTAGCGTTTTTGTTAGACCACAAACAATAATTTTCTTCTTTTGTTTAAATGGAAATGCATGTTATTTAATGTTTATTTCACAAAATTATTTTTTATAAAGCGTACAGTACCATAAATGTTGATTTCTGATATTTACTCCTTTGTCTGTTCTTCCCTTATTAGGTGGATCGCTCCGTGACAGGATTGGTGGCCCAGCAGCAGTGTGTTGGACCCCTCCACACCCCACTTGCTGACGTGGCTGTGGTTGCCCTATCACCTTTTAGCCTCCAGGGTGCTGCTACAGCGATTGGGGAGCAACCTATTAAAGGCCTGGTTTCGCCAGCAGTTGGAGCTCGAATGGCTGTTGGCGAGGCCCTTACCAATCTGGTTTTTGCACGTGTAACTGCTCTCAAGGTAAAATTTGGATATTAGGATTTTTTAAGCAGTCACTATGGTTGGGTATCATTATGGGGAAGATTATGAAATGAGTGCATTATGTAATCGGTGTATTGTATTGTCTCATTGAGCTCTTTAAACATTTTTCATCAAAGGTTATTTTTGTACAGTTTATCTAATATCTTCTTTCAGAACTTAAGCTTTAAGTGCCTTAACCTGTCCAAATTTGTCCAAATAGACCAACGATCTTCAATTCCAGTCCTGGAGGGCCAGTGACCAGCACACACCTAAACGCACTCACTGAACCTAGTAATTGACAGATTATTTGAATCAGCTGTGTTTGAGAAGAAGAATAACCAAACTATGTTGGACACTGGCCCTCCAGGACTGGAGTTGAAGACCCCTGTTATAGACTTTGTGTTGATAGAATAATTATGCTCTCTTTCATACAGTATATAATTTATTTTATAATTAACCAATATCCACCAAAAGGGAGTGCTGTTGACCTGGTTATCAGCACAGCTGGGATGCGGTTGTAGGCACGAGTGCGCAGCCTGAATACCGAAGGCATCGGATTCGTGCCAATATCCAGCACAACTTTAGGTGTGATTGCTTTTATACAACATGCTCCACAACACCATTTATCAACAAATTGTGATTAAGCTTAACTGCAACTGGCGGAGCTGGCCACTGACAGATGGCAGGGGTAAATTTTCAGGGGTAAAAGTAATTTTAATTTCTTACTGGTACTATGTGGCCAGAATGTAAGTAGAATACACCATGTACTGTAGGTGGTGAGTTTCTGTTAATATATCAGCTCTTAATAAAATCACCTCAATTAACTTCCAGGTTCTAAAAGTTATATCCCAAATACTGGGTCATATACCAAAGAGCATTAAATGGAAAGCCAGTGTACTAAGTAGTGCCCTTGATCAAGGGTTATAGAGGGATTGGAAACTAGTTAGCTTAGGGTAATGTTGTGGTTTGCCTTAGGCTTAAATAAAACAACATTTTGGAATGGCTCGGAAGCACTTAAGTGTTGTTTGAGATGACCTAACATTATGAGATGAGTTTTCTTGCTGAAATTGCTTCCGTGACTTTCAAACTTTTCCGTGGGTTTTCAAACTGCTCTCAGTACCCCGGACTGTACAGACCTACTTTCACGCATGCTGGCGACCAACAGTTAGAGCAGTGGAAAGCTTCTTGTACAGAATCAGGTTTTCCAGGCGGAAGGAACTGTTACCCACGGCTCCGCTCAAGTACATGAGGTTTACCCCCAGATCCTGATGCCTGTGTGCTCCAGTGGAGTGTGCGGTCAACTCACTCCTCACTCTGCTCCAATACTTCTGCCTATCATATGTGCCTGTCGCTCAGTCTAATCCAGGAATTAGCCCAGAGCTCGGCCTGATGTTGCGTTATGCCTCATTATGACACGATGACCGTATAATGTAAAAGCTGATGTTGCTACCTACTGTTACAGTGGGTGAGGTACATCTGAGACATGTCCACAGCATGACATAAAAGCTGATAATGTGACTACCGGTACAAACACCAACGCCTACCGGCCGCTACCCATTTGAGGGGGGATGCAGGAAAAACTGACAAAAACCAGCCCCTCTGAAGGGTTTAATTTTTTCATATGACTTCACCTACATGCTTAATGCAAAAGGGTAAAGAAAAAAATATTTTTAAATGCCATAATAGTAATTTGATGATGATGATTGCGCGTGTGTGTGCGAGTGTGTGAGTGAGAGGGAGAGAAAGAGAGACTGGTGCGTAGTCTACAAAACTAGAATACTATTAAATTAAATCACTTGTGTTCATGTCCTCCCCATAATCCTCCTCAGATAAAAGCCATGAAAGAGAATCAAATGGGTTTTGACAGTCGCATGATTAAATGCATGTTTTTTTTTTTTTTTTCGTTTTAATGGCTCCAAGTTGATTTAATTAAGCTTACATTTTGTTAATAAAGCTGTTCTTAAATACGTTGACATATTTTGCAATTGTTTTGTACGGTTACTTGACCACACCATGTTTTTTTTTTTTTTTTTTTTTTTTTTTAACAATTCGACCACAGTGTATAGTTAGAGGTCAACAACCGTCAGGTGGGAATGTTTCTTGTTTATGCATTTTTTTTTTTTTGTTTTATGAGTTTTTCCCACCATAGTGTATTTCTAATGAAAGATTACATTTCTTAACAAATTAAGGAAGATTTTATTAATAGGATTGCTACTTTACTGTTTTTACGTAAAAAATAATGAATGATTTTTCGTAATAAGGAGGACAATTTTTATCCTAATTAAAGGATATTAAAAGGTGCTGCATTGAATTTTGAAATAGTTATGACGTTTATAAAAAAAACATTATTAGACAACATTTTCAAAAATCTTTTCAAGAAAATAAATATTTACATACCTCTTTTAATGTCTGATGGTGTTGACAAAAATCCTGTAATGCACTGAAAAGGTTGTTATTTGTACAAAAATGTTAGAAGTGTGAGTTTCTCACTTCAACAATATATTTCAAGTTTTTTTTTTTTTTTTTTTTTTCCCAAGATTGCTGATTAGTAATTATAAGTTATTATGTAACACAGTTATAGTAATCTTGTGTTTTCGTCATGCTTTTTTGATCGTGTGCTTCTCTCAGGATGTAAAGTGCAGCGGTAACTGGATGTGGGCTGCGAAGTTACCAGGTGAAGGGGCTTGTCTGTGGGAGGCGTGTCAGGCTATGTGCAAGGTCATGGGTCAGTTGGGCATTGCTGTGGATGGCGGAAAGGACTCCCTCAGCATGGCTGCTCGTGTCGGTGAAGAAACCGTCAAGGCACCAGGTTTGTGTTTGTGTATTTGTATATATGTAGTGTGTGTGTGTGAGACCTGATCAAATGACTAAATTTAACCTGTCTTCATTTTTGTCTCTTAGGTTCTTTAGTCATCTCTGTGTATGCTGTGTGTCCCGATATTACTGCCACTGTCACTCCTGACCTGGATGACCCAGAGGGCAAAGGTCAGTCTGCATTTTTTTTTTAGGACATGTAATTATTATTATAACATGTATAAGGGTAATGTTGTTGGAAAACGTAATAAGCTGGTCTCTATCTTGGTCAGGTGTATTGCTGTATGTTCCTGTGAGTGCGGGCAAATTCAGGCTCGGGGGCTCTGCTCTTGCTCAGTGTTATGATCAGCTGGGAGATTGCAGTCCAGACCTGGATAATCCTGACCTTCTCTCAGCTTGCTTCAACACCACACAGGCACTCATCAAAGGTAAAAAAAAAAAAATTATTTTATATTTTATTTATTAAATAATAATTTATTATTATTTTATTTAGGTTTTTATTAAATCCTGGTCATAACATTTTGTATGTGTATGGAAGATTGTCTGCTGAGTGCAGGGCATGATGTCAGCGATGGAGGACTCATTTCCTGTCTGTTGGAGATGGCCTTTGCTGGAAATCGTGGCATAGAAGTTGACTTGCCTTTTGATGGAGTTGGAGGTCAGTATAATGTCTGAATGTCTAAATCTGCAAGCTGAAAGTTTCTTCATAGTTTCTCTTTTTCCTCAGTGATGGAGGCTTTGTTCTCAGAGGAGTTGGGTCTGGTGTTGGAGGTGTGTGAGAGTGATGTGGAAAGTGTGTGTCAGCGGTACACACACGCTGGCCTAGGCTGCTACAAGATTGGCACCACCTGTGGTTTCGGACCTGACTCCATGGTGAGCTCTTCTATTTCTATTTCAAAGGTTCTCTACATTTACTGTGTGTTAATATATGCTGTCACATTTTAGGATTCCAAAGTCATGAAAGCATTTTGTTTTTAATGTTTAGCTCATATTTCTTTTTTCACATGTTGTCCAAATGCATCTGCATAATTCTATACAGTAGAGATTTGATGCTATTCATTCATCCTGAAAGCTGTCCAGCAGCTCGTTTTCTGATGATTTCACCATAAAGGTGTTCAAGTACAGTGGAAAAGTCTTCAGCCACCCCTCATTTCTTCATGTTAAATTGAATTAAATTAAATGATGTAGGTGGCGGCATGGTGATGTAGTGGTTGGCACTGTCACCTTGCACCTCCAGGGTCCGGGTGCGATTCCCAGCCAGGTTCGATTCCCCCCTCTGTGTGCATGGAGTTTGTATGTTCTCCTCGTGCTTGGTGGGTTTCCTCCGGGTACTCCAGTTTCCTCCCACAGTCCAAAGATATGCAGGTTAGGTTAATTGGCATTCCCAAATTGCCCATTGTGTGTGTGTGTGTGTGTGTGTGTGTGTGTGTGTGTGTGTGTGTGTGATGTGTACAGTATGTGTACAGTATGTGTACAGTATGTGTACAGTGGTGTGAAAAACTATTTGCCCCTTCCTGATTTCTTATTCTTTTGCATGTTTGTCACACTTAAATGTTTCTGCTCATCAAAAACCGTTAACTATTAGTCAAAGATAACATAATTGAACACAAAATGCAGTTTTTAAATGAAGGTTTACGTTATTAAGGGAGAAAAAATACTCCAAATCTACATGGCCCTGTGTGAAAAAGTGATTGCCCCCCTTGTTAAAAAATAACTTAACTGTGGTTTATCACACCTGAGTTCAATTTCTGTAGTCACCCCCAGGCCTGATTACTGCCACACCTGTTTCAATCAAGAAATCACTTAAATAGGAGCTACCTGACACAGAGAAGTAGACCAAAAGCACCTCAAAAGCTAGACATCATGCCAAGATCCAAAGAAATTCAGGAACAAATGAGAACAAAAGTAATTGAGATCTATCAGTCTGGTAAAGGTTATAAAGCCATTTCTAAAGCTTTGGGACTCCAGCGAACCACAGTGAGAGCCATTATCCACAAATGGCAAAAACATGGAACAGTGGTGAACCTTCCCAGGAGTGGCCGGCCGACCAAAATTACCCCAAGAGCGTAGAGACAACTCATCCGAGAGGCCACAAAAGACCCCAGGACAACATCTAAAGAACTGCAGGCCTCACTTGCCTCAATTAAGGTCAGTGTTCACGACTCCACCATAAGAAAGAGACTGGGCAAAAACGGCCTGCATGGCAGATTTCCAAGGCGCAAACCACTTTTAAGCAAAAAGAACATTAAGGCTCGTCTCAATTTTGCAAAAAAAAAAAACATCTCAATGATTGCCAAGACTTTTGGGAAAATACCCAAAATACGAGACAAAAGTTGAACTTTTTGGAAGGTGCGTGTCCCGTTACATCTGGCGTAAAAGTAACACAGCATTTCAGAAAAAGAACATCATACCAACAGTAAAATATGGTGGTGGTAGTGTGATGGTCTGGGGTTGTTTTGCTGCTTCAGGACCTGGAAGGCTTGCTGTGATAGATGGAACCATGAATTCTACTGTCTACCAAAAAATCCTGAAGGAGAATGTCCGGCCATCTGTTCGTCAACTCAAGCTGAAGCGATCTTGGGTGCTGCAGCAGGACAATGCCCCAAAACACACCAGCAAATCCACCTCTGAATGGCTGAAGAAAAACAAAATGAAGACTTTGGAGTGGCCTAGTCAAAGTCCTGACCTGAATCCTATTGAGATGTTGTGGCATGACCTTAAAAAGGCGGTTCATGCTAGAAAACCCTCAAATAAAGCTGAATTACAACAATTCTGCAAAGATGAGTGGGCCAAAATTCCTCCAGAGCGCTGTAAAAGACTCGTTGCAAGTTATCGCAAACGCTTGATTGCAGTTATTGCTGCTAAGGGTGGCCCAACCAGTTATTAGGTTCAGGGGGCAATTACTTTTTCACTCAGGGCCATGTAGGTTTGGATGTTTTTTCTCCCTAAATAATAAAACCCCTCATTTAAAAACTGCATTTTGTGTTTACTTGTGTTATCTTTGACTAATAGTTAAATGTATTTGATGATCAGAAACATTTTGTGTGACAAACATGCAAAAGAATAAGAAATCAGGAGGGGGGCAAATAGTTTTTCACACCACTGTATGTGCCCTGCGATAGATTTGCACCCTGTCCAGAGTGTACCCTGCCTTGTGCCCCAAGTCTCCTGGGATAGGCTCCAGGTCTCCCTGCAACACTGAATACAGGATTAAGCGGTATAGAAGATGAGTGAGTGAGTGCGTAAATGATGTAGATTATATTAAAGAAGCAGTAACAAACATTTTACAGTGAGAGGTTGGAAAGATCCTAAAGATAAAATTTTTTTAATTGCTCTTTATGTAACAATCTCAGCAGCAACTAACTTCTCCCATCATCTGTTCCAACCACTCAGCATCAGCATTTAGTATCACCGGTGTACTAATCACCTGCCTGATTATCTGTCATCATCTGCGACTGTTTCTCACCGGTTCGCATGCCTAAAGTTAAATTTTTTATTTTTTTTTGAGCTTGAATGGTTAATATGTCACTGTGTGGCTTAACAAACAAATACCATTCCTCTGAAACTGCTCGGGTACAGGAACTGGACTGAAAATAACTCGCAAAAAGAATTTGGCAAAAAAGTCCTTCAGGACGCCTGGAGAACTTTTCTCAAAAAATACATTGAACTATATAATGTCTGGCTCTTTGGAAGCAATTTTGGGTGGCTCAAGACTTTCATATATTACTGTATGTTCAATAAAGCACATTATTTTTTTTTTATCACCAGTAACCCTAGTTGCCTAATTTATACACTCAGGCATTGAAAAAAAAGACTCTTTTCAGTGGTGCACAAACATTATCCACTCCAGAATCCCTCTGACTCTTTGCAGAAGTACAATTACACTTTACATTTGTCTGTGAAATCTTATATTATTTCATTCTAATTGCTACAAAACGAGATCTTCGGTAGCACAGATTATTTTTAAACTAAACCAAATAAGCAGTCATGCTTTATCTATTATTGTGCTGTTCTTCATGTGATTGTGGGGCAACATGAGTCCTGCCCAGTGGGTGTCTGTTTGCACTTGTTGCAGTTTACATAATGGCACTTTGGTGCAAATGGAGCCCCACAATTGCCCGACATCTTGAACAATGATCAAATCAGTGGAACATTGACTTGTATGTGTCGAAGAGTATTTTAAAATGTTTCTCACATAGAACAGAATTTAAATTGTATGAAGTTGTGAATGAAATCTTAATTGATCTGCTGTGAGTGATCTGAAGCCCTTGCTTTCATAGATGAGCCACACACGGCATTTTGCACCTAAGATTTCAAGCTTCATGAAGGATTCATAATTCTCATTTAATGTCTGTTACAACATGGTTTTTAAATGAAAAATAATGAACTAATTGAAATTTCTTTATCTTTTTTGTTGTTCAGGTCAGGGTGAGCCTGTGTGGACAGGAAGTGCTGCATGAGAATCTACCCCTGCTCAGGCAAATATGGGAGAGCACAAGCTTCCAGTTGGAGGATCTGCAGGCCAATCCACTGTGCATACTGCAGGAAAAGCAGGGACTGTCCATCCGCACCCAGCCCTACCTGAAATTGACATTTGACCCTGCTAAAACACATATAGCAAAAGAGCTAGGTAAACCTTTTTTTCTTAAATGGAAAGATTAGCTTGTAAACTTTCTGATGTGAACTGCTCTGATGTGTTTGATTAAATAACTGATTTCCTGATTAACTGTCTGTGCTGTGATGTGTAGCTGTGGGCAAGCCTCGTGTTGCAGTCATCCGTGAGGAAGGCAGCAACGGTGATCGAGAGATGTCTGTCTCTCTTTATATGGCGGGATTTGAGGTACACAAATACAGTAGACATTTAGGTCTGAATTTATTAGAGAGTAAGGGATTAGTTATATTATAACTTTATCTTTGCATATCTTAAAAAAAAATTAAAAAAAAGGAAACAAAAGAAATCGTCCTGTAATTGAACCGTGGCAGAGGGAATGTCTGTAATGATTTGGTGATAGAGATGGACAGAATAAGTGATTTTGTTCATCTTAGTTGTGAAAGTGTCTTTATTAAAAATTTCAACTATTTTGCTTGCACTTTGTTTTAATACAATATTTAAGATATTTAGCATTACAACTCGTGAGCACTTCATTACTAAATCATTAGCGGTTTATGTGGCCACAACATCTATACAAGTTCAATTTAATGGTCATTGAAAAGCAGCTTTACAGAATCAAAAGGAAACTGGGGAAAACCAGATCTCTTCAGATCCTGTCCTGGAGGGCCAGCTGATTTGACTAATCTGTCAATTATCAGGTTCAGTGAATGTGTTCTGGTGTTGGTGGATTACAAACTGTGTGGGATACAGGTCCTCTAGGACTAGAAAATTCCTGATCTTTAAGAATATACCTAAAATTCCAACAAACTTCACTACACACGTGCTATGTGTGTGTGTAATGTGCGTGCACACACAACACACACACATTAACGGAGAGACCGTTTTGAAAACCATTAAAAAATTAGCAAGGAACATCGCTAGTCACACCCGCGTGAGCGCATACTAACGGAATCACTGCTGTAAAGACAATTTACAAAAAACAATTAACCAGCTTCTCACCTTTGAAAACAATCGCGACAGAACAGAGTTTTTGTGTGTTTGTTTGGGAACCTGAAAGGAGTGGGGCTGTAAAGCCGAGACCTATCGTCTCCCCTGCTGGGTCGTAGTGCTAGCAGAGTTTTTGAGTGTGTGTTTGTGTGTATCTGTGTAAGGCAGAGAGTGTGTGTATTTGTTTGGGAACCTGAGAGAACTCTTCTCTGTCGCGATTGTTTTCAAAAGTGAGGAGCTGGTTAATTTGTTTTTTGTTGCTGCTGTTGTTGTTTTATTTTACAGTGATTCCATTAGTATGCGCTCATGCGAGTGTGACTAGCGATGTTCCTTGCTAATTTTTAAACGGTTTTAAAAACAGTCTCTCCGTTAATGTGTGTGTTATATTACACACACACACACACACACACACACTGCGCCTGCATGCACAAACGGAAACACTTGTCTGTCGGGATTTATTTTTGTTTTTTTTAAAGGTAAAGTTCAGGTTAATTTGATTTATTTTTCCTTTATATTTTGTGTTAATTATTTTTATGTATTTATTTTTTTGGGCTGTAGAATGAATCATTTGAGTTTCCATTATTTCCTATGGGAAAATTCTATTTGGTTTACAAGTGTTTTGGAATACGAGCCCGCTTCCAGAACGAATTATGCTCGTAATCCGAGGTTCCACTGTATAAACAAAAAGTGATTTTTGATAGGTAGACTTAAAACACCAGATGTTTCTTCTTTTTTGATAATGATGTTGTGATTTCTGTTGTCTGCAGGTATGGGATGTCACAATGGAGGACCTCTGCTCCGGTTCAACGACCCTGGACCCGTTCCGAGCTGTCGTGTTTGTAGGTGGCTTCAGTTACGCTGATGTGCTGGGATCAGCCAAAGGTAAACAATACACACAATACTACACTCGCATCATAATGGATCCCACATGCATGTTAAGTGAAATGGTGAAATAGCTCGGTTAAATTTGAAATATTAATTAATAGTTTTGTGACATACAATGAAACTGTGGGAACGAGTAGTTGAAGCTAGGTTAAAGGCAGAGGTGAGCATTTGTGAGCAGCAATATGGTTTTATGCCTAGAAAGAGTACATCAGATGCAGTATTTGCTTGAGGATGCTGGTGGAGAAGTACAGAGAAGGTAATAAAGAGTTGCATTGTGTCGTTGTAGATTTAGAGAAAGTGTACGACGGGGTGCCGAGAGAGGAGCTGTAGTTGTATGAGGAAGTCTGGAGTGTCAGAGGAGTATGTTAGAGTGGTGCAGGACATGTATGAGAGCTGTAAGACAGTCAGTGGTGAGATGTGTTATAGGTGTGACAGAAGAGTTCAAGGTGGAGGTGGGTCTGCATCAAGGATCGGCTCTAAGCCCCTTTTTGTTTGCTCTGGTGATCAGGATGACAGATGAGGTTAAACAGGAGTCTCCATGGACTATGATGTTTGCAGATGACATTGTGTTTTGTAGCGAGAGCAGGGAACAGGTGGAGGAACGGTGAGGCTACAGGGAGCAGAGGTAAAGAAGGTGCAGGATTTTAAGTACATAGGGTCAACGGTCCAGAGTAATGGTGAGTGTTCAAAGGACGTGAAGAGTAGGGTACAGGCAGGTTGGAATGGGTGGAGAAAAGTGTCAGGTGTGTTGTGCGAAAAAAGAGTATCAGCGAGAATGAAAGGAAAGGTGTACAGGACAGTGGTGAGACCAGCGATGCTCTACGGCTTAGAGACAGTGGTACTGAAGAAAAGACAGGAGGCAGAGCTAGAGGTAGCAGAGCTGAAGATGTTGAGGTTCTCTTTGGGAGTGACATGGATGGATAGGATCAAGAATGAGTTCATCAGAGGGACAGCCCATGTTAGATGTTTTGGAGATAAAGTCAGAGAGGCCAGATTGAGGTGGTTTGGACATGTTCAGAGGAAAGATTGTGAATATATCCGTAGAAGGATGCTGAGGTTGGAACTGCCAGGCAGGAGGTCTAGAGGAAGACCAAAGAGGAGATTTATGGATGCAGTGAGAGAGGAGGACATGAAGTTATTTGGTGTGAGAGAAGAGGATGCAGAGGATAGGGTTAGATGGAGGCTAACAGGAGGATTCGCTGTGGCGACCCCTGAAAGGGAACAGCCAAAAGACAAAGAAGATGTTTTGTGCACGGGTGATGTGTCTAATCAGGAACGATGCATTAATATCAGAAAAGTGAACTATCTTGTTCCTACTCTCGTACTTTTAACATGTACTTTATAAGATGTGCAAATTCATACAAATTACATTCTCTTCCATAATGAATGAAGTTTTTTCTACATACTGTAAAACATGTGCCAAGGTGTTGTGCGGACTGGATATTCCGCTGTGGCGACCCCTTGCCGGGAGCAGCCGAAAGACTAACAACAACAACAACAACTGTATAGTCTGCTTCTTTTGTGTTTTAATTTATCATAATATTTATGTAATGTCATCTGATTGTGTTCTCAGGCTGGGCAGCTACTGTCACTTTTAACTCCAATGCCCGAGAGGAGTTTGAGCGTTTCCGGCATCGTAGTGACACACTCAGCCTAGGGGTGTGTAATGGCTGTCAGCTCCTGGCTTTGCTGGGATGGGTGGGTGGAGCACAGGATGGAGGTGAGTTGGGAAATAAAAAGGCTGGTCTCCAAATGAAAGAAAAACAATTAAGAATGTAGTCTTTACTTTGCATACTGAAAGTTTTTAAGTTTTATGGATGTTGCTTTGTATTATGCCTGTTTGTAATTAATATGACATGTTTTTTAACATTTATTTTGCATGATGAGACATGCATCAAAATTCCTTTTTTGTTTCTAGCTTTTTGTCATTTTGTCTCTTTCTGTTGTAGGCTCTCAGGTGGCCTTGACCCATAATAAGTCAGGTCGATTTGAGTCCCGCTTTGTGAGTGTCAGCATTCTGCCTTCACCAGCCATTATGCTGAAGGGCATGGAAGGATCTGCCCTGGGAGTATGGGTTGCCCATGGAGAAGGTGAGACTGTCCAGGCTAAGAATTTCATACGAACAAATATTTACATGGAGGGCCCGTTTTTGGCACATTTTTAGTACATTCAGTATTGATCATGCCTTCTATCCATTAATGTCAGGAACATGTTTTAAATATAGTACTTATATAGATAAGCCCCTGTTAATGAATCCAAACTTCCTGCACAGGTCTAATGCAGTTCAGCTCCCCTGAGGCACAGCATCAGTTGGTCAGTGCATCTCTGGCACCCCTGCGCTATGTGGATGACTCTGGAGCCCCCACTGAAACCTACCCCATGAATCCAAATGGTTCTGCCCTGGGTATAGCGGGTATCTGTTCATCCGACGGGCGCCACCTGGCCATAATGCCACACCCGGAGCGCACAGTGCTGGACTGGCAGTGGGCCTGGGCACCTGCACCTCTCCGAGCCTCACTGCGAGCCTCGCCTTGGCTCCGCATGTTCCACAATGCTGCTGTGTGGTGTCAGAGTGAAGGATTGTCATCAAAGTGATTATTGAAATGTTTACTGCACCAGTACATCTAACGTGAAACAGTACTTTGGAAGCCAGTGATTATTTGTATGATGAAATTGGAAGAGTTAGATTTAGGTAGCCGTGTAAACTGTGATATCTATATAAAAAAATATACAAACAAAGTTTTGTAGTCTCTGTCGGGAAGTCTTGTAGTTACCTTAAAAGAAATTATTCTGCGAATCACAGGCACCTGTGAGCTCAAGAAGGTAGATAGCGTTTTCCACCCAAGTGTGTTACGCTGCCCTGTGATGCAGCATGACCATCTGTTGTGGTTGTTAACCATCCCCATCTGGCTGTATGATGGGAAGAGCTTGCTGGTGGATGAGAATTGACAGGATAACGAATTGGGGATAAAATGTGATGACAACGGGGTGACATCAATGACTAGGTTAATGTAAGCTAGCAGTGAGGCCCAAATTTTGCTAAATGTACATGTGATTTTGATCTCAAATAGAAATCATTAATTGTCAATAATATTATTAATGTCAGTATTGCAACCTCATACAATGATTCAAAGCTTTCATCTTCCAACAGTCTATTGTTACAGGCCATTGTTGTGCATGAACTTGAGGAGGGATGGGTGATGGTAATAGCAAGAACTGCATAATTATCTAAAAAGTCACAAAGAGCATCTGTTTTACAGAGATGTAAAAGACTGCTGGAATCAATAACGAGTTAGAAAATTATTTTGTGATTTTTCAGGATATGTGACTGTATGTTTATCTCCCAGTTTTATACTGCAAGTTTAACACTAACAAAAAAAAAAAAAGTAATAAACATTTGATGAGAACTAAAACGCAAGTGTGTATTATTCATTCAGCGCTTCAAAAAATGACATCTTAGCAACTAAAAATATTTCAATATAATTAAATTTATCTACAGTTTCTTAAAATAACATTACAGCAAACCAAATCGAAGATTATTTAGCTTATTTCTAATCAAAATTCACAAAAATTCTCTGCCAGTAGAACAAAACTTTCACTGACCATTTTTAGTAACATTTAACTAAAAACAAGCTCCTCAATATGGAACGATATCGCGGACAATATTCAAATGCAATTGCAAATTGCATTTGCAATTGCGTTTCCCATATGTGGACGCACAAAGTGTGCCATAATTCAAATGCAATTGCAAACTTTGCATTACCGTTTGCTGATTCGCCTTTGCAAGCGCACACTGACTGCCAAATTTCAAATGAAAAAACAAAGTCCATTTGCATTTGTATTTCCCAGGTCTTACACGTCATGAACCTGTCATATTTAAATAGCAAAATCAATCACCACGTTTGCTTTTTCACTTTCTCTGCGCCGCGCGTCAAGCCGGCCAAAATTCAAACGCAATCGCTAATCCATTTGCAATTGCATTTCCAACACGTTACACAGAAACCTGTCAATCAGCATCAGGGGCGGGTCTATACTGTGGGGCGGGATTGTATGGGGAGTGACGTCACTCGCAGTCGCCGACCAAGAGGGGGATATTTGAGCAATGGAGGTGAACCGAGATTATCTCATTTGTTTATCAAGAAATAAACACACAAAAATGACAAATCGCATATTTTCTTGCTCCGGAGTGGACAGAGAAGTTTTTACAAATAAAAATATTTTTAGATCTTCTCCTGTTACAGCCTGCTGGAGCTAAATCTTTCAGAAACGCTGCGTACCGGTGTTATGCGCTAAAATGCCCCCCTGCCACTGATTGCACCCCCACAAAATCTCTGTCAAATATGTGAGGACATCACAATCAAATATTCATATTATTATTATCAAATATAATATATGAGTATTATCAAATATATTATTACTATTATAATTAACCCTAAGCACGTGACATGGAAATTAAGACACATAATACAAATTCTCATATAATGTTTATTTTGTGGCACATTTATTTTGCAGGGGTTTGTCATGTAATACAAAAATTTTTACACTAAACAAATATTGTTTATGATGAAAAATTACACGAAGCGATTTTTATTATAAATAAGAAATTTATATATGTACAACCCCTGGCATAAATTCTGGAATCACCCTCTCAGAAGATGTTCATTCAAATGTTTAATTGTGTAGAAAAAAAACAAGCACATACATGCCACAAAACTATTTTCACTCAACAATCCAAACTTCTGGCTGTATAAAACACTTAAAAAAACAAAACAACGAAAGATAACTATAGTCAATGACAACTGTTTTAACAGCTCAAACAGAGGAAAAAAATATGGAATCACACAAATCTGAGGAAAAAAATATGGAATCATCATGCACTTTGCATTTCTACAACTAATTAGTCTACAGTTAAAAAACAGTGCTTGCACACATTAGGGATGTGTTGAACCAAGATGATTGACATAACTCATAGCTCCAACACGAGAGATGTCAGTTGAAACAAAGGAGAGAATTATCAAACTTCTTGAAGAAGGTAAATTTTCATGGAATGTTGCAAAAGATGTTGGTTGTTCCCAGTCAGCTGTGTCTAAAATCTGGACCAAGTACAAATCAAATGGAAAGGTTGTAAAAGGGAAGCGTACTGGTAGACCAAGAAAGACATCAAAGCGCCAAGACAGAAAACTTAAAGCAATATGACTTGAAAACAGAAAATGCACAACAAAACAAATGAGGAACAAATGGGCAGAAAGTGGAGTCAATGTCTGTGTAAGACATAACAGTAAGAGACCGGACATTAAAAGAAATGGGATTTACATACAGAAAAGCCAAAAGAAAACCATCATTAACATCTAAACAGAAAAAAACAAGGTTTCAGTGGGCTAAAGAAAGACAATCTTGGACTGTGGATGACTGGATGAGAGTTAGATTCAGTGATGAATCACGAATCTGCATTGGGCAGGGTGATGATGTTGGAACTTTTGTTTGGTGCCGTTCCAATGAAATGTATAAAGACAACTGCCTGAAGAAAACATGCAAATTTCCACAATCATTATTGATATGGGGTTGTATGTCAGGTAAAGGTATGGGAGGCATGACAGTCATTACATCTTCTATAAATGCACAAGTTTATGTTGAGATTTTGGACACTTTTCTTATTCCATCAATTAAAAGGATGTTTGGTGATGGTAGCATCATTTTTCAGGATGATAATGCATCGTGCCATAGGGCAAAATCTGTGAAAACATTCCTACAGGAAATACATATAATGTCAATGGCATGGCCTGCAAATAGTCCGGACCTTAATCCAATTGAAAATCTGTGGTGGAAATGAAAGAAAATGGTCCACGACAAGGCTCCAACCTGCAAAACTGATCTGGCAACTGCAATAAGACAAAGCTGGAGACAGACTGATGAAGTATACTGTTTGACATTAGTTAAATCCAGGCCTCAGAGAATTCAAGCTGTTATAAAAGCCAGAGGTGCTGCAACAAAGTACAAGTAGTGTTTTTATTTGGTGATTCCACATTTTTGAGAGTTGTTAAAACAGTTGTCATTGACTATAGTTATCTTTCTTTGTTTTTTTTTAAAGTGTTTTATACAGCCAGAAGTTTGGATTGTTGAGTGAAAATAGTTTTGTGGCATGTATGTGCTTGTTTTTTTTTTCTACACAATTAAACATTTGAATGAACATCTTCTGAGACGGTGATTCCAGAATTTTTGCCAGGGGTTGTATATGAAAATAATATATAATTAATATATTTTCCCCCTATACTACATGTTTTTTTTTTAATATAGATTATTTTATAATCAAATTCGTTTGGTGCAATTTGTAAATCATAAACCTATTAATTTATGTTGTAATATAATATTTGATAGAGGTTTTGTTGGGGGGGGGGGCAATCAGTGGCAGGGAGGCATTTTAGCGCATAACACCGGTACAGAAACCGCAGCGTTTCTGAAAGATTTAGCTCCAGCAGGCTGTAACAGGAGAAGATCTAAAAATATTTTTATTTGTAAAAACTTCTCTGTCCACTCCGGAGCAAGAAAACATGCGATTTGTCATTTTTGTGTGTTTATTTCTTGATAAACAAATGAGACAATCTCGGTTCACCTCCATTGCTCAAATATCCCCCTCTTGGTCGGCGACTGCGAGTGACGTCACTCCCCATACAATCCCGCCCCACAGTATAGACCCGCCCCTGACGCTGATTGACAGGTTTCTGTGTAACGTGTTGGAAATGCAATTGCAAATGGATTAGCGATTGCGTTTGAATTTTGGCCGGCTTGACGCGCGACTCAGAGAAAGTGAAAAAGCAAACGTGGTGATTGATTTTGATATTTAAATATGACAGGTTCATGACGTGTAAGACCTGGGAAATACAAATGCAAATGGACTTTGTTTTTTCATTTGAAATTTGGCAGTCAGTGTGCGCTCGCAAAGGCGAATCAGCAAACGGTAATGCAAAGTTTGCAATTGCATTTGAATTATGGCACACTTTGTGCGTCCACATATGGGAAACGCAATTGCAAATGCAATTTGCAATTGCATTTGAATATTGTCCGCGATATCGCTCCATACCTCAAGCTGTTTTTTTTTTAATTTATTTATTTATTTTTTTAATCCCATCTTGGCCCTAATACTCTGTCGTAGGCCTGATTACTGCCAGACTAGTTGAATAAAAAAAAAATCACTTGATGGGTTCATGGAAGTCAAGTACAGTTAAATTTTTCCGAAAGCTTGTATATCAAAACAGTGTATCAAAGCAAAATTCCCCAGAAGAAATAATGGCCACTCAGATTTGTTTCACAGCCCAAAATATTCATATAAAAAAAATCAATACAAAATATAGAGTAAAAATAAAACAAATTAACCTGCACCTTACCTTTGAAAAGAATCCTGACAGAGCATTGATTCCGTTTGTGTGTGCGTGAAACTGAAGTAAGATCAGAGGAGGATGAGGGCTACTATGTAGAACGACTCTCGTCTTACACAGTAACCCCCTCCCTCATCTCAAATAAAGTATCCACACCCTCAGATAAGAGAGGATTGAGGGGCTACTGTGTGAATGCCTTTCACACGCGCGCACACAACGGAAACACTGTCTGGAACAACGGAAACTCTGTCTGGAAAGTTATTTAACAAGGAACTTCTCTAATGACGCGAGCACACATTAACGTAATCACTGCTTTCTGACAGAGAGATTCTGGGTCTTTAACAAGAAACCTCTATAATGACACTTGCTCTTGCTTTACGCATGCACACACACACACACACATGGTCATAATGCTATAATAAACAATACACACACGCAAGGATGTTAACTATAAGAGTGACGCACGTGCACCAGAGATGATTACCCATAATCCCGCAGCAAGTGGCAGAGGAACCATTAAAAAAAAAAAAACTCAAGCACACAAGTTATGCAGCAGGACAATGATCCCAAACATAGTCCATAGTCCATGTGCAAAAATATTTTATTATATTACATCAGAAGTGTCTGAAAAGATATCACACATGGATTCTTATCTAATTGTACATTGAAAAATATATATATTTACAGTCATACACCTGGAAATATGACTCAATGACCACAGCATGCAGGATTAGGAAGGCACTGAAGTTTTCTTCTGCTTAAAACTCATGTACTGTACACTGTTCACGGTGTTTGCTGGGTTCTGCTGAGTCCGATGAACATGATGCAAATAGTGTCCTGATTTATGTCCCATTTATGGTACAGAAAGGTGCTTCATGCTTCCACTGTCTCTCATGGTGCTCCTTAGATATCCAGTGTCCTTCACCCTCCATTTTATAACACATCAGACAGGATTCCTTGTTCAACTGTGTGTGGCCTGCTTGTCCTCTCTGGCCCCATCTGCTGGTGGATGTTAATGATGGCGATGAGCAGAAGGAAGACTACAACTAAGTCATCTAGAAGCCCTAATGCCCCACTGAAGTGTCCAGGCATTGCCTCTAATGAAGACACAAAGGATGCAGCTGCCCCGAATCCACACAGTGCCACTCTTAACAGAAAAAGCCACACCAATCCACCAATGTTTCCCAAAGTCCGGAACAAAAGCAGCAAGAAGAAAGGCATATCAAAGAGGTAGTCACTTATCTGAGGAAGACAAAAATAGCAAGTAAAACTGGTTTTAACTGTTGTCAATACAGCATAGTCATTGCTTGTCATTTCTACTGGTAACCAGTGTCACACGTAAAAAGAAAATACAGAGGAAATGTGTTGGGGTCATGAGATCAAATAATGTCAACTTAAAGAAATTAAATATATATATATATATTTTTACAAATTATTTGTCTATACTCTATAGTGAAATGATTAGAGAGGGGGAAAATGGAACTCACTCTTCGTGGTTCTCCAGAATAGCGTTTATTGTAGTTTCTAACATGGCCCAGTACTTCTCTATGTTTCTTGTCTGATCTGCTCTCACTGAACAGGTCAATCATGACCTTCACCTACGTGGGACAAAACAACAAATATGAAACAATCTAGAATGCAAAAAGACAGCAATGTTTGAATAGCAGGTAGGATTTTTTTTGTTGCTATTTAATTTACACATTGTCCTCTCTGCCGATATATTACTCACAAGTTGTGTTACTGTTTACAGTCTTGTGTGAATGATATTTGATAGGAATAATTGGGTGTGGTCTTATTATGTGGTTAATACCTTTTGTCTGCATAAGGGACAGCTGATAGCCTCCAAACAGCAGCTGTGTTTCCAGTACAATATTAGACACGGAGCTAGAGAAAGAGAGAGAGATTATCCTCCTGAATACTACAACAGCCATATACATGCATATTGTGATAAAGTTCATTATTTTCTGTAATGTACTGATTCATTACGCACAACTGAAGTAGTTCAAGCCTTTTATTGTTTTAATATTGATGATTGTGGCATACAGCTCATGAAAACCCAAAATCCCTATCTCAAAAAATTTGCATATTTCATCCGACCAAAAAAAGAAAAGTGTTTTTAATACAAAAAAAGTCAACCTTCAAATAATTATGTTCACTCAATACTTGGTCGGGAATCCTTTTGCAGATTCTTGTGTCTTGTGTCTCTCAACTTTCTCTTCACAATATCTCACAGATTCTCTATGGGGTTCAGGTCAGGAGAGTTGGCAGGCCAATTGAGCACAGTAATACCATGGTCAGTAAACCATTGCAACTCCTGATAGCTAGCTGCATTGACCCTGCCCTTGATAAAACACAGTCGACCAACACCAGCAGCTGACATGGCACCCCAGACTATCACTGACTGTGGGTACTTGACACTGGACTTCAGGCATTTTGGCATTTCCCTCTCCACAGTCTTCCTCCAGATTCTGGCACCTTGATTTCCGAATGACATGCAAAATTTGCAACCTGTAGCCCATTTCCTGCACACGCCTGTACACGGTGGCTCTGGATGTTTCTACTCCAGACTCAGTCCACTGCTTCCGCAGGTCCCCCAAGGTCTGGAATCGGTCCTTCTCCACAATCTTCCTCAGGGCCCGGTCACCTCTTCTCATTGTGCAGCGTTTTCTGCCACACTTTTTCCTTCCCACAGACTTCCCACTGAGGTGCTTTGATACAGCACTCTGGGAACAGCCTATTCGTTCAGAAATTTCTTTCTCTTGCTTGAGGGTGTCAATGATGGCCTTCTGGACAGCAGTCAGGTCGGCAGTCTTACCCATGATTGCGGTTTTGAGTAATGAACCAGGCTGGGAGTTTTTAAAAGCCTCAGGAATCTTTTGCAGGTGTTTAGAGTTAATTAGTTGATTCAGATGATTAGGTTAATAGCTCGTTTAGAGAACCTTTTCATGATATGCTAATTTTTTGAGATAGGGATTTTGGGTTTTCATGAGCTGTATGCCACAATCATCAATATTAAAACAATAAAAGGCTTGAACTACTTCAGTTGTGTGTAATAAATCTAAAATATATGAAAGTCTAATGTTTATCAGTACATTACAGAAAATAATGAACTTTATCACAATATGCAAATTTTTTGAGAAGGACCTGTAACTGTCAGAAAAAATACAACCTTTTTCATACTTTTCTTATGCACTGACCTAGATAACTAAGTTTTGTGTCAAGATGGTGGATTTAAACATTTAACACATTTTTAAATACATGTATATTTTAATTACTAGTGATCTTATTTACACAATACAATATAAACCAATATTTTGTTCAATTACTTAAAATTCACATTTTAAGTATTACACTACATTAAGTCTTCAATCAGTGAATATTAAATATCTCAGACCCTCGCTATTGACACTACTTTATTAACACCTGATCATATTTTTATCAATATCTTTAAACAGAAAGAAGTTTAGCCAACAGAGTAAGTTCCAGCTGTCCTCATACAGTATGAAGTTCTTACAAGGATATGCAGACACCCAAATCAAATGTTTCATTAAAGTACTGAACAGAAAATAACATTAAAACCGAAGTTTGGAGGCAGGGTTCTGTGACAAGATTTTCACAATTTTTTTTATAGATACAAATGAAAGGTCAGCAAGTTGATGGTCTCAAAGGCCATTGCTGCATAGCTGCCATTGCTAAGGGTTTTATCAGTTTTTCTAGTTAAACAGCTTATCATATATAGTATAGGATTTGGATCAGTTGCTAGGAGTTAATTTTGACCTGATTGAGCAATGATTTGAAATATTTTGAAGCACTGGCTTTTCCTCCTGAAATGGTCAGTAGTCAGTTATAAAATATCTATTTTATAATTACACTATTAGACTTTCACTAGCTGCAAATTAGGAGTATTGTACTTTTGAGGTGGATTAAGTATATTGTATATTATATTAAGTATATTAGCACCAAAGCCTTATGAAGTAACTTTAAAGAAGGTCTCATTACTTGAGTGTGAATAAGTGTGTAATGCAGCAAAGGGTTCACTTTGTGTTATCAAAACACAGATCTCACTTTTATTTGATTCCATTATTCTTAACTAGATTCATTAGAGTATTTGACCATCATAGCTCTCTCTCTCTCTATCTGGATGTGTGATCAATGTCACATGGCTACGGAAACCTTAGTTCCCATAGTGACAACAGTTAAATATTAAACTCCACACCATGTGTTTTAGCAGAGTCACATGACCGCTCATGCAAAAGCTCTCTCACTTGTTCCACATAGCTCTTTTTAAAGCCTATACTGAATCTGAATAAGCCTCTTCATACAGTACTTGACCCTGGAACAGCATTTTTCATTCACTAATGCAACAAATCAACTGCATGTGAACTTACGTTATAAGCTCCAGATAATTTCTACATACTTGAAGTTTATAGTCAATTCTTAAAAAGCTTTAATTGTATAGATTTTTAAACAGACTAATTAGTATTTCCTGATTTCCCTCTAACTAATAGAAATAGACTATCAACTCAATCTAGATTGATACCAGTATTTTGGCTAGTCTTGATTGATAATTATTTATCATAAATAACTCATTTTCATCTGTATCACATAGCCATCTGGGTGTAAAATGCTCTACTCACCACAAAATAAATGACCACAGTTTGTCTTCACAGGAAAAATGGCGAGGTGTAAACATACAGGACAGTGTAGGTCCATGATACCTGTAAATAGTGTATGCCTGAGAGTTCTGTAAAGTAGAATGATAAATACATTTAAAAAAAATATTAACTTCAAATATTAACTTTTGTGATTTTCACAAAAAGAAGAAGAAGAAATATAAAGCTAATAAAAAGATGTATTTCCTTATTGAGTTATAGTAGTAAAAGACGTGGTGCCCATCCCATTCTCCAGTAGAGAGATTCTGTATCAATCATGTGGTTATGTACAGTACGCAAGGTCAAGGACTGTCAATAACTGATAATCTGACAATTACTTCATGTAAGTTTACAAACTCAGTCACACATGCACATCTATAGCCTAATGTTAAAGCACAGCTATACATGAATAAATCCACCATTTATAAAATAATAATCCATTACAGTTAAATATTATGTGAAAGTGGTAGGTCTGGTGTTTTTGCTTAGTTTGATAATAGATACATAACAGCTATAACTGAGATATAAAGAGCTAGCTACCTGTAGTTAGGTAATTACATGTCTTTTCTGGTGTGGACTCACCTCAAAATTGTGTACCGGCCCTGTAGCTGATGAAATCAACAAAAACCTACAAACATAGGGGGAAATAATTTTTTTTATTTAATTAATTCAATCATTTAACTCATGTACACAAGACTTATAAAAAGAAATTGAGAAAGTTATCAATGAAGCACTGCTTTAAAAAGAAAGTAGGAATTCTACTCTTTTATGGGAAAAGAAACAGTTAAGTGTAACAGGTGTAACATCTTTGAATTCTGAATTTCTCCCATTAGTTAAAGCAGTGTCCAAGGCTGCTAAAGGACTGACCCATATTGCATCATCTGCAACATTTCCAGTTATGACTACATAATCATTCCTTGTTTTACAACAAAATGCTTTCCCAATTCAATTCAAAATTGTGTTTCAAATATATTTCATGAAAATATTGACTTGATGTGATGGGTTGAGCTGCCAAGCCTGATTATGGATGTGTTCCTTATTGCCCCAACAAAACTTTACACAGTTTGGATTATGTGGCTCTAGATAACAACACTAACATCCGGTTGCATACACACAGACCTGTATGTGAATATATAATATAAACATTTTAACCAGCTGTTAAAACCAGCATTTAACCATCTAATTAAGAACTTTAAGATGCTCATTTTGATTGTGGAGATAATGCATGAGCAATCAGTAGGCTATTTTTGTGTACAAATTTTCAGTAGTAGCAATGTGACAAAATATTACGTAAGTCTGTAAAATATATATATACATATTTTTAACTACAGTATGCTATTACAGTACCTACCCTACTGTATGTTAGAGCTCATACTGTTTAAATTATACAAGTGTTAACATTTGTACCAGAATACAGTACATCCAGACATGTTTGAAAATTGATAAATAAGACGTGAAACAAAATACTTCTTAAACCCATGTCATAAATTATGAACAAAATGTATCTTTTACCTGTTATAGGAGCTGTGTCAGGTGTGCATAGTTGTGCGTATTCTGTTTTAGAGTGGGAAGAGAAGGCAATGGTGTCTGACTGCATCAGCATGCGCAATAAATTTGACAGGCAAGTGAATTATTAACTAGAGGCCTTCTTAGTGCTCTTTTTGGCATGAAAGATAGCTCACCTGTGACCTAATAAAATACATATAGTTATAAATCTTGTATTATATTATATATATAGATTACAGTATTACATTGTACTAGCTTTAATGTAAAAATCTGATTAAAAACTAACGAGTGTTTTTGCATTTTTGGTTCATAGTCATAAAGGAACTAGTGGCCATCCCATCTATTGCTAGGAGACGTTTTATTTTGGTCACATGGCTATGCACACAAGGACAAAGAATCAAACTCTTTGTCTTGCTCACGTGAGATAGTTTGGGCTTAATTAAGGTCTTGCTTGAACTCTCTAATACTATTACAGTAAAACAACCCACATGTGCTTGAAACACACTGGTATTTGTACATACTGTATAGCACCAAGCAATTAAAAAAAATGTTAAAATGGGAATCCTGTTTTTACATCTTTTACCGAATAAATTGATTTTGCTTATACAAGGTAAAAAAAAAAATATGTACAGGTGCCACCCAAAGTTTCATAAAAAGTAAGATGATTGATGATTCAGGAGACATAGAGCCATGCCATAATAAAAGAGATATTTACAGTATATTATTTGCATGCACAAAGAAACACTGGGCGTGCTATAGTCAATGCAAAAATTGGATTCAGCTGCCTTTTCTACTGATGTGTGTGTGCGAGAGAACCATGAAGTGGCTTACACCCCAGCCAGAGTGCCAGTCCATTGCAGGGCACACACACACACTTGACATACTCAAAATGTACAATTTGGCCAGTCAACCTAATCTGAATGTCTTTGGACTGTAGGAGATAACTGGAGTACCTACAGTATAGGAAACCAAAGAGTTTATACAGTATATACAAAAATGAAGAATTCTATTCTATTCTTTGTTCTAATGTTCTAATGCTTCCCTGTAAGACTGTAAAAAAATGACCATGTCTCAATACATCCTCCCATTTCACATCTACTGTTGGGCCTCTTAATGAAACTTTCCCCTAGGCAATATCTACCTTTCACATTACTTGCCAAAATGTAGAAGGTCATGTCAGCTAAAAATTGTAGCTATTACTTTAACAAGACCTTGACTGCATTTAGGTTATCGACTGCTGAATAAACATCTTGCAACATTTTTATTTTGCGCAAGGCCAAATACGGTAAAGGTTCAGTATCACAGGTTGCTTCACATTTTATCACCATGAATATTATATTTAATATATTGTTTACAAACAAAGTGCTTTAATTCTTTCCCAATACTATTACAGAAGAGTTGTTTAAAAAATTTTCTTCGCTAAATAAGGACAATCATTTATATAAATGACTAAAATTAGACAGTAGAAGATTTTTTTTTTAATGGCTTGTTTTTTTTTTGTGGTATACAGTATGTTGAGCTGAGTTGCCTTTCAGCTCAAGAGTGGTTATTTTAGTTAATGTGATCAGATTGACCCACCTTTCAAAAGTTAGATCTGGTACACACTTTATAAGTCATTAGGCTTCTGCAGTCAGTTAAGAAAATCCTACAGAAACAGATTTATTTAGGGTTAATCAGCCGTACTTCATTGATGACAAATTCGACACTTCTGCTAAACATGGGATTGAATGCGATAAGTAATTCTAAGCACAGTTACGTGCACTGTTCTAAAATGTCGCGAGAAGCCTGCAGCTCATCACAAAAAAACAGAGTACATAGAGGAAAGCATGGGGAGAACATGTACACTCCATGCACACAGAAGTTATCAAAGCCTCAACCTTGTGCGAGGTGCGAGGCCACAGTGCTAACCACTACGCCACCATGCTGGCACAAACCAGATTATTGTTGATTATTGTGAGGTTTTTGTGCTGGTTGCTGTGCCACATTAATGATATAATCACATTAAAGATAACATTAAGCATCACAAATACCTGCAATTTTAACATGGGTGTGTAGATTTTTTTTGCTATTTGCTAGTACTCATTTTAAATAATTCATTCATTCATTCATTTACTATCCTTTCCACTTATTCTGTACAGGGTTGCATGAGGGCCTGGAGTCTATCCCAGGAGACTTTGGACACACACACACACACACACACACACACACACACACACACACACACACACACACACACACACACACACACACACACACACACACACACACACACTCTACAGGCAATATGGGGAATGCTAATTAGACTAATCAAGCACAAGAAGAACATGCAGACTCAGACACAAGGTGGGAATCAAACCCTCAATCCTGGAGGTGCGAGCTGACAGTGCTAACCACTATGCCACCATGTGTTGGCACAAACCAGATTATTGCACTTTTTCCCATATTATAACATTCATACACATTGTTGACAAGTAAAGAGTTTTTAGAAATAGTTAAAAGGTTAAAGCTAAAAATAAGGTGATGATTATTTCAGGTTGAATCCCACATACATGTCTGCCTGTCCTTCTGTACAGCAGAACTCTCTGCCTAACTTATTAATGCAAAGAAATTAAATTTTGTGAGGTTCAATATCGTACGCCTTGTTGACACAAGTTGTACTTCTTTTGTCGCCAGCCAAATACACTCCCTGTTTAAAGTAGATTATTAAATCCAGCACATGACTGTTCAGAACATCACTTTTCTTCAACATTTTTAGTGCAGAAGTTTTGTGATGTCATTCCCATATTCTGGTCGCCTTAAAATTGACATGTTTTAAAAGTAATGATAACTTTGGTTGGACATTACATATCAGAAAACCCAAATGCACAGTGTGATGTCTGAAGCCTCCTCATTAACACACAAGGATTAAGCAGTTAAAGAAAATAATCCAGTGCTGTGTTGCTGCTCGAATCTGTGCTGCTTGAGTTTTACTTTTTATTTATTTATTTATTTATTTATTGAATTAGAGCGGAGACTGTGAGCCAGTCCTTCTCATCCAACATCAGTGTCTGACCTCACAAAAGTGCTTCTGGAAGAATGATCAAAATTCCCATAAACACACTCCTAAACTTTGTGGAAAGTCTTTGTGCAAAGGGTGGGCCAACATCATATGAAACCCTATGGATTAAAAATTGGATGTTCACATATTCATGTGAAGACAGGCGAGCAAATACTTTTGTAAATATTACGTGTATATATATATATATATATATATATATATATATATATATATATATATATATACACACACACACACACACACACAGGTATATACAGGTCCTTCTCAAAAAATGAGCATATTGTGATAAAGTTCATTATTTTCTGTAATGTACTGATAAACATTAGACTTTCATATATTTTAGATTAATTACACACAACTCAAGCCTTTTATTGTTTTAATATTGATGATTGTGGCATACAGCTCATGAAAACCCAAAATCCCTATCTCAAAAATTAGCATATCATGAAAAGGTTCTCTAAACGAGCTATTAACCTAATCATCTGAATCAACTAATTAACTTTAAACACCTGCAAAAGATTCCTGAGGCTTTTAAAAACTCCCAGCCTGGTTCATTACTCAAAACTGCAATGATGGGTAAGACTGCCGACCTGACTGCTGTCCAGAAGGCCATCATTGACCCCCTCAATCAAGAGGGTAAGACACAGAAAGAAATTTCTGAACGAATAGGCTGTTCCCAGAGTGCTGTATCAAGGCACCTCAGTGGGAAGTCTGTGGGAAGGAAAAAGTGTGGCAGAAAAGTGTGGCAGAAAACGCTGCACAACGAGAAGAGGTGAGAAGAGGTGAGAAGAGGCCCTGAGGAAGATTGTGGAGAAGGACTGATTCCAGACCTTGGGGGACCTGCGGAAGCAGTGGACTGAGTCTGGAGTAGAAACATCCAGAGCCACCGTACAGGCGTGTGCAGGAAATGGGCTACAGGTTGCAAATTGTGCATGTCATTCGGAAATCAAGGTGCCAGAGTCTGGAGGAAGACTGGGGAGAGGGAAATGCCAAAATGCCTGAAGTCCAGTGTCAAGTACCCACAGTCAGTGATGGTCTGGGGTGCCATGTCAGCTGCTGGTGTTGGTCCACTGTGTTTTATCAAGGGCAGGGTCAATGCAGCTAGCTATCAGGAGATTTTGGAGCACTTCATGCTTCCATCTGCTGAAAAGCTTTATGGAGATGAAGATTTCATTTTTCAGCACGACCTGGCACCTGCTCACAGTGCCAAAACCACTGGTAAATGGTTTACTGACCATGGTATTACTGTGCTCAATTGGCCTGCCAACTCTCCTGACCTGAGCCCCATAGAGAATCTGTGGGATATTGTGAAGAGAAAGTTGAGAGACATAAGACACAAGAATCTGCAAAAGGATTCCCGACCAAGTATTGAGTGCAGAACTGAACATAATTATTTGAAGGTTGACTTTTTTTTTGTATTAAAACACTTTTCTTTTATTGGTCGGATGAAATATGCTAATTTTTTGAGATAGGGATTTTGGGTTTTCATGAGCTGTATGCCACGATCATCAATATTAAAACAATAAAAGGCTTGAAATACTTCAGTTGTGAGTAATGAATCTAAAATATATGAAAGTCTAATGTTTATCAGTACATTACAGAAAATAATGAACTTTATCACAATATGCAAATTTTTTGAGAAGGACCTGTATACACACACACACACACACACACACAATGTAGCTAATTTAACTAATGACTAATTAGCTTAAAAAAATACATTATACTGTGCATTGTACTGTTTATATATATATATATATATATATATATATATATATATATATATATATATATATTTGCTAAATTGTAACGAAACGTACGTTTTCACTTTATTTTAATGACCTCACTGTCAGAGTTTTTCGTGCCGTGTTCTGATTGGCTGCTCTGTGAACTTGAACTCGAGCCGCTCATTCCTGCGCTTTGATCCCGTCGATTCCCCCAATCCGCATCAGTAGTGCGCACGAGCGCTGCGCAGCACCGATTCCCGAAGACTCTTACGGCAGAACGCGTGCGCACTTGCAGCAGACTCTGGCGTGGAGCGCGCCGACGGCCACATCCGCCTCCAGGTGAGGTCAAGTGCAGCGGAAAAGGGAAGCGCATTGTTGACAGGTGGACGGAAAACTAGGAAAAGGAAATTTATATGTTCGAATTGCGACGAGCTGAGAGATGGATTTGAACAAAACGGTATTATGTGAGAGCCTGATTATTTGGGTAAGTTTATATATTCTGGGTTATTTATTTCTCCTGATCCGTCGAGCGTCATCCGGTTTTGGTTATTTAATGCATGTACTGTAGCCTTGTATCAGTGACGATGTTACCTGTCCAGGTAGTCGCATGTCGTGCACCATGTTTATACCACTATATCAAACACAATAACGCAATTATAGGTTTGTAAAGACGTTTTCATCACACCAGACCGAGCGGTGCACATTTAGCGTATGTTGCATGGACAGATACATTAGCTGTTGAATGCAATAAACATAGTAGAAAACAGTAACAAGGAACCCCTGGGCTAAACTCTGATGTTTCTTGAACAGCATACACTCTTTACACTTTACTGGAGTAATTATTTTTCAGCCGACTTTTTACTTCTACTCCTTACATTTTAAAAATAGCCTCGTTACTCCTATTTTATTTGTTATATACTGTATATATATACACACACACACACACACACACGTGTAAATATATATATTTCTTTAATTGTATTTATTTTTTAATTATAATTATTTTTTTTTTTTGGAAAAATCACTTGAATTAATCCTTCCTTCTGACAGCACTAATGTTTATTGTAGACAACCATACATGGGTAATTGTTACTAAGCCTGCCCTGCGTACACTAATTTTCTTGTATGTTGTCCTCACAGATTCCTGCAGCTAAGCTTGGATGTACATTTACATTCCAATAAAGGTTACCGATGACATGCCTCTGAAGTTTGACTTTTTGCACCATTAAAATACTTATAGGCAACTAGTTATCACATCTTCTTCTCCATGAAACATGTTAATGCTCAGTAGTACACATATATGGTTCTTTAATGAGTTTGCATTGTACTAAAATGCATTCTTTTTCAATTGCCATATACAGTATCCCAATTCACTATGGGCGTTAAAAAATACAACAACAAATTTTTTTTATGAGGTGTTGGTGTACAGTAGTATATAGGCCCGTGGCACAGCCTAAGCATTGATCCTCAATGCTTTTTTTCCCCCCTCACATTACTTTTACTTTTATACTTTAAGTAGTTTTGAAACCAGTACTTTTACACTTTTACTTGAGTAGAAAGCTTGAGGTGATACTTCAACTTCTAAAGAAGTCTTTTTAAACCCTAGTATCTAGGGCTGTGCAATTAATTGAATTTCGATTTCGATTCTGATTTCAGATCTCAACGATCACAAAAATGGTGTAATCGAAAAAAAAATTATTATTCACTTTGAAAGTTATTTTGACCTGCGTTCTGACGCGCGCGCGGGCGCATCCGCACTTTCGCCCTTCCGGAAGCCCGAACTCTCTCACTCTATACCCGGGGTACTCAATAGGCGGACTCCGGTCTGCATCCGGACCCAAATACGGTTAAATCTGGACCGACGCCAAAACAAACATGCTAATTTAATCATAATCCAAATGAGTATATGTCTTTGAGTCTTCTAGTGAAGATTGCGCACACCCCAGTGGCGCATGATATGAACGCGCCCAAACCCCGGCGCATGATCTGCACGCGCGCACCTTCTATTGTACCATTGCGAGGCAGAAGCAATTCTGTTGTTTGGGAACAGTTTGGATTCGAAGAAGCGGACATGGATCAAAAACATATTAGGTTCAAGATTTGCTACGCGGTTGTGTCGGCAACTCCGTATCTATCCAGCTCAGAAAGGCACAAAAAAAATAACAGATGTCGTTGCATACTTTTTAGCCAAAGACATGTGCCCTGTTAGCACGGTTGAGAACGAAGGATTCAGGAAAATGATAAATACTCTGCACAAGCTTTATGCTTTGCCATCTTGACACCATTTCACGAGAGTTGCTCTGCCTGCTTTATTTGAAAAATTCCGTTCAGAAGTGGCTAATGAAGTATTAAAAGCAGAGGACTTCGCCACCACAACAGTAGAAATGTAGAATGTTGTAAAATGTTGTTTTGAATTTTTCACTTTGAGGCACATACGTGAGCAAATTTATTTTGGACTAATTTATTTATTATTTATATATTTTTTATTACTTGTTTTCAAAAGATTGTGGAAGTGCACTACATTGTTGATCTTGTTTGCCTTTATCTGTTTTATCTGTCTTAATCTGTTTTAAGGAAAATTCACTGTTCTGTTCAATAAATGCAACATATTTCCAAAGTCAATGAGTAATCGTGTAAAATAATCGTGATTTCAATCATGACCAAAATAATCGTGATTATGATTTTTTCCATAATCGAGCAGCCCTACTAGTATCTATACTTTTACTCAAGTAATGAATGTGAATACTTTTGACACCACTGGTGACCAATAATATGTAGACACCTAATCCTTACACACACACACACACACACACACAGTTCTTATCCAAATTGTCACCACAATGTTAGATGTACAGGTGTACAGAATGACTTTGTGTCATACTGTAACATTGCACTTTTAAATATCTTTACTTCTACTCGAGAGCCATGACCTTATGCCCAATGAACACCTTTGGGATGAACTGGAACACTGACTGGACCCAGAGATGGACTACAAACAAACAAACAAACAAAAAAACGCCGGTATTTTTGGTGCAGGCAGCCCACCATTACAATCCAGAATTGGTCTGTCCGGACATGACCCATATGCAGCGCATTAAAAAAAAATTAGATCCTGGAAAAGTTTATTTCATTTTTTATTTCGATGAACATCAAAAATACATTTTCTAGTAGTTTTATAGTAGACCTGCAATGGATTGGCACCGCATCCAGTGTTTCCCCCACATCGTGCCCTACAATAAGTCTCTGGGATCCAGGCCCCCTGCGACCTTATATACAGGATAAGGCTGTGTACATATTGAGAGAGTGAGTCATTGTGTATGTGATGTAGTAGAATGTGCACAAATATTTAAAAATATTCTCATATTTAAGATGCTTTTTTCATCAAAAATTCATCTGTAAGCCCTAATCTTAAAAAAAAAAAGGCTTGAAATATTTAACTTTGTTTGGAATTAATATAGAATATACAAGTTTCACTTGAATTAAATTACAAACAAAAATAACTTGAGATGCACTGTACACTGCCGTTTAAAACATAAACACCACAAAGCAATCATATCTGAAAACTTTAAACATTCAGTGGTATCTGCCTCCAAACCTTTTTTAGCTTTTTCTTTCATATCTTTTCCCCCACCACCTTTCTAGGTGTGTCCATTTTGACATGAGAGATAAGAAGAATGTAAGAGTGGTGGCACAAAAAAAAATTCATAGGTGGAGTTAAGGTACTTCATTGCTTGTGTCATGGCACCATGTGATTGAGTGTTCGCTGTCAGTACCAATACGCCATTCTCAGATGTCCCCTTGTGTTTGGCTGGTCCTTGACAAATAAATAAATAAACATAATAATATATTGTATCGATCCAACTTAACAGTGGGACAATGCCCAGTATGCCAGATTAGCAATCCAGCCTTGATTGCACCCTAGACCCCCTTACCCAACCTCAGTACCTAACCTCATTGGATGCTCCTAAATCTAGTGGGATGCCTTCCCAGAAGAATGGAGGTTATATAACAGCAAAGGATGACTACGTCTGGAATGGATGGTTTAACAAGCTAACCCATGTGCAAATGTTCATATAATTATTTCTTTTTACAATAATATTTCTTATTTCTGAGAAATGGGAATCTTGAACAATAAGCGCATTACTGGAGATTTGCTCACAAAACTAAAATGTTTGTTAATCCTTGGCACTGGTCTTAAGATTGCATCAAAATTAGCCTCTTTTTTTTCTCTTTAAAAAAAAAAAACGTGTTCGACATTCTCATTTGTTGTGAGGACATAAAAAAACTACTGTATTTGTATTTTTTTGTTCAATACACTATCCTTTGCGTAATACATGGTTTGTTTTTGGAAATGCCTTCAGTTGCAAACCTTTAATGCTGCAGCACCATGTAAGACAGTGGAGGATCTGACCACAGGTGCAGCCATGGCACAAGCTCTGCATCAGATGTAAGTCTTATTGTACTGTACATCGTATAATTCTTTTACTCCTTTCATTTTATTCATTCCTGATTTATTTTTCTATATATGAAGTTGTGGGTATTCTGCAGGATCGTATTACTTGAGCACTGAGCACACGGATAAGTCTAAGAAACATTTTTTCCCCTTTGCCACTAGATGGTGGTGGGGTTATGTGTCTGGGTCGTCTGTATTTGGTTTTGTATGGAATTACTGTTGTAACCAAAAAATGGAATAATTAGACTGAAATCGATCCATACAGGATCACAGCATGCTAAAAATATCTCAAATAGTTTTTCTTCTGTTTGTTAGGAACAGATATTGATTACACATTTATGTTCAGGAACTAACAATTTCTGTTGAAAATGTCATTATTGCTAGTTGAACAGCACCACATTGTCAGAATTACAACTCGGAAACTCATTTTTTAAATCTTTTTTTTTTTTTTTTTTGTGGCATGTTAATTGTTTAGTTTTATTAACCAATTTTCTTCATACCAAAATCACTTGAGCACACACTACATGGCAACTTCCACTACTGAACTTCCTCCAAGGAGGCAGCATACGATGTCTGTGTGTGTTTGCAGTTTGCATGTTTTCCCCATGAGCGTACAATGCCTTGTGCCCTGAGTTCCCTGGATAGGCTGCAGGTCCCCCATGATAAGCAGTGTAGATGTGCAATGAAAGAAAAATTTATTAAGACTTTACTTTCTTTTTTCTTTTTTGAAATTTCCTCCATGTGATTGTTGATTATTTACTTGATGACAGGAGGCAGCCCAGTGCCTGTTTATTCACACCTATAAATCTGATCTTCTTTAGAGATCCGTCCTGGTTCAGTGACAACTGGTTGACTCGTATTAAAGATGTTGGAGATAATCTGAGACTCAGGGTAAGTTACATTATTCTTTGTAGTTCATTCATTTTGAGTTTCCTTTCCATGTTATACAGTACCTTTCTGTGGCTTTATTTTTGTTCATTATTTAATTTTTTATTAATTAAATCAAATTCATTATTTGATTTCTGCAGGTGAACAACCTTAAAAAAATCTTGCAGATGATTGTTGACTACTATAATGAGGTAAGTTGCAAAATGTACCATATTTGACTATTTCTATAACATGTTAACCCAGATCTCAGAGCTTGATCACGGTTTTGCTTATAAATCACATACAGTATATGTATCTCTTTCTGTGCTTCCTTCAGTGGCAACTGTTTGTTTGGGGCAGTGGTAGCTCAGGTGGTTGCGACTCGGAATTGCTGATCGGAGGGTTAGGGATTCGAGTCCAACCACCATTGCTTTCACTGTTGGGCCCTTAAACTCTGTCATATGTAATACCCAGCCACAGAAATGCAGGGCATCCTCAGTGCCAGTCCCAAAGTTTGTTGCAGTAGGAAGGGTATCTGGTGTAAAACCTGGCACAAATGATCTATTTTCTTGACCATTGGATGGATCACTGAGAAAGAGAAAATGCCCAAGGGAAATAGCGCTTATTTGTGTGCGTGTGTGTGTGTGGTAGGTTCTAAATCAGCAGATGGCAGGCTTCCCCCTTCCTGACGTGGTGCGTGTGGCCGAACTCTCTGACCCTGTGGAGCTTGGGCGCCTCCTGCAACTTATTCTTGGCTGTGCAGTGAAATGTGAAAGGAAGCAAGGTACCTGTGCTACTCACTTGCATATGCAATTAAATAATAATTTAGTATGTAGTTCAGTAAATCAGTACTTTGTATGACTGCAACTTACATATTCTGCATACAGTGATATGAGTTTGGCCTTGACAGTGATGGCTATTAGTTTTTGACACTAACTCGTTTTCCCTAGAGTATATCCAGATCATAATGACTCTGGAGGAATCTGTGCAGCATGTGGTCATGACCGCCATTCAGGAGGTCAGTCTGGCTTTTTAAAAGCTGCTACTTTTAATCAATATTTTTGTAGATGCAGGAGTGGACGAGTCATTTTTTTTTTTTTTTTGTTAAGTGGAAAGTTCGGCATACGTGACCAGTCCAATATTATTTGCACCAATCACCTAAGTCATAAAAAAAAAATTTATGCATTAATATAGAAATCAATAGAAACTAACAGAAATAAATTCTCTAGGAGGGAAGAATGGATAATATAGCCATTTCAGTGCTTGTCAGTTCATGAGCTGTAGTTTTCTATCCTCACGTTTCAGATAAGAGTACTTGAGTACAACATTTGGGTTTCTATCACTGTCTTCACATACATCGTTTAACCTAAAACCAATGGAAGGTTTGAAGACAAAAAAAGTAAAAGTCAATAGGAAGTTGAAGTAAGATTTTCTTACTCTGGTTGTTGAACTTACCTGATGGTAAATACTGAACATTTTTGCAGCTAATGAGCAAAGAGTCCATGGCCCAGTTCGGGACCGAGCCACAGGGGGACATAGAACCACAGGTAGGAGATTTGAGCGGCTGATCATATGGTAAAAGATGCATTGCTTGAAATCTACTTGACAAGTTTATAAAATGCTGTGTTTGTGGCAGCTGAAGAAAGCTCTGGAAGACATGAATGAGCTGATGGCAGAGAAAGATGAGCTAGCTCAACGATGCCAAGAGCTCGACATCCAGGTGAGTAATTTGAGTACAGGCACTGCTACAAAGACATTTATATGGAAATAATTTCTGTAAGCAAAGGGTTTCTAACTTCTCATAGTATTTGCGAATGTATGTCGGAGAGCAAAGAGCCAATTTGAATGATTTTGTAAAATTTAATATTCTGCCTCTAGTCGGTTGAGGTAAGGAATTACGTTTTTATTCACTAGTTCATGCAGAATATGAGTCCTTGGTGATGGTGAAAAACCTTATCCAATGGAAGCATGACAGACCAGAATCCATAAGCCCTGCTGTTTTTTAACCTGCTCTTCATGGATGAGGAAGTTAGGCTGTGGAGTGCAGACAATAGGTGTCTCTCCCTGACTCTTAGAAAGAAACTGCCTGCTGAGTAATCATTGTAGAAATTACTTTTCTACTTGAACTTTTTAATTTTTAGCTAAGTATACAGTACATTTAAAAGACATGTTGTGCATTGGACTCCTGTATGTATCTACTTGTTTAAAGAGATAGCAATCACAGTTCCACATTTACCATTTCAGCTGTTCATAAATTAACTCGGAGCAGAGAAGCACTGTAATCTTGTCTTTACACTGTTGTAAACTGATCCGCTGCTGACACTGATTTTTGACAGATTGAGGTAAAAAAGTGTCCTTGGTGACTGAGAGGTAAGTCCAAATGCATGGCTATGGAGCCTAACCAAAGTCTCACTAAAGCCTTGTCCTAACCAACCTAACCACCTAACACTGGGGAGGTACTCACAAACTCTGCAGCTGCTGCAGCTGTGTTTTTGCTGTTTATCAAAAATAAACCCAAGCATTAAACTGTTAAGACTTATACAGTGGTTAACATCACCTAATATAAGTGATTTTTTTTCCTTTATCAATATTCTAATGATCCTGCTAAGACAAAGTCAGTATAATAATTTTATTGTTTTAAAACCGATTCTATGGTGTCTATTATTAATAATCTTTTTTTAAACGTGAGAGGTCAAGATGGAAATCTGTCCTTCTTGAGAATGCTGTGCATACCTTGCACCTGATGATCTGTATCAAATGAAGGGTGTTCAAGTCAAACAGGGACTTTTAATTGCGCAGAATAACTTCTGCAAGTTGGTGACAAGTTATCTGTTGATTTTCAAGGATCACGCGTTTCATTGACTGAATGTTTTCCTGAAGTGGGTCACCTTGACCGGGAACATCAGTCCCACTTTTAAATAAAAAAATTGAGGGATTTTCCCAGATTTTTTCCCCCTAATTTAGTCATGTCCAATTTCCACCTGTCATTGGGCCGATCCCTCCTCTATGCTACTGCTAGTCAGGGAGGCCTGAAGACTATTACATGTTTCCTCAAGCCACGTTGCAGCCAACTGCATCTATTTCAAACCATTAGGAGCAGCATAACCCACTCGGAGGACAGCCTATCTATTCCTTCGGCTTGTGTGAGCTCGCAGACGCCTGTGATTGGCTTAGAGCCCTGGTTGATGTCAGAGTGCAGAGTGCCTCCTCTTCCTCCCCTCTGAGAGAGCTCAGCCAATCAGCATCACCTGAGAAATTAACTTGCGGTCTCCGGATGTTAGGTCGAGCACATTACCGCTTGTACCATTCAAATTTATTTGGAGTCTTTGAGTCTCATCACTGTATTGTGTCTGAAGTCCTCTGTAAATTGGTTTAATGGCTTCATTCATGAGAAATTTCACCAGAAATCTCGGTTTGACTTGAACGTTCCTCATATAGCATTGCAGTTTTGCATATAAGTGGCCCTCCTGAATAGCGGTCTCAAAAAATAATTCTTCAATGACTCCTCGGGCCAGTAACATCATCAACAACATCGAAACAAAAGATCCTGTAATAGGCAAGTGTTTACACAGCCCGTTTAACCTCTGACCCCGTAAACAGGTGGCAATCTTGCAGGAAGAGCGCCATAGCCTACTAGCAGAGAACGATGTGCTGGCGGATCGAGCCAGTCAGTTGGATTCCTTCGATGATCCCAGCACTCCATCAGGAAAGAAGCATAGCCAGCTCCAGCTGCAGCTAGAACAGCTTCAAGAAGACAACTTCAGGTACCATAGAGCTTACACATGCACATACAGTAACACCACTTGAGAGTGATAAAGTGCAACTATACTCCCCGAAAATGTACTTTCTGATAACTCTTTTTTTTTTTTTTTTTTCATATCTTTTGGTCAGCCTTGATTACAGGGCTGTTCTTAATTCTGACTGGTCAGAAGGTTTTGGAGGTGGTGAAATTAGTGTGCACTTGTTTTACTACGTTACTATAATTTTTACAGCAACTTGAACAAAGTACTTATTAAGAAGATGCTCCAAGTAAACTGATGGGGGGGAAAAAATCATGTTGCTCATGCTGTTGATTATGTTCTTATAAACACCATGCCTTAGTGTTTTCCCCCCTATTTTCCCATTCCTGAATTTTTTGATAGAAAGCACCTTGAGTTGAAATCTTTTTATGGTTCTTGGTCAATCAACTATGCTTTAAATCCCCTATAGGCTATGGATATAGGCTATAGATATAGATATAAAATGGTACAACAGACTTATAATGATCACCTACTGTATATCTCAGTTACAAACTATGCCAATAAACTGACACATTTTAACTATTTACCTACAGAGTACAGAGCATCTCACAATTTGCTTTGAATTGTTGAGACTTGTCAGGACCTGCTATGATCTTTCACCTCTTAACAGTAACCTGGATACCTGTATTTTAGATACCTGTGACTACAGAAGCTAACCTGCCTCACAGTTCCATAATTAACCGTGTCATATGCAGGGTTGTATCTATTAGAGTGTACTTGTAGAAGAGGTTTATATGAGTGCACCAGTATATGTGTTTACTGTATATACGAGTACACGACCAATGTACAGTACCAAGATGACCCCATTGATTGTTCTTTTAAGAAAGTAGAAAAAAGAAACAGTTAAATAATTTTTTCACATATCCCAGTTAGGAAGCTAGGGTCATACCGCAGGGACAACCAGGATACAGCACCCCTGGAGCAGATAGGGTTAAGTGCCTTGCTCAAGGGCTCAACAGTGACAACTTGGCATTGCTGGGGTTTGAACCACTGACCTTTTGAACAGTTACCCAGAACCTTAACTGTTTGAGCAACCACTGTCCTTGAAAAGCTGACTTACTGTATAGGTTGTTCAAAACATTTAAATAGCGTTGTATACATATCAAATCAGCAATATATTCAAACCTTAAACCATTGTGCCCAATTTTCAAAAATCAGCTCTGACTCATCGAAGCATGACTCCACAAATGTTTCTGTGGGAATTAGCTGAAACATAGAGCCTCCATGGATCAGACAAGATTGTCCAGCCCATCCCATGGATGCTTGATCAGATTGAGATCTGGGGAATTTAAAGGCCAGATCAACAACTTGGAACTCTTTGCCTGCTAAGCCTTATCGACGGCAGGCTGTGATGCACTGATACATTTCTATCATAACCAGCATTAAGGTTTTTCAGTATTTTGTGCTTTTGACAGTCTGTACAGGCATGAATGAACCGTAGGTGCCCATGATCCCTCACCAGTTTACTATAGTAAACTGTATATTGATGCACCGTACGAGCTGAAAATACATGGGTCAATTTGTTTCTGAATTCTGCATGTCTTTTTTGCTACTGGAAGACTGGAGGCAGCTAAAGATGACTACCGTATTCACTGTGAGGAACTGGAGAAGCAGCTGGTGGAGCTTCAGCATCGTAATGATGAACTTACCAGCCTGGCCGAGGAGTCTCGCTCACTAAAGGACGAGCTCGACATATTGAGGTGTGTCACTCTGAGACATTCATCTTGGCTGGGTGGTAAAATGTTTGCCCCCCTTTATTTATTTATTTATTTATTTATTTTTGTTCAACCATGCTGATTACGTTATACCCAAATGGCTGAGTTCTATAGTTATTAGAACTTAAGATCAATATTAATTATAATTTAAAGCATCCTATCATTTCTGACTAACACTAAGTATCATATTTGGAAAGTCTTAAAATCATCTTTCATTGGACTTTGTTATACTGTTCTGTCAGCCTTTTGACATGTGAATGTGTGTAGGAGCTGCTCTGACCGGGCAGTAAAGCTTGAAGCCTCTGTAGACACGTATAGGAAGAAGCTGGAGGATCTTGGTGATCTGAGACGACAGATGAAGGCTTTGGAGGAAAAGAACATGACTTACATGCACAACACTGTAAGTCTCGAGGAGGAGCTCCGCAAGGCCAACGCTGCTCGCACCCAGCTGGAAACTTACAAGAGACAGGTATGTACAGGCATGTAGCTCATCAGCACAAACCTGACAGTTTGATTTTTTTTTTTTTTTTACTTTTTACATTTTTTTTCATCAGACTTCATGCTTTCCTTTTTAAATAAAAACTATCATGTGAATGACACGCACCTTGTATTTCTTTGTCTTTGGAGATTATATGCAAATAATATGCAAAATCCTATGTATGCACAACCCAGGTGTGCAGTTGGACACAAGCAAGACATTTTCTTTTTTTTTTTTAAATCAGGTTCAGGAGCTTCACAGGAAGTTGTCTGAAGAGACTCGCAGAGCCGATAATCTTGCGTTCGAGATGAAGGAGTTTGAAGAAAAGCATGAAGCCATAATGAAAGAGAAAGAGGTATGAACTTGTATCAGTTACTGTATATCATAGATTTACAGAACACCAATCTCATACTTTCTGTCTTTAATTATACTGTGTTTTTATACCTCCCAGAGGATCATCATTGAGCGAGACTCTTTAAAAGAGACCAATGAGGAGCTTCGTTGTACACAAGCTCAACAAGACCAGCTTCTGCAAGCAGGTTTGTTTTTAAAAATGTTCCATAAAGATTTCAGGATATCATTAATAATGCACATCCTCATGCAAATGACACCGTTCTTTAGAATAAAAATCTTTCGAGATTTGCATTGTATTGTATGTTATTAATATAACAATATAACACCCGAGATAATAAAAAAAAAAAAAAAAAAGGAATGTACTGTATCATCTGGAATTGAAGAAAAACCTTTCTCGTCAATTAAAGGTTATGCTGATTTGAAGTTATTTTCTGAAGAGGTTTTATCTTTGATGTATCTATCTACCTATGTATGTTATGACGGGTGTTCAAGTCAAAACGGGACTCAGTGGTAACATGCTCACCCAAACATCTGGGGATCGCTGGTTCGATCCCCAGATGATGCTGTAGCCTCTAGCAGCCGAGGGCCCAGAGAGAGCTAATCTCCGCCGAGCTCTCTCAGTGAGGTGGGATGGGAAACACTTGGTGCTCTCACATTAATTATGGCTCTACCGCCAATCAGGGCCATCTGTGAGTTCACGCAAGTGGAAGGAGCAGATAGCGCTGTCCTCCAGGTGTGTTATTCTGCCCCCAATGGTGAGTGAGTGGTTTGAAAAGATTCAGTCGGTTGGCGTCACGTGGTTCGGAGGAAACGCTTCTTATATAATCTTTGGCCCTCCCGATTAAGTAACCATAGTATTCTTAATGTGTGAACCCCTAGTGATGGGGAGGAATTTGATACAACTAAATTAAGCAGACAATAGAAAAAAACCCTCTCTTTTTATTTCTCTATATAATCTCCTGTTACACTAATGCACTTATCCCAGCATTTCACTCATGCTTGAATCAAGGTAGAACGTTTTCTTAGACCCATGATTGGACTGCCCTTGCAGTATGTCAGAAATGTGGGCCATCCAGGACCCCCTATAATGGCCCAAACACGTACAGTGGATGCGTCAATACTGTAACTCCCAGTTGAGTTCCTGTAATGTGCAAGTGGTGTTGGTGAATGATTGTGTGTTTCCAGTTTCCACAGATGCTCTTCCACAAGTTGGTGACAAGTAATCCTTAAATTTTTAGGGATCATGCGTTCCACTGGGCTTCAAGTCACCTTTTTCTGGATCATCATCAAAACATTTGCACCATTCAGTGACTCATTACCATACTGTGCTTGAAGTCTTCAATAAATGTCAACTAGTTTTAGACCTTCACTCTCAAGAAATTTCATCACAAGACCCAGTTTGACTTGAATGTCCCTCATGTCTATTTTTTAGTTTCTTTCTTCTATGAAACCGGCCAGGTATTGTCACAACGACCACTTAGATCTTACAGTCTGTTGACCAGGTGCCATAAACCCACTCGTAGTACTACATGACCAGACATGAGTTTTTATTATTGACACACTCCCAAATTTGGAAAGAAGGAGGTCATAGAGTATACTACAAGCTCCTCGGTTGAGATTATAATATTTTAGTGGTGTAATTATGACAAAGGTTGCCACCACATGTTTTTATGAGGGATGCTGAATTTATTTTAGATTTTTGAGGTGCTGAGAAGGATACATATACAAACATGTATACTTATAAACCACAGGAATACATTCAGCTTCCTGTCAACTTGAGTAAAGGAATTAAGCCAAATCTGTGTATGTTTTTGAACTGTAGAAATGTATAAGACTGGAAGTCCGAGCCGGGACAACTTGGCCGCTGAGATGTTGCCCACTGAGTACAGGTATTGTGTTCATTTATGTTTTGCAAGAGTGACAGGGTTGATATCATGTGTATGATGTTATTTATATGTATGTTTCTGTGAAGGGAGAAGTTTATTCGCTTGCAGCATGAGAATAAGATGTTGCGAGTACAGCAGGAAGACTCTGAGAATGAGCGAATTGGTGAGCTCCAGATACAGCTGGAGGAGGCACGGCGTTCACGAAGTGAGCTAGAAACTGAGAACAGGTACTGTAGCACACTGCAAGACATTCGACCTTTTGTGTTATGCATGGATATTCGCGGTCCTCTGAATTGTGGTGTAGTCAATTACACTGCAAGGCAAAAACGCTGAACATTCTGTTATTATTTATTTTTCACTTTTTTTACTCTCACTGATAAGTAGTTTTCTTAAGTCTATACAGCTATTTAGTCCCAATACCTTCAGATCTTATCACATTGTGTGTGTGGAAATGTTCTTACTTATAGTATTAAGCATAGCCGTGAGTAGTTCTGTTGTTTTTTTAAAAATTGCATTTCATCCTTGAAGATGATGGTTCACCGCTATCCTTCCAGGTTTCAGTAATGCATTGGACAGTTCTTAAAACAATTTTAATAGTTTCAGCAATCTCCTTAGTTGTTTTCTTTGCTTGATGCAGGCCAGTAATTTGAGCCTTCTGAGTAACATATTTGCATCTTTGCCATGAGAACAGGATACGTCTTCTGACATGGTTGTTTAAGGAGTGAGAAGCTACTCATTGCATCAGTTAGGGTTAAATAACTTGAAACTTATTTTAATCACTGCAGTAATTATGCATTGACCGCTCTTAACTATTTGTTTAGGTTAATGCAAGTTTAAAAAAAAAAAAAAAAAAAGTAGATGCCCTAATGGGCTTCCTAAAATTATGTTTAAATATGCAATCTATGGAGTATGTAAAACCTTAGACATGATTTGTGAGGGAACTACACAGGTTGTCCCCTACTTACACACTAGTTCCATTCCAGGAGCATGTTTGTAAGTCAGACAATGTGAGTCGTCTTCAAGATTCAAGAGTTTTATTTGTCGCATACATGTATGACAGTAGTGAAATGCAACTGCAACAACCTCCAGACTGTGCAGAAAAAAGCAGGAAGAAGAAGACTAATAGATAAGTATGTACAAAATAAAAATAACACTTGGAAGACTATGAAAAAATTACATAAAAATATAATATAAATATAAATTGTACCAAATTATGATGTAAAATGTGATACCAGTGGAATATGTGATAAAGTAAACTGTGTTAAAGTGACTTTGTGCTGAATTTGTTAGTCATTGGTAAGGTTGTGTGTTTAATGCCCTTATAGTCTGATAGAAAAACCTACTGTTCAGTCTTTCAGTACGTGCCCTGAATAACCGGAGTCTCTTACCAAATGGCAGCCACTGAAACAGATTGTAATTAGGATGATGAAAATCTTTTATAATGCGCTGTCCCCTGGACCTGCACTGCCTGATAGATCAGGCAATTCAGTCCTAGTGATGCGCTCGGCACACCTGATCACTCTCCTCAAGTCCTTTTTGTCCTGGCATCTGCTGTTCCCATTCCATACGGTAATATTCCCAGAGACAACATATTGGATGATTGAGGTGTAGAAGTTTTTGCGCAGACCCCAGAAGCTGCTGAGGAAGATCAGCTGTCTGATGTAGTACAAGTGCTGCCTTGTCTTCTTCACCAGTGAAGAGATATTAGGTGTCCAGAATAAGTCCTCGCAGATATGAACTCCCAGATACTTGTAGCTGGTTACCCTTACTGTTTACCTTGTGCAGCATGTCCTTAGAGACCGGCTGAAGTCCACCACCATTTCCTTGGTCTTTTGAGATATTCAAGTTGCGCGCATTCAGATCATTAGACCGGGGGGCGCGTTCAGATCATGCGACCGGGGGGGGGCTTGCGCGCGGCCCAAAAATGTGCGTCGGCCCACCGGGCATTGCCCGGTATGCCCTATGGTCAGTCCAGGCCTGATTACAAGTAAATGCTATAAATAAATATTTTCTGATTTGTAAAGATATTACTGATTGAGTTTGAGTGTTTAAATTGAGTGTTAAAAAAAAATTGCGACTTTAGAGCAGTGGTTCCCAAACTTACAATAAGCATAAGCTGTTCACAGTATTTTGACTACATTTACTATACAGTACATCTAAATAATTTTGGCTTACCTTTCAATGGGAAGGGTGTACTTGTTTTTGGCAGCACAAAAGCTTCATTCGTGGCCTGACGGTGGATACAGCTACCCACATATCATCTTCGACATCATGACGTGAGCTGTATTTGTTTTTTATATGTAACAGTGGAAAAAAACTGCTCACACAAATATGTAGATCCAAATAGAAGCAGTACATCCATTGCTGCACGGAACAACTCGCCATTTTATTTTTAACACTCAATTTAAACACTCAAACTCAATCAGTAATATCTTTACAAATCAGAAAATATTAATTTATAGCATTTACTTGTAATCAGGCCTGGACTGACCATGGGGCATACCGGCCAATGTCCGGTGGGCCGACGCACATTTTTGGGCTGCGCGCAAGCCCCCCCCCCCCCCCCCCCGGTCTAATGATCTGAACGTGTGCGCACCCACCCTCCGTCGCATGCTCTGAACGCGCGCGCAATCCGCGTCCCCCTCCGCATGCTCTGAATGCGCGCACAACCCCGCCCCCCCCCTCCCCGGCCGTTGCTCTGAACTGAATGCCCGGGCTGTTTTTTGGTCCCAGTCCAGACCTGCTTGTAATACTGAAAAGTGTGTATTATAATCACAAAAAAATATCTTTTTTAATCCCTCTCGCGACCCCTTGAAATTATTCCACGACCCCCAGAGGGGTCGCGACCCCCAGTTTGGGAACCACTGCTTTAGAGGACAGCAATTTTCTACGATTGTGCTAGACTAATTGTCTAATGAATAATTTCTCCCGCAAACTCTCACACACGCACACATACAATATTAAGGACTTTAGACAAGTTCACTTACACATTTAAATATTGTATGTAATTGTAAATATTGGTATTTGGTGCAAGACTATTTTTGTATAATACACAAGAGCTACTTCTGCGATTTGTTCGCAACTATGAACGTTAGATGTGAACCACGGTCGGTTTGTATCGGTGGAAATTTGTTACTCGAATGTTGTAATTCGGGGGCCTACCTGTACAAATTTTCTCCAGCACAATATATCACTTTCCAGTTTAGCACTCCTAGTGGAAGAACTTATCCCGCATGGTCACTTATTGAGTCATGAGTATGGAGTTCATTCCCACATACACATGTACACACTTATTCTCAGTCACACAACTCCGGGCAATTTGGGAGCACCAATTAGTCTAATTGCCCATGTATTTGGACTCTAGGAGATAACCAGAACACCTGGACAAAACCCACTAAGCACATGCAAGTTTCATGCACACACACCCTAGGTGTGAGGCCATAGAGCTAACCACTACGCCTCTGTGCCGCATAGTTTGTTCATTATTCATACATATATTTATTCATTCAGCTACAGAATCAGGAGTTACCCAATTAGATGACAAAAGAATTATTATTAGATGTTTTTTTTTGTCTATGTAATATCTACATTTCTGACCTATTATGATCTGAATGGACTCTTAAACTGGAAAGTGGTCTAATACAGTCAATTTCATCTTATGCTAGTAGTTCAGCTTTCAAAAACAGTTGGTTTCCAAGCACCTACTGTAGTTTGATAATGGACGTTTTTTGACTCATTTCCATATTGCTCAATTTCCAAGAACAATTGCGCTGACACTTTACCTAGTGTCTGTTTGTAATCATGATAATAAATGGTCACAAAAGTACTTAATTTTTCTGTGAAACATAATTGTAGCTGTAAATGTGTTCTTCTAGGCTGAACAGAGAGAGCATCACTGAGTTGCAGCAGCAGGTTGAAGATCTGCAGAAAGCCTTGCAGACCCAGGGAGCCAAACCTGAGGATGTGAGTGTACTGCTATAACTCATTATTTATTTCATTCACGATACAGTCCACACTTCATCATGTCTCTTCGTACAGATCATGGTATGATAATCTGATGATGGTATGATGTTTTTTCCTAGTCGCACCTGAAGAGGAAGCTGGATGCTCATATGTAAGTTAGTCGTTTTTGTTTTGCACAGTTTTTTTATTTTTTTTATTTTTTTTTTTTAACTGTATTATATTTGTCTTTCTTAAGAAATCACTACAGCAGTCAGCAAGTTTCTGAGTATTGTCCCAAGTGGTGTTTAACATTTCTAATGCCTTACTGCATTCATGCTGTGATAAACATTTGGGAAATTTGTTCTGGACAGTGTGTGCTTAGTGAAACTATTTTTACTTCCTTCTCCAATGACAGTTTGAGGAACAAAGAGGATGATAAAGGGTCAAATAATCTACTTTGTCTCGGTTCATTAAATCCACGATTGGATTTCATAGGCACCTTTTCACTACTAATGACAAGCTCAAATCTCAGAGGTGTTTCGTTCTGTGTAATTACCTGACATTGAATTGGAAGAATGTAGTCTGCTTCAGGTAACATGTAATGAAAACATGTCAAGAAAATGTATGTGGTTATTGTGTGAAGCATAAACATCCTTCCAGCCCAGGCTTTGATTGATCTGTTATATAGAAAAACCTAACAATGTGACACAGCACGGCTTTGTTCGTTCTTGTTCTCAAGGGTCCAGTTGAATGAAGCACAAGATGAGATCATGAAGAAAAAGGAGTTACTAGAGGACCTTCAGCCAGATGTATCTCAAACCTGTGAGCCGGCAGTTAAATCCTCATCTCCGAAAATTACATTGCTTACCTTTCAGGTTACATACTGTACTGTACTAGTGCATGCAGCTGGTAGCCCTGTTTTTGCTGTTGGCAGTAATCAGCTATTACGATTTTTTTTTGCAATATTAAAACAACACTCACTTTGAGAGTTCAATCATGCAATTTACTAAATCAACTTGATTTATAATGATCCACTTCTATTCAGTTCAGTTCAATTTTCTTTGAGCTTTTAACAGGTGACATTGTAACAGATTAAAATTTTTTTTTTTAAATTTTATTGATTTGTCTCTAATGAGCAAATCACTGATTGAGACTTAAATGCAAAGATTGTTTGTGGTCAATCCTCAAGAGGTAGGTGGACAAACAAAAACTCACGAATCGCAAGAAATGGGCAACCATCAGTCAGAATGTGGCCCAGAAGTTGATTGACAGCATGCCAGGACTTTGATAATGTTTGTAGAGGTCTTGAAAAAGAATGGCCAACACTGCAAATATTAACTCTCTGCATAAACTTAATGCTAATGCTATTAATGAACTCTCTGCATAAACGTACTGCTATTGTTAATAAAAGCCTTATTATGTAATGCTTGTAATTATACTTTCGTATACCATAGTAATGTCTGGGGGGAAAAAAATCTTAAAAAATTGAAGCAGCATTCTTTAATATTGGTTTTACTATTTATGGATAATGCTTTGTTTTCCAGCAGCTCTGAAGGTGGATGAACTGATGGCTGCTTTGAAGAAGAAGGACGATGATATGCGAGCCATGGAGGACAGATACAAAATGTACCTGGAGAAAGCACGCAATGTAATTACATCTAGTTTACATACCACTGCTAACTATATACTCATTCATGTAGAGCAGTGGTTCTCAAAGTGTTGGGCGCGCCCCACTAGTGGGGAATACAGACATGACAGGTGGGGCGCAATGAACGGGAGGAAATTAGTGGAAAATAACAGGAAAGTACCTATTCTAATTCATGCTTTTCTTTATTGATAATGAAGAGCGTACGCTCAAAACTAAACAATCACACACAAATAAATGGATCATTAATACAAGTAAATTTTAAATAACATCAGTTCTGGGCCGGGAGAAAAAGTGGAACCATAGTGGAACAATAATGGTTTAACGTCGGACAAACTGGAGCAGCGCTGCTCGAATCACAAACCTGCGCGACCCACTGGGCAGCACTGCGCGACTCTGACAGAAATAAACCGCGCCGACCATCAAAATACATTTTACCCCGCTGGGATGCGCATGTACAAACCAGGCATGGCAAGGCGGAAACAATATTAAACAGTCCTGACATTTTGAATAAATAGTTTTTAAATAAAACACAGTGAGTCGCGCAGGTTTGTGATTCGAGCGGCGCTGCGCGATCCACCGGGCTGCGCAAATAAACCAGATCATCACTGCGCTATCCAGATAGTCGCGCTGCGCTGTATGTGCGCAGATATTCGGTTCAATCGGGTGCCGCGGTTTCGTCCCACTTTTGATGTGTTTGGCTTCACATACACTTCGACAATGGAAGAAGACGCTGCAGCAGCAGTGAGTTTGCTTACATGTGACAAAACCAACAAAGAGGAGATTGTAAAGAAAAAAAGCTGCATCGTCTGTGGTGTGGAATTGGTTTGGGTATAAGAAAAGTGATACGAATGAGATGAACGTGATTTGTGAGGTACACAAGTGCACTGTTTTAACAAGTGGTGGAAACACGTCAAACCTTTTCTATCATCTGAAATCCAAACATCCAAACGAATATGGCCAAAGTAAAAAGAATGCGGCAAACCCCAGCAATTCACAGTTTAAATAAAATTACATAAAAAAATGAACTTATGTAAAACAATTTCTTTGTGTTTTCATTTTTATTTATGCATTTTCAGATACAAATTGCTATATTGTGATATATATACCCGTTATTGAGTTAGAAAATCGCTTCTACCGTGATAGAAGATTTTGGTTATATCGCCCACCCCTAATGAAGCTTGGATCTTCAGCTTGGATTCATGGTGGGGATGGTGGGGGCAGAGGAGAGGCTCGTGTGTGTTTTGTGTCTTAAACTGCAGGCAGCAGACCGCATGAGACCCAACAAATTAGGAAGACGCTTAGAGACAACACACTCCAGTCACGTTAATAAGCCACTGGACGTCTTTGAAAGAAAGCTGGCAGAATACAGACAGCAGGAGAATCACATGGTAACATCTGAATCAGTGGACAGCAAAGCACAAATGGCTTCATTCAAAGTTGCATACAGAATTGGCCAGTGCAAAAAAAACTACAAACGATTGCTGAGCAGCTAATAAACATGGGGTCAATTATGCAAAGATAAGTGACAACGTAAGCCTTGTAACAATTGCACGTGTATTTTATCTTTTTTTAACTTGGTGGTGTTTGATCGTATTGGTTTAGGAATTGATATTTCAATAAACAGTAAACTTGGCCGATTTCGTTATTATTTTGTTGACAAGTGGGGCTTGAAAATTCACTCACCCCCTTAAGTGGGGAATGACAGAAAAAGTTTGAGAACCACTGATGTAGAGAAATGCATATTTTTCCAGTGTTTTTTTAAAAGTTACTAATCAGGCTGTACACCACCCGGCCCAAGAGCTGGCCATTGGGCAATTGATGGTTTTCCAATGTGATTACTACATAGATTAACAGATTCTGTTTATTGTGTGTTAGGTGATTCGAGCACTGGACCCAAAATTGAACCCAGCCTCAGCAGAGATCCAATCCCTGAAGATCCAGCTGTCAGAGAAGGAGAAGAGAATAATTGATCTAGAGGTCTACATCTTATTTTTATTTATTTTACAGCATTGTTGCAATATCAGTTCCAGTTATAGTATATTATACATAGTATACTAGTTTAATACATAATAATCTCTATGGTGGGGCAGGGGTAGCAGTTAAGGTGTTGGGCTACTGATCAGAAGGTTTCTGGTTGCTGAGCTGCCACTATTTAATTAACTGTGCCACTGCACAGTTAATCTATTTATTTATTTATTTATTAATTTTTTTACCATTCATGCATACATGCAATCTCATTGCTGAATGACAGTGATTCATTTGCATGTATTCATTTGCGTGTTTGCTTATTTACTTGATATGAAATTCTGTATTAGTCACACTCATACAATGTAAAACGAACCACTATTAATTCACCAATCAGGTCGGACGGAGTGAATGATTCTGTCGATTGGTTCGTTCATCTCTCTTCCTTATTTATGGCATTCCAAAGTCACTCGTGTGAGAGAATTGTGACCTAGATTCCCATGGGGAAGAATTAGCAAGAATCGTGCAGCCCTAGCTGCTGCTGTTGGGCCCTTGAGTAAGGTCCTTCACTCTAAAGTGCTGAGACACAACTGAGTGTCGAGCTGGCACCATAAGAAATTGACAGTGCCAGTCCATTGCAGCTTTTGCTATATACTCAATACGTCCAACTAATGTAGAGGCACATGCACAGTGCATTTTTTTTTTTTGTTTTGTTTTCGTGATTTGTTTCTAAAAATTTAAATATTCATTTCACATTATTGAAATGAATCTTCAGTATCAGCACTTTCTCACAATCTTTTTAATTATTCTAAATTCATTTTAATATTTTCCTTTTTCCTTGTATAACATCTCATTTTTTTCCTCCACAGCGAGAGTGTGAGCAGGCGAAGTTGAGAGAGTATGAAGAGAAACTGATTGTCACTGCATGGTACAATAAGGTAATGACAAACAAAAAGCTTAATTAAAAGTTCTGTAAATAAATGATTGTACTTGGAATCAGTGTCTTTTTCTCTCTCTAATCCACATATGCACTTACTGCACAGAGCCTGAATTTTCACAAGCTTGCGATTGAGTCTCGTCTGAGCGGGTGCGCTAACTCTTTGATACCACCTGGCCAGTCCTTCCTGGCCCAGCAACGTCAGGTGACCAATGCACGGCGCACCCTGTCAATCAACATGCCTGCCAGCTCCACCAAGTAACGACTAGACGCCCACTACACCTTATTTTCTCTTTTATCAAGTGACCTTAAACACCTTGAACTCGTAAATAAAGTGACAAGCGCACCATAATGTGAATGTCGCACGTAGGAAATCCCAGGTAATCAAAAAAAAAAAAAAAGGTTTATAAAAAGAATATTCACTCAAGCACAGTAACTTAGTTTTACAGTCTATTACAAACTTTTAACATCCACACTACAGCCTACAGTCTCTGCAAACAGTTACACCAAACAAGCTGATGTTTATATTAAATTAATTCAAATTTATTTCACAGTTGTGAAAAATTCTGAGAAACATGTATCATGATATTGTCTTTGGTATGGCTTTAGAATGCATGAGGACAGCTAAACTGGACTTCCAGTAGTATTATATGCAGTCAGGTAATGTGTACTATTATAATTATGAATACTACTATTTGCCCTGGATGTATATATAGAGATGTGTGTTTATTGACATTTCATTTAATCTCTCAGCTTCCATGCATGTTCACAAAATCAGCTACGGTAAATAATACATGGATAATGCATCAGGAAAAATACATATTTGGTGCTGGACACTAAATGCTATTTTTTTTCTATTTCAAAATGACTACTTTTCTTATAATTGAATACAAAAAGTAAACACTTACCAATCACAAAAATGTAAATGTGCTACAGATGGTCTTTAGTCAAATAGAACAAGCTGTCTGTATAATTTAAAATAAATAGTAATTTAATTTATTTAATATAGAGATTGACTGTGATTGAATTTACTCTTGCATGCTCTTAGAAATAGCAGCAGAACCTTTTTGTCTGTTGTATATTTTTTTCTGGCTTGAATGTGTAAAGCAGCAGATATCAGGATTAAATCACCAGCTCATGGTCATGGCACCCCAGCCCTGGCATCCTCTTACAGTATAGGGTGAAATTATATGACCTTTTTTTTCTGATTGTTTTAATTTAAACAAGCTGGCATTTATATATGGAAAATATTTCTGACCAATAAATGATCTGTTTCTTTCGTATAGATTTTGAAATAAAACTGTGTATGAGAGAGTAAGGATAATTTGGGTTGTATGGTACAACTGTGATTACTTTTTTTTCTGGAAAATATTTATCTAGTGTTCTCCAAGCCATATGGATCCATCTTTGCTCCTAACATTCGAAAAGACCTGGTAATTAGCAAAATGATAGACTGTGGGTTTCGTTTAATGCTGTATTGGTAAACACTACTTTTATCCTAGACTGGGAAATGTGATGAAATTGTTTTACATGATAAATACAGATATGTAAAATGTTAAAAGAGATAAGCTTTTAGGGTTATATACTGTACATCATTAGTAAATGTTATGTTTTTGCCAATTATAAAGCTTAATAAAGAAAACCATGGCTAATAGTCTTTGGATACTTAGATCTTTGCACAGAACACACCCAATTACTTTAGTGAGATGTCACCCAACATTATTCTTGATTATGTTCTGTATTAAATACCAGTTTCTTGTCTTGATTATTTTAATGGCCACTGTATGGTTTTTAAATCCCTGGTAAAAGAACATGTGGCTGATAACCTGCATATGATAGAATATCAAAATGTTTAAATGTTTATTTTTTAAAAACATAGAAAATAGTCTGGAACAGTAGGGAAGAGAATACATGTGCATGTCTTGTCCACACAATGCAGAAGAAGGCTTTTAATCCTCATGGGAAGGAAAGGCTAGTCTGGACCAGTCCCACAGAAGAGCTCCTGTAGCACAATTTGCTTAACAAGTCACTTCTGGCTATGATAGGAAGGTATCAGAGCCCAGAGTACTTCACTTCATGCTGTGTATTGGGCTGACCATGCTGACCCCAGTCCACTGCTGAAAGCAACAGAAACAATGAATTTAACATTTAAAATTTTTGAAAACATAGGAAAATACATTTAGTAGATTTGTAACCAACCCTCATATGAGCTCCTGATATGATGACATCATTGAGAGAGTCTGCTGCACAAAGCTAAAGCAATATAGTCTAATTTTCGATTTCAACCTTGCCATTATCTACTGAAACAATGTTGGGCCAACCTATCCTTGGCCCCACCAATAGGCCAACAGTGGGCTCACGGACAAAATGACGTACGTATACACTGCCGTTTGCCCAACTTTGACCCGACATCGGACAAAAGGTTACCATAATTTTGCTAACGTTGGGCCAACAAATCAGTGCTACCTGAGATTTGCTTGCCTGCCTTCACATGCATATGAAAAGCTTTCTGTTTAAATTTGGTAATGCCTCTTTTGTGATTTTCTTTTCCAATCCAGTGTCTTCTTGTGCCAGTCCCAAGTCTGGATAAATGCAGAGGGTTGTGTCAGGAAGGGCATCTGACGTGAAACATTTGCCAAATCAATGATGCGAATGACAAATATCATTTCCATACCGGATCGGTCGTGGCCCGGGTTAACAATGACCGCCACTGGTGCTGTTGACCTACAGGGTGCCGGTGGAAATTGGGCTACTGTTGGTCGAAGAAGGAGAGGAGGAAGGCGTGTTCGAAAGCAGAGAGAGAAGAGGAAAGGCAAGAGTTTAGGAGTGAAAGTAGGGACTTTGAATGTTGGGACCATGACAGGGAAGGGAAGAGAGTTGGTTGATATGATACAGAGAAGGAAGGTGGATATACTGTGTGTCCAGGAGACCAGGTGGAAAGGTAGCAAGGCCAGAAGCTTAGGATCAGGGTTTAAATTGTTTTACCATGGTGTGGATAGGAAAAGAAATGGAGTAGGAGTTATCCTGAAAGAGGAGTTTGTAAGGAATGTTCTAGAGGTGAAGAGAGAATCAGATAGGGTGATGAGTCTGAAGCTGGAAACTGAAGGGATAATGTTCAATGTTGTTAGTGGTTATGCCCCACCTGTAGGATGTGAGTTAGAAGAGAAGGAGAAATTCTGGAGTGAGTTAGATGAAGTGATGCAGAGCATCCCCAGAGGTGAGAGAGTGGTGATTGCTGCAGACTTCAATGGACATGTTGGGGAAGGGAACAGAGGTGATGAAAATGTGATGGGCAGGTTTGGTCTTCAGGACAAGAATGTAGAAGGACAGATGGTGGTGGACTTTGCAAAGAGGATGGAAATGGAAGTAGTAAATACTTTCTTCCAGAAGAGGCAGGAACATAGGGTGACATACTGTATAAGAGTGGAGGCAGAAGCACTCAGGTGGACTAAATCTTGTGTCGACGTTGTAATCTGAAAGAGATTAGTGACTGCAAAGTGTTGGTAGGGGAGAGCGTAGCCAGACAACACAGAATGGTGGTGTGTAAAATAACCCTGGTGGTGAAGAAGGTGAAGAGGACAAAGGCAGAGCAGAGGACAAAGTGGTGGAAGCTGAGAAAGGAAGAATGTTGTGTAGTCTTCAGGGAGGAGTTGAGACAGGCTATGGGTAGTCAGGAGGTGCTTTCAGTTGATTGGACAACTACAGCCAATGTGATCAGGGAGACAGGTAAGAGGGTACTTGGTGTATCATCAGGTAGGGGAAAAGGGGACAAGGAGGCTTGGCGGTGGAATGAGGAAGTCCAGGAGTGTATACAGGGAAAGAGGCATGCTAAGAAGAAGTGGGACACTGAGAGGGATGAAGAGAGTAGACAGAAGTACAGGGAGATGCAGCTTAAGGTGAAGGTAGATGTGGCAAAGGCCAAACAATGAGGACTTGTATGCTAGGCTGGACAGTAAGTAGGTTAGAGTGATTAAAGATAGAGTTGGAAATGTACTGACAGATGCCAGGAGGGTGATGGGAAGATGGAAGGAGTACTTTGTTCTCTTTCGGTTTCCTCATTCATCAACTCCTCAAAGAGTAGAAGAGGTGACTGTTGTGAAGCAGGAAGCAGCAAATATTAGTAAAAGTGAGGTGAGAAGGGCGTTGAAGAGGATGAAGAGTGGAAAGGCTGTTGGTCCTGATGACATACCTGTGGAGGTATGGAAGTGCTTAGGAGAGATGGCAGTAGAGTTTCTGACTAGTTTGTTTAACGAGATCTTGGAGAGTGAGAGGATTCCAGAGGAATGGAGGAGAAGTGTATTGGTGCCGATTTTTAAGAACAAGGAAGATATGAAGAGCTGTGGCAATTACAGAGGTATAAAGCTAATGAGCCATACAGTGAAGCTGTGGGAAAGAGTAGTGGAAGCTAGGTTAAGGGCAGAGGTGAGAATTTGTGAGCAGCAATATGATTTTATGCCTAGAAAGAGTACATCAGATGCAGTATTTGGTTTGAGGATGCTGGTGGAGAAGTACAGAGAAGGTAATAAAGAGTTGCATTGTGTCTTTGTAGATTTAGAGAAGGCATACGACAGGGTGCCGAGAGAGGAGCTGTGGTCTTGTATGAAGAAGTCTGGAGTGGCAGAGAAGTATGTTCGAGTGGTGCAGGACATGTATGAGAGCTGTAAGACAGTGATGAGATGTGCTGTAGGTGTGACAGAAGAGTTCAAGGTGGAGGTGGGTCTGCATCAAAGATCTAGGGCGCTAAGCCCCTTGTTGTTTGCTCTGGTGATGGACAGGATGACAGATGAGGTAAGACAGGAGTCTCCAGGAGACTATGATGTTTGCAGATGACATTGTGCTTTGTAGCGAGAGCAGGAAACAGGTGGAGGAAAATTTGGAGAGGTGGAACGATGCTCTGGAAAGCAGAGGAATGAAGTTTAGCCGCAGCAAGACGGAATACATGTGTGTGAATGAGAGGAACCCAAGTGGAACAGTGAGGCTACAGGGAGCAGAGGTAAAGAAGGTGCAGGATTTTAAGTACTTCGGGCCAACGGTCCAGAGCATCGGAGAGTGTTCAAAGGAGGTGAAGAGGCGAGTACAGGCAGGTTGGAATGGGGTGGAGAAAAGTGTCAGGTGTGTTATGCGAAAATACCTGTGGTCAGCGAGAATGAAAGGAAAGGTGTACAGGACAGTGGTGAGACCAGCGATGCTCTACGGCTTAGAGACAGCGGCACTGAAGAAAAGACAGGAGGCAGAGCTGAAGTTGTTGAGGTTCTCTTTGGGAGTGACAAGGATGGATAGGATCAAGAATCAAGAGTTCATCAGAGGGACAACCCAACCCATGTTAGATGTTTTGGAGATAAAGTCAGAGAGGCCAGATTGAGGTGGTTTGGACATGTTCAAAGGAAAGATTGTGAATATATCCGTAGAAGGATGCTGAGGTTGGAACTGCTAGGCAGGAGGTCTAGAGGAAGACCAAAGAGGAGATTTATGGATGCAGTGAGAGAGGACATGAAGTTAGTTGGTGTGAGAGAAGAGGATGCAGAGGATAGGGTTAGATGGAGGCAGATGATTCGCTGTGGCGACCCCTGAAAGGGAACAGCCGAAAGACTCCACAGAAACTTGATTGAACTCCCCTGTCATGTTCCTCAAACCATCCCTGAACTGTTTAACAGATCTTTTAAGATCCTGCCATAGCCGTGATTCTGGTCAGGATTTGGGATTTTTTTTTTACACAAATAATGTAGATGTTAACTTGCTGGTGTGCTTGGCGTCATTGTCCCATTTCATGACCTAACGTCAGCCCTATTTACAGTAAGCTGCTAGACAGATTTTCTTTTTATAAATGGGAGTTCATTGTTGTCTTAGTGACTAAGTTTTCCCCTGTCCTGTTGCTGCATAAACAAGATGAAATTATCACCACCATGCTACACGTTGTAACGCTTGGATTTAATTAACCGCTTGGTTACAAAAAAACGGATTCGGGAATCCAAATAGGGGCTTGAAAACCACACTTCCGGTATTGCGTAATCGCGGCAGGACAAAATACGACGTGACACAAAACAATTGTAAGAAATTAAACCAAGTGTATTATACAGCAACAAACAGATAAATAAACAAACAAGGTGCACCACAAACCAATATATACAAATATAATACAAATAGAAAAGAAGAAGAAGAGAAGAAGAAGAATATTCAAGTATTGTCACATGTACTTTTTACAGCACAGCGAAATTTCTTCTTCGCATATCCCAATTAGGGAACTGGGGTCAGAGCGCAGGGTCAGCCAGCTTACAGCGCCCCTGGAGCAGATAGGGTTAAGGGCCTTGCTCAAGGGCTCAACAGTGGCAACTTGCCGATGCTGGGGTTCGAACCCCCAACCTTCCGATCAGTAACCCAGAAACCCACAGCCTTAACCGATTGAGCCACCACTGCCCCAAAAAGAGTGTGTGTGATGTATGCGGGTGTGTGAGTGTGTGTATGATAGACCAGTGTCTGATATATGGCAAAGGGTATGAAAATGTTGAGTTGGAGAGATGGTTCGATCTCACCAGTAGAAGATGGAAAGTCTGGGAGATCGAGAAACGGAAGGAGCTGGGTACTGGATGAAATTATTGAACAATAATCCGCAAGCAGTCTCTCAGCCTCAAAGAACTCACAGCGCGCTGTCCTCATCTCTCCGTGCCGGCTTCTACGCCGGTTCCGGCTTTATGCCGGCTCATGTGACCCACGTCACTTCCGGGTTCCCTTGCGTTGCGATCGCGCATGCGCGGGAACTTGCCCGGTGACCAAACCATTGTCAATAGGGGAACAGAAACCGCTAGGGCACACCTTCGGCCACAGGTGTGCAGCATTAGCTCTACAACCTATTCCCTGTGTATGAAAATGCCCCTTTTGTGTGGCTGTGCTACATAGACCCCCCCCCCCCCAAGCTTCTGGCGTCTGAGGAGAACGTCCGTACCAGCACTTTAAATTCGCCACACTGTAATCCTCGGCTTTTTGTGGATAGCCCCAAGACATTGTGTATTCAATTGGTCTTTTTCTGTTTATCACTGCTGGACCCTCCCACTTGGGTACTCGCTTTGCAGAACATCTTTTTGCTGTGGAGGAGGGAGGTCGAGTTTGGATCCCCACCAGTTCTCCCGGTTGAAAGTGCGCTGCTTTCCTCCGGGTATTTTGATATCTGGCATGTGTGGATCTGGATGGTTTGTCTCCTTGTAGGCCCTCCTCCGTGATAAGTCTTAGTCGGGGTGGTGATGGATGTTGTGTCTTGTGTCGTTGGCAAACGCTGCAAGCTCTGGTATAACGGCAGACGTCTTTCCACACCGTCGGCCACCACGCCACCTCTAGTAACCTCAGCAGGGTCTTCAGTTGTCCCCAGTGTCCTCCCAGTGGATTGTCGTGGTAGTAATAAAGAAAAATCTTTATTAGAGACTGGGGGACAACGAGCTGAAATTTCTCTCCTTTCCTTACCGGTACCCGGCGATATAGCACGCCCTGACGACCTTCGAAGGTGACCCTTTGATCTTGTGTGCCTCTTGGGTGATCTTTGGAGAGCAGCTTCATGATAGTTGGGTCGTTCTGTTGGGCTTTGATGATCTCGCTCAGGTCGCTTGGTAAGTTGGAGGCCTCTTTAGTGGACGTGGTGGGTAGACGTGGGGTGTCAGCTCCTTTCAGCGGCGGGTGTGCTCGGGGTATGGCATCTGGACCCGGATTAAAGCGGTCCTCGCGATCTTTCTCTCCCCTAGCGCCTCTCTCCACCTGTTTTTCCCCGGTGCTCGCCGCTCCTCTTAACGCCACTCTTGTGTTGATGTTGTCCCGGGTCCGCCCCGCTAGTTCTTCCTTGGAGATATCAGGGTTCCCCATGAGACAGAGGGCGGGGTGATCATTGGTGAAGTCTCCTTGGCGTGGCCCTGGCTGCTGTACCGGAGACCTCAGGTTGTCTTCCTCTTCGTCGAGGTCGTCATCCAGTATAAACGCTGCCATGAACGCCTGCTTAAAAGACTGCCAGTCCTTCACCTTGCCCTTCTCCGCCTTCCACCAACTCAGAGCAGGCCCTCGTAGAACTGTGCCGAGGGTTCCCAGCAGCTCTGGTCGGGTCAGGGGTCCGATCTCCAGGTACTTCTATGCTTGCTTGATGAAGTTCCACACCTCCGCTGTCTCTGACGCATCACAGAAGGCTGGAAACTCCACGCAGATGGATGGATGAGCGTGAAGAGAAGAAGAAGAGTGTGGGGAGGAGAGCAGAGCCGAGGAGTGTGCGGGAACACCAGTAGGAACGTCGGCGATGGCATGAGTGCTTGGTAGCTTTACCTTGGCTGTCGCTGTAGTGGTTGGAGTGCTGGAACGATGTTGTGTAGGAGATGGTGTAGGGGTGTAGGCCTGTAACCTGTGGGCGGTGGGCGTACAAGTGGGACTCGGTCTCTTCATCCGGTTCTCCCAGATGACGTCCCGTCGCAGAAAACAGTCAACGATGGCCCTCTCCATCTTTTCGAGAGCCTCCTGGCAGTAGCGCTGCAGCCCTTCCAGGCTCGCGTCCACTGCGTCATGAAGACTGATTTCCCTGTTGAGACTGCTGTCCAGGGATTGTCTATAATCCTGCTCTAGAGAGCTCACTTTAACAGTAAGCGCCACCATGTCCATCTTGCATTGATTAAGTTCAGTACGTAATGTGTGCACTACTTCAATATCAGTCCCATGAACAATAAAATCATCATCATCATCATCATCATTATTGTCAATATCATGGTTATCTGATATATATAATGAATTAATCAATGCAGATAATTCAGCTGTAGGGTTACGGCGCTTATTAAAAGCATCCTCTACATCAACCAGCCTGTTATTAGCCACTACAGAGTCGGCCTTAGCAGCACTACTAGCATTAGCATTAGCTTTAGCATTAGCGATGTTAGGGTCCATTTTGTTCAGCCACGCCACACAAAACCGGAAAATACCCCAAAATACAGATTCCCCGTACGTACGGGCCACCACTATGTAACGCTTGGATTTAATTAACCGCTTGGTTACAAAAAAACGGATTTGGGAATCCAAATAGGGGCTTGAAAACCACACTTCCGGTATTGCGTAATCGCGGCAGGACAAAATACGACGTGACACAAAACAATTGTAAGAAATTAAACCAAGTGTATTATACAGCGACAAACAGATAAATAAACAAACAAGGTGCACGACAAACCAATATATACAAATATAATACAAATAGAAAAAGAGTGTGTGTGATGTATGCGGGTGTGTGAGTGTGTGTATGATAGTCCAGTGTCTGATATATGGCAAAGGGTATGAAAATGTTGAGTTGGAGAGATGGTTCGATCTCACCAGTAGAAGATGGAAAGTCTGGGAGATCGAGAAACGGAAGGAGCTGGGTACTGGATGAAATTATTGAACAATAATCCGCAAGCAGTCTCTCAGCCTCAAAGAACTCACAGCGCGCTGTCCTCATCTCTCCGTGCCGGCTTCTACGCCGGTTCCGGCTTTATGCCGGCTCATGTGACCCACGTCACTTCCGGGTTCCCTTGCGTTGCGATCGCGCATGCGCGGGAACTTGCCACTGTCAATAGGGGAACAGAAACCGCTAGGGCACACCTTCGGCCACAGGTGAGCAGCATTAGCTCTACAACCTATTCCCTATGTATGAAAATGCCCCTTTTGTGTGGCTGTGCTACACAATATCTTGTTACCAAATAAGGTGCAGTGCATGATGACCTTATATGAGCCTTGGTTTTATCAGATCAAAAACGTTGATCCAAAACTTTTGTAGTTTGTTCGGATGACATTTTGCAAACCTAAGTCATGTTAAAAGCTGTTTTGTTTTTGAAGAGATCTGATCGAGTCTTCTCCAGCAAATTTGCATTGGATCTGGACTTTGTCATGGTTCATGTGTGAAAATGTTATCTTGTAACGCTTGGATTAATATTAAACCGTTTGTTACAAGATTACGGATTCGGGAATCTAAATATGTGCTGGTAAACCACACTTCCGGTATTGCGCAACCGCGGCAGGACAATATACGACGCGACACAAAGGATAGTAGTGAAATCAACCAAAATGTATTATACAAAATCAAACCAACAAACACGATGCACCGAAACCAATATATACAAATATAATACAAATATAAACAATGTGTATGGTGTATGCAAGGGTGTGTGTGAGTATGAGTGGAAGTCCAGGGTGTGTTGTATTGCGAGTATGGAATGATGAATTGGAGAGATTATTCTCGGCCTCACCAGGATAGAAGTCAACTCTGGGAGCTCGAGTAACGGAACGAGAGGTGGATTGTGAGTGTCCAATAGATTGATCCCAGCAATGATGATCATCCGTGTGGAAACAACAAACAAACTCTCTCTCTCTAATAATCAGCGCGCTGCAGTAATCTCTCCGTCCCGGCTTCCTTGCCGGTTCCGGCTTTATGCCGGCACACGTGATCAGATTCACATCCGGGTTCCCTCGCGTCGCGATCGCGCATGCGCGTGGGAGCTTGCCCCGGTGACCAACACTGTCACAAGGGGAAAATAACAACCGGTAGGGTACATCTTTGGCCACAGGTGAGCAGCATTAGCTCTTCAATCCTTTCCCTGTTATTAAAATGTCCCTTTGTGTGGCCGCGCTACAATCTCATGCACCCTGAACCACTCTTTCACAATTTGTACCAGATGAATCCTACAGTAGCATATGCCCATGCTGTCAGGAAAGAAAAAATAAACTGATGGGAGGGCAGGGGATATCTGGTCATTTAGTGTATTTGGGTTGGCAGCTGACCAAAATTTTTGTGTACATAACATGGCTGAACCTACACCTGAACAACAGAAGCAACCCCAGGCTTGTACCGTACAGGCTTGCACTAAGCATGATGCGGTGCATCGCTTCATCTGCCTCTCTTCTTACCCTCATCCGCCCACCATTCTGCTACAGGATGACCTTTTTCCAATGCTCCACAAACCATTCTTTATGCTCTCTAGAAAAAAATCAGATTTACCACACTAATAAGTGGTTTTCTTAAGTCTACACAGCTGTTTAGTACCAATCTCGTGAGTTCTCTTTCTCTTTTGGGAATCTCTTCTTCTTTCCCATGTTCTATTTTTTATTTTGTTAACAATTTGTTTTCGCCAAATGTTTAAGTGATCTTCCATCATGGTCATAAAAAAATTTTTGTCCACATTTCTTCCTTGAGATGAAGTCTATCCTTCCAGGTTTTAATAATTTATTTTTCAGTGCCTAATCCAATTTTAGTATTTTCAACAATCTCCTTAGTTGTTTGCTTTGCAGGTGCAGAACAATACTTGCTGAGAGAGATTGACATCTTTGCCATGACCACAGAATACACATAGAATACCTGAAAAGTGAAAAAGTACCCTTTTGTGTATTACAAATATATTCAAATCTTCTATAGTACATTGCAAATATACTAACAAAAAGGTGTTTCATCAGTTAATGTATAAAAAGTAGACTAACATCATGCTGTTACCAATTTTTGGAATTAAACTTTAAACATTCTTCAGAATAATTGTATTATAGTACACTTTCCAAAATATGTTATAGGAAAATATACTTTAAGTGAAAGGTCAGTGTAATTTCCAAAGCACACTTGTTTCAATTTAATTTGGCATATTTGTAAAAAAATATGTTAGAAATAATTGTGTACAGAAATTATACATTAGAATACAAATTTTAATATAGGGTAGTCTCAGTATATTTTCAGTCTCTCTCTCTCTCTCTATCTTTCGCACGTGCGCTTTCGAACTTGTTGCATGCTGAATCTTTCCCACATGTGTTCCCTCTAAGTTGTTTTCGCATGATAAAACTGACTTTTGCGCGTTCAAGCTCATTTATGTCTCTTGTGTGCACTCAATATTATGAATCTACACTTACTCGTACTGCAGCAGCGTTAGAACAATACCATCCAATCAGAAACTAGAGGCGAGCTCTGTTTATGGATTGGCTCCGCTATTCTCCGCTACTAGTTTAAATTCACGGCTGGAAGCTGCATCATTGCGTACGTTAGTTCTTATCGTTGTTATTCTATTTTCATCATTATAAGGTACATTTTATGCTTTTTGTTAGGTAGTTTGAAATTAAATACATAGTTTTAATGTAATTTTAATAGTTTATAAAATTTATTGTTTATTGAGTTATTGATAAATCTTATGTACTTCACTTTCAGTATAATGCACCATAGTTTTCAGAGTCTCTAGTATCAACACACCAGGATTGAACTAATGCAGTCTATTTCAATAATGATGCCTGTCTTTGTTTTTATATTTCTGTTTGTGAGGGTGCTTTCACACCTATAGTTCGATTGCTTTAGTCCGCACCAGTCAGAAAATGTTACAATGTAGTAAACAGACGTTGGTACGGTTTGCTTTCACATATGCAAAGCCCATCGGCACCGGAAACAGATTATTTTCAGAAAATCGCGCCACTTTCAATAATCATGGAGGAACAGCTTTGCTTTGCGCTCATGGTGCTGATCCATGCGCACTGCATTGAACGTGCAAATCATTATTTTCAGGTAATTTATTTCGAACACGATTCGCGGCTGCGACTCCAAACCAGCTTCCTGGTTTTCATCTCGCCGACGGCGCAAAGCGCGCCACTTCAGGGAGAGACGTGCCCTCCTCCTGAATGATCATTTTGTTATTAGCCGGTGATCTTCCTGCAGATCCATCAGGTAATCTGTTGGCCGATCGAAACAGCCCAGCCACACATTTTTTCATCTTTAATGTGAATACAGTGAGGCACTTAATTTCCTCGGCACTCCACGTTTCTCCGCGGTTTGATTTCATCGCGAGTCGAGCTTGAAAAATTTAATCGAGTCATCAGGAAGGGAAAATAATTTTACCCGCAACCCCGTATCTTACCCAAAGTGCATTAAACTATACCATTTCATCAGATTTGGTTTGGTTGCTTTCACACCAGATGAACTGTACCAAAGTAGAGCGGATAAAGCGGTCCGAGACCACCCCTTCAGGCAGGTCTTGGATCGATTGATTTGGTGCACACCAAAGTACCGAGATTGCATTCACATCAACGCAAACGAACCGAACCAAGGGACCAAACACGTTTGGTGCGCACCAAATGCTGTAGGTGTGAAAGCACCCTGAGACACCCTAAAGTTTTCATTCATTCATTCATCTTCTATACCGCTTTATCCTGTATTTAGGGTCGCGGGGACCTGGAGCCTATCCCAGGAGTCTCAGGGCACGAGGCAGGGTACACCCTGGGCAGCGTGCCAATCCATCGCAGACCACACACACACACACACACACACACACTCATTCACACACTATGGTCAATTTGGGAACGCCAATTAGCCTAATCTGCATGTCTTTGGACTGTGGGAGGAAACCGGAGAACCCGGAATAAACCCACCAAGCACGGGGAGAACATGCAAACTCCATGAACACAGAGACGGGAATCGAGCCTGGCCGGGAATCGAACCTGGACCCTGGAGGTGCAAGGCGACAGTGCTAACCACTACACCACTGTGCCGCCCCCTAAAGTTTTGTTGAAGAAAAATAAACTATACAGCCATATACTAAAAATTTACTAAGTATGCTTAAAGTTGTTTTACATTAGCACACAAAAGTATTCTTAATACACTTAAAATTGTGCTTACGTACAATTTAATCCAACTTAAATACACTTGGTACAATATTAGTTGTGGATAACCAAGATGGCACCGGTGAGGTCGGCTGCCGTCACGACTGCTCCGACCACCTTTTCTTTGTTTTTGTTTTTTAAGTTAGTTTTCTTTGTTTTAAAATCGGCAAAATCACCACCATTTAGTACATTAGGTATGACAGAGACATTCTTGTTTCTATTGGTATACAATGTACTCACAATTCAACGTTTTTAACTCCGGATCCGAGCTGGCCGAGTGAGATCCTGAGGGAGAACAATGGATGCGACGCGAAGTGGCGGCCCCGAGGGAAACGAGCCGGCATTAGGAATAGGCTCAGAGCCCGTGCACACCGCACACCTCTGCCTAGCATCCTGCTCGCCAACGTCCAGTCACTGGAGAACAAACTCGATGACCTCAGGGCCAGGATAAAGTTCCAGAGAGACATTCGGGACTGCAACCTTCTCTGCTTCACTGAGACATGGCTGAACCCAGCGGTGCCAGACAACCAGCCGAGTTCTTCTCAGCTCACCGCATGGACAGGACGCGGGACTCGGGGAAGTCAAGGGGAGGCGGCGTGTGTTTGATGGTGAACAACAGCTGGTGCAACAGCGCGAGCGTTGTTCCTCTTACATGCTCCTGCACACCAAACCTGGAACTTCTGTCCATCATGTGTCGTCCTTTTTATCTACCTCGGGAGTTCACATCGGTCATAATCAGCGCCGTTTATATACCACCACAAGCGGACACAGACATTGCCTTATGCGAGCTGCATGAGGCGTTCACACAGCACCAGACACAACACCGGGACGCTGCGCTCATTGTGGCGGGGGACTTTAATAGTGCCAACCTCAAACGCGCAGCGCCAAACTTTTATCAGCACATCACCTGCCCCACCAGGGGCGAAAGGACACTGGACCATTGTTATACTACCATTGTTATACTCAAAGACGGTTACAAGGCACAATCTTGTCCAGCGTTTGGTAAATCCGACCACGCTGCCATCTTCAAGGCTGAAACAGGAAGTTCCGGTTCAGAGGGATGTCGCGCGTTGGATGGACCAATCGGTGGCCGCGTTACAGGACTCGGTGACGCAGACTGGGACATGTTCAGAAACAGCTCCGATGATGACGTTCTGATGAAAAGGACTATCAGAACGTTTCCCAACCAGAAGCCGTGGGTGGATAAAACCATCCGCGATGCTCTGAGATCTCGCACCACTGCCTACAACACGGGACTTGCGTCAGGGGACATGGAACCGTACAAGGCTGCGTCATATAACGTCCGGAAGGCGGTGAAAGAGGTGAAGCAGCGCTACGGGAGAAAACTAGAGTCACAGCTTCAACAGAGTGACTCTAGGAGCCTGTGGCAGGGACTGAGAACAATAACGGATTATAAAGCACCAACATCCGGTATGATGAACGCGGACGCGACTCTGGCAGACGAGCTGAACACCTTCTCAGCTCGTTTCGAGGCTGCAGATAAAGACGCTAGCGATGCTAATGCTAACGGCGCTAATGCTAACGGCGCTAATGCAAACGGCGCTAACAGCTGCAGACAGGAAGACACTGCCAGTACCAGAAACGCGCTTCGAGCACGACGTGAGGAGAGCCTTCAAGAGAGTGAACACCAGGAAAGCAGCAGGACCAGACGGCCTCTCAGGCCATATCCTCAGAGCCTGCGCAGACCAGCTAGCACCTGTGTTCACTGAGATATTCAACATCTCTTTATCTCAGTCGGTGATCCCCACATGCTTCAAAGAGTCCATCATTGTTCCTGTTCCAAAGAAACCACATCCTGCTTCCCTCAATGACTATCGCCCTGTAGCCCTCACCTCAGTAGTGATGAAGTGCTTTGAACGCCTGGTCAGAGACTTCATCATCTCTTCACTACACTTCGGACACTACTCGACCCACTACAGTTCGCTTATCGTCCGAACCAGTCCACAGACGATGCAATCTCAAATCTCCTCCACACATCTCTCACCCACCTGGACACTAAGAGGGGAAATTATGTGAAAATGCTCTTCATCGACTACAGCTCTGCATTTAATACCATAATTCCCTCCACAGTCACCACCAAGCTGGAGCACCTGGGACTCAGCTCACCCATGTGTCAGTGGATCTCCAACTTCCTAACTGGCAGACCACAGGCAGTAAGGATGGGCAGTCATGTCTCAGCCCCCCTCACACTCAGCACTGGAGCCCCCCAGGGTTGTGTTCTGAGCCCCCTGCTGTACTCTTTATACACCTACGACTGCGTGGCCACTACCAACTCCACTGCCATCATCAAGTTTGCTGACGACACTGTCGTGGTGGGCCTGATCACGAACAACGATGAGTATACCTACCTGGAGGAGATTGGAAGTCTGGAGAACTGGTGCCAGAGGAACGATCTCCTCCTGAACGTCAGTAAGACAAAGGAGCTGATAGTGCACTTTAGTACAAAGCAGGAGAGGAACTACCAGACCCCCGTCATCAACAGGAGCCCTGTGGAGAGAGTGGACAGCTTCAGATACCTCGGTGTTCACATCATGCAGGACCTGTCATGGTCCTGTCACATCAACACCATGGTGAAAAAGGCCCGTCTGTACCACCGCAGACGTTTGAGAGACTGCCCTCCAAGGTGCTCAGGAATTTCTACTCCTGCACCATACAGAGCATCCTGACGTGAAACATCATGACCTGGTTTGGAAACAGCACCATGCAGGACAGACGAGCTCTACAGAGGGTGGTGCGTTCAGCTGAGCGCATCATCCGCACCAAGCTCCCTGACCTGCACTCAATCTACACCAAGCGGTGCAGGACCAAGGCCAGGAAGATCGTGAAGGACCTCAGCCATCCCAACAATGGACTGTTCTCTCTGTTGCGGTCAGGAAAGCGCTTCCGCTCCCTGAAGGCCAACACAGAGAGAATGAGGAAGAGCTTCTTCCCGCAGGCGATAAGGTCTCTCAACCATACCACATTGACACCACAAACACAGAACTAATACAACCTGTTAACGTCAATGGACACTATGGACACTTTCATGCACATCTACACTTACATCGGAACTCATGTTTATGTTTACATTCTGGACCCTTGCACAAAGACACTTTAATAAGGCACCTTAAGACACATTTCTATGCATACTTGCACACCATACTTCCTCCACCAAATTTCAATTAACAAAAAAAAGAAAATCTCTATTGTACAGTATATTTCTACTTTATGTACAGTATACTTTTATTTTTATTTCTATTTTTATCCTAGTTAAGTTTAAATTTTCCTATCGTATTTCTTTATTCATATTTATTTCTTACTATAAGATTTAATTCTCTTTTTAAGGTCACTGGCGGTCATGTAAGCATTTCACTGCATAACGTACTGTGTATGACTGTGTATGTGACGAATAAAATTTGAATTTGAAAATAACAAACTTACTAGTCATAGGTATACCAGTTATTAGTCTACAGTAGCTGCAAGTACACAAAAGCAAGCTTTCGCATGCTAGGGTTACAGTAAATATACTTGCCATACTTTTTTTTTCCACTTGGATAAGTCTTCTGACATGGTTGTCTAAGAAATAAAAAGCTTCTCACTGCATCAATTAGGGTTAAATAACCTTTTGCCAGCATATTAATCACTGCAATAATTATACAGTGGAAGGCTACCTATTTGCTTAGTTAAATCCAGGTGGTGACTTTTTTTGGACTGAGCAGTATATAAAACAGACAATATAGTATGATACAGGAAACTCCACTTTTATTATATATTCATAGTATTAAGTGTATCAAGTACAGGAGGTCAGTAAGGATCAGAGGTCAATTTGAACCAAATAATTACATCATTACATGAGTTCTAAGTCTGGTAAACTCCATGCTGATTTCCCAGATAGCAAGGTGACATTGATTCAATGTTGAAATTTCATCAGAATCATCATTTTGGTTGAGGTTGATTTTTCAATGCTAAATAATGTTGAATCAATGTTGATAATTCAATGCTTTTCTGTGTTGAAAAGACAAACATTGAATCAATGTTGATTTTTGGTTGTGGAACCCATCCTCATTCAACAATGTAAGGAAAATTAAATTAACTAAGTGCATTTCTATAAAAATGTGTATGCATGTGTGTATGTGTTTAAAACAGGTTAAAAAATTGACTACAAGAGATTTGCCATGGTGCTTAAAAAAAATAAATAATAATAATTATATATATATATATATATATATATATATATATATATATATATATATATATAGTTATTGAGGAAAAAAAATAATTTGACGGTAAGTTTTGTGTATTTACCTTGCTGTCTAGTTTACTCACTTGAGAGCTTAATTCCTGTTTGCCGTTCAAAAGTACTCAATTTTCGGCTCGCATTTAACATCGGAGGGTGTTTTTACACTGTCGCCACGTCATTATAATACACTCTACAGGCATGAGAATTCAATATGTTGTAGTCTGGAAGTTCCTGCCACTCACGGTGAAAGAATTTTGGCGATGCGACCTACGGTATTCTGTTGGGAAGCATTTGTTTGAGACCTTAGTTCCTGTTTCCCGTTGTCTGTGTCTGACCCAGAGCAGTGTGCGTGCCCCACATGGAAAGAACCTATATGAGGATATATGCGCATATATGAAACCTATATGCAGTATATATGCGCATATAACCGCACCTATATGGGGCCAGGGGTAGCTCAGTGGTTAAGGCATTGGACTAAGGTTCAAACCCCACAACCACCAAGTTGCCACTGTTGGGCCCTTGAGCAAGGCCCTTAACCCTCAACTGCTCAGATGTATAATGAGATAAAAATGTAAGTCGCTCTGGATAAGAGCGTCTGCCAAATGCCTAAATGTAAATGTAAATATGAGGATATATGCGCATATATGAAACCTATATGCAGTATATATGCACATATATGATAATATATATGCTGCATATATGCGTATATATGCTGCATATATGCGTATATATGCCACATGTAGGCAACATTGAGGTGCATATATGTGCATATACAGGCCATATAGGTCTCCTGTATTGCTTCTTTATATCCACATATAAGCCCTACTGTATATGTACATACAAGATATGTCTCCTATGGCAGGATCTGGTCATTTTAGCTCATATCTCACTTTGGCAACTGTCATACATGATGCCTAGCTCATATTTTCTATTATCAAGACAATAACTAAGAACTAACAAAAAAAATGCAAAAAACTAATCCTAATTGGCCACATACTGTATATGAGGATATATGCACATATATGAAACCTCAGTCTCCGTGAAAATCTTTTTGAAACACGTCACTAAAATTAACTGAAATGAGAAATATATCTATATAAAGCTTAAAATGTCTACTTTTAAATGATGCAAGTCACATTGAAAACAAATATTCTCAGTTTATGTAATCCGTATGAAACCAAGGAGAGGCACAGAATTTCTGTCACACTTATATGCTAATAATCAGAGGCAGGACACGCCCATGCGCCAATCACACTGAAATCAGTCAGGGTAATTTACATACTAGACCACGCCCCCGGACACCGGCATGAAAAACGCAGAGAGACAGGATTAAAAATACTCCGATTCAGTGAGTTTTCAGCACGTTTTGGAAGATGGCACGCGCTTACACATCCGAGGAAACTCTTCAGAATGTTCTGGAAAGTTTACATTTACCTCAGAAGAAGACTGTGTGACTCCGACGACGAACGGGAGCATTTTGAACAGAGAATAGACCCATGCTACACTGGGTAAGTTATTAAGTCTTATATAACTCTTATTCTGATAATATTAAACTAATATTAGTAAATATTTTCCTCACTACAGCTAGCTCTTGTCAGCTTGTGTGACACATTGGCTTTCAATGCCATTTATATAGTTTAGTTAAATCATGCTAGCATGCTGCCTCATGTAGCACAAACATGATATTTCCCGGTGGCTAAGCTAATGCCTTATGGAGTTTACAGATGTTTATATTGACCTTGTTTTGGATAGCTTTAGATTATGGTTGCTAATGTGTATTTGGCTCCATTTTGGTTAGCTTATAACACTGCTATCGGTAATGTTATTTAGCACAAACAAGCAAGTTGCAGGTGGCTAAAATACTGCCTTATGTAGCTAAGTGATGCTTATGAATATTTCTTTGGTGTAAATGTATATAATCCCTTTTGTTTAGCGTGTATTTACAAATACCTGATAAGATGTAATTGTTTAGAATGTGTTCAATATGTGTGTAATGTCCAGTGGATGGTGTTTTTTAAAACTCAAATTGAATTATGGCTGCAGTGTGTAGTATTATCTATCACCATCATTGATGCTGTCATGTGACCTACAGAAGAGAGGTGTATATTTTTCATGTTGAAGTGTGGATACATTTTTGGTCATCTCTGTACTGTATATATTGTGCATCCATATTAATTGCACATCCATTTACTCTGAACAGTATAGGTTAACATTTTTTTATTTATTTGTTTTTAGGAATGTGTCTGCATCACCCTTGCCTTCACCAGCCCCTCACATCAGGACACGCAAGCTCCGTTCAGATGGACCTCTTGTATTTGTGAAGTGGATGGACACACGAGAAGTATCTACCTGTTCTACCATCCATTCTGCTTTACAGTAGATGTGGTGAAGATGAGGGTGAAATTACAAGGTACATGGACTACAAAGACATTTCCATGTCCTGTGACTGCGTACAACCAGCACATGGGGAGTTGATCACTCTGATCAGCTATTACAATACTATACTACACAGCACAAAACAATGAAGCCGTACAGAAATATTTCTCTACACTGCTTGGACATTGCTCCCACCAATGCTTACCCTGCATGTATGTTTTGTACAGTTTTTTTTTTTTTATCTTGCACTGTTTTACTCTGAATGTCCGTCTTTTTTCAGTTTTTATTTTGTACTGTTCCTGTTGCAGTTTTACCCTGCATGTAAACAAATGTCCAGAATGTCCAGATTATCATTAATCTGCATTTATACATAAAATCCTATTAACTATTGGGAAGCTAAACATAAGAATCCGTATGAAACATGAAAAGTTTCTAAAAGTTGCCAATAAATTAATATTGTGATGTGAAATAATTTTTCAGATTGAAGTTATAAAGGGCTCTGGGGTGTTTTGCCAGGCAGAAGCGTGGAGAGCAGCCCGCCTTGCCACCTCTGCTACTGCCATGGTACGGAATCTGCTGCTGGGCACCTTCGACTTGGAGACTTGACCAAATTAAAAAGGTAGCCATTATTGGTGAGTAAATGCATAATGCGTTGAGAAGGGAAAACAAAATATTTAAGACTTTATAAGTTCACCACTTTAACCATAACCTACTTGTATCAATGTTTATTAGCCATCAAAGGAGACTGCATAAGGTAGGGCACCCATTATTGTTACTGTATCTGCTTGGGACCTATAATACTAATTCATCACTTGCTCACTTCTTAATCCTACCTTTCCTCTTCTAAAGCCACATTATATTGCGCTGTAAGGTGTGTAGTCCTCTATTTTGTAGAACATATAGTGTTGCAAATAACCTCGTGGCACTAATTGTTGTTGTCTGAAGTTTTAATAAATAATCATAATGCTGTCAAAAATAATGTCATAAATAGATTTTCTTTATCAATTAACTTCTATTAATTAAATAAAATTTTTAATGTAAATTTTTAAAGTTTAATGGAATGGCTGTGTGAAAGATGCTGAAGCTGACGTGCCAATAGTCTTTTATATTAATGTTGTTCGGAAGCCTGTGTAATGATGTAGTTTCGACATCTATCGACTGAACAGCGTTTTTTCGACTTGTTTTCATGTTATTGTTGTTCAGCAATGGCATGGACGTGATGTTTTGGCAAAAGAAGGGTGGGATGGTGGTTGATGGTGACTGAAAGCGGTGACTGAGTAGATTGGACATCACAGCAGCTCGTGAAAAGGCAGAGCTACTTTATGCAAGCTGTGTGCATTCTACTGTGGATTGACTGTTTTGAAACTTATATGGTAGTTACATAGCCCCTAGACCTCAGTTACCATGAAAAAAGCCATGAAATTTCAGTTTTGACCATATGGGATCTTAAACAAGGACGTCATCTTTTTTTAATTATTGTTTGTTCGGGGAGGAATTATAGACCACAATGTCAGCATGATCTTGGGTTTGTTTCCTTATCACTTCTTGTGTGCGTTTGGCTGTAGCTTGCACACCAGACAGAGTTGTTGGTGATTCTTCCTATTGTAAAGTCATGCAGTGTGTAATCTCCTGTCGCCAATTCATTGTGCAGTGTGAACACAGCAGCAACTAAATGCTACCACAGATAGTACAGTGTGAAAACAATGGTGACTTTGAAAATCATGCAGTGTGAGTTTGAGGAGAAGGTAAAAAGCAATGCAAAACAAATAATGTACAGTTTATGTTGTCATTACTTTGCTCTCAAACTAAATGCAATGTAATAATAGGCGTTATTTAATAATAACATTAACAGTGCAGCATGCGTCTAACTCTGGGTAAAAAGCTTATAATAAAATCACCAAAATAAGTCTTCTCGTTAAGAATAAATATGCAAACAGTACGGTATCTGAGCGTACGGATTGGAAATTTGTGCATACAGTTTGTTAATCCGTGGCCACGATTTGTTAAACTGAGGGAACAGTTTAAGTATTTGTGAGTGCGGGGGACAAATTGCAAAACCGTTGCCACGGATTGATTTTTTTTAAATTTATTTATTTTTTTGGTCCTACAGGTTTTTTTTTTTTTTTTTTTTTTTTTTTTGCACATAAAAGACTACATTGTTACATTAAGTATATTTGTTTTCATAGCATTGAATATGTACATTGTAGGACAACATTTGCAGATTGTGAAATAACACATACAGGTCCTTCTCAAAAAATTAGCATATTGTGATAAAGTTCATTATTTTCTGTAATGTACTGATAAACATTAGACTTTCATATATTTTAGATTCATTACACACAACTGAAGTAGTTCAAGCCTTTTATTGTTTTAATATTGATGATTGTGGCATACAGCTCATGAAAACCCAAAATCCCTATCTCAAAAAATTAGCATATCATGAAAAGGTTCTCTAAATGAGCTATTAACCTAATCATCTGAATCAACTAATTATCTAAACACCTACAAAAGATTCCTGAGGCTTTTAAAAACTCCCAGCCTGGTTCATTACTCAAAACCGTAATCATGGGTAAGACTGCCGACCTGACTGCTGTCCAGAAGGCCATCATTGACACCCTCAAGCAAGAGGGTAAGACACAGACATTTCTGAACGAATAGGCTGTTCCCAGAGTGCTGTATCAAGGCACCTCAGTGGGAAGTCTGTGGGAAGGAAAAAGTGTGGCAGAAAACGCTGCACAACGAGAAGAGGTGACCGGGCCCTGAAGAAGATTGTGGAGAAGAACCGATTCCAGACCTTGGGGGAACGGCGGAAGCAGTGGACTGAGTCTGGAGTAGAAACATCCAGAGCCACCGTGTACAGGCGTGTGCAGGAAATGGGCTACAGGTTGCACATTCTGCATGTCATTTGGAAATCAAGGTGCCAGAGTCTGGAGGAAGACTGGGGAGAGGGAAATGCCAAAATGCCTGAAGTCCAGTGTCAAGTACCCACAGTCAGTGATGGTCTGGGGTGCCATGTCAGCTGCTGGTGTTGGTCCACTGTGTTTTATCAAGGGCAGGCTCAATGCAGCTAGCTATCAGGAGATTTTGGAGCACTTCCTGCTTCCATCTGCTGAAAAGCTTTATGGAGATGAAGATTTCATTTTTCAGCACGACCTGGCACCTGCTCACAGTGCCAAAACCACTGGTAAATGGTTTACTGACCATGGTATTACTGTGCTCAATTGGCCTGCCAACTCTCCTGACCTGAACCCCATAGAGAATCTGTGCGATATTGTGAAGAGAAAGTTGAGACACAAGACACAAGAATCTGCAAAAGGATTCCCGACCAAGTATTGAGTGCAGAACTGAACATAATTATATGAAGGTTGACTATTTTTGTATTAAAAACACTTTTCTTTTATTGGTCGGATGAAATATGCTAATTTTTTGAGATAGGGATTTTGGGTTTTCATGAGCTGTATGCCACAATCATCAATATTAAAACAATAAAAGGCTTGAACTACTTCAGTTGTGTGTAATGAATCTAAAATATATGAAAGTCTAATGTTGATCAGTACATTACAGAAAATAATGAACTCTATCACAATATGCTAATTTTTTGAGAAGGACCTGTATATTAAAAAAAATCTAATGTGTGCATTGTATCTATGGAAGATTGTAGGACATTTCAAAACATATGTTGCATATCTGTACATTTGTAAAAGTCACATTTCCAAAAATTTAGGACCCACCTTCTGTCATTCATAAACAACTACCACTCCAAGTTTTTAGAGCATTGTATAGTTCTAACCTTTTGTTTGTTTTTCATTCTTTAGATGCACTACTACAACAACAGCTGAAAGCTGAAGAAAAGGAGGCCACAGAGTTTCTTTGCTTCAACAGTTCAGAAATGGCTTCGTTATGCCCCAGAACGGCTGGGGGGAATTGCTCGTGGTGGAAAACCATAAGTTCAGACTCATGTCTTATTATCTGTTTTGCTGAGTAAATACATTTCAACTTACGAATAATGTTTCAGTCATCTGTTGTGTTTCTGACTTGGTTGTTTCTATTTGCATTTGACTGAATTTTGCTGAGGCAGGCTGCCATTTTTATATTATGGTTTTCCAGTCTCTTCTCTTGGCAGTTAGATTCTGTTTTATTAATTCAGAATTAACAATCTCTTCTAATAGTTCTCTTCTAAAAAGTCATATTGTCATCCAGTTTATAATAATTTGTATGTAAGTTGTAGTGTGTTTTATTATATGGTTGTTTTATTGTAATTGTGATGTTACTTCCTGTTTAAATGGGTATGGAGCATAAATAAATAAATATGTTTACATGTAAACTGAAGGATGTTGAGTTACTGACTTTTTGTTTAAAAAAAAAAAAAAAAAAAAGCTTTTCAGCCCTACATGGTCTCTGATTTAAAGAAATAAATCAAAACGGACATGATTTACTGTCATAGAATCTTGCTGTTCATAAAGCAAGACTAAACTATAATTGTTTCAATGTTGATTCAATGTTGATTCAATGTAAAATAAGTGATTGAATTTACGTTGAACAAACATTGATTTTATGCCCATCTTGATCTATTTTTCATCATTGAAATAACATTATTTCAAGGTGCAAACCTGATGAAAAATCAACGTTTAACATTGAAATTTCAACATTGATTCAATGACAAGTTGGTTGATGCTTTAATGTTGATTCAACGATGATTCAATGTTGTTCTGCTATCTGGGTTATGTGTTACAGCAAACTCCATAAATAACAGTAAACACTTGTTTGACACAATTTTACCGTATGTAAATTGCTCTGGATAAGAGTGTCTGCAAAATGCCTAAATATAAATTTATAATTTACTCTATAAATGAACAAAATGTTTAAATACCATTTGTGAAAGAAAGAAACAAACTACACTAGTCTTAATTATCAACGTACAGTGCCGACAAAAACGTTTTCAGACATTCAGACAAATTTTCCACATTTTGTTATGTTTCACACTCATCTTAAAATGTATTCAAAACGGGTCTTGGAGTGTTCTGTTAATTAAAAAAACTTTAAAAATCCTTCTACAACTTGATTGGAGTTAAGTTGTGCCTAATTGAATTAATTCAACATAATTACGAAAAGGACACACCTGCCTATATAAATTTAATCTCACTGTAACTGGCTTCAGAACAACTCTGTCCTAGAGTCCAGACCTGAACCGAATAGAGCATCTCTGAAGAGACCTGAAAACTGCTGTGCAAAAACATTGCCCATTCAACGTGGTTGAGCAGGAATGAAGAATGGAAGAAGAATGGAAGAAGCTTCAGGAGGAAGGTGTGTCAAGCTTGTAGCATCATTCACAAGCAGAGTCATTGCTGCCAAAGTTGTTTTAACCATATTAAGCGATGGGATTGGATATTTATGTAAATGGAATATCTCAGTCTTTATTTTTTTTTTTAAATAAATTCACAAAATACTCCACACACCATGGTTGGCAATGAAATACAGTAAGAAGTAAGAACATAGCTGTTGGGACAGATAATTGGTGTCAAGTTAAGGTTTATTCAAGCTTAAAAATTTATGTATTTGCATATGGGCTGTTAGCGTGGGGTCACACACATGCGGTATGGTCTGGGTGCATATGTGAAGCCCAGATGGCCCTCCAAGCTTAGCTCATCTTCAGGACACTGGGAAATAGTAAAGCATTGCAACAGAGAGGTGAAGAAGAGAAAGAGCTCCATACGAGCCAGTTGCTCCCCCAGACATGCTCTCCTTCCTGCATAACATATAAATAAGATTTTGTACGTATTACTGTTAATTTTCGTTCCTTTTTTGCGTTATCCATTTGTTTGATATCTACAGCGCATTGTATACTTCCATTACCTGCTGAAAAGGGAAGGAAAGCATCCTTCTTCACAAACTGGCCTTGATTATCCAGAAAGTGTTCTGGGTTAAACGTGTCCGGTGTTGCCCACTCATTCTTGTCATTAAGCACAGATGACAGGTTTGTTATCACAGTTGTGCCCTAATAATGAGAAAAAAAATATCATCTGTGACACAGTATTTCTGTATACTAATTATTTTATCTGATGAAAAATGTAAAACCTTCGGTATTAAGAATCCACCCAGTACAGTATCTTTAGAGGCCATCTTGGGGAAACCCAGAGGTGCAATATTGGCCATCCTTTGAATCTCATGAATAACAGCTTCAGTGTAGGGCATGTTGGTTTTGTCGGCTATGGTGGCCTGGCGTGACTGTCCAATCACTTTGTCTATCTCTGCTTGCACCTTTTCTATAAAAATAAGACAATAGTATGATTTTTCCAAAAATGCTGTTCAAAGCGCTATACAAATAAAATGTAGTATTTTGTGAATTTATTTTAAAATTGAATTAAATTGAATGATGTTCATGAATTGATATATGCATGTTTTTACTTTGTATCTCAGGATACTTCATCATGAAGAGGAGACCCCAACGTAGTGTAGTGGCTGTGGTTTCTGTCCCTGCTTCAAACAAGTCCAGCATTGTAAGCAATAATGTCTCAGCGTTAAATCCAGCTTCAGGATCATTCTTCTTCTAAATAACTCAAAAAAGTAAAGAGTTAAACATTGTCCATGACTATTGTAAGAGCCATATCGTACTTGTTATGAATTTGTTCTTGTGTTTATTTTATTTTATTTATTTGTTGTTATTTCATTTATTCTACCTTGTTCTATTCATTAGTAAAGCATTAAGCATTAAGTTTGTTACATAAGCCATAAGCTTTAAATTTCTAAGTTATGCATCCATTTTGACAATCGTGAGTTGGTCTGTGATGTCATTCCACTATTACATGCATTTGTATGACTGTCGTATGATAGAAAGTTCAGTTTAGATGCGGAAGGCTACGGAAACACAAGCTTTTGACCGTAAGCTCCCGGTAAGCTAAGAATGTAACTAGGTTGCTGACTTCTGACGTGTGAGTGAAACTTTAAACCAGAGCTACGTGTCAAAACTGGTGAAATAATATGACCGCATCTACAACTATTCAGCATTTTTTTCACACCCAGAAACAATGTGCATATTGTTAACATCTTAAACAAACCTTCTCCATTTCTAGAAGGAAACTGTCAATGTAATCCCGAGGATTTGAGGGATCCCAGTCCTCCTTGTGTTTTCTTATTTCTTCTTTTATGAAGTCCAATATTTTTGTATAGATGGCAAAAATCTTCTTATGGGGGCCAGGAAGGTATTCAAAGAGGCGAGGGAAAGCATTATACAGCTAACAGACACCACGGAGGACACAAAAATAAGAGACTGGTGAATCTATTTGTGAATAAACTGATCAGACATAACATTAAGGCACGGACTCTACAACAACTTTGCACTAATGATGTTAGATGCACTAACTCTAGCAGCAGATACTCTTTGTCCTGTAATTTGCACGGTGAGGCCTTTATATGCTGTCTGGCCAAAAAAGTCACCATTTTAGAAGGATGAAATCATTAGGCTACATTAAGCAAGAAAACAACTAAGAGGATTTGAAATGACTAGAAAAAATTTAAATAATATGATTTAAAAATTGCCTAATTTTCTTTAAGAGCAGAATTTCTGCATACTTACCTGACATTGAGCAGAACCTTCTAAAACGAGCGCTTCAGAATCCAAACGCAGAACATTCTGAAAATTCTCATCATGGTATTCAAAGCGATGACCGAAAACTAGGGTAGAGATGATGTTTGAGACTGCATTGTTCAGGAAAAACTGAGGATCAAAAGGACCTACAGTAAATGGGCACAAAAATCTTATTTGTAGATTAGTATGTGGTTGTGTATGTCTATTCAAAATATGTTCATAACATCAAATGGTATGTAACAAATGAGGTGATTTATATTTTCTTTAGTTTATGAGGGAACCTGCAACTGAGGAATCTTTAACTTTCAGAGTGGACACCTACCCTGTTTTGCTTTGAAAGCATCACAGAGAAAAATGCCCTCTTGCTGGATACTGAGCTCTACGATCTTCCTTCCTTCACCAAAGTGCCGAAGGTGTGTGATGACAAACTTCCTCTGGTTTTTCCACAAATATCCATTACTGAGGCCTACAGCTTCAGAGCATGGAACAGCAAGTCTCAGTATACAAATAAATTGGATTTATAGTTAATGTAAAAAATAGATTACATGTAATGCATGCAGTGTTTCCCACAATGTCACAGAGTGGACTACTACATACAATAAATACATATGACCTAATACATATGATCTAATGTCCATTACTTGTGTTTCGTGTCCATGTCTGCTGCTTGATTTTTGAGTAGCATTTATGTTCCTACCTTTAATCTGAGGTGCTCTAAATTAGAGGTTTCTGTTTCTGGCCATTTTAATAAACTTTCCTCTTTCCTCTTCATTCTTGGTCGTTCCTGGAACGGCCTTCATGAGAGCCAGTTTCATTATAGTGTTTGATGGTTTTGGCAACTATACTTTTAAATATATTCAAATGTCTTGCCTCTCTTTACTCGACTGAGTGATTCTTGCTATAATATGTACAGTAGTTGCAGCTATAGGGAGCATTGGACTGATTAATTGAAATCGGTGTGGTCGACTCATTTCACCCACACCCCCACACATATACAGTAGATAGATAGACTGATCGTTAAACAGATTGTATAAATATTGTAAAAACTTGAAAATTCCTAAGTCGGATATATGGAGAGAGATAGAGAGAGAGAGAATTATTATTTTACTTGCCAAGTCCCTTAAAGACTTTGTGAAAGAGTGGGACAACAGGTCGGTCCGTAAAGCTGTCCATCTGGGTAACGAGAGCCTCCTTCACCATTTTATATCCAGAGATGAACACAGTTTTCTCACTGCCCCAACGCAGGCTGAAAACATCTCCATACTTCTTAGCAAGCTTAGTTTACATAAACACAAATAATAGAGAAAAGAGACGTGGATCAGTAAATATATAAAAGATTTTCATTTATTTGACTCAAAAAGATTTTAAGGATTTTTTTTAATCATTTCTGGCTGCAATTAATAAAAAGCATTATAAAATGTATTTATTCTCCTTAAGATTTAAAATGCAACAAAATACAAAACTAATAAAAAAAGAAACAAAATGTTAAAGCAAGCCTACCTTGTCTAATGTTCTAAAGTCAAGCCCAATTAAAATGTTCCCCACAAAAGGTAGAGGCCTTGGCCCAGGTGGAAAATTGGATGGATATTTATTCTTGAAGATATCAAGAAGTAGAAGAAAAAAGAAAAAGCCTATAAGCAAACTCTTAAAACCATGGTATTCTATTAAGTAGTCTAAGAGCATAGCTGTTGTTTGTGAGAATTTTGGTGGTGTGCTTGCTCATGTGTGGACTTTGTCTGGAGTTTTTTATTTTGGGGGTGGGGTGGTGAGTGCTCTTGTCTGGACTAGAACAGTGTAAGGCTATTATGCATGTTGCTCTGAATTCCTGGAAACGTGTTACATATCCCCCAATTACTGTTAAGTGTTTTACTTGGTAATTTTACACACACACACACACACACACACACACACACACACACACACACTAGGTATAACTGTTATCTAGGTATCTAAATTCCACTGCGATTCTGCTCACATGTTAAAATGATTGCATCACATACTGTACAAACAGCTGCACATTCATGCTGCACATCTGATCTGTTAAATTCAGACTAGGTAACTGAGCAGTACATTGATGCACAATCATCTAACCATGCACATGGAACCATGTTTGAGATGAATTGCTCTATGTTACATGGTGCACTAGATTTGTCACAAAATAAGAGCTGACACAATAATTATTGCAGTATCGATGTTATGATATAGAAAGCATAAACTAGAGACAGGCACAAGTGCAGCTGATGTGCAAACAACAACAATATATACAGTGGTGTGAAAAACTATTTGCCCCCCTCCTGATTTCTTATTCTTTTGCATGCTTGTCACACAAAATGTTTCTGATCATCAAACACATTTAACTATTAGTCAAAGATAACACAAGTAAACACAAAATGCAGTTTTTAAATGAGGGGTTTTATTATTTAGGGAGAAAAAAATCCAATCCTACATGGCCCTGTGTGAAAAAGTAATTGCCCCCCTGAACCTAATAACTGGTTGGGCCACCCTTAGCAGCAATAACTGCAATCAAGCGTTTGCGATAACTTGCAACGAGTCTTTTACAGCGCTCTGGAGGAATTTTGGCCCACTCATCTTTGCAGAATTGTTGTAATTCAGCTTTATTTGTGGGTTTTCTAGCATGAACCGCCTTTTTAAAGTCATGCCACAACATCTCAATAGGATTCAGGTCAGGACTTTGGCTAGGTCACTCCAAAGTCTTCATTTTGTTTTTCTTCAGCCATTCAGAGGTGGATTTGCTGGTGTGTTTTGGGTCATTGTCCTGCTGCAGCACCCAAGATCGCTTCAGCTTGAGTTGACGAACAGATGGCCGGACATTCTCCTTCAGGATTTTTTGGTAGACAGTAGAATTCATGGTTCCATCTATCACAGCAAGCCTTCCAGGTCCTGAAGCAGCAAAACAACCCCAGACCATCACACTACCACCACAATATTTTACTGTTGGTATGATGTTCTTTTTCTGAAATGCTGTGTTACTTTTACGCCAGATGTAACGGGACACGCACCTTCCAAAAAGTTAAACTTTTGTCTCGTCGGTCCACAAGGTATTTTCCCAAAAGTCTTGGAAATCATCGAGATGTTTTTTAGCAAAATTGAGACGAGCCTTAATGTTCTTTTTGCTTAAAAGTGGTTTGCGCCTTGGAAATCTGCCATGCAGGCCGTTTTTGCCCAGTCTCTTTCTTATGGTGGAGTCGTGAACACTGACCTTAATTGAGGCAAGTGAGGCCTGCAGTTCTTTACATGTTGTCCTGGGGTCTTTTGTGGCCTCTCGGATGAGTTGTCTCTGCGCTCTTGGGGTAATTTTGGTCAGCCGGCCACTCCTGGGAAGGTTCACCACTGTTCCATGTTTTTGCCATTTGTGGATAATGGCTCTCACTGTGGTTCGCTGGAGTCCCAAAGCTTTAGAAATGGCTTTATAACCTTTACCAGACTGATAGATCTCAATTACTTTTGTTCTCATTTGTTCCTGAATTTCTTTGGATCTTGGCATGATGTCTAGCTTTTGAGGTGCTTTTGGTCTACTTCTCTGTGTCCGGTAGCTCCTATTTAAGTGATTTCTTGATTGAAACAGGTGTGGCAGTAATCAGGCCTGGGGGTGACTACAGAAATTGAACTCAGGTGTGATAAACCACAGTTATTTTTTAACAAGGGGGGCAATCACTTTTTCACACATGGCCATGTAGATTTGGAGTTTTTTATTATCCCTTAATAACGTAAACCTTCATTTAAAAACTGCATTTTGTGTTCAATTATGTTAGCTTTGACTAATAGTTAACGGTTTTTGATGAGCAGAAACATTTAAGTGTGACAAACATGTGTAACGGGCTAAGAAAATGCTGTTATGAGGTTATTTAAAACATTGTCATCCCCACAGATATGTGTTTTCATTGTTGGTTTTCGTTAAGTTTCTTAGTATTTCAAGTCCGGTTAAAACTAGTATATTGTGGTGACATTACACCACCACACCCATAGATGGCGCACCAGGCACCCGTGAAATATACGAGAGAGTAAACTTTCCTCTGGTCAGTGGGCTTAGTAATAAACTGGCTGCCATTGTGGAAAGACATAACACGTGTGCTCGTGTTTTTCACAGGTATGTCTATATTTAATTAAAATGATAATTTCATTGTAAGATTACAATAAAAGAAAGTGTTTTGATTCTCTGAGAATTACACAACCGGTGGAAAGTGATTTTTCTAGTAGTGTTCCATGTAATTTCAATTAGAAGCATGCTTGTCAGTCAATCCAAAGTGTTTTAGGGTTCTGCCTTTCATGCTGGGTTTTCAGTTCAGTCGCCATTTTGGATTAATATTTCAAGTATCCTGCTGTCTTGATAATGTGTATTTTACATCTTTGATACTTTGGTAATGTTGTGGTAGACCAATAGAATATTATAAATCTTTGGAGATGTATAAGAAGATATATGTGTATCTTATAAAGTGTGCATATGTTTGTTGGTTGTATTAACTTCCTGCAGTATGGTTGTTTTACAAGCTGCACTTGAGAATGCTGTTTAATTTTGATATTTTCAGAATTTGTATAATTTAAGAGAAACTGTAGTAATAAACTGGCTGCCATTGTGGAAAGACATAACACGTGTGCTCGTGTTTTTCACAGGATTAAAAAAAAAGAGTTTATTCAACCCGATTCACAGTGCACACCGCCTGTGTATCATTTGCTGCCAGCACAGATTTCCCCTAGGTCTGAGGCCGGTAACAATTGGGGGCTCCGTCCGGGATTCACTTATCAGTGAGCTGCAGTAAGAGTGAATACGACGTCAAGACCTAGCGTCTACAGCTTCAAGGAAGGCTGTTTGTATTGAACATCATCCAGAGAGTGAGAGCTACAAGTGACAATACAATATGGCTACTGCTATTCCAAGACAAACGCTGATGTTCCAAATTCAAAAAAAACTTTCACCTTTGAGTATCAGTCAGTTACAGATGGCTGCACGGTTGATTGAAGGTGGTCAGGAGATTTCCATTGTTCCTGAACTTGGTGAGCCAGAACTATATAATCTGATTGTTGACTATGTACGAAGTGAGAAGTTAAAAAACATGGAAGATGAAGGCATGAGTCAACTGCTCTTCCTCTATGACTTTCTTGATGACCTTTCTCAAGTTCCAAGTGAAGACCCAAGAACTATCAACACGGATGAGGCTGTAAATCCTCAACAGGTAGAAGCACCAGCCAGGGATGACACCCACATACTTTCTACAGATCAAGATGGAGACGCTGGTATACAGTCGTTACCCAGAGACAGAGACATTCGCACAGACCTATCTGCCACAATTACCCACACATGCATATCATCCAAGGACCAGGAAGCTTGTACACCGGTAATTTGTGCTGCCATGCCAACGCCAGTCATTGCCAAGCCCGCTAGTGGTGCAGCACCGAAGCTATCAACAAACATCAACAATCAGGTGATAAGAGTGACTGATGTTGCTTCTCTGTTACCACGCAGAGAATTTAAGTTGCAGGGTGGTCAAATTTGTGATGCCGGTTGTGACATGTCTTTTAATTGTCTCTGTAAGCAAATTGATGAAGGATTACAAGAGGGTTTTAGTGAGTCTGAGGTTATCAGATCTGTCCTTAAGATAACAAAACCTGGTACATTTAAAGAGATGTTGGTAAATAAGGATGACCTCACTATTGATGGGTTGAAAAAGTTTTTGCGCTCCCACATTAGAGACAAAAATGCAACTGAACTTTTCCAAAAACTAACTACTGCTAGACAAAATGACAAAGAAAGCCCACAACAGTTTCTTTATCGAATAATGGGTCTGAAGCAGCGTCTTCTTTTTGAGTCACAACAACCTGGGGTAGGCTTTAGCTATAACAAAGGCACTTTAGCTTATCCAGGGCACTTTCCTTCACACGCTTTACCAGGGGTTAAATGAAAAAAACAGTCATGTCAGATGTGATCTTAAAGCTTTTCTTTCAGACTTGAAGGTTAGTGATGATTTGCTCTTGGAACAAATAACAAAATCAACAGCTGAAGAAGAAGGAAGGTTAAAAAGGCTGGGTGCTCAAAGTAAACACAGACCAGTCACTGTAAATATAGCTCAGCACTCCCAAAACGAATTAAATGCACAGGCAAAAGTTGATGTTGAACTACAAGCAAACCGTGATGCCATCAAAGAATTAACTGCCCAAGTTTCATCTCTGACCAAGCATCTAGCCCAGATGTCCAGTTCCACTGAGACTGTAAAGTTAAGAGACTGCAACATGCATACTAATCCTCTCCAGCAACAATCTGAAACAAGAGGTAGATGCAGTGACTGTGTGCAGAGGAGCAATATGAACTGTACTCACTGTTTTGTTTGTGGTCAGGCAGGACATCGCGCCATTGGCTGTCTCCAACGAAAATTGTCGGGAAACGGGAAGCGGTCGCTGGAGAAGGGCAGCCAGCGACCCTAACAAGTGACAAGCCCAGAGAAAAGGTCAGAACACCCAAATGCTCACAGTTAACCTCACAGTTTCAGTCAAACCCAAAGAAAAGAGTCGCTCAACTAATTGGTAAGCGATGCATGGTCTCATGTTCCATAAATGGGGTGCCTCTTCAAATGCTGCTTGATTCAGGGCACAAGGGACAATGGTGAGCAAATCATGGATTGAGCAAGCATTACCCCATATGAAGATACAGCCACTTGAATCGTTGTTTGGTGACCATTCCCTTGAAATCTCTGCTGCTAATAACACTCAGGTTCCCCTTGATGGATGGGCAGAGATTGATCTTCAGATATGTAGCCAGTATCATGGGCATGTGACGGTCAGAGTACCACTCCTTATCAGTCACAACTGTAACTACCCCCTTTTAGGTAGTAATGTGATTGCTGAAATTATAAAGAGGAACACAGATCAAGAGGACTATGTTGATGTGATCGAAGTTCTTAAGGAGGCATTGAGTGTCAGCGATAGCACTGTGGAAGCATTAGTATTGGTTCTGCAGACAATTGCACCCACGGAGGCACCACAACGTGAGGTACAGCTTAGTAAGAAAGGTGTAAATGTCCCTGCAGGAAAGATTTGTGAAGTTCAGTGCAGAGTTCGAGGATGGCACAGTGGTGGTACAATGATGTTTCAACCTAGTCCTATGAATCATTACCCTGAGGGTCTAGAACTTTTCCCAGCCTTAGTGGATGTCCCTGTTGGCTCATCAAATCGCGTCAAAGTCCCAATCCAAAACTCTACGAGACATAATATCTATCTTGCAAAGAGAACGGTTCTTGGTACTCTTGAAGACATACTTGACATGAAACCAGTCAAACATTCCTCCATCATTCCCGAACCAATGTCTCGAAAGGTTTGTTTGCATACAGCTCAATTGCACCCTGATGAATGGACTTTGAGAGAAGGTACAGTCACGCATACCACCATACCAAAGATGGAAGACAAGTGGCATCCTCCGGTTGATTTGTCCCATTTGACTGAAGAAGAACAGGAAATTGTGAAAAGTATGTTATTTGATCAGTCGGATATCTTTGCCAGAGATGATGCAGACATTGGGTGTATTCCTTTCAACAATATTTTTATTGATTTTAACAGGGATAAAACAGGGTAAACATGTAATATTTTAATGCAGGTTTTATAATCCCCTTATAAACCCTATAGCTCCCACCCCGTCCCTCCCCGACTCCAAGCCAGTTTTACAAGCATATGAAAGGCTAAACGCCAGGCATTGAGAGAAACCAAAAAAGAAAAAAGAATATGGAGTTGGAAGTTTTTTGGTTCTACGTGCAAAAAATAAATAAATAAAGAGGAATAAAAAGGGGAAAGAAAGCAAACAAACAAGTAATTAAATAAGACAGGAATCAAACTATAAATGTATATGAAAAAAGTGAAGGAAGGGCCCCCACACCTGTTGAAATTTAAAGTCTGGGTAATGAATTGAATAGTGAATCTTCTCCAGGGACAGACAGGACATGATATCTCTGAGCCACTGGGCGTGGGTAGGTGACGAGGCATCCTTCCACTTGAATAAAAGAGAACGCCTGGCCAGGAGTGTCGCAAAAGATAACAATCTCTTTTTGGCTGGACTTAGACTCTTACCCTCTTCTCCAGTGACACCAAAAAGAGCAATCAGAGGGTCTGGTTCAAGATTGCAATTCAATATGAAGGACAGGGTCTTAAAAACATCCCTCCAGAATTTTTCCAAATTCGGGCATGTCCAGTACATATGAATAAGAGACGCCTCTCCACTTTTACATTTATTACAGCAAGGATCAATGTCTGGGTAGAAACGGGAGAGTTTAAGTTTGGAGAAATGAGCCCTGTGTACAACCTTAAACTGTAATAAAGAGTGGCGGGCACATAAGGAGGTTGAGTTGATAAGTTTAAGAATTGAATTCCAAGTATCATCTGATAGTGACAAATTTAAATCCTTCTCCCAAGCAGTTTTAATTTTACACAGAGGGGTGTGACTCGAAGCCATCAATCCACCATAAATAGTGGATATTAGGCCTTTACGCAGCGGAGACAAACAGAGGAGGTTATCTAGAATGTTTGCAGCAGGAGCCTCAGGGAAATTTGGTATTAAAGAGCGAATGAAGTGTCTTACTTGCAGATATCTGAAAAAATGAGAATTGGGTAAGTTAAACCTCTCGGAAAGCTGTTCAAATGATGCAAACTTATGGTCAACGAACAGGTCTTTGCAAAGCTTGATGCCCTTATTGTACCATTCCTGAAACACTGAGTCATGTAAAGAAGGTTGGAAGAGATGGTTAGAGACGATAGGACTGGACAGAGAGAAGCCTAGAAGACCGCTGTGCTTTCTGAACTGAGCCCATACTCTCAAGGTATGCACCACTACTGAGTTATTGATTAATTTAATTGAGGGGATGGGGAGAGCAGATCCAAGGAGTGCAGAGACAGAGAGATTTTTGACAGACTTTATCTCCATTTCCACCCAGGCAGGCCGATTAGGTTGGTTATGAAAATATGACCAAAAGATGACAGATCGAATGTTTGCTGCCCAGTAGTAGAAACGAAAATTAGGTAGAGCCATGCCACCGTCTCTTTTAGATCTTTGAAGTAGGGACTTATTCAATCGTGGATGTTTACCTTTCCAAAGGTAAGAAGATATAATTGAGTCTAAAGCGCCAAAGTAAGATTTGGGAATAAAAACAGGTACAGACTGAAAGAGATATAAAAATTTAGGGAGAATACTCATTTTAATGGCATTAATGCGGCCCACCAGGGACATGGACAGTGGTGACCATCGTCCCAAGTCCTTTCTTGTTTGGTTCAACAACCTAATAAAATTTTCTTTAAAGAGGTGTTTATGTTTCCTTGTGATTGTAATACCAAGATAGGTAAACTGATTTTTCACAATGTTGAATGGAAAATTGTGCATACCAGTTGTTACTGCTGTATTATCTAGCAGAAAAAGTTCACTTTTGTGCAAATTTAATTTATATCCTGAAAAATAGCTAAATTCCCTGAGCAATGACAGCACAGGTGGCAGAGAGGAGACTGGATTCGATAAAAAAAGTAGAAGATCATCCGCATAAAGGGAAACTTTATGTTCTTCTCCCTGCCTCCAAATCCCAGATATATCTCTACAGCTTCGGAATGCAACTGCTAGTGGCTCAATGGCGAGGTTAAAGAGCAATGGGCTAAGGGGACATCCCTGACGAGTTCCCCGCTGAAGACTGAATGGTTGAGACTGCTGAGCATTTGTCAGAACTGAGGCAGTGGGGCTTGAATATAATAATTTAACCCAAGTGATAAAACTTGGACCAAAATTAAATTTTTCTAAAGCCCTGAATAAATACTCCCATTCCACACGATCAAAAGCCTTTTCAGCATCCAAAGAAAGGACACACTCAGGGGTCTCCTCTGATGGTGTGTACAAGATATCCATAAGGCGTCGAATGTTAAAGTAAGAGTAACGATTTTTAACAAAACCGGTCTGGTCCTCAGATATAATAGAGGGTAGAACATTCTCTAATCTACGAGCCAAGACTTTAGCAAGGATTTTAACATCCACATTAAGAAGAGAGATTGGTCTATATGAGGAGCACTCTGTTGGGTCCTTATCCTTCTTTGCTATGAGGGTGATGCGAGCCTCATTAAATGACGCAGGCATCTTACCTTGCTTGAAAGATTCAGATAGAACCAAAGCTAGTTGTGGTGCAAGGTATGAGGAGAATGATTTAAAAAACTCTGCAGGGAACCCGTCAGGACCCGGGGACTTACCAGATTGCAATGAGGAGATAGCTAAACTGATTTCCTCTTGTGATATGGGCTCTTCTAACCTTAATCTAGAATCAGGGGACAGTGTTGGGATATTTAGTTGAGTCAAGAAATTCTCAACTGCACTATGGTCCTTTGGGAACTCAGAAGTATATAATCGAGAATAAAAATTCCTGAATGCATCATTAATTTTAGAATGGTCCGTAGTGATGGTACCATCCTCCATCCGAATTTTCGTAATTTGTTGCTGTGCTCTAAATCCTTTTAACTGATTAGCTAAAAGTTTCCCAGATTTGTCACCATGAATGTAAAATTGGCTCCTACTCTTTAATAATTGCCGTTCAATTACATGCGTTGAAATAAGTTCAAACTTAGTTTGCACTTCTACGCGTTTTTTATAGAGATCAGGGTTTTTAAATAGAGCATACTGCTGGTCAATTTCTTTAATTTGGTTGGTCAAATCTTTTCGTTCTTTATATGCCTTCCTTTTCATATTTGCAGTGTATGAAATTATCTGTCCCCTGAGGTAGGCTTTCAGAGCATCCCAAACAACCAAACGTGACACTTCAGGTGTTTCATTTGTGGTGAAGAAAAAAACGATCTGGTCTTCCATAAATTTTACAAAATCGTCCTCCATCAGCAACGATGAATTAAAGCGCCAATGTTTAGTAACTTGAGGGAGATCTGGAAGTTTTATAGACATAACAACTGGAGCATGATCTGATATCACAATGCTCTGATAAGCACAAGAAGTAACCATTGGGATCAATTGATTATCTATAAAGAAATAATCAATTCTGGAGAAAGTATGGTGAACATGTGAGAAAAAGGAGTATTCTTTCTTTTTTGGATTAAGGAAGCGCCATATGTCAGAGATACCAAAGCTGCAGAGATAGGACTGAAGTAGCGTAGCGGATTTACTCAGAGGTATAGGATTGGGAGATGACCTGTCAAGTGATGGATCTAAACAGCAGTTAAAGTCTCCCCCTAATATGAGAGAGTATGAGCTCAGATCAGGCAGAAGAGAGAAAAAATGTTCAAAGAAGGAGACATCGTCATAATTAGGGGCATATAAATTAGCCAACACTACATTAGTATTAAATAACTTCCCTGAAACAATGATATAACGACCTTGTATATCCGTAATAACATTATGATGCTCAAAAGAGATGTTTGGGTTAATGAGAATTGAGACACCCCTAGCTTTGGCCTGAAAGGTTGAGTGGTAGTGCTGCCCACCCCAACGTGACATAAGGCGAGAATTATCAGAACTGCGAATGTGAGTTTCTTGTAAAAATGCGATTGCAGTGTTAAGTTGTTTAAGGTGTGAGAGCACCTTCCTTCTCTTCACCGGATGGTTTAAACCCTTAACATTCCAGCTCACAAAGTTTAAAGAACTATTCATTCTCCCTGAGAGAAAATGCAGGTAGATAAACATGAATAAGATGCCTAACGTCAGCCTTAAAGTGTAAAACACAGAACAACGTGTTAAAAATACACAGTGTACAAAGAACTAACACAATACTGGCTTTGGAGATCCCCCACCCCTTACCCCCACACCCCTGCCCCCCGCACCCCTCCCCCACACACCCCTCTACCCCCCAACAAACAAAGATAGCTGCTAACAAACAGAGCAGCAAGCTCTTCCATCCTTCCATATTCCACCCAACAAATCCTCCTGCTGCTAACCACCCCATCTTCTGCTCCGACACAACTTACAGAAACTAATAATTAAATATATAAATAAAACATTTCCACACTCCAATACTGAAATCTCTCAATGAGAGAAAAACACATCACCACCACCCCTCCCCCCACGTCACATTGTAACTCTAAATATACAAACATGTAAATCACACGTGATTAAAAATAGAAAAAATAGTAATATAAAAATAATAATAATAACCCCTTCACAAGTTTAACACAACACTCTTACCGGGAAAGACGTAAACGTGGCCAGATTTTAGGTTAAAAATGGTACTTTCCTGAGAACTGTAGTATCGCGTATTAAAATAATAATAATAATAATAATAATATAGTGCACTACGTAGTTTTCGGCAGACTGTCTATGTGTTTCTGCGCCTCTTCTACCGAGCGGAGCCACTTCTTCTGTCCGGTAGAGAGAGTGATCCGGAGCCGCGCTGGATACAGCAGAGAAGGCCGGAGACCACGGCTGTATAACTCACTCATCACTCCTCTATACTCGGCTCGCTGGTTTAAAACTTCGGGAGTGTAGTCTTCCACTATACGAAGCTGCTGACCGCGGTATTCCAGCTTCCCTCTCCGCCGAGCCTCCCGAATCAGAAGGTCCTTCACCTGGCTCCGGTGCACGCGGAGAATGACGGGCCGAGGTCTCTGTCCTGAAGCGGGTTTGGATGCAGGTATTCGGTGGGCTCGGTCAATCTCCGGCGGGGAAGGCAGTGTTTCAGTCCCAAACACCTCGCACAGAAACTTGGAGAAGAACTCGGTAGGGAGTCCACCTTCAGAACCTTCCGGGAGACCCAGAACACGCAGGTTTTGTCTCCTGCTCCGGCCTTCTAAGTCTACAACCTTGGACGTTAACTTTAAGTTGTTTTCCCGAAGTCCGGAGCAGATGTTCTCCAGCTCCGTCACACGCTGACTCAGGTCGTCTGTAGCGAGTTCTAATGACGGTAAGCGCTGTCCATGGTCCGCTACTTGGGCCTGAATCTGATCCAGTTTAATTTCTAATAAACTAAACGATGATTTAAACTCCGCCGCTAACGCATCACGGTGTTGCTCTAACAGCGCAGAGATAGCCTCGACTGTTAGAGGGGTCGCAGTGTCGTCCTTTTTCACGGCTTTAACACTCCTGGTAGCCATCGCAAATGAAAAAACATATAACCGTGGGGTAGAGTACAAAGTTATTGTCAACTAAGATTTAAATTTAACATTTAGAGACGAATAAGGGAGTGAAGAAATTCGAAACTGTCGGAGCACCTAACCAACACGTCCTACTCCATGTGGCTGCTAACCGGAAGTCCCCCATTGGGTGTATTCCTGACCTGCAGCTTAAGATTCACCTTACTGACGATACACCAGTTCAAAAGTCCTACAATTCAATTCCAAAACCCTTATATCAAGAGGTAAAAGAGTATGTACAAAACCTTCTTGATCGTGGATGGATAAGGAAGTCCACCTCGCCTTATTCCTCCCCTGTTGTGTGCGTTAGAAAAAAAGACCTAAGTTTACGCCTTTGTGTTGACTTCCGTGGCCTAAACAGTAAGACAGTCTCTGATCGCCATCCACTCCCCCGCATCCAAGACCTACTTGATAACCTAGGGGGGTATGTGTGGTTCTCCATCCTTGACCAAGGCAGTGCATACCACCAAGGCTTTGTTGAGGAATGTTCCAGACACCTTACGGCCTTTAGCACTCCTTGGGGCCTGTATGAATGGATTCGTCTTCCCTTTGGTCTCTCAAATGCACCAGCAGCTTTCCAGAGGTGTATGGAAGATGTTCTGGATGGTCTGAGGGATGACTGTTGTTCCCCTTACTTAGACGATGTACTCTGTTATTCAAAAACATTCCATGATCATGTTAGAGATTTAAAGAGTGTGTTCTATCGTTTAAGGGAGCATGGTATCAAGTTACGTCCAAAAAAATGTCAGCTCTTTAAACATCAAATTAGGTATGTGGGTCGTTTGATATCAAGTGAAGGCATTCAAGTAGATCCAAAGGATTTGGAAGCTGTCCTGAAACTGAAGGAGAAGGAACCTAAAAATGTTGGTGAAGTTAGAGCTCTGCTTGGTTTCTTGGGCTATTACCGACCTTTTATTCAGGACTTTTCCAGAATAGCTCGTCCCTTGTTCAAACTTTTAGAGAAGACTACAGAGTCCCAAGAGAAAACCATTAAGAAAAAGTCCTTAAAGAACAGTCCAAAAGATAACCAATTGCCTTCCAAGACACCTGTGCAGTGGACCTCAGAACACACCGCCATCCTGGCTCATTTAATTGATATGTTGACTAGTTCCCCTGTCTTAGCCTATCCAGACTTCAACTTGCCATTTGTTTTGCATACTGACGCATCGAGTGAGGGTTTGGGTGCTGTACTCTACCAAGAACAGGGAGGTAGGCTTCGGGTAATTGCTTATGGCTCAAGATCACTCACCCCTGCTGAGAAGAATTACCACCTGCACTCTAGCAAACTTGAGTTCCTTGCCTAAAAATGGGCGATCTGCGATAAATTCAGGGATTACCTTTACTATGCCCCTACGTTCACGGTTTTCACAGATAATAACCCTCTCACCTATGTTTTGAGTACAGCCAAATTAAATGCTGTTAGGCATCGCTGGGTGGGCGAGTTGGCCGACTTTCAGTTTACAATCAAATACAGGCCCGGCAAGGCCAATGCAGACGCTGACACTTTATCACGTTACCCTGTTAAGCTGCAGGACCACACCAGTGAGTACGTCGAGACCATGCCACCTGAAATCATTTCGGCCATATGGCAGGGTAGTAGAGCAGACAAAGAAAAGGATGTGCCATGGATAGCAGCCCTGCAGTTAAACTCTTCCGAGGATGACGTACTTTCTAACTGCACCCCTATGTTCACCAAACAAAACATTGAAACAGCACAGAAAGACGATGACTCAATTCATGAGGTAATCACACTAAAGAAAAGGGGATGGAGTCCTACTGACAAAGGTAAAAAGCAAATGAGCATAAACACCAGACGACTTATTCATGAGTGGAACAGACTTCGACTTGATAATGACATTCTGTATAGGCAGACTGCGCAATATAATCAACTAGTCCTACCCTTGTCGCTCAGACCAGTTGTGCTCAAACACTTGCATGACGATATGGGACATGTCGGTGCTGATAAAGTCATTCACCTGGCAAGGCAGAGATTTTATTGGCCTCTCATGCAGCGGGACATTGAAGATTACGTCATCCGTCAGTGCCCATGCATCATACAAAAGAGACCCACCCTCCCAGAGAAAGCCCCAATGGGCTCCATAGCCACCAGTGTCCCCTTTGAGCTCCTCTCTGTTGATTATCTTCATCTTGAACCAAGTAAGGGGGGGTATGAGTATATCTTAGTCTTGGTTGACAACTTTACCCGTTTTGCTCAAGCCTACCCAACTCGGAACAAATCAGGAAAGACTGCAGCAGAGAAAATCTTCTTTGACTTTATTCCACGTTTTGGGTATCCAAAAAAAATTCATCATGATCAGGGTCGGGAGTTCGAGAACAGCTTGTTCCATAGGCTCGAACAACTAGCCGGAATCGCTCATTCTCGAACGACCCCCTATCACCCACAGGGGAATCCGGTTGAGCGTCTAAATAGGACTCTTCTACAGATGCTCCGTACTATGTCAGAAAAAAGGAAGTCGGAGTGGAAAGACCATCTACCACACATGGTCCACGCATATAACTGTACAAGGCACGAAGCTACAGGCTACTCTCCATTCTTTCTTCTCTTTGGCAGAGCTCCACGGTTACCCATTGACTTGCTCTTTGACCTTGAACCTGAGCCACAGAAACAAACCCATCAAGATTATGTGGAGAAATGGGCTTCAAGGATGCAAGAGGCATACCAAATTGCTTCAGAAAATAGTAAAAGGTCTTCTGCAAAAGGGAAAAGACATTATGATCGAGGTGCTCGAGGAACTGTGCTGTACCCTGGTGATCAAGTGCTTGTCCGCAACCTCTCTGAGCGAGGCGGCCCAGGCAAACTCCGTGCTTATTGGGAGCAAAAAGTTTATCGTGTTGTAGAAAGAATCGGAGATGGACCAGTTTATAGAGTTCAAGCAGAAATAGGGGACCGAATGTCCCGTGTGCTGCACCGAAACTTGCTCTTACCTGTAAATGACTTGCCACTTGAAGGAAACAAACATAAACTTTGTGACTCACAGAAATCAAAAAGAAAAATGCGAAATCATTTTAACAGGGAAGACATAAGTGAACAGGACTCTTATGATTCTGAAGAAGAATTCGTATACAGTCCCAGATCCGAGGTGTATGAAAAAAGGATTATCCGTGTAAGTCCTCCCGAACTGGAGCAATGCAGTACGCTTGGAGCTGAGGCACCAGAATCTCAACCTATGAATATGTGGACAAGACAAGCGGATGAACAATCATGTGTGGAGACTTCGGAACCAGCGAGAACTACAACCCCAGCAGATCTAAATTCACCGGTGGAAACTTCTGAAGAACCGACAACTGAAACAATGGGAGATATAAATCAGGATGAACTTGATCCAGGCGTTGAACCAGTTCGAAACCCTGTGACAGAAGAATTTGTCCCTTTACGGAGGTCTGTCCGAACTCCAAAACCAAGAGGTGTGTTTACATATGATCAGCTGGGCCAACCTACATACCAAGCTTGGGGACCAGGAGCAAATGCTATGCACGCTTATGTTCTTTGCCCAGTCCATACTTATCCTGTACTACCTGACATGTGCCACTACCCAATAACAGCAGTATGGGCATTCTAGAAAAAATTCATGAAGGAATAGAAGACATTTGACGTTCTCATCCTAAACAACATTTTGACAACTGTAATTGCCTAATTACTTAGTTCTGGATGTCCGGAGACATCTCTGAAAGCAGGGGAGAGTGTAACGGGCTAAGAAAATGCTGTTATGAGGTTATTTAAAACATTGTCATCCCCACAGATATGTGTTTTCATTGTTGGTTTTCGTTAAGTTTCTTAGTATTTCAAGTCCGGTTAAAACTAGTATATTGTGGTGACATTACACCACCACACCCATAGATGGCGCACCAGGCACCCGTGAAATATACGAGAGAGTAAACTTTCCTCTGGTCAGTGGGCTTAGTAATAAACTGGCTGCCATTGTGGAAAGACATAACACGTGTGCTCGTGTTTTTCACAGGTATGTCTATATTTAATTAAAATGATAATTTCATTGTAAGATTACAATAAAAGAAAGTGTTTTGATTCTCTGAGAATTACACAACCGGTGGAAAGTGATTTTTCTAGTAGTGTTCCATGTAATTTCAATTAGAAGCATGCTTGTCAGTCAATCCAAAGTGTTTTAGGGTTCTGCCTTTCATGCTGGGTTTTCAGTTCAGTCGCCATTTTGGATTAATATTTCAAGTATCCTGCTGTCTTGATAATGTGTATTTTACATCTTTGATACTTTGGTAATGTTGTGGTAGACCAATAGAATATTATAAATCTTTGGAGATGTATAAGAAGATATATGTGTATCTTATAAAGTGTGCATATGTTTGTTGGTTGTATTAACTTCCTGCAGTATGGTTGTTTTACAAGCTGCACTTGAGAATGCTGTTTAATTTTGATATTTTCAGAATTTGTATAATTTAAAAGAAACTGTAGTAATAAACTGGCTGCCATTGTGGAAAGACATAACACGTGTGCTCGTGTTTTTCACAGGATTAAAAAAAAAGAGTTTATTCAACCCGATTCACAGTGCACACCGCCTGTGTATCATTTGCTGCCGGCACAGATTTCCCCTAGGTCTGAGGCCGGTAACACATGCAAAAGAATAAGAAATCAGGAAGGGGGCAAATAGTTTTTCACACCACTGTACGTAGTTGGGGAAAATCATGAACACATGAAAAATAAAGTAAAAACCAGAGCTCAGTAGGTCCTTGTCACAAAACAGCCAGATCAACCCAGTACATCCAAGTCCTAACTTCACAACAGTTTCTCTTGGCGTGCTGAATTTTTCTCCACCACAGACCTGTACCTGGTTAGTTACTTAACATCTTAGGAAATGAGACGACATTTGACAACATGAACAAGCCCTTAACGACACAAAAATGACATCATATACTGTAGCACTCAGTGTGAGTTAGAAATATTTGTGCCACAAAAGCATTGATCTGGATAGATCTTTTGACACAAAAATGTCTGGTCCTGCATCCCTGGGCAAAATGTCCAGGAACTTCTGAGGGTGCTAAGGCAGGCATTGTTCGAAGCGTCTGCTGCTTCGAGTGGGGCAGAAAAGCAGGCATGAGTCTGATGACTGGAGAATGCCATGAGCTTGGCTCGGGAAGCCACCTTGTCAACCTCTGGCTGAGCTTAATTTTGGAGGCCATCTTACTGGCTTTGGCATGAACTTGGCTGTGAAGGCTGTCTCATAAATCTCTGGCAGGAGCTTGCTTGGGAAAGCCACCCCATTGTCCTTATGCAGGAACATGGTTATGTATGTTTGATTTACTGGCATTGGACATGAGCTTGTAGTGGTGGACCCCCTTGTTGGCCTTTCACTTCAACTTGTTGCAAGAAGTAGCCTTGTCAATGCCTGGCATGTGTTCTTTGTAAGAGGCCATCTCACTGACCTCTGGTGTAAGCCTCTGTGTGTAATGTGTGTGACTATGAATTGCCTTTTATACAGTGTATGACTGTAATTAGAACCAGGCATTTGTGATCAGTAATCATTTGGAAAGTGAGAGAGCTGGTGGTGAGTTGTAGTCCATTCTGTAGTTTTTTGAAACACTACAAAAAGCATGAATGAAGCTAGTAAATCCATCCTGTCTTTTTCGATACATGTTGATTGATCACTGTGGCATGTGGTCAACCTTCATCTGCAGACAAAGAGAGGGAGGTGAAGCTAATAGGAAACATGTATGGGATCAAATTTCCATCAAAAGTATTGCGGTAACAGATAGAAAAATAATAAGCGTAAATAAAAGAAAACGAAAGACTTTCATTCATTCATTCATTTTCTATACCGCTTAATCCTGTGTTCAGGGTCGCGGGGGACCTGGAGCCTATCCCAGGAGACTTCGGGCACTAGGCGGGGTACACCCTGGACAGGGTGCCAATCCATCGCAGGGCACACACACATACACACACTCACACACCCAATCACACACTACGGGCAATTTGGGAATGCCAATTAGCCTAACCTGCATATCTTTGGACTGTGGGAGGAAACCGGAGTACCCGGAGGAAATCCACCAAGCACGGGGAGAACATGCAAACTCCATGCACACAGAGACGGGAATCGAGCCTGGCCTGGGAATCGAACCCAGACCCTGGAGGTGCAAGGCGACAGTGCTAACCACTACACCACCGCGCCGCCGCAACGAAAGACTTGTAAAATTATAACGCACAAAAATGAAAAATAAAGTTATTTAGAAAAATAAACAACGCGGTCACGGGTCGAAAAATAATAAGCGCAAATTCGAAATGTAAACCCATTACAAATTATATTGCACAAAACTGAAACACGAATTCAGCATTTTTCGAGTCACAAACAAAATCAGGTTTTCCGCTCATATTTTATTTTTTTGTGTGCTTATGCTCTTTTCCCTTTTGCTCACGTTCTCATGTTTTGCGCTTGCGTTTCAAAACTTTGCCGTCAGAGTTTGATGTAAATTAGGGGCGGGCTTCAGTGTCACCATTGGTTATATAGTCCGAATTGACAGCTGCTCCTCTAGCCAATCAGTCGAAGGGGAGATTACGTCACTCCAGTGCAACTCATGACTTCTGTGGCCATAGATATATACTGACTAGATGTCGCCTCAACATCGCCGCCATCTTGGGTCGGGGATCTGAAGGAAGCGCCAAAGTTTCCCGGTGTTCTGGGAAATTCAGTTTCCCTATGTTTCCCCGGTCGCAAATCATGACGTCACTCGGTACCTAACGCTGAGAAGGCGAACAAAGATTTTTAACAGTTTTCCTCTCGTTTTAAAGTGGTTTTCAGACATTTTAAACCGCTGCAAAAGACTGGTTTACTGGACAAGTACTGACATCGTGACTACTTTTATTACAGTGTACATTCGCTGTGTGATGATAGATGTGATCCTGATTTATTCTAAATATATTTAAGGTTATACTTTGTAATTTATTATAGCATGTAACTCAAGGGTAGAGTGTCTACTTGTGATAACCAGGATACTCTTTTTTTTTTTTCCCACTCAAACATCCAGTTCTATTAAACCACCTGGTTACATATCAAACACACAGGTACAGCAATTATAGGACACCACACTCATCTATCTATCTATCTATCTATCTATCTATCTATCTATCTATCTATCTATCTAGAGAAAATTGAAGCTTTTGATATTAATCTACTTCAAAACTAGGTGTAAGTTTATTATTCTTCCACTTCAGTGAAGTTAAAATTAACTATTGTTACTTACCTTAGCCTAGTCTACTGCACACAAAATGGCTACAGTGGTGTGATATCCAGACTGAAATACATGTTAATTAAAACATTTGAATTGTACTGGTTTATTTTGTACATCAGCAAGCCTGCAATACAATGACCAGCGTAACACAAAAAAGTGTGAAACCCAGTGTGAAAACATCTTCCAGTATTTACAACAGCTTATTAAATGATTAGGCTACAGTATATAACACAGGTTAACCATTCTTTGAAAACATCCAGTTCATGAAAATAATGCCGGGAAACTTTGGCGCTTCCTTCAGCTCCCCGACAAGGTTTAGGTTTAGGTTTAGTTTATTTATAAAGCACATTTATAACAGCCGTGAGACTGACCAAAGTGCTGTACATCCACATCATAATATCATAAAAAGGTTAAAATACACTATACACACAAAAATGTAATAGGCTAAAAATGCACTATACTGTACATACAACAACGAAAGTTGACAAGACCATCGAGTACCCCCCGAGTGTCCCCCTACTAAAATCTATGTTCCCGAAACATTACGCCAGCAAATTATTATGGCAGCGCACACGAATGCCTCATCGGGGCATCCAGGGGTGACGCGCACCTTTAAAACAATTGAGCACAACTATTGGTGGCCAGGGATGAGGGAAACAGTAAAGGCAGTTGTTTTATCTTGCAAAGTGTGCGCTACCACCAAAAACCCACGTAGTCTCCCTGTTGGTAAATTAACGCCCCTACCGACACCAAATCGGCCGTGGTCACACATCGTTGTAGACTTTGTCACGGATCTGCCGGTGTCAAAAGGGTACACCACCATATTAGTTGTGATGGATAGATTCTCGAAGGGGTGCCGGTTCATCCCATTTGGCTCTCTCCCGTCAGCACTGCAAGTGGCCGAAGCTCTTTTTTAACTTGTGTTCTGTTAGTATGGCATACCCGAAGATGTTGTTTCCGATCGTGGTCCACAATTTATCGCTAAAGTCTGGAAAGCGTTCTTCCAGAAATTGGGGACCACCGTGAGCCTAACGTCAGGTTATCACCCCAAGTCCAATGGCCAGGCAGAGCGGACTGTCCAAGAACTCGGAAAATATCTTCGGTCATATTGTAGTAGCAGACAACACGAATGGGCGAATTGGTTACTCTGGGCAAAGTATGCCCAAAATGCGTTAGTACACTCTGCGACCGGCCTAATGCCGTTTCAATGTGTTTTGGGTTATCAACCTCCGCTCTGTCTTTGGGATGCCACTCCCACCGAAGTTCCAGTGGTGGATCAGTGGTTTCATAACACGGAAAAAGTATGGGAAGATGCGCATGCGCAAATCTCCCGAGCAGTCTCCCGTTTCAAAAAATATGCCGATAGGCGAAGGAAGGAAAGTCCTCCGCTCCAGGTAGGCGATCGACACGGGACCTTCACCTACACCTCCCCTGTCGAAAACTGTCCCCAAATACTTAGGTCCCTTTCCTATCATCGCCCAAATTAACCCCGTGTCATTTAAACTTAAACTGCCATCTCACATGCATATTCACCCTGTGTTTCATGTTTCCCTACTCAGGCCAGTGATCCGGGGACCCCTCGACGAGGGCACAACAGAACCATCTCTCCCTGGGGCTGTGGAGATAGAGGGCACTCCGGCGTTTAAGGTAACCAAATTTCTCGATTCACGAAGGAGAGGAGGGGCTCTCCAATATCTAGTAGAGTGAGAGGGTTACGGCCCGGTAAAAATGGCACCTGCTTGCTAAATAGGAAATGAAACGCCAGACGTGTCCTTCCTGCAAAGAAGAGACTTTCGTTATCTTATTTGAATTACTTGCTTAAGAGTGTGTGTGTACGTGCCAGATCACGGAAGAGAATTAACGAAGAGCAAGTCTTGATATTTTGTTTACCTGTTACTTTTGAGTTTTGATTATTATCAAAGAAAAGAGACTAAAAAAGAAGACAAATAAACTGCGTGTGCATTATCATCCTAAAACCTGCATTCTTTGCGTCCTTTGAACACCCAGCAGACATGACACAGATAGACATGATGATGATATTGTTGCTCATATGTCTGATATTAATGTTGTACACACACTGCAAACTGAACTAAATCAATGCAAGGTGGCGCTCTCAGATAAAGTGAGCATGTTGGAGCAGGATTTTAGACAATCCATAAACAGCAGTATCAACAGAGAAACCAGTTTTCGTGAAGCAGTGGACGCTATCTTAAAAGGGCTGGAGCGCTACTGCCAAGAGAAACTGGAGAGAGCCATCACTGACTGTTTTCTGCGACGGGACGTCATCTGGGAAAGCCAGATGAAGAAACTGCGTTTCACTAGTATGCCCACCTTCCATCTGCTTGGAGTTTCCAGCCATTGGCGACGCTTCAGAGACAGCGGATGTGCTCAACTTCATCGAGCAGTGCGAGAACTATTTAGAGATCAGGCCACTGCCCAGCGCGGAGCTGGTAGGAACCCTGGTGCTGGTGGAAGGCAGAGAAAGGCAAGGTGAAGGACTGGGTGTCTTTTAAACAGGCATTCATGGCTGCATTCTTACCTGATGACTACTTGACAGAAGTTGAAGACAACTTAAGGTCTCTGGTACAGCAGCCTGGACAACGTCTTAGAGACTTCGCCTATGACTACCGGGCTCTCCGTCTAAAGTCGAAGCCTGATATCTCGGAGGAAGAACTGGTGGGGCGAATCCTGATAACATCAACCCAAGAGTGGCAGGATGTCTGAGAGGAACGGTGAACACCGTTGAACAGCTGGTGAAGATAGGTTCCAGGGTGGAAAAGGACTGTAAGGGCACCAAAGACTACTGGCAGAAGGCAGAAGAGTCTCAGCACAGTAAGGAGAAGAGCCATAAGAAAGCAGGTGAGCTTCAAAACATGTAGCAGGACTCTCCATTGCACAACTCCTTGCAGCTCCATGTCTGCTCCTGGTTCCAGTTACAGTGCAGGGAAAGAAGATAAATGCTGTGGTGGATACAGGAAGCTTCCACACGCTTATGAGGGAACATCTATGACAGCGGCTCGGTGAACAGGAGGCCAAGTGTGACGTTCCTTCTCCCCAGAAGTTTGTAATGGCTTGTAATGGCTGATGGGAAAATACATCAAGCTCAAATACAAAACATCATGAGTGACTCTCACCTGGATTTCCTTCTGATCGCGGGGCTGGATTTCTTAAGCGCCATGGGAGCCATCTTAGAAACCGCTCGGGGAAGATACAGCCTGGAAACAGATGAAGGTGTCAACTACCACCCTTTCATAGCTCCCCAACAATACCCTTTTCCTTCTACGGCAGCTATCAGGTGCCGCACACCTCCCAGCTACAACTAACCTGTATCTCGCCTTACCTATTACTCCTGATCTTCTATGCACAGATGGGACCATTGAAAGTATGACAACCTGGGACACCGATAATGAAGAGGAGCTGCTGAAACTAATGGCCGCTTGGCCCTGCACCACCTCCAACATCCTAGGCAGGACAGCATTAGAAAGAAACAAAATCAACTTATCAGACGACACACCATTCAGGTCAAGAACATATTGGGTTTCACCTTTAAAGAAACAAATAATAGAAGACCAAGTCGACTGTATGCTGGAGGATCACATCATCGAACCTTCTTGTTCGCCATGGTCCTCACCTGTTGTATTAGTACCAAAACCCGATGGGACTTACCGTTTTTGCATGGATTTTAGAAAACTGAACAGCAAAACCAAACCAGATGCTTATCCGATGCCTTTAATACATGACATCATCGAATCACTGGAAGGCGCCTCCTTGTTCACCACATTGGATCTGCAATCCGGTTACTGCCAGGTGGAGATGGAGAAAGAGAGCCATGAAAAGACCACCTTCATCAGCACCAAAGGCCTTTTTCAGTTCCGGTCCATGCCCTATGTACTTACAAACTCAGCCGCCACATTCCAGAGACTGATGGAGAAGGATTTGCTAAAAGTGGGCACCGCCCCATGTCTAGCCATCACGACCACTAAATGTTCATCCGACTTACCCAGCGACCTGTGTGAGATAACCCAAGCCCAACAGAAGGACCCTACGATCATCCAGCTGCTCTCTAAAAACCATCCAAGAAGCATACAGGATCAGAGGGTCTCTTTCGAGCATCATACAAGGGCATTATATCGCCAGGTACCAGTAAAACATGGAGAGAAATTTCAGCTAGTTGTTCCCCAGTTATTAATTAAAGACTTTCTCCACTACTACCATGACAACCCCTTAGGTGGGCACCTGGGGCAACTAAAAAGCATGTTGAGGTTGCTGGACGTGGTGTAGTGGCCGACAGTGCGGAAAGACGTCTGGCAGTACGTAAGAACATGCAACGTTTGCCAAAGATACGAGAACGAAAACTCCAAAGCTAGTGGGCTGTTACAGAGCACTGAGGTCCCAGAGCCGGGACACACAGTGGGATTGGACATCATGGATCCTTTTCCCTGGATTAAAAGGCAAAATGAGTACCTGCTGGTGGTGGTAGATTATTATACCAAATGGGTGGAGATGTTTCCCCTCAGGGATGTAAAGACTCCAAAACTGGTGAAAATATTACGAGAGGAAATCTTCACTAGGTGGGGCATTGCCACATATCTAGTTTCTGATCGAGGACTCCAGTTCATGTCTCAGGGGTTGGCACAACTTTGCCAAACCTGGGGGAGCGTCCAGAAGCTGACCACAAGCTATCTCCCACAAACTAACCTGATGGAACGAGTTAACAGAACTCTGAAGCCATAACCAAAACTGGGACCAATGGTTACCAGAACTCCGCTTCGCCATCAACACAGCCCAACAGGAAACGCCCGGAGAGCTCACAATTGGGTGACAACTAAAAGGACCACTCGAAAGGCTCATCAATAACCCACCAACACCTGATCACACAGCGTACTCACTACTGGACAGACAAAGACTTAGGAGGAGGTGAAACAAAGAGTTGAACAACATAAGGCCAAACAAGCCAGATACTACAATGCCCGGAGGAAAGATGCGCACTTTCAGCCGGGAGAACTGGTTTAGATAAAGACTCACCCACTCTCCTCCGCAGCAAAGCGATTTTCAGCCAAGCTAGCGCCCAAGTGGGAGGGACCAGCCGAAATAAAAAACAGAAAAGGACTGATTAACTACACAGTGTCTTGGGGCAATCCACAAAAAACTGACATAGTGAAATAGTGAACGTGGTTAATTTGAAGCACTTTTACAGACTTACTCCTCAGACGCCAGAAGCTGGGGGGGGGGGGGTCTATGTAGCGCCGCCACATAAAGGGGCATTTTAAATAGCAGGGGAATAATTAAGGAGCTAATGCTGCTCATCTGCGCAAGGAAATGCGCCTGATATGGTTTTAGATGTCCCATGACAGTGGTCGAGTCCACAGGGGTTAAGCTCTCGCGAGCATGTGTGATCGCAGCGCGAGGGAACCCGGAAGCGGAGTCGGGTCACGTGTACCGGCATAAAGCCAGAACCGGCAAAGGACTCAACACGGAGAGATGATGTACACAGCGCTGTTGGTATTTGAGAGAGAGAGATTGTTTGCAAGATTCAAAGGATTACTTTTGCCCGGTTGGATTAATCTTTCAGGACACTTACAATTCACCTCTCATTCCGTTTCTCGTGCTCCCGGATTCAATATTACCGGTTACCGGTGAGGCCGAGCCATCTCTTTCACTCACTGCAATAACACAGACTCAGGACTTTCATACACACACACACACACAGAGACACACATACACCACATTCATTATTTATATTTGTATATATTTTGTATATACTGTATTGGTTTTGGTGCACCATGTTTGTTTGTTTGTTGGTTTATTTTGTATAATACACTTTGGTTTGGTTTAATACTCGTTATCGTGTTGCGTCTTTACTTGTTCGGCTGCGATTGCGCAATACCGGAAGTGTCATTTAAAAACCCGTATTTAGATTCACGACCCTGTAGCATTGTAACTAGTGATAAAAATAAATCCAAACGTTACAATGTGTCCCAACAGTTTTGCTCTCCTCAGTGATGCACCCTCTGAGAAACATCAAAGACCTCTGGTTATAGGAGACTCTACTGTATACTGAGGCACATGAAATTAGCTTGGCCATTAGGGATGCCAGTGTTGTGGAAAAATACTCAGAGTCAGGCTTTGCTTACAGAAGATTACGACCTTTATTATCATACAACAAGGCCGGAGCTGAACCATGGACACAACTGAATTTTCTCGTTGTTTCTTCCAGTACATATGCAGTGCCTGCCCCACCTCCCTCCAACATCTGTTTCCCATTAAAGGGCCGTCTTTAGCCCCCCCAATGCAAAGCTCGGGTTTCCTATATGCAAGCGCACACAAAGAATGTCTCAGCTTGCACGCACCTCCCCGATTATATACTGTTAAGGTATCTTCTAACCCCCAAAAGTAAATAAAATCAAGTGAAATCAAATAAAAAATTTCTCCCATATATCCCCCCTCTGGGTCTTATAAGTCCCACACTAATTGGTTAATCTAGAGTGCGACTCCATGAGTCAGTCTTCCTTATACTAACTGGTGATTAAATTAAATCACTGGACTTTTATCAATGACTGACCCATGGATTCGCCCTCTAGTGGAGAATCGGCCAAACCTCTCCTTCCACTCTTGACTAGGAATAGGAGTAAAAGACTCGACCTCCATGACATCATACTTCCCATTACTCAATAACATGACATGAACATGTACTTAATACAGTGATTTTCTAGGATTACATCAATTGGATAAATCATATAACCTACAATGGAACATACATAACACAATACAATTTTTAAGAATGGATATACGTTTAAACAGCCTTGTCGTAATATAATAGTCTTCAACTCAGGTGCTTTGCACACCACAGAGAGCCAGTTGGAACCCACAAGAGAGGTTGCCAGCACGTCATTGTGGGCTCATGCCATGGAAGATACGCTTCAATATATGAACCAGTAAAGTCTTCTTGTTAGAAATATATATGGCTGAGTTAGGGATATCCTTGATGACTGTGTCCAAAAAAATTCATCCTTGTCTGTTGTTGCTAGGAAATGCTGTTAATTTTAGAAAACCTTTGGTTAAATATAAATCACGTTCATAAATTTACTTAGACACAGTAAAGTCACCCATTAGCTGTTTCATTAAAATTTCTGCATCTGGAATAAAAGAGAACGGTGTTTAGTGGCATTACACATTGTCATAATTTGGTTAAGGCTTGCTTCCTTCTCGTGCATTTTTACTGTGGAGGAAATTAAAATTAGTTGTCGCTGCTGCTGTTTTATCTGTAAAAGCAATATAGTGTTAGTTAAACAGAAATGCATTTATACAATGTACAGTGGGTGCACAAGCAGTATGTGACTTCTAGCGTCGCGGCGTATGGCGTCAGCATTTGGGTTTGTGTGTTTGCTGGCTTTTACCGCTGAGTGGCGCTATATAACTATAGACTGACGCCTCAGGCATCAGTTCGTTCTCTCCAGGCTTAATGAGGCGCAGGTCGTCCACAGCTGCACGTCGTTGCAGATAAAATAAAGTGAAACATTGTAATTAAACGAATTCATAATCACAGTAGTAACATTACAGTACAAATTTATAATTAAAATTAAATTCAGTTTTTTTAGGATCGAATTTAAGCAACGTAAACGTTAACACACTGAACCTTTTTATTATGTGTAATTAGAAAAGCTACACGTGTAGTGTCTTGTGTCATCTTATATTTTGTGTTCTTTAAATTTGTAGCTTTTATAAGACTCTACTTTTATTTAGGTGCACTCACAATGACGAAAAAACTTTATGATTTTGTTAAATAAATAAAGTAAACGGGGTTCTGTATTGATTTTGGTGAACTTGAGCGCGTCAGAAAATTAACCCAAACTCCGTGTATACTCGCCTCACAGACGTGGCGCGCTCACTGCTGCGGAGACGACGAGATGACATGATCACACAGCACAGCCGAAACCAAAGGAATCACTAATTTATCAATGAATTATTAAAATGGTCAGAGTGAGTTTCCTGGCTGTTTTAACAAATATTTGAAGTAGATAACAGTAGCCCACATTTATAAAAAGCATTTTTATTTATATAAAACTATAAAAAAAATAATCCTGCATTTATTTTTAGGTGTGCCCGCTGCCACAGTTCTTCAGTAACAAACCTATAAAACATGTACATCTGTATGAATAAATTGTTTAAATGTGATCAGTGATTTATGTAAATGACTCAGTTTGCTCCTTGCTGCGCTGTTTGAGGCGAGGGACGCGCTAATGACGATTTGGTCTGCTGTGTGGAGGCTCGCCCGTGAGAGGTAGAGTTAGTATATCATGACTGAAATACAGCGGCTCACATCGGCGTGTGTTTCTCCCAGCGCCGCATAGACAGTGCTTATTTAACACCTATAATATGTGTTTGCTGTATTTCTGGGAAATCTAATCTCTCATATCGGCGCGCGCGTTCATCTGACTTTAGATCAAAACTCGGCAAAGTTAAAGAGCGCACACGCGCGATGCGAGATCGCGCAAACCTTTTACTGTACATTCACTAAAAGGTTTATTCACAACCACGTTTCAGCCATTCACACACATGCATTCTGCTGTTGTTTGTACACACTTTCAGTTTTCCCCTTCTACTCTCCTCTTTCATCAAAAATGCTCCTGATATGAGCCGACACGAGCAGATTTGTTTCAGTCAGAATATTTATCAATCATAAAGAGAGGCGACATATACTTGCTGATTAAACACTGCATTTTTAAAGTGAAAGCACGCGATGTGAGCAGCTTTAATTATTGATAATTAAATCATTATTAAATGGTGGACATAAACAGCAAAAAGAATAATATTATTTTGATTATTATTATCATGTTCTTTTGCTGTTTGAGCGTCTGTGGATTCCAAAATTGACATTTTTACCGTTTTTTAATCACTGGAATGGAAGAGATAGAAAGTTTCCTCATCATAACGTGCCTTGTATTGTACTGAAACCATGAACAGTGGTGATTTTAGTTTCTCCGAGTGTATACTGTAGGTGAGAACAGCTATTCACACTTGGGGAGGTGTATTATTTGCATTTGTATTGTATGTGTCTGACATTGCAAAGCACACACAGTAAAACTGCAAGAACAACCACCCCGTAATTAGAAAAGCTACACGTGTAGGGTCTTGTGTCATCTTATATTTTGTGTTCTTTAAATTTGTAATAGATTTATTAAATGAAATAAATTACACTAAACGGGGCTCTGTATTGTTTTCGGTGAACTTGAGCGCGTCAGAAAATGAACCGATACTCCGGGTATACTCGCCTCACAGACGTGAAAAATATATACTTATAGAAAGCGAAATATCTGCTTTTATATAAACTAATGAAAAAAAATTATTAGATTATGTAATTCGTATGAAAAGTGAATTATAGGCGCGCTCACTGCTGCGGAGACGACGAGATGACATGATCACACAGCACAGCCGAAACCAAAGGAATCACTAATTTATCAATGAATTATTAAAATGGTCAGAGTTTCCTGGCTGTTTTAACAAATATTTGAAGTAGATAACAGTAGCCCACATTTATAAAAAGCATTTTTATTTATATAAAACTATAAAAAAATAATCCTGCATTTATTTTTAGGTGTGCCCGCTGCCACAGTTCTTCAGTAACAAACCTATAAAACATGTACATCTGTATGAATAAATTGTTTAAATGTGATCAGTGATTTATGTAAATGACTCAGTTTGCTCCTTGCTGCGCTGTTTGAGGCGAGGGACGCGCTAATGACGATTTGGTCTGCTGTGTGGAGGCTCGCCCGTGAGAGGTAGAGTTAGTATATCATGAGAACAGCTATTCACACTTGGGGAGGTGTATTATTTGCATTTGTATGTGTCTGACTTTGCAAAGAACACCTATAAAACCTGTTTAAATGTAAATGCTCCTCGCTGCGCTGTTTGGGGGAGGGACGCGCTAATGACGATTTGGTCTGCTGTGTGGAGGCTCGCCCGTGAGATGTTGCGCGCGCGCACTACACAGCAAAAATATGTTAGTATATCATGACTGAAATACAGATACAGAAAGCGTAATGTCTGCTTTTATATAAATTAATGGCGGGGAAATCAGCTTATGTAATTTGTATAAAACGTGGATTACTACAGCGCATCCACTCACAGCCGAAACCAAAGACATCAACGTATCAATGAATTATTAAAATGGCCAGTCAGTTTCTCTGCTGTTTTCTTATCCCCACCCCTGTTAAAACGGCATACTGTACTCTTTGCCTCTGCGCCTGCGAGAGGTTGTGCGCGCGCGGTGGACTACACAGTCAAAACGTGTGCTGAAAAACTGTTGTCACCAAAAATGTAACAGATGCGGACTCATGTCCATCAATCAAACAGTATGCTGGAGATGCAGGTGGGAAGACACTGCTTTGTGTAGTTAACATCAAAGACAAAAATAAAAAAAATAAAATGAACACCATAAATGACCAAATGACCATAAAATTCGCGTTAGATGTTATACAGCAGCGCTTGTGTTTTTGTGTTATCAAGTACGGGCTAATGCTTAACAGTTGCGCAATTATATTTCTATTCAGTAAAGAAAAACACTATTGTTATTATTTCAATACATACTGTGCAGCTGTGAGAACTGTGGCAGGAATATAATGCCCTACGATTCACATTCATTTACAATATGTGCGTCAATGTCCAACTTAAACCAACTATGCGTTGCCACGCTTGGATGCTCAGTAGTGTGCAATGCAGCAAGTGCAAGCCAAATGCGAACAAATAACGAAATAAGAGAGCTTGATTACACTGCATAAACATCATTCAGTACAACTGAATCGCAGAAAAAAATCTACGGTTAACGAATTAAGATACAGCAAAAATATTATTTAGTACAACGAAATCTCTGGATCCTTTATGAGACGGCATAAATATTTAATACAACAAATTTAATATTTTGGTTTATATTCTGGTTTACAGTATATTATATGGTTAGTGTATTTTGGTTTATATTGCAAACGAATAACGAATCAAGAGCCTGTGATTATATTGCATAAATATTATTTTGTACAGACAAATGTCTGAAAAAAACGGATTTTTTTTTACCACAAATCTCTCAAAAATCGTAAGATGTATTTTGGTTTATACTGCAAACGAAAAACTAATCCAGAGCCTGTAATTATATTGCATAAATATTATTTTGTACAGACAAAATATTTGAAAAAAACTGATTTTTTTTTTTACAACAAATCTCTCAAAAATAGTAAGATGTATTTTGATTTTATACTGCAAACGAAAAACGAATCCAGAGCCTGTAATTATATTGCATAAATATTATTTTGCAAAAATAAATCTCTGAAAAAAACAATGATATTTTATTCACAAATGTAAGACAATATATTTTGGTTCAGTGCCAGACGAAGTGCGAGCAAATAATGTGATGAGAGGCCCCGATTATACTGCATACATCTTTTTTATTGATTTATTTTTTTATTATCTATTCTGGAAGTTTGCTCTATTTGTTTTAGTTATTTCTATATTTAAATCTTGATGTCTTAAACTCTAACAACTGTAAGTATTGTCGAAATAAAATTTTTTAAAAAGCCCTAGTGCTGTTGTTTGTGCTGTTTTCTTTAAAAATAACACTAAACAGATAAAAACAGAGAGTCTGTCTAAACAAAATAAAACCAATGTTTTCTAACTCATATTTTTTTTTATATTTATAGTTTTTCATGTTTGTTGGACACAGTACTTGGATGTGTAAATTATCATAATTGTAGTATTTCTTCGCTACAACATATTGTTATGACTTTATTATGACTTAAGCTCTGAATATATTCAAAAACCGAGACGACGGAAAATGTCAATTTGCGCCACCTGGCGGTCATTTCACGAAATTTTTTTGAAATGCTACTGGTTTATTTTGGCCGCTGCCGCGTTTCCACGGCGGTGAGTGCGACGGTAATGAGCAGTCTGGTTGTCCACCTACTGTAGAGGACACAGATAGTTGTCACACATAATCTGTACAGTTGTTTGTCCTGTTAAATGTGTCAGGGGAAAACTTGTCGAAGTCAGTCAGTTAGTCAGTCTTGTTTGTATCAGAAGTGGATGCGGCTCACAAGCAGATTCTCATTCTTTATTTGGAGCAGCGGGGTGTTCAACGCTGCACAATTTGGTATCTAACTTGTGCCAATAGTTGGTTATTTTCCAATAAAGGTTTAATTTCTTTGCACTTTTCTGATGTTAGGTTCTTCTTTCTTTCTTCCTTCGTTTTCGGTACTCATATTTTGGGTGACTCTCATGTAATGGTTCAAGTGATACCACATGGTTTTGTCTTTCACTTGAATTACTGTTGGAGTGGCTGCCACACTTTGCGGGGCCCCTCCCTCCTGGGCTTGTGCCACTTCCTCCTGAACACTCGCAGATAGACCTGGTCTCCTGGAGTGATGGGACACGGAGCGTCTTTTCCTTCATCGTCTCCTTTGCTCTTTTCCTGCACATAGATTGCTTCATGTACGGCAGTTAGTTTCTTCATATAAGATTTTCGAAATTCTTTAAGCGGTGGGCCTTTATATGGCTTCTACAGAATGGCACAGGCATGGGTCGACCCGTAAGCATTTCATGCGGGGTTAGGTGTGTATTTGTGTTAGGTTGCATGCTTGTTAGCTCATTGGTACAGAGGGTAAAGCATCAGTTAAAACCTAGTTACAGATGTCGCCATTAAAAACCCGCGTTTCGAGAAAAGGGATCCCGTGACTTGCCGCGGCTTTGCGCGGCTGCGTGCGGGAAGCTGTGAACATGCCCTTCATTACCTGTAGGGGGCAGTCGTGTTTCAGTCTGAAGTATTGTGTGTCTACTGAAGCCGAAAATGTGTGCAAATTAAACTGCGCATGCGTATTTGGAGACGCTGTGCCCGCGCTGTGGATCAGTCGGTTGTGGATCATCACGGAGGTTACAACACGGCGTGGCTGCAGCTGGATTTAGTCGTGTTCGAGGTAAGTTTAGCTTTCTTTTTTGGATGTGATTCTCGCTTTCATGACTCCCAATTAATGTTCATCTTAATCTCAGGACGTACAATTAGCAATTTCAGTTTTTAATAGTGTGGAGATTCACAAAACACCGTTTTCGTGTAAAAACCTGAACCTACGGAGCCCCCATGGGTCCTGTGGTAAATAAATAAATAAATAAAATAATAACGAACCGAGCGCGCGGATTAATACACCGAGATGTGTGTTTCTTACCCCCACCCCGAGTGAAAACGGCGTGTTCAGACAAAGGCTCGCCAGTTAGATGCCATTTCTGAACAAACTGAGTCGTGTGTGTTAAAGCATTAAATGGTAAAAGAGCACTAGCAATAAACGTTTTTTTTTCTGAAGCCGAACTTTATTAATGAGTTACGAGTAAAGAACCTGTACATATGTTCATACAGTATTGACAGCAGCTCTAATTTACTGCGGTAAAGCCAGCCGCGGTTCAGAAAAACACGGTCAAGCCAGCCGCGATTGATTTTAGTGCGCGCGCATATTACAGTGATTACGGTAGTTTCCTGAACAACACAGAGAGAATGCCCCATATCTGAAAAATCCTGCAGTAAAATAGTTTCATATGTGGTGTGTATATAGTATGGGACGTCCTGAATAAGAACTGATCATTGTTTTTTTCTACTTATTAGCAATGGGGTCTTTATACCCCTTTAAAGTGTAATAATGTCCAATATCTCAAAAATGCTGCAGTAAAATTGTTTCATATTTGGTGTGTATATAGTATGGGACGTCCTGAATAAGAACTGATCATTGTTTTTTTCTACTTTTTTTTTTTTTTTATCATATAATGTGTGTACATTATATGGGATAAAAACTGACCATGGCGTTTTATACTTACTAGAATTTATTTTTTCATAGGTCTCTGAAGTGAAATAAAGGCATTTTATTTAACTTTTTTTCCCCATTGTGAACATTTGTTTATTTGACCTCTCTTCCAAAGCAGACGTTAATCCTCATTATAGAAAACATTCATTGAAGAATAACTGCTACTTTTGAACAGTAAAACAAAATAAAAATCAATTCTGGTATTTAGAAAGACTAAATACATTATTTTGTCTGTTTTCTACGAATTCTGCTGTAACTTATCTACATAAAACAATTATTTGAATGGTGAATATTTAAGAAAAATATTGTAACAGACAACTGTCAAAGTCACCAATAAATAACACGGATATTAAAGCAGAAATGCAAATAAATAAGCAAGTAAAAATTGACGAGCATGTTGTATTATCTCTCAGTCCTGGGCGTCTAAATGAAAAGCGCTCTGAAAGCGCGTTGTCACTGTGTCGGTCCTGAAACTACCGTAATCACTGTAATATGTGCGCACACTAAAATCAATCGCGGCTGGCTTGACCGCAGTTCTAATTTGTCTAAATCGCATTGCAGACAATAAAAATAAGTCGAGTCATCCTGTGACCCTGCATGCTTAATCTTTCCACACATGATTCTTGCTTCTTACTTTTTCCTTAATCCCTCGCTGATCTATCTTGTATTTTTCTAACGGTGTCAGAAACTTTGTGTTAGTAGCACTGCTTGACATGCTTGATGCCTTCCTCTTTTGTAATTTGCTTTGGATAAAGGCAAACTTACAAAAGATGAAGAAATGCCTAAATGTAGTTGTACGAATAAAAGATTATGTAATGATACAATGTAAATATTTTCACAGAAACAAAGCGTAAAGATGAGACGTGAATCTGAAGAGGATCTCTTTGATGATTGCCTGGTAAAGCATTGTTTTCTTATTAATTATACAATTTATTAATACCTTGAATATAGTGTTTGTTGTATTGGACAGAAGCATATAAATGCAAATGAATATATAAATCTGAGTAATTATTGAACGAATTTTCATGTTTGGACTAACCCTTTAAATACAAACTCAGCATTCATCATAGGATTTCCTGACACTGTAAAGGTGCAGAGTAATCTATGGAGTGTAGCCATCTCATGCCATGTTTTACAATGTTTTAGTGATGCAAGGGTTAAATTGCTTTAGCAATAATCAAGTTTAACAATCTGAAGTATATGAAGTGATGGTCATTTTTTATTATCAATTATTTGTATTTTTTTTTTTTCTCTGTGAAATGAAGTCAGCACGGGTTGAAGCAATTCAGATTTTTTTTTTGTTTCTCAAAATAAATTATTTATTTTCTTGTACATTTTATGCAGGGGGACAGACGAAGTGATGCCAGTATGCACCTTCTTAAAGTCCTTGTCGTCTGTGCTGTTGAAGGGGAAGGACCAGTTGGTGTATCCATAATCCTTGAAGGAGAGGAAATTTTGCAAGAATGTGGCAATAGCTCAGAGCACTGCGCTACACATTTGAGCTATTTTCAGAAAGTTCTTCTAGAACTTGATGGGATTAAGCTATCACCAAAAGTGCAAGCTTTAAAGATGAAGTTATCTTAAAACATTTGATTTGGCTTGACTACAAGTCTTTACATGTTGTGTTTACATGTTCAGCTTAATGTTTTAATGCGTTATGGTTTCAATGGCATACTTTTAAGTGCACTAGTCCAGAGTGCTGATTTGAATGTTGCAACTTCACTGCTTCCGAGGGCTATTACGTTTTAACGTTTATTCTACAGTTTGTTTAATGTATTTTCTGCTGTATTTTATTTCTAAATGAATGCTGTATTTTATTTATTTATTATTTTACACAATTTTGTTTAAAACAAGTATTTCAGGCCCTGGTGCCGTGCAGTTTTTTTCTATGGATGCAAAATTTAGCTGAATGCACTTTTATTAAAAAGACAACTTGGATCTAGACTGTGAATGTCACAAATATTTGGTAATGTTGGTGAATAAACTGTTTAATTATATTTTAGTTGTGTGATTTATGAAAGATATAGATGAAATAATTACTTAAGTTTCTTTCCAAAACATAAATTAGCAATGTTTACATTATTATAGGGAGTAATATAAATTGATAAAACCAAGTTAAGGGAAAATCTCACAAAACAAAATGATAGTAATTTCATAAAATTAAGGTTCCTGCAACTTTACTTGATTATTTTAAATAAATCTAATTTGTGCATTAAATATAATTATGTAACTTTTACTTGATTTCTTTTATTGTTAATTTAATTAAGTAAATTTTACCTGACAATTACGGGTGAGTTTTACTTAGGCTGAATCACAATTCTATTTTCTTCCCCTTGTCCCTTGAAATGAAGGGGAAGGGTATAAATATTTCCCCTAAGAAATGGGACAACACTGTTATACGTCATCATACGTTGTCGCTGGTTCCTAATGTTACGTCAGAGGACATGCGCCGATGTTTATCACACATTCCAATAAGAGAGATTACTCACTCCCAAATGTTTTTTGCGCCGTATTTCGATTTTTAAAAAAGTTGCTCATTTTCACCACGAACACGGATGAGTCTTCGGGTTTCCTCTGCCGTCCATATACAGAATATAAATTACAAAACTGTGGTCACGTTGCAATAAGTAAGAATAGTGTAAGCAAAACAATAGTGTATGGCCGTAAGCAAAACAAACAATGCGTTATCAAATGCTCGGCAAAATGCCGTGCTACTGAACTTTCATATTTGTTTGTAGCATGCAGTAAAGTGTATGTGACATAAAAATATATATTTGTAATATTGTGCAATATGTGCTATCCGCTAGCAAACTTTAGCGATTTTTTTTGCAAACGTTTCTTTACAGAACATCACCATAAACACAAACACAAGACTAAAGGTAATATACATATAATGAAAACTTGTCATAAAAATCTTTATTAATGGCAAAAATTACTTAACATTTATGGGTCTGTTTGCTCGAGTGAGCAGCCATGTTGAAAACTTCGCTTAGCCCTTCGTTTGAAGTGAGGTCCTGAAAAATCTTCGTTTGGAGGGCTATCTGGCCCTTCCCGCCTCCCCCTACACCTCCAACCAAAAGAGAAATGAGACACCACTACCCCTGCACGTGAACGCGTCAAATGGAAGGGTAGGGGGAAGGGTTGGGATTCAGCCTTAATATTGGAGCAATAAAATTTACTTAAAATCTGTGTCCAAATTGTTATGAGGATTTTATCAAGTAAATCTTACAAGTTCTTTTTTCCAGTGCATGGGTGAACACGATGTTTTAAGAATTTAATTATATATATATATATATATATATATATATATATATATATATATATTTATTGTGTGTGTGTGTGTGACCGGTGCAACTCACATGTCCTATTCCATTGTCATTCATACTGCCGTAGTTTTTAGAGCCCTAAAAAAGCATTCGCTAGTAAGTAAGTAAATAAAAGACAAATGAATAAATAGTTTTAAATTATATATATACAGGGGCGTAGATTTAGGGTGGACGGAGGGGATGTGTCCCCACCAATATCCTCCGACCATTGAAATGTCCCCACCAATAATTTAATCCACTTTTTTTTAAATCGTTCTGTCAACATTAACCTAGACACGCAGAAAGGGATAAATCACGTTCTCTCCTTGAGTCCTCCCGCCCCCAAAACACATATGAACATTTTGATTGGCTGTGCCTTTCCCTGCCATCATGTGATAGACGATTGGCTGCGTTCAGACACAAGCAGCGCCAAATGCAGTGGACTCACATTCAGTACAGCAGGCCAGGATATAGTCTGTGAATACGGACGTACAACTAACAGCAGATTAAACAGCTAAATGTAAAAGTATAAATATGATCCCTGTCAGTCTCCTAATCTAGTGACTGTTTGTCAGAAATCAGTATTGTGAAAGAAATTGATAAACTAATATACTAATATTGCCATATGGCTAGAATTTTGTTGACACCAATAGACAATCCACTTCAGAAAAATAGTTTTTAAAATGCATTCACTTACTTGGCGAACATTAATGATTTGATTCGAGGTTTGCACACTAAGACTCAGAAAAAGTGAAATAAAATGATTGCTGTTTAAATGGCATGTGTTTATCCTGTTTTGTCAGGTAACAGAACCTAAACACCTGTGCTGTATATCAGACAGCGATGGAGAGAGTGTAGATTACACACAGGTGCTCTCTAGTCATTAGCACTCATCAGGCAATGTCTATGGCCAACTGACTGCACTCAGACCAAAGGGGGCTGAATAATTACACACACCCCACTTTTCAGTTATTTATTTGTAAAAAAAAAAATGTTTGAAATCATGTATGATTTTCGTTCCACTTCTCGCGTGTACACCACTTTGTATTGGTCTTTCACGTGGAATTCCAATAAAATTGATTCATGTTTGTGGCTGTAATGTGACAAAATGTGGAAAAGTTCACGGGGGGCGAATACTTTTGCAAGCCACTGTAGTTGTCCTGAGATTTAACATTGTTACCAATAATAGGCTGAGGCATTCTCTGTCCATGCTCATAAGGAATCCCTCAATGTTTTTCAATTAGGGGACAGAAGCAGATCAGCCATGTTGTAGTTCAGGTGAAGAGGCGAGTTCACAGGAGGTCAATCTGAATGTTGATTATACAGTATATAACATATAATATGTGTGCGTGTATTATACATGTTGATTATACTAATATTTAGCATTATGAGGAGTGATAGGCTGAGGATGTAAGTGATTCATTAGTGTTTTTGGCAAAAGTTTTGAACTGACATTTCACTTTTTTGTCACGCTATTTCATCAGGTGGCAATGCTGTCCGGTCCTAGTGCAGTCAGAGGGGAAGAGTTAGGGTCAAAGCCATTGTTCACCCCCAAAAAAACTTTAGTCACTATTTACTCCTTAAGTGGTTCCAAACTTTAATGATTTTCTTTATTTTGTTGAATACAAAATAAGATATTGGGGAAAAAAGCTGAAAACATTGACTTCCGTAGCAGGAAAAACAAATACTATGTAAATCAATGATTACAGGTTTTCAGCATTCTACAAAATATCATCTTTAGTGTTTATCAGAAGAAAAAAAGAACAGCCTGGACAATATTGATGTCAAACAAATATGCCAGCAGTTTATTTTTGTTAACGAGAGGCGAAGGCATGTTTTTGTCTCCTTCATATACACTGTAAAAAGTGATTTTTTGACCTTGTAAATAATGGTAACATTATTTAAGTATGTTTTACAAACAAATACTATTTTGTCTTTTTACTTAAAAATGTCATGTTTAATTCAGTACATTACTTGCAGTTTCTTTGTCATTTATTATACTAAAATACATATGTAAATTTAAATACAATCTCCTCAGTAATATTTACTTAGTGTTTGCCATCTAATCAAATCACACCAAAAATGAACAACTTAAAGTAAAATGTACTCAGTTCGGCAAGGTAATGGACTACGTGCACGCAGACTCGTGACGTACTTCCGCTTTGGCTCCAAAGTTTGAAGCGGCGCGCACAGAGGAAAGGAAGAGAGATTTCACCACGGCTAATGTGAATTTTACCACGGTAAGTTATTAATATGCTAAGTAAATAATTGAAATATATTTGCAGAAAAGTGTAGAGTTTCTTTTTTTTATTGAGGTACAAGTGCTAAAAGTGTTCATGTTAACAGTGTTAACAGATGTTTGGATAACGTTAAAACTTAATCTTAGTTTTGTTAAACAGAGTTAAAACATTACTAAATGAAGCTATTAATATAGTTGACAGAGTTAACTATAAATGTTACACAGATATAAATATGAGTTCTGTAAGTAAATCCTACGTTAATGTGAATGCGCTTCCTATTGGTTACGCCAGAGGCGCTGTTTCCCACTGTGTTCGAACAGTCTGCAGCAGAGCTGTGGAGAACTGCTGTGGGTAAGTTGCAATCTGTTGTAGCTCCACAATAAAAGTAAAAAATATAATTTCACAAGAAATGTCAGGCACTGTTTGAAAGGTATTCAACAGCATCGGTATTGATTCATCTGTCAAGTATATTTTTGTTCAATATCTGTGGTATTTTGATACTTTTATTTCCGTTTTGATGTACCTGGTTTTGCCATGTGCTAATGTGCTAATGAAATGCAATAAATTGCAACATCATCCAAGTCCTGAGTGCGTGTGCTGATGAAGGGTGGGATAAACCGGGTCAGAGAGAGAAAAATCTAGAAGGCCACATATGACCTTAATCTTGTCAGACGATTATTGTAAAAATGAGTTTTAACATCCGTGCAAACTTAGCTCGAGGCATTGCCCTGTCGTGTTCTAGCATTCTGTCCCAGTAAAGTTCGAGCTGCCGAAATTTAATAATCACCCTGTTTTTCGCGTCTTAATCACACAGGATTAACGTTAGTTTTTAAAATGCACTTGTACAAGGCAAATATTACATTGATCTTTATTTATATTGTTTACCTCTACTATTGGGTATGATAGCTATACAGTATATAGAAATTGATAAGGTGATACTGTACAGTATTTTAACCACTTTGCTCTGATTTGTATATTTCACAGGATGTCAGCAGAGACATGATTAAGGATACTTTCGCCCGTCATGTCATGAAAATCATTGTACTGAGCAGATCTGTAGAAGAGGAAGATGCCAGTATATCTGATGTCATCATTGTCATCGAGGGTACTGAGGTGCTGCTGGGATGTAAAAATCTCACAAATGCATGTATTTTACTCATGGGCTGCATTTACTCCCTAAATTTGAGCTATCCCCCAAAGCTGAGAAACACATTTGAAGTGTTCCAGAAAATCTTTCTTGGGCTAGATGCTTTAAAGTTTTCTCCAAAGGTTAACTCTTTACATAGAAAGCTTGTAATCTAGTTGGGCACTACAGTACTTGCACTTATGCTGTTTTACTGTTTTTTTTGTTTTGTTTTGTTTTTTGCAAGAAAGGCAGCTACTAGTTTAACATTATTTGCACTTTTATACTTTTGTATTTTATATCTGCAACTGAGATTGTTCATGTTCATGTTATATTTAAAGGTTTTATATGTTTAAATGTTTATGCACTTTAATGCACTGTGGTTGTTCTAAAAAAAAGTTTACTGGAGTAAAATGCACTATAGTGTACCATTTATCAAACAAATGCAGTTTTACTACTTTTTTTATTTCATGCTCTCATCTGTTAAGGAATCTCAAAGAAATAAAAGATTTCAAGTAAAATGTATGTCAGTGTTATTTTATTGACCACCATTTAAATACATAAACAACATCAAATGTTAAAATAATATTTAAAGTAAAGGTTACTCCATTTAAAATAAGATAACTAGGATTATTGTGTAAAAAAAAAAACATTTATAAGCATTCCTTGAGTAAAATATATAAAGAAACAGTCAATACAGTTTACTAGGAAATTCCAAGTAAACTTTACTTTACTGAGATTTTCTAATTAAAGCTACAGTTCTTTGTGTTTAGTTTTTACTTGGAAATTCTATTGAAATTAATCATATTTTCTAAGTGAAAAAACTTTCCTAACATTTTTTGAGTAAATCCTATTCCAAATTTTTTTCAGTGTAGGAGCAATAGGCATTGAGCTGTTGTGTGGTACTCTACCTAGTAGTTCATGTTTAGATGTAATCTACTTTTATATATACAGTATACAGATGATTGAGATGTTTCATTTGCACTAGGGCTCAATAAAGAATAGTTTTTATTTTATTAAAGACTATCTTTTTGTCAGTTATGAAACATTCCTTTAACTTTACACTATTCCTTAATTTAACTTAATGAATTGCATTTCGAGTGGATTAATATAAATCGAAGCATTGCTAGTATTAATGTAAAGTGATTTCGCACCATATTAAGAAAAACATGTATTCAGTGGACATAGTTGGGGTGGGAGGTTGGTAGGTGGATGGGGCAGGGGGTTGGGGGTTGGTGGGTGGAAAAGGGGATTGGGGGATGGGGTATTAGTTGGAGTCATAGGTAGCAAACCTACGCCCTTGTGTGTGTGTGTGTGTGTGTGTGTGTGTATGTGTGTGTATATATGGAAATATAATTAATATTTTCGTGTTTAATTACAAAAAAAAAAAACATTTTAATGGTTAGTGATTGTTGCAGACATTTACACTATTTTTGAGAACTATTAAGTTCTCCTTCAACGTGTCATAGCCGATAACTGCCCCTTTGAAGCCAAGTATTGCAGCCATACATTGGAGGGAACTTCTGAGGTGGTCAGTGATTGATGGCACGGTCGGTCGGAGGGGGTTGTGATCACACCTATAGATCTTTTGTTCTAGGCTATCGGTCAAATATCTCTCCACTTGGAAGCAAAAACATGCAAGGGATTTCAGCATCTCGACGCACATAATAAGCTGTTTATAAAGTAGACACTGTTTGTTTTTTCATTTTGTAATCTTTCCCGTGTTTACCGTGTACTGTACAATGTATATTCATTTTTTAATGAATTACTGTAAATAAACTACACATTCCGTTGATTTACCAGAAATGACTTTTCTGTTTTTTGTGTGTGCTAAACTAAACTTCAGGGTCAAAGTAATAGCGATTTTATTTGAAAAGTATTATATATTTACAATGCTGATAAGTTCAAGCTTAGATTCATATATAAACTGCTTCAAAGTCTTTCCACCCCGTGACCGCTGAAATCCGACAGACGCAGGGCTCAAGGGAGGTGTGTCTGTGTGTGTGTGTGTGTGTGTGCGCGCGTGTGTATGTGTGTGTGTGCGCGTGCGCTGTAGCCTGTCCTATTTTCAGCGGATTTTTCCGCTACCGCAGATCAGTTTATCAACTTGTAATATATACATTTTAGGAATATATTAACATGTGCAGACATTTAAGGGTGCGCTGCCCTCTCTTGCCCCTGCGTAGAGCCTACACACACACACACACACACATCTATCTATCTATCTATCTATCTATCTATCTATCTATCTATCTATCTATCTATCTATCTATCTATCTATTATATAAATACACATTTGGAATCTGCATCTACATTTTCTGTTACAAGTATAGAATTAGGTTCAGCTGAGACTCATGATCAATGATGTTAGGGTACTTATGTAGTGATAATTAGTTTCAGCCAGATCATTAAAACTAACAATGGACTATGACACTCTTGAGAGGGGATATGAAGGTGTTATTCATTTATTTATTCTCTACAAGGGTGCGAACAACAGTACAGACCAAACTATAACTTTCTCTTATACTACTATAAAAATTCTAAATATAAACAAACAAAATACAGCTTTTTTTCCTCAGAGGTAAACGGAAAAGTGAAGTTGTTCAGCTGTTTACTGTCACTGCAGCTTCTTCAAAGTCTTCCCACTCCGTGACCACTGAAATCCGACACGACACCACGTTAGGCTGCGTCTTGACTCATTTGTATATCGACGGTGATTGGATGTTTCCCGAGGGCTCAGGGGAGTGTGTGTGTCTGTGTGTGTGTGTGTCTATGTGTGTGCGTGCGCGCGGGTACTTGTTCTACTGTTATAAAAACTCTAAATATAAACAAACAAAATACAGCTTTTTTTTCAGAGGTAAACGGAAAAGTGAAGATGTTCAGTGTCACTATGCAGATGTTACACTCAGTGGAGTTACCGAAATCATTGGTTTAGTCCTCATTGAGTTGCCACACATCATTTCCACATTTCACTCGCTTTTGTTCCTCTTATGTGAACATAAACAGTGAAACATTCCACAGGTTTATAATACACCGCGGCCAAGTGAACCACGTTCCCATCGAACGAAACGAGGCATAATCGTGGTGTTTGCTTCGGTTATGACACACCATAGTTTATTACCTGCTGTGGTAGATCTGAATATTTATTCAAACACAATAATAAAGCTTTATATCCTCAGGAGGGCTCAGTACATTGTTTTAGCGATAGTTTCACGGAAGCGAGTTCAGAACTAATCTAACCAAACCAAAAAAAAAAAAAAACATCCGAAGCTTCAAATAGAATGAACGAACTAATGAAATTGATATATATGTAATTGATATACTGTATATACAGACGTGTGTGTGTCATTTTAATTCAAATGAACATTTTAATGCTGTCTGATTGTCAAGATGGACTAACCTGAGGTGACCAGAAGACGTAGCTTTAGCGGTTAGCCCAATGTAGCGTGGAGGATAAACCCAAACGCGGAAAGAAGCGAGTAGGCAGGATAGCCACGCGATTTAGTCTAAGGACTCTCACAAAAACGGAGTAAGGGAAAAACACAAATTTAACCCGCGTCCTGTAGATACACACACAATAGCAAAAGACAAACGGAACCAACATGTGAGTACTCACGGTTTGCTGAAACGACAACTGGAGCTGACATGGGCCGAACTCAATGACTGAGCGGTAAGCCATCGTTTGTTTACCTCTTTTATACTTCCTGGTTTGGCGCCCGCCTTACTTCCGGGTCCTAATGCCGGGCGCAGATTGAGTGTGTATGACAGTACCCCCCTGTCCAGGACCGGCTCCTGACGGTCCTGAGGTGGAGGATACCCGGTGACGGTAGTCTCGAATCAGTTCAGGGTCGAGGATGAACCGGGCCGGGATCCAAGATCGCTCCTCGGGGCCGTAGCCCTCCCAGTCAACCAGGTACTGAGTACCTCTGCCCCGAGGGCGCGAGTCGAGGATTCGGCGTACGGTGTAGGTGAGACCGCCGTCGATGATCCGGGGAGGAGGAGCTGGGGGGGTGGGTGGAATCATGGGTGATGTGATGAAGGGTTTGAATTGGGACAGGTGGAATACTGGATGGATCCGGAGCGCCGCAGGCAGCTGGAGCCGGTAGGTGACAGGGTTAATTCTGTGGGTGATGCGGTATGGTCCGATGAATCTGGGTGAAAGTTTTCTTGATTCGGTGTGAAGGTGGAGGTTTTTAGTGGAAAGCCATACCTTGTCACCTACGTGGTACAAACGTCCCGGAGGATGTCGACGGCGGTGTTGGTGGGTATATCGGGTATTGGCGCGTTGGATAGCCCGGTTGGTTGTAATCCATAGCCGCCGACATCTGCGGACCAACTGTTGGGCGGACGGTACATCAACCTCCGGTTCTGGGTGGTTGAACATCGAAGGTTGGAAACCGTAGCATACCTCAAATGGGCTTAGGTTGGTGGCAGAGGAGGTGTGGAGGTTGTGTGACAGTTCGGCCCAAATGAGGTAGCGCGCCCAGGAGCGCTGACGGTCTGCTATGAAACATCTCAGATAGCGCTCCAGCTGTTGGTTGGTCCGCTCCGTCTGACCGTTAGTCTGTGGGTGGTATCCAGATGATAGACTGCAGGTGGAGTCGATCAGACGGCAGAAGGCCTTCCAGAACCGGGCTGTGAACTGGGGCCCTCTGTCCGAGACGATGTCCTTGGGGAACCCATGCAGACGGACTACGTGCTCTAAAATCAGCTCTGCTGTTTCTTTGGCTGACGGGAGTCCGGCGAGAGCCACCAGATGCACGGCTTTAGAGAACCGGTCGACGATCGTGAGGATGGTGTCCTTTCCTTCGGAGGCCGGCAGGCCCGTGATGAAGTCGACGGCAATGTGCGTCCAGGGCCGTCGAGGAACTGGGAGTGGCTGTAGTTCTCCTGGGGTTGGTTGATTGGTGTTCTTGGCCCTGGCGCACACTGGGCATGCCTGGACGAACTCTTGGACGTCCTTCGTGATGGATGGCCACCAGAAATCCCGCTGGAGAAACTGGAGGGTCCGTCGTGTGCCTGGATGTCCCGAAATGGGTGAGGAGTGACCCCACTGAAGAACTTCTGACCTCATCTTCTCGGGCACAAAGAGTCGTCCAGGTGGCACACCTGCCGGTTCGGTCTCTGCAGCCTGTGCCTGGCGAACTCTCGTCTCCAGGTCTAATTGGAGTGGGGCGATGATCCTGGAGGAGGGAAGGACAGGCGCGGGGTCCGCCCGGGGAATGTCCACCTCCAGCTGTCGGGAGAGAGCGTCCGCTTTTGTATTTTTGGAGCCCGGGCGGTATGAAAGGTGGAAATCATAATTTTCAAAGAACAATGCCCACCGCGCCTGTCGTGGATTTAGCTGCTTCAGGTTTTTTATGGTAATGAGGTTTTGGTGGTCCGTCCAGACTATGAATGGCTCTCTGGCGCCCTGGAGCCAGTGACGCCACTCCTCCAGAGCCCACTTTATGGCCAGCAGCTCGCGGTCCCCTACCCCGTATCGCTGCTGAGTGGAGTCAAATTTTCTGGAGAAGAAACTACATGGGTGTAGTTTCTGATCTGGACCTCGTTGTGAGAGGATAGCTCCAGCGCCCACATCTGAAGCATCCACCTCCACAACGAATGATTTACTGACATCTGGGTGAAGGAGGATCGGTGCCGTGGTGAAGCGGTGACAAAGGGACTTGAAAGCGGAGACAGCTGCAGAGTTGAAGTGAAAAGGGAGAGATGAGGGACGGGTCAGGGCGGTTAGGGGGGCGGCAACTGTACTGTAGTCCCGGATAAAGCGACGATAGAAATTCGCAAACCCGAGAAACCGTTGAAGCTGCTTGAGGGTCTTGGGTAGGGGCCAATGACGCACAACCTCTAGCTTCTGCGGGTCCATGGCCACACCCTGGGGCGAGATGACAAAACCCAGGAACGTGGTGGAGCGCTCGTGAAAAGCGCACTTTTCCAACTTACAGTACAGTTGATGGGCGAGTAATCTCTTTAGGACCGCCCTGACGTGCTGGGTATGTTCTTCCATGGTGCGTGAATAGATGAGTATGTCGTCCAGGTAAGCGAATGCCCACCGCCCGAGCATGTCACGAAGAATGTCGTTAATCAGATGTTGAAATGCGGCGGGGGCATTACACAGTCCAAATGGGATGACGAGATTTTCATAATGTCCAGTAGGGGTGATGAAGGCCGTCTTCCACTCATCGCCCTCTCTGATGCGCACCAAGTTGTAGGCGCTCCGGAGGTCCAACTTAGTAAAGATGGTGGCGCCAGAGAGGGCGTCCAGGGCTGAGTTGGTAAGAGGCAATGGGTGTCGGTTTTTGATAGTTATGTTGTTTAGCCCCCGATAGTCGACACAGGGGCGAAGTTCACCGCCCCGCTTCTTCACGAAGAAGAACCCCGCGGCGGCAGGTGAGGAGGAGGGCCTGATGGTACCTTGGCGAAGGGCGTTGGTCACATACTCCTCCATAGCCTGCGTCTCTGTAGGTGTAAGCGAGTAGAGATGGCCGCGGGGTGGGACTGTACCGGGTTGGAGGTCAATGGCGAGGTCGTAGGAACGATGCGGAGGAAGATGGGTGGCTCGCCGTTTGCAGAAAACCTCCGCCAGGTCCCGATACGGTTCTGGGATGGAGTTGGTGTCGACGTCGGGGGCCTCGGACTCCCTAGAGCACGTCCCAGCCGCTGCCCGCAGGCATAGTTCGGTGCAGGTCGCGCCCCATTGGAGAATTCGGTTCTGGGTCCAGGAGATGAGGGGGTCATGTTGTAACAGCCAGGGATATCCAAGGATGATGGGAGGTGACGAGATGGAGGTGACGTAAAAGTGAAGCTGTTCTTGGTGTTGATCGATGGAGACGGTGATAGGTTCTGTTTGGGTGATGATTGGGCTGGTGGATAGGGGGCGACCGTCGACAGATGTGATTCGAACAGGCTGGGATAACGCCTCGAGTTTTACCCCCAATTTTTTGGCATAAGAAGAGTCAATGAAGTTACCTGCTGCCCCGGAGTCGATGAACGCAGTACTTCGGACTCGTTTGTGGCCAATCTGGAGGGATACCTGGGCCGTAAGTCGAGAGATGGTGGCGTCGGTAGTGGTGGAGATCAGAAGTGGGCCCGGTGAGTCTCTCCCTCCGCTCACCGGGGTTGGGCGTTTCCCGGACGCAGTGGACAGATCGCCCGGTGATGTTCTGCTGACCCACAATATGCGCACAGGCCCTCTCTGAACCGGCGTGCGCGCTCGGCTACGGTCAGGGAGGCGCGCCCTAATTGCATGGGTTCCCCGGCTCCGGTGTCAACCACGGCAGGAGGTGGAGAACCGACAGATTCCGGAGTAGTGGTGATGAAGGTTACTGGTGGTCTTGGAGTGGGGTGTGAGAAGGTGGGCGCAGGTGGCAGGGTGCGAGGGGCTGGCCTCGGGCGAGAGAGAAGGCGCTGGTCGATCCGGAGAGCGAGTTGGATCAGACCCTCCAGGGTCGCAGGAAGCTCTCGCCCGGCTAGTTCGTCCTTTATTCGCGAAGCCAGGCCCTCGTAGTAGGACGTCCGGAGCGCTGCATCGCCCCACGTGGTCTGAACGGCGAGGGTGCGAAACTCTGCTGTGTAGCGGCTCACGGGCAATCCTCCCTGCCTCAGGTGATAGAGTCTGGTGTCGGTCTCCACCTCGCCCGCTGGGTGTTCGAAGGTGAGTCTGAGTTGGTGGGTGAACTCATTGTATGAGTGAGCGGTGTCCGTATCTGCTTGTAGAACTGCCGTGGCCCACTCAGCTGCCTGCCCTTTAAGTAACGAGACGAGAAGAGCAATGCGAAGGCGATCGGTGGAGTACTTGGTGGCATTAAACTCAAACACCAGATCGAGAGCTGTCAGAAATACACTGCACTTCCCATCCGTGCCGTTCCACTTCTCTGGTAGAGAAAGAAAAACATCAGAAGGGGGGGGAGAGGGGGGATGATGCGGCGCCGCGGCCTCCGCGGCGTGCGATCGAGCAATGACGTCATCAACAGCTGCGCGGAGATCCGCATTCTCCCGCCGGAGCTCAGCGACCTCGTGGCGGAGAGAAGCGAGATCCCCGGTTAGCTGATTGATGAGCGCGGCATGCTGATCTACAACGCCGCAGAGGCTCGCATAATCCGCTGGGTTTACCGCGGAGGGCTCAGTCATTCTGTCAAGATGGACTAACCTGAGGTGACCAGAAGACGTAGCTTTAGCGGTTAGCCCAATGTAGCGTGGAGGATAAACCCAAACGCGGAAAGAAGCGAGTAGGCAGGATAGCCACGCGATTTAGTCTAAGGACTCTCACAAAAACGGAGTAAGGGAAAAACACAAATTTAACCCGCGTCCTGTAGATACACACACAATAGCAAAAGACAAACGGAACCAACATGTGAGTACTCACGGTTTGCTGAAACGACAACTGGAGCTGACATGGGCCGAACTCAATGACTGAGCGGTAAGCCATCGTTTGTTTACCTCTTTTATACTTCCTGGTTTGGCGCCCGCCTTACTTCCGGGTCCTAATGCCGGGCGCAGATTGAGTGTGTATGACACTGATACACTTATCAACTTATCCACATACACTTATCAACACAAACTCTCCGTGCACGCACACACAATCTCTAAAAAATTAATATTAATAACATACATATACAAATAAACAAATGTAGGTGTAATAAAAGTAGTCGTGATGTCAGTACTCGCCCAGCAAACCAGCCTTTTGCAGCGGCTTAAAACGTATGAATTATCTTAAAATATACAAAAAAAAAGCGAAAAGACACTCGATTATTTTGCATAGGTTATTTGTTTAATTCAAAAAGTTCATAAAAACACTTTAAAACGAGAGAAAAACTGTTAAAATCCTCGTTCGCCTTCTCAGCGTTAGGTAGCGAGTGACGTCATGATTTGAATCTGCGCGCCACCGGGGAAACATAGGGAAACTGACTTTCCCGGACCACCGGCTTTTAGATAAAGTCCTTCTATGCGCCATCTGGCGGATATTCAGTGAAGCACAACACATTTATTTTAAATTCCCGAATGTTGCCTCCGGCAAGTCGCGGCAAGCCGCGCGCTAAATTGCGGCATACCCCGGGAAAACACGCAGGGTTTTAAGGGCGACATCTGTAAGCATTGTACTACTACAATAATTATTAACCTTGGCTTTGAGATTACCATTTATACTTTCTACCTTCTCCTGGGACTGTGGACATCCCCAAATCTTAGCTTTGTTCCCAACCGTTGCAGCACCTGTCTTACAATTTCTGAATGAAAACTGATCCATTGCCGGAAGTCACCTCTGATGGAATTTCAAATCTAGATATCACTTCCCTTACGATTTGATAACTGTTCCTTACTCTTCATCTGCAGATGTTATTGCTTTTACTCATCTACTAAATCGGTCAGTTATTACAAGCATGTACCTTTCGCCCAGAACACTACTTTATCCTGCCCACATAGTTCAGCATTAAGTGCTTAAAAAAATCTAATTTAGACGCGAATGAAATAAAAAATTACAGACCGATTTCAAACCTCCCGTTCATATCAAAAATACTAGAAAAAGTAGTATCAGCTCAAATTTGCACATTCTTGCAGGATAACAACATCCTTGAAGAATTTCAGTCAGGTTTCAGGCCCCATCATAGCACAGAAACTGCACTAGTTAAGATTACAAATGACTTGTTTTTAGCTTCAGACCAAGGCTGCATCTCATTGCTAGTCCTGCTTGATCTTAGTGCTGCATTCGACACTATAGATCATAATATTCTCATAGATCGCTTACAAAATTATATAGGTATTCAGGGACAGGCATTAAAATGGTTTAGATCTTACCTGTCTGATCGCTACCATTTTGTAGATCTAAATGGAGAACCGTCTGGTATAATGCCAGTGAAATATGGGGTCCCACAAGGGTCAGTTTTAGGACCTCTGTTGTTCTCAATATACATGCTTCCCTTGGGTAACATCATTAGAAGACATGGGATTAGTTTCCATTGTTATGCTGATGATACCCAATTATATATCTCAACTAAACCAGACGAAATACCTAAGCTGTCTAGATTAACTGAGTGTGTCCAGGACATAAAAGATTGGATGACCAATAACTTTCTTTTATTAAATTCAGATAAGACAGAGATATTACTTATTGGCCCAAAAACCAGCACACAACAGCTTTCACAATTCAGCTTGCGCTTAGAAGGATGTACTGTTATTACCAGCTCAGCAGTAAAAGATCTGGGAGTAATATTAGACAGTAACTTGTCTTTTGAAAATCACATTTCAAATATCACAAAAACAGCCTTTTTCCATCTTCGAAATATTGCTAAACTTAGGAACATCTTATCCGTATCTGATGCAGAAAAACTAGTTCATGCATTCATGACCTCCAGACTGGACTATTGTAATGCATTACTAGGTGGTTGTCCTGCATCCTCAATAAACAAGCTTCAGTTAATCCAAAATGCAGCTGCCAGGGTTCTCACTAGATCCAGAAAATATGATCATATAACCCCAATATTATCATCCCTGCACTGGCTACCTGTTCAGTTTAGAATAAATTACAAAATAGTATTACTTACATACAAGGCCTTAAATGGTTTAGCTCCCACATACCTAACCAGTCTTCTGATACGCTACAATCCACCACGCGCCTTAAGATCACAAAACTCCGGACTTCTGGTAGTTCCCAGAATTTCAAAATCTACAAAAGGGGGTAGGGCTTTTTCATATTTAGCTCCAAAGCTTTGGAATAGCCTTCCAGACAGTGTTCGGGGAGCAGACACGGTTTCTCAGTTCAAAAGTAGACTCAAGACGCATCTTTTTAATCTGGCATACACATAACTCATCCCAGTACTCATACTCCAGTACACCTATACCGAATGGCAACTACGCTAATTCTCCCCATCTGTTCTGTATTTCTCTACCCATCCCGAGGCATCGGGAGATTTTGCCAGCTTCAGTAGACAAAGGCCGACCCTGCGAGGTTCCTGAGGCATCCAGAGAAGGACCAGCTCCAGCTGGATTCAGCTTTATGATGGTTGGAGCTACACATGCTGCTCCTGTGCTTCCAGTGATCCAGACCTCATCTGCCCTCTGCACCTACTGACTCGTCCCTATGCTGAACTGGTCTTCATGTCAATTTAAATAATTTCTGTCATATTGAATTTTCACCTGCACAACACACAAGATGTTCTATTTCTATCTGTTATCGCCCAAATGAGGATGGGTTCCCTGTTGAGTCTGGTTCCTCTCAAGGTTTCTTCCTATTGCCATCTCAGGGAGTTTTTCCTTGCCACCGTCGCCGTCACCCTTGGCTTGCTCATCAGAGAAATTTCATTCATTCGTCTCATTATTATCTGCACATTTTTCTCACACATCCACACTTCCAATTATTTTCTTTTCTATAATTATTATTATTATTTGTTTTTATTTATTTATTTTCTATTATAATTTTATTTATTTATTTATTATTTTATATATAATTATTCTATATACAGTTTTTTTTTTTTTTTTTTTTTTTTTTTTTGTTAAATTTCTTTAATTTTTGTGAAGCTGCTTTGAGACAATGACCATTGTTAAAAGCGCTATATAAATAAAATTGAATTGAATTGAATTGAATTAAATGGTCATTCTGGTACCTGTATATAGCCTATAGGTGTCGCTGTTTCCTTCCTGACATTATGCTTAGTACATATCTCACATGAAGCTAGGAACTCATAGCATGCAGATATAAAGACCAATACCCATGTTGCTTGATTTTTCTCACAACCTGTCTTCTTGCACAATGGCCCAGTCCATGAGCATTTAAAACCAAAAATGTTCAACAATGCTGTGGGTGCTATGATCAGACCTTCATGTGAACACCAAATACCCTGTGCGTCCTTCTGCGCTCCCCTCTGGAGCCACATCGAGCGCTCGTACGGACCTGCTTGATGTTGAGTACAAATGACACCTTTTAACTGAGGCTGTGGTTCTTATAAGGACTATGGGCGCTTGCACAGCTAGTTGACACTTTGATGCATGCTTTGCTTCTAAGTCTGCCATGTTGTTACCCTTAGCAACATAGTCATTTCCCTTTTTACAGGTCTGACATTTAATGAAAGCCAATCATCTTGGTAGCATCATAGCAGACATTAGTTTACTTATTTGTTCAGCACGTTGAATGGGAGTTCCTTCACGCTTTTTAAACCCTCTTTGCTTCCATATTTCCCATTTATCTTTTGTAATCAGAGTAGCTTGAGCCTTTTTCCTTGGTTTGCTCTGTAAGGTTTTCAAGCTGTAACTACCTCCAGGTCACCCTTTAATGTCCTTGGGTCAACACTCAAAGCCTCAAAGACAGTTCATCCATGTGGTATGTATTTACAGCCTCACTCGAGTCAGAAGCACGTTTTTTCCTCTCCCCAAAATCTTCACCACTAGAGTTTTCACATCAATCACCGATAAAAGCTTGCCTGAGGTCGGCTCGTCTAAGACCATTTCCCTGCACCCTCGTTGAATGTTAGGGAGGCGGTTGACAATTCCCTCAATAATATATTATCCGAGTGCACCTTTAATTAAAATTGGGAATTGTGGAACTGCCCATATTAAATAACAAATCCTCTTCACCCCCGTCCTCTCTACTGTACAAAGATCTATGTCCAGTCTTTAACGGTGTATCTATCTGACTTTTTACTTGTCCTGGTGTCTTAGTGCTCCTGTCTAACCTCTCTCCACATGTCTGCACCCCCTCCTGTTCCTCTCTCTTATCCTTCTCTCCACATAGCTTTTTCACTTTCTGTAAATCTGCCCCCACTTTCTTATAACAATCTAATGGTGTGCTTTCCTCTCTACCCATTTTCCTCTCTTTTCTTAACTTCACACACGGCTCTGTCGGCTCCATATAAATCTACATAACATTCCTTTTCCATCTCACCAGAAACTTCCACCATTCCCTTAAGCTTAGGGATTTGACCTTCTGCCTGCACATATGGGGGGAGGTGTAACTAACTTCCCCTCTGGTTTTCTGTGCCTCACTGTCTCACTTTCTTAACTTTGCTTTCTCACTTGCTTTTTCTTTCTTACCAACTCTACTTTTTCTTTCTTAAACAAAGCTAGGACCTCTCTTTCCTGCTGTCTTTTCATCTCCTCTGGACACGCTTTTTCTCTCTTGCTGTCGTTTTATAATTATATTAAGGTTCCATCTCCTCACAATGCCACATCAAATGTCCCCTCCTTTGGCCATTTCGTAATCATATCTTTAGTCCCTTTTGCTACTTATTGGAGATCTTAGTTATGAGATCTTCACACAAAGGATGCTTCGGCACTAAAGTCTCCACAGGAGAGGCTGCCATTATGCTTTAGAGCCTATGTCACCACAACTTAGATATTAAATTTTTATTTCATGCCTATGCACTTACTTAATGGCTAAATTTACTTACAACAATATACAATATTTCACTATTTGCCTATTAACACGTGCTAAAAAGCACAGTATTTTTATGCACAGTGAACACCTTCATCAATAGGTGTGTAATGCCACAGTATTAATATGGGGTTCAAACACATTCACCGCTCCACACTATTTATTTATTTATTTATTTATAGGCCTATGCATTCAGACTTTATCCCTCTTTTCCTAGAAAATTGGGCTTATTCTTTTCATACTTGTCCCCCTGCTAATGAGGGCTAATTTTTTCCACTCACACGTGTCCCTTTATTGATTAATATTTATCTATTTAATTATTTAGTTAGCTATTACTTTAATAAGGGCTCATACACACACACGTCTCCGATCTGGCAGCAACTGCCCCCCCTCTGAGGGTTGCACACACAATTCCCTCGGGAGGTCCAGCCTTGTTCACAGGACACAGAGCTTATGGTTCTCACTCAACCATTCTCTCTCTCTTTCTCTCACACACACACTAGGCGAACATAGAGCTCTCACACACTCAGACAGTAACAGACAGACACAACATCAATTAGACACAAACAATTGCAATTGCATTCAACTTAATGGCACAAAATAGTGCTCCTCATAAGAAGGATATATCAATTAACCCCCTGTAACTCATACAATAAAACATAAGGGGTGATTTCACAATGCTTATGATGTACAACCGTACATTCCTCATACGAAGGGTATTAATTAAAGCCCACCAAACCTCATACTATATAACATGTACAGTGGCTACAAAATGCTTATGACATACAACAGTATGTTCCTCATAGAAAAGGGTATATTTTATTAATTGCTGGGTAACCTTACACAAGCAATATTACTAATTAAGCGCAATTCCTTATTAACTTGCTTTCCTACTCATGCCATCCAATCAAGGCCCACTTGACAATGAGTACAAATGAATATCGAGATTATCTACCTTTTTTCTGTCCTGCTATCTATCAAAGCCCACTTGACAAAACAAATAGACACTCAAATGCGCTTCCTCATACCGTCTGTTACTGCTGCCATCAATCAATGCCCACTTGACAACACCCAGACCAATGCAATGCTTATCTTCTCAATTTACTATCAGTACAACCGTTAGTAATCTGATGCATGCATTCTCTTCTGGAAACAAAGCCCATTTTAAATTACTTGAGCTGGAGAGATCTTTATCAGGCATCCTTACCACCATGGGTGATCCTCAGCCAACAACACAAACTAAGTATATAAGCAAAAGTTGCTTACCTTTGTAAGTCGCCGCCTGTTTGTGTTGCCGACCAAGGAAGCCCATGCTGATCAGTCACCTTTGCCCTTTTTCCACCCTGCTCGCAGCGATATTATGTTGTGGAAAAATACTCAGAGTCAGGCTTCTCGGCAAAATCGAGAAATTTTTAGTTGATTTCAATTTGATTTTAGTTACTTTTGGGGGTTAGAAGATACCTTATCAGTATATAATCAGGGATGTGCTTGCAAGCTGAGACGTAGGCTTCTTTGTGTGCGCTTGTATATAGGAAACCCGAGCTTTACATTGTGGGGGCTAAAGAGGGCCCTTTAATGGGAAACAGATGTTGGAGGGAGGTGGGGCAGGCACTGCATATGTACTGGAAGAAACAACGAGAAAATTCAGTTGTGTCCATGGCTCAGCTCCGGCCTTTATTGCATGATAATAAAGGTCGTAATCTTCTGTAAGCAAAGCCTGACTCTGAGTATTTTTCCACAACACTCTCTGCTCTAATCACACCACGCACTGCACCACGTTCCCTCCGATCCTCCAGCACTGCTCGCCTCATCCCACCATCTCTCAGGGATCGAGGGCGGCATTCATCCATACTCTTTTCTATTCTGGCACCTAGGTGGTGGAACAAACTTCCTCTAGATATCCATACAGCAGAGGCTTTGACGATCTTTAAACGATGACTCAAGATGTATCTCTTTCTCCAGTGAAACCTGTGAATTAGATCATATACGGACTTATTTTCAAAAGCGGATTTTACAAGCAGTAGCAGAACCCCTGTTGAAAATAATTAACTCTTCATTCAGCAGTGGGAATTTACCAAAATCTTTTAAATTAGCAGTTATTAAACCAATAATTAAGAAACCTGACCTCGTCCCCTGTCAGCTGTCCAATTACAGGCCAATATCAAACCTCACTTTTATCTCTAAGATTCTGAAAAAAGTAGTAGCGCAGCAGCTATGTTCATATCTACATAGGAATAGCATAAACGAACTGGAGCAGTCAGGATTTAGGCATCATCACAGCACAGAGACAGCATGTGTTAAAGTAGTAAATGACCTCCTATTGACCTCTGATTAGGGTTGCGTCACTATACTTGTGTTACTTGACCTCAGTGCAGCTTTTGACACCATTGGTCATAGTATTCTCCTTCACAGATTATAAAATATGGTAGGAATTAAGGGAACGGCCCTCTCCTGGCTCAGATACTATTTGACTGATCGTTTAGATTTAAATGGTGAATATTCTGCATGTTCTCAAGGGGAGTTTGGTGTTCCACAGGGTCCAGTTTTAGGCCCACTGATTTTTTCTCTTTACATGCTTCCTCTGGGCAACATAATTCATAAGCATGGTATTATTTTTCATTGGTATACTTATGGCACACACTCATCAGCCAATACAGATGAGAAAAACCAGCTTACTAAAGTTAAGCAATGTATGAAGGACATAAAAGACTGGATGTTAATTAACTTCCTTCTGCTTAATCCTGATAAGACAGAAGTTCTAGTCATAGGACCACAAGCAGCTAGAAACAAGCTTTTTGATCACATTGTAACTTTAAATAGCCTTTCTATTCCATCAAGTGCAACATTGAAAGACATTAGTGTGATTATAGATTCCAGCCTTTCATTTCAAGCACATATAGATAATATTAATAGGATACCATTCATTCACCTCAGAAATATTGCCAAGATAAGGAATATATTGTCACTAAACGATGCAGCGGTGTTGTAGTGGTCAGCACTGTCGCCTTGCACCTCCAGGGTCTGGGTTCGATTCCCCGGCCAGGCTCGATTCCCGTCTCTGTGCATGGTGTTTGCATGTTCTCCCCGTGCTTGGTGGGTTTCCTCCGGGTACTCTGGTTTCCTCCCACAGTCCAAAGATATGCAGGTTAGGCTAATTGATGTTCCTAAATTGCCCGTAGTGAGTGATTGGGTGTGTGTATGTGTGTGTGCCCTGCGATGGATTGGCACCCTGTCCAGGGTGTACCCCGCCTAGTGCCCGAAGTTCCCTGGGATAGGCTCCAGGTCCCCCGCGACCCTGAACACAGGATTAAGCGGTATAGAAGATGAATGAATGAATGAATAAACGATGCAGAAAAACTATTTTATGCTTTTATCACCTCTAGGTTGGACTATTGTAATGCCTTACTGTCTGGTTGTCCAACTAGATGCATAAACAAGCTTCAGAATGCAGAATCTTTAGTCCAGAATGCAGCAGCAAAAGTACTCACTAGAACCAGAAAATACAATCACATCACCCATATCTTATCCACACTGAATTGGCTCCCTGTGAAATTTCGCATCAATTTTAAAACACTACTTTGGACTATAAAGCATTAAAGTATCGCACCACAGTATCTGAGTGAACTGCTAGTGTCTTACGATCTGCCACGCCTACTTCGATCAAAGGATGCAGGCTGCTTGTCAGTATTACGTATTAGGAAAACTACAGCAGGGGGAAGAGCTTTTCTTACAAAGCCCCAAATTTATGGAATAGTCTTCCAATTAATGTTTAGGACTCAGACACAGTCTCAATGTTTCAGTCTAGGCTAAAAACCTATTTATTTAGCCAAGCATTTTTGTAAATAGATTTGCCTTAGATAAAGGAGCAGATCTGGGGGACTCATGGACATATTTTCCATATTTTCTTCTCTTCTGCTCAATGTCAAAAAGCGCTATACAAGTAAAATTGAATTGTATTGAATTACAACACCTGGTATTCCCAGGATTCTCCCAGAAATGCCTGTGCACACATAGACATCAAAGGGGGGCTTGAACACCTGCCCTTTTTCTTCCTCAAGAGAAAGTGCCCTATTTTGGGGGGATGTTTTTTTTTTTTTTTTATAAATTAAGTAACATATGTATATATGAGTGTGTTTGCACACAGCTTTTGAAAGAAAATCAAAATATCAGGTCAGGTAGGGGAAAGGGAAGGAAAGCATCCTTCGTTAAGACTCTGTCAAGTCCTAATGTCTTCCTCCCCTTCGCATCTCAGAGCAGCCGCGCACAGTACATAGCACACATTGACTGGCACATCACAGCCAGGCAGAGAGCTGCAGAAGTGTAGCCCTCCCTCCATTTCCAGTTTGTCTTTGTGTGGAGGTAAGTGATTATGACTGAAAGACTAAGCTACCTGTGCCTTGATCTAATTTTGTCTTGCTAACATCCATGATCATGAGCTATTATATAATAAGTTAGTTAAAGTTTAGCTAAAGTAATATATCATGGGCATACAGGGTAAAAAGCATTTTAATAAATATGAAAAGTGCCCTTTTTTCCACTTGAGCCACTGCCCCTCAAAATGCCTGTGCATGTCCCTGCTTCCAACCATGTTTAGTTTCGAAGGACATACAAGATTGGGCAATATCAGACAGGTATGGATTTATAGTAAGGTAAATGGGATATTTCAGTCTTTTTTATTTTTTAATGAACAAAACACTACAAACACATTATTGTACTTTATCATTGATAAGCACTGTGTGTAGAATGATGACAAAAAGAAGGATTTGAATACATTTTGTAAAACATGGAAGGGTCTGACTTTCTGTTACCATTATACATGTTGATATGTACTGTATACAATAGAATCAAATCTGCATAAAATTTGCATTATATAAAGCCAGCTCAATGTTTATAAGATAAAAATGGTAAGACGTGCTTACAAAACCGTGACTACAGGCAAATGCTACAATACAATACAATACAATTACTTATGCTTGTTATTAAAGAACATAGATGTTGGGACAGATCATTCTTGTCAAGATAAGGGTTATCACATCAGCAAGTTTAAAAAACGTGAGCTTTTAGCGTGGGGTCACACACATGCGGTATGGTCTGGGTGCATATGTGAAAGCCATCTGGCCTTCCAAGCTCAGCTCATCTCCAGGACAAGGGGAAACTGTAAAGCACTGCAACAGGGAGGTGAAGAAGAGAAAGAGCTCCATACGGGCCAGATGCTCCCCCAGACATGACCTCCTTCCTGCATAAGGCGTAAATCAGACATTTAAGTAGTACTTAAACGTTCTATTTAATTAAATTAAATTCAATTCAATTCAATTTTATTTATATAGTGCTTTTAACAATGGTCATTGTCTCAAGGCAGATATTTAACTTTCATTTATTCTTTATATTATTAATTTGCCAGACATCTATTCAGTGTTTCATATTTTCTTTACCTGTTGAAAAGGGAAGGAAAGCATCTTTCTTTAAGAACTGGCCTTGATTATCCAGAAAGTGTTCTGGGTTAAACACATTCGGTGTTGCCCACTCGTTCTTGTCATTAAGCACAGATGACAGGTTTGTAATTACAGTCGTGCCCTAATAATGAGAGTAAAAAAAAAGTGCTGTGACAAAATATTTGCCCCTTTCTGATGTTTTTTTTTGTTGTTGCATATTTGTAATGCTTAAACATTGATTCAGACTATACAAGTACACAATAAATAAGAAGAATATTCATAAAAATTACAAGTGATACCATAATTGTCTTATTATTGTGCAGCCTGTACTTTTACTTGTCTGCAAATTAGGCCCAACCTCCCTGGGCACTGAGATCATGCGACCTGAGATCATTTTTTTCAACCATCATGGTGGACACAGAGTCAACTCGCAAAAAAGACGTATTTGGTTTTCCGACATCTTGTTTGTTTTGATACCTTGTCACGTGACCGTTGCATTTGCATACTCATTAATATTCATGACTGTACACAAGATCAGCCATGTCTGTGTTCAATTATTTCAATATTTAAACAATATTGAACTTTTTTGTATAGTGTCTTTATTTATTTTTTTCTCTTTAACATGCATTCTTACACATGTAATATACACTTTGAGAAGCATGTATGGTCTTTGTCAATCTTTACATGATTCAGATCACCAAAAAAATTTAATATCACACAAAGATAACCAGAGAAAATTCAAAATGCAGTTTTAAATGATGAAAAATAAAAAAAAATATGGGAAAAAAGCATTCCAAACCTACCTGACCCTATGTAAAAAAGTAATTGGCCCCATGCAAAATCATGAATGAATTGTGACAAAGTGAAGCATGCTAAATGAAAAAAGTAACATGATCTAAAGAAATTCAAGAACAAATGAGAAACAAAGTAATAGACATGTATCAGTCTGGAAAGGGTTACCAAGCTCTTTCTAAGGTTTTCGGACTTCCACGATTCACAGTGAGAGCTATTATTCACAAATGGAGAAAACCTGGAACAGTGGTGAATCTTCCCAGGAGTGGCCATGATACCAAAATTACTCCAACAACACAATGACAACTCATCCTGGAGCTCATAAAAGATCCCAGAACAACGGCTAAAGAACTGCAGGCCTCACTTGCCTCAGTGAAGGTCATTGGTCATGATCTAACTTGTTGAAAGTGACTGGGCAAAAATGGCATCTATGGGAGGGTTCCAAGGCAAAAGCCACTGCTGAGAACACAAAGGCTTGTTTCACATTTGCCCCCAAAAAATATTGATTATTCCAAGAGCAAATCTGTGGACTGATGAGGCAAATTTTAAACTTTTGGGAAGTGTGCATCCCATTACATCTGGCATAAAACTTACTCATTGTTTCATAAAAAAGAACATAATTCCAACAGTCAAGCATGGTGGTGGTAGAGTGATGGTCTGGGGCTGCTTTGCAGCTTCACGACCTGGACGACTTACCATAATAGATGAGACTTGCTTTTGTTTTACTCGCATGCACATGTGCGTTATAATAAATCCACACATATACAAACACAAAATGAAAGGTGCTTTAAGCACACACTCATAGTTACACTGTTACAGTAAACAGTACACTAGAGCACAGATGTTGACTATATGAGGGAGAGACTGAGCATGGGAGACGATTGCCCACAATTCTGCAGCGCCAGTTAGGGAAAAACCATTCGTTTTCATTGGATCATGTGACGCTCGGCGTCAAAACAAGAAGCGCATGCGTGCCACATGCAGAGGTGGAAAGTAATGAATGACATTTACTCGCGTTACTGTAATTGAGTCGTTTTTTAGTGTACTTTTACTTTTTAAAGTAGTTTTTAAAATCTGTAATTTTACTTAAGTATGTTTTGTTTGAAGTATTGTACTTTTAAAATCATATTCCCTACTGAGCAAAAAAAATAAATGAATGAAAATGAAAAATAATAAAAATAATGCAACAGGGAAGGAAACCACTGCGCTGATTGATTGATGGGCATGGAGAACAAGCGCGCTAAATTCACAAGAATGATGGAGATGGACAAAACAGATGCCAGTGATGCAGACCCAGCTAAGAGCGAAATGTCATCAAATTCTTATGAAGCAAACCCCTCGCCATTGTAACAGCCACTACTATGTTGTATACGACATTATGTATGTATGTTGCCCTTTTAAGAGTTGCTGCCCCTCCCCCAGTGTGTGCGCTGCGGATGTGTGCGCGTGAGAAGGAGAGAACGAAGTAGGAGTTCAGGTGTGCTGCTCACCCCTGAAACACTATTCTTTTACCACTTTCTTCACTTTTACTTTATGTTGTTTTTTTAAATACATTTTTTATTAGTTTTATCTCTTAGTTTATGTTTTGTATTATAATTTTGTGACATTGAAAGAGGCTGATAAAGGTTTTGTGCTTGAACGTTGTCTTGGCTCTGAGATTCTTTTTCCCTCGGCTATCCTGCGCAAAATGTCACACCATATTTAAGCGACCACTTTGATTTCAAGCACAAGAAAGGCATCAGCTTTATTATGCAAAGGTGTTCCTTCAATTAAAAAGAACTAGTTTGAAATTTTTATCCACTTGTCTTTTTTGAACTACACTAGAATCCCCCATCCCACCCCCGCTGTTTAAAAAAAGTTACTCTGTAACTTTTACTCTAAGTAAATTTTTAATGAGCTACTTTTTACTTTTACTTGAGTAGTTTATAATGGTAACTTTCCTTGTATTTCAGTAAAATTACACTGAAGTAACAGTACTTTTACTTGAGTACAAACGTTTATTACTCTTTCCACCTCTGGCCACATCAAGGCACCGTAAATCTAGGCATGCTCGTTTTTCAAGTCAAAATTTATTCTAAAATTTTACCCGTCTTGCAGAACGCTTGCAAACCAGGTAACTCACAATTCGAGTTTCCACTGTATACTATCCTGGTTATATAAATATATGTGTATTAGTATTATTTTAAAGTACAGCTACTCTTACTTGAGTACACGTGAGTTTTTGGCTACTCTACCCACCCGTCACAGTTTGTGACCTCAAGCTCAAACATACTTGTGCATCAGGACAATGATTTTGACAGAGCCTCTGAATGGCTCAAAAAATACAAAATTAATGTTTTGGAGATGCCTACAGCAATGTGAAACTCATTGGCACATGTGGACTCATTTATCTCAAAAACTTGATTGCAGGCGTTGCCACCACTGTGTGAAAAAAAAAATCAGGAAGGGGCAAATATTTTTCATCCCCTGTACATGATTACTGTATATTATCTCATGATAAATTTTAAACCTTTGGTATGAAGAATCCATTCAGTAAAGTATCTTTAGATGCCATCTTGGGTAAACCCAGAGGTACAATATTGGCCATCCTTTGAATCTCATGAACAACAGCTTCAGTGTAGGGCATGTTGGTTTTATCAGCCATGCTGGCCTGGCGTGACTGTCCAATAACTTTGTCTATCTCTGCTTGCACCTTTTCTGTAAAAACAACACAATAGTACTACTATGCAAGAATGTATGCAAGGCTGTAGTTTTAACAAATAAAAACTCTCTTATGTTCATCTTCATGTACTGACTTGTGATGTTCATGAGATGATATACAGTACAGTATGCATGTTTTTACTTTGTATCTCAGGATACTTCATCATGAAGAGGAGACCCCAACGTAGTGTAGTGGCTGTGGTTTCTGTCCCTGCTTCAAACAAGTCCAGCATTGTAAGCAATAATGTCTCAGCGTTAAATCCAGCTTCAGGATCATTCTTCTTCTAAATAACTCAAAAAAGTAAAGAGTTAAACATTGTCCATGACTATTCTTCAGCATTTTTTTTCACACCCAGAAACAATGTGCATATTGTTAACATCTTAAACAAACCTTCTCCATTTCTAGAAGGAAACTGTCAATGTAATCCCGAGGATTTGAGGGATCCCAGTCCTCCTTGTGCTTTTTTAGTTCTTCTTTTAAGAAGTCCAATATTTTTGCATAGTTTGCAAAAATCTTCTCATGGGGGCCAGGTAGGTATTCAAAGAGGCGAGGAAAGGCATTATACAGCTAACAGACACCACAGAGGACAGAAAAACAAGAGAGTGGCAAATCTATTTGTGAATACAGTGATCAGCCATAACCAACAGCCAATATATTGTACTGTCATTTTATGCAACCAAACCAGCTCTGACTCATTAAGGCATGAACTCTACAAGACCTCTAGGAGTCTCCAGTGGTATCTAGCACATAGGCTTTAGCAGCAGATCCTCTAGGTACTGTAATTAGTAAGGTAAGGCTTTTTTTTTATCCCGGGCTTGTTTGCCCAGGACATCCCGAATCAACAGCCCACACTTTGTCATGTTCGTCAAACCATTCCTCAGTATATCTGCTGAAAGAGGACACTGCTCTTAGGGAATGCAATTGCCAAGGGATTTAATAGAACTGCAACAATGTTTGGTTAGGTGGTATGTGCGAAAGTCACATTTACCTGAAGGTCAGGACCCAAGACCCAAGGTTTCTAAGCAAAACAACACTCAGAACATTATACTGACCCAGCCAGTTTGCAAGAAATTTGATGTAGTAGATCTGCAATCTGCAGTAGATTTCTGTGGGATCTTACCAGATGAGCTGGCTTTCACTCCCAATAAATGTCAAAGAGGCTTGGGTGCTCAACACTCAAGCACCTTGTGTTCCTTGGATCACTTTTGTCCCATACTAACCACTGCATATGTGGATAACCTAAAAAAAGCTGCTGTATTGGATTTGCTCTAAACCATTCATCCAACTTTTCCATTATGGTTGCTTCCAACACATGAACTTTGAGAGCAGAGTGCTCAACTGCTGCCTATTAAATACAACACCTGACAGGTGCCAACATATACAGTAAAAACATAATCAATGTAATGTACATCACCTGTCAGTGATTTAAACGTTGCGTGTGATCGGTTTATAACTTACTGATGCATCACACAATGAGTTGACCACAAACAAGAACTCCAAAAGAAATATTTAATATTAGATAATTATTGTTTCAATCCATTTAAGAGCAAAATTTCTGCCTACTGACCTCAGATTGAAAAGAACCTGCCAAAGTGATAGCTTCAGCATCCAAACGCAAGATATTTAAAAAACTCTCATCGTGGTATTCAAAGCGATGACCAAAGACTAGTGCAGAGATGATGTTTGAGACTGCATTGCTCAGGAAAAACCGAGGATCAAAAGGACCTAAATGGGCACAAAAATCTTATTTGTAGATTGTTTTGGTTGTGTATGTCTAAAATCTGTTTTAAACTTTTAAATATTATGTAACCAATGAGGAAATTTTATTTTCTTTATTAAATGTGGGAACACGTACCCTGTTCTGCTTTGAAAGCATCACAGATAAAGATGCTCTCCTGCTGAATACTTAGCTGTAGGATTTTCCTTCCTTCACCAAAGTGCCGTAGGTGTGTGATTATAAACTTCCTCTGTTTTTTCCACATGTACCCATTACTGAAGGCTACACCTTCAGAGCATGACACAGAAAGTCTCATTGTATACAAATAGATTAGATTAAAAGGTTACTTGAATTGCATGTGAACATGCAGTACCAATTTTTACGAACCTACAGTACCAATTTTAAGGATTAAACATGCTTGAATAGTAAGTTGAGGGTCAGAGTCATTACACACAAAAATGTCTGGTTATTATTATCTAAGGCATATCTATCTTTGAGATACAGTACTGGTCAAAAGTTTGGACACACCTTCACTCAATTCAATGCGTTTTCTTTATTTTCATGACCATTTACATTGGTAGATTCTCACTGAAGGCATCAAAACTATGAATTAACACATGTGGAGTTATGTACTTAACAAAAAATGGTGAAATAACTGAAAACATGTTTTATATTCTAGTTTCTTCAAAATACTGTAGTCACCCTTTGCTCTGATTACTGCTTTGCACACTCTTGGCATTCTCTCGATGAGCTTCAAGAGATCGTCACCTGAAATGGTTTCCAACAGTCTTGAAGGAGTTCCCAGAGGTGTTTAGAACTTGTTGGACCCTTTTTGCCTTCCCTCTGCGGTCCAGCTCACCCCAAACCATCTCGATTGGCTTCAGGTCCGGTGACTGTGGAGACCTTTTTTTGTTAAGTACATAACTCCACATGTGTTCATTCATAGTTTTGATGCCTTCAGTGAGAATCTTCCAATGTAAATGGTCATGAAAATAAAGAAAACACATTGACAGATAGATGAGAAGGTGTGTCCAAACTTTTAGCCTGTACTGTATATCCATCGTTTCTATGGCAGTTACTTAAGGGGTATGGCTCACCAGCTTGACAGTCCAATTGTCATTCACACATTATGGTCAGTTTCCCCCAAAACAAATAAACCAGTTTATACACAGCATAGCTGAAATCTGATTGGTCAGAAAGTGTCATTATTTTTGTTTATCATCATGGTTCAGTAGTTCTGGATGAAAATCAAATTATACATTTATATACTATAAATGTACTTGTGTGGCAGATTAAATTGTTTTAACCCAAGACATTTTTGGAGTGAACAACATTTATAATGTACATACAAAACAACTGTTTTCAAAGTATTGTTCTTTATTTAATTGTATTCTCCTGATAACTTGGTATCCAAAACATGAAGTACTTATTACCTGAGAAAAGTACATCTCCTGTCAAATATATGTATAACTTAAAAATTTTATGAAAGAGAGGGATGACAGGGCGGTCTGTAAAGCTGTCCATCTGTGTAACAAGAGCCTCTTTCACCATTTTATGTCCAGAGATAAAAACTATTTTCTCACTGCCCCAACGTAGGCTGATAACATCTCCATACTTCTCAGCAAGCTTAGTTTAAATAAACACAAATAATGGAGAAAAGAGTGAAAGGTAGTGGTTCAGTGAAGAATATAGTGAATTATAATAAAAATATTTTGAACTTTTATTTGACACAAAACTATTTTGTGTGCAAGATATAATATTTGAAATATTATTGCTGGCTACAGTTAGTCAAAAAGTAAATGTATATATACAAAGTCTTTTCTCATCAAGACTAACAAAAAGCAAAAAAAAGTAAAGAAAGAAAAAGTCCTTTTACCGTACCTTATCTATTGTTCTAAAGTCAAGCCCAGTGAAAATGTTCCCCACAAAAGGTAGGGGCCATGGTCCTGGTGGAAAATTGGATGGATTTTTATTCTTGATGATATCAAGCAGTAGTAGAAAAATAAAAAATCCTATTAGCAAACACTTAAAGTCAAGATATTCCACTAAGTAGTGTAAGAACATTGCTGTGGTTTGTGAGAATTCTGGTGGTGTGTCTGCTCCTTTGTGTGTGAAGCTTTCTGCACTTTGTGTTGTTTAAGCTTGTGACCCATGGACTGGAGCAGAGGGCGGCGATTATGCATGCTACTCTGTTCCAGGAAATGTGCAACATAAAACCTCTTCATTTTTTTTCTCCCCCATTTCCTTTGCTGATAGGCTGTTTTACATGGGAATTACACTTGTGAGATTGTTACGTCCCGTATCGTTTTGAGAAGGTTTTCTCCTTTTCTCTTGCTCTCTTTTTATTATTAATTCACAGGTCCTCCAGTTGGATAAGGACCCTGTCAATCATTAATTCGACATCACCTCCGAAGGACCAATCAGACGAGAAGGGCGTGTATATAGACCCGGAAATGGCGCGAGTTCGGCACGAGCGTTGGCTTGTCACCTGTTTGCTCTTCTATGTTTGCTTGTTGTTTCTTGCTCTTGTCTTGTTTTCTGTCGGATTTTGCTCAATGTGTGTTTTAAATATTCTCATAGAAAGAGATTTTCCCTCACTTGATTATTCGGATGTGTTCACATTCGGGTTCGATTCTTGTTTATACATATAAGCCTCACTCCGGGGCCTATATAGTGAAGGGACCAGTTCAGCACGTCACGTGACTTACATTTTACACCACGCAGGGTAAGTCTGTCTAGACACACTAGTCAGTGAGCGGATGCCTACCTTTGTATTTATGTTTGTGAAGTCAGAGTAGTTAGTGGCGTATGCTGAAGATGTTGGTTTTCTCTTTTTCTTTTGTGTAGTTTAATCTTGGTTTGGTGGGGGGGGGGTCAGATAGCGGATTTATGTTTTGCTATGTTCTTTTCTTTTAGCACCGCTCTTGTCCCTCACCTTGGTTGTTTCTTTTTTTGTACATATGTAAATAGTCTGTTTCTTGCAATCGTGAACAACTAAAACTAACCTTTTGAATCACACGGCTTTTTGTCTGTACTTTGTGCCACACACGCACCCACATTTTTCAAAACAGAGTAGAGTCATTTACTGCATTTTATATATTTTTATTTCTCTTATTCTAAAATTTACTGTTACCTCCTGTAACCCTAGATGCCAAAATTAGGGAGACGTAACATAAATGGGGGCTCGTCCTAAAAAGTGAATGCTCTTTCTTTTGCCGAAGAGTGTGGTGGGTATTACTTTTCTTCTAAAGTTATTGATGTAAACATTGGTTCGAGCGAATTTGGTCCTGTACCGCATCATCACACGGTTTAATGGCGTTTAACTTACAGAATTTCATTGATGATCCCTCGTTAGAGGTGATACTGTAGATAAATGCAGGAAAGACGAGTTGTTATTAATAGCTGACCACTTCCAAATCGTGATTCCAAAACAGACATTAAAAAAGGAAATTAAGGCGGAATTAGTTGATCGCCTAAATGAATTTGGCGTTTTAAGCTGGCCGATTGTAGACAGAGGGGCACAGCCTACGGAGGGAGAACCGGATGTTGTGGAAACTGGTGAAAGCGATGGTGAGTTAGTCACAACAGAGGCGGAGGCCAAACTTAGGGCAACTCTCTCGCCTTTTCAACCTTTTTCCCCAGGCACTCCCAAGTTAAGAGGGGAGATGCAATTGAAAGTACGAATTGCACGGCTCCACGCAGAGGCTCAAGAGAGAACACAGGCCCACCAGGCAGAGTTGGATCTGAAACTACAAATCCGCAAGCTCGAAATTGAGGCCGAGAAGGAAGTTAAGCTTAAACAGTTGGACATTGAGGCGGCAAGATATGCAGCGGGTTCCCCTGTTCAGCAAAACTTCCGTCCGGTAAGTGATAATTCGGCTAATTCTAATTCAACCACTTTTGATGTGGGTAAGCACATCGTTTTGGTGCCTAGTTTCCGCGAGTCGGAAGTGGATAGTTATTTTAACGCTTTCGAAAAAGTTGCAATTTCTTTGAATTGGCCAAAAGAGGTATGGTCATTGTTGTTACAGTGTAAACTGACTGGTAAAGCTTTGGAGGTTTATTCAACCTTGTCTTTGGAAGACAGCCTTAAATATGAGGTAGTTAAATTAGCAGTACTTAGAGCTTATGAACTAGTCCCAGAGGCCTATAGGCAGCAGTTTCGTGCTCGAAAAAAGAACGCAGTCCAAACCTATGTCGAATTTGCCCGAGATAAGGGGATTCTTTTTGATAGATGGTGCATTTCTAGTAAAGTAGAAGACTTTACTTCACTGAGAGAACTGGTATTACTCGAAGATTTTAAACAGTGTCTTCCAGATAGAATGGTCTTGTATTTAAATGAACAAAAGGTAGCAACGGTATCTGAAGCAGCAGTATTAGCAGACGAATTTGTGCTGACACATAGAAATGTTTTTCAGCCAGTAATTTTGGAGAAGAGCTATGTGAAGTCACCAATGAAGATTCAGCAGCCTAAAGTGAATGTTGAGAAGCCTAAAGAAATGCGGGAATGCTTCTATTGTCATAAAAAAGGACACGTCATTGCAGAGTGTTTCTCTTTAAAGCGCAAGCAGCAAGTTCAAGTGAAAGAGGTTGGATTTGCAAGTATCGTGAGTCAAAATGGGCATGTGGAACAGGTAATAGATAAGGTAGACAATGTATATTCTCCATTCATTTTTAAAGGTTATGTGTCACTATCAGGGAATGTAGAAGATCGGGTAGAAGTGCAAGTGTTGAGGGACACCGGCGCAGCCCAGTCATTTGTATGTTCAGAAGTTTTGCCTTTTTCAGATCAGACATCCGTCGGATCTAGTAGACTAGTCCAGGGTTTCAGCATGGAAATCATGAGGGTACCTGTTCATCGCATTCACCTGCAAACAGACTTGGTGTCTGGTTTTGTGGAGGTAGGAGTACGCCCAGTTTTACCAGTAAAAGGCGTATCCTTTATTTTAGGAAACGATTTAGCTGGAGGTAAGGTGGTACCTTCACTGGAAGTAACCGATACTTTGGCAGAGAATAGCACGGATGAATTGTCTTTGAAATATCCAAATGCATTTACTGCTTGCGTGATTACACGTACCCAATCAAAGAAAAATAAGGAAGAATTTTTATCTGACACTTTCCTATGTATTGATCAGGAGACTGAGGGAAAGCCTGAAGTCAAGAGCCATACTAACGATCAGGTGAGTGAGCTGGTAGTGAGTGGCCCATTATCCTTGACAATAACTCGTGAAGAATTAATTGAGGCTCAGAAGAATGATGTTTCTCTTGTGAAATGTTTTAAACTAGCCGAGGGGTCGGAACTGAGTAATGTTTCATTCGTCATCGAAGATGGTGTACTAATGCGAAAGTGGCATAAAAGTAATGTTACCGAGGATGAGTGGAACGTAGTATGTCAGGTGGTGGTTCCCTCAAATTTTCGGCAGCAGGTATTATCCTTGGCACATGATCATTTGTTGTCTGGGCACTTAGGAGTGACAAAAACATATAATCGTGTCCTACAACATTTTTTTTGGTATGGTTTGAAGCGTGATGTGGTACAGTTTTGTAAGACTTGTCACGTTTGCCAGTATTCTGGGAAACCGAACCAAGTGATTCCACCAGCACCGTTAGTTCCAATTCCTGTCTTAGGCGATCCTTTTGATCATGTGATCATAGATTGCGTTGGTCCTTTACCCAAGACCAAGTCTGGTAATCAATTTCTATTGACCATTATGTGTACGGCTACCAGATATCCGGAAGCAATTCCTCTTCGCAATATTACAGCTCGAACCGTCATTAAAACGCTAATAAAGTTCTTTACCACTTTTGGTTTACCAAGAATTGTTCAGACAGATCAGGGAACTAATTTCCTATCCACATTGTGTGCTCAAGTTTTTAAATCTCTTAATATTACTCACCGTATATCGAGTGCTTTTCATCCGGAGAGTCAGGGATCACTGGAAAGGTTCCATCAAACTCTAAAAGCAATGCTCAGGAAATACTGTATTGAGACAGGATCGGAGTGGGACGAAGGTGTTCCCTTGCTTTTATTTGCAATCCGCGATACAGTACAAGAGTCTCTTTGGTTCAGTCCATCAGAGCTGGTGTTCGGCCATGCTGTGAAAGGACCACTAAAGGTTTTGAAGGAGAGTATGTTGGGTATTGTAGAATCCAAAAAGACAAATGTATTAGACTATGTGAGTAAATTTCATGACAGACTTCAGAAGGCTTGCATGCTAGCGCGTGAATCCTTGACTAAAGCTCAGGGGAAGATGAAAAGGTGGTATGATAAATCTGCTGTGACTAGATCTTTTGCAGTGGGTGACCAGGTGCTAGTCCTGCTTCCTGTTCCTGGAGCGGCGTTAACAGCACGTTTCTCTGGCCCTTATAAGATCCTGGAGAAGCGCGGAGAGACGGATTATGTGTTGAGTACGCCAGACAGGAAACGTCAAAAACGGGTATGTCATGTTAACATGTTGAAAGCATATTATACTAGAGAAGACGTGAAGTCTCAGGAGAAGGAAGATGATTCTATTCATGCAATAGGGATCGTATGTGACTCAAGTTCAGTAGTAGAACAACCAAGTGATTCTGAAGACTCAACGGAGTTTAATACTCCCTTGTCATCTGCTCGATTGACTAATTCTGACACTTTAGCTAATTTGTCAAGTTTCTTAGTACATCTCAATGCTGATCAGGAAGAGGAAGTGGTTAAACTCCTTAACAAGTTTTCTTCTATATTGGGTGACGTACCTACACTTACAAATGTTCTGCAACATGACATCGATGTGGGTGATGCCCGTCCAATCAAACAACACCCTTATTGTTTTAGGGCAAAGTTATTGAAGATGGGTATATGCTTGGTTTTAAGGATGGGGGTGTTACGTCCCGTATCGTTTTGAGAAGGTTTTCTCCTTTTCTCTTGCTCTCTTTTTATTATTAATTCACAGGTCCTCCAGTTGGATAAGGACCCTGTCAATCATTAATTCGACATCACCTCCGAAGGACCAATCAGACGAGAAGGGCGTGTATATAGACCCGGAAATGGCGCGAGTTCGGCACGAGCGTTGGCTTGTCACCTGTTTGCTCTTCTATGTTTGCTTGTTGTTTCTTGCTCTTGTCTTGTTTTCTGTCGGATTTTGCTCAATGTGTGTTTTAAATATTCTCATAGAAAGAGATTTTCCCTCACTTGATTATTCGGATGTGTTCACATTCGGGTTCGATTCTTGTTTATACATATAAGCCTCACTCCGGGGCCTATATAGTGAAGGGACCAGTTCAGCACGTCACGTGACTTACATTTTACACCACGCAGGGTAAGTCTGTCTAGACACACTAGTCAGTGAGCGGATGCCTACCTTTGTATTTATGTTTGTGAAGTCAGAGTAGTTAGTGGCGTATGCTGAAGATGTTGGTTTTCTCTTTTTCTTTTGTGTAGTTTAATCTTGGTTTGGTGGGGGGGGGTCAGATAGCGGATTTATGTTTTGCTATGTTCTTTTCTTTTAGCACCGCTCTTGTCCCTCACCTTGGTTGTTTCTTTTTTTGTACATATGTAAATAGTCTGTTTCTTGCAATCGTGAACAACTAAAACTAACCTTTTGAATCACACGGCTTTTTGTCTGTACTTTGTGCCACACATGCACCCACATTTTTCAAAACAGAGTAGAGTCATTTACTGCATTTTATATATTTTTATTTCTCTTATTCTAAAATTTACTGTTACCTCCTGTAACCCTAGATGCCAAAATTAGGGAGACGTAACAGAGATGGAAGACGGACAGCAATCACTGCAGCACTCGACTATTCAGGTGTTAGAGGTAGCCAGACCAGTGGCGGCCGGTCAATAAGTGGAGCTGGGGTGGCACCCCCTTAAAGTTAGGCAGAGAAGAATGCTACTTTAACATGTAAGTGTCTATGGCAAATACATTTTTGAAAAGAATGTTCTTAGCGAATCAATATTGTTTTTAAATATTTGGGCTCATATGATTGGACCATTCTCAACGAGTTTCATTAGTGGTCAGCAGATTGTTAGTTAATGTATTGAATAGTGATTGACGAATAGTGAATTCTGTAATTTCTTTGCTAAAATACACCATCGGAAGGTGATCGGACGAAGAAAGAAAAAAAGTTAAAGAGCTTGGACCAGATCAACCTGATCTTCTAATTAATCAATAGTCAAGTGATTGTGGCCGAGCTTACACTCTGTTGCACCAGCCGCCACTGAGCCAGACAGAAGCTATTACACAGCAAAAGACCCATGACATGCTGCTGGGAGTTTGCCTCTATTTGGACAATTCCCCAAACCATGTGCAGGTGAACCAGGCGCTGTGTTGGCAGCAGTGTGGATGATTTTTTTTTTTCTGTAGTTAGGACTGTGGGAGGCACAGTGGCTTAGTTGTTAATACTGTTACCTTGCACCTTCAGAGTCTGGGTTTGATTCTGGTCTCGGGTCTGTATGCATGGAGTTTGCATGTTCTCCCCATGCTTGTTAGGTTTCCTTCGGGTATTCCAGTTCCTTCTCACAGTCCAAAGATATGCAGGCCTCCTGCAACCGTGGATACACACTCAAAAAAATTAAATATGGCATTTGTTGGTCCAAAGAAAGTTATTATGTTTAAATTAACTAAATTTCGTTTGTGCATCAAAATTAAAAGAGTTGTGTTGAAAGAATTAAAACAGGTAATTCTTCAAATTTACTCAGCTCAGTTAATTAAAATGAATGAAATGGTATTGTGTTGCTTCTGCAGTACCGCATTTTGGTCAACAGGTGGAGAAAAATCTGCACATGCGCAGTTGGAAAACGTCTCGGGTTACTTTGCAGTAACCCTGTTCCCTGAGAGGCGGGAACGAGATGCTGCGTTAGAACGCTTATGGGAACTATCTTGTCGCATTGCCGGCCATGAAGCATGTGTGGAAAAACGCCATTATCTGGCTACATATAACCTCGGTCAGGTGACGTCATCTGATTAGATCAGGTGGAGGTTATAAATACCGGAAAGCCGGCAACAAAACCTCAGATTATTTGTCTGAATGGACGTCCGGTCACATGGTAGTGCGGCGTTCGGACGCAGCATCTCGTTCCCGCCTCTCAGGGAACAGGGTTACTGCAAAGTAACCCGAGACGTTCCCTTTTCGAGGCTTCACTCAATGCTGCGTTAGAACGCTTATGGGAACGAGAATACCAACGCCGCCGCACTACAGGTGTCTGGACCCCAAGGTTGTGTAGCGTGTGCGCACAAGGCCGAGAAGGTCTCAGATTCATGTCCGGGAAGCTGAACCGAGGACTCGTGAGCCTGGGGTGGCATGGACATCCAGACTATAAAATCTTATAAATGTGTGCGGAGAGGACCAACCCGCTGCGTCACACACTTGTTGCAGGGGAGTACCTCTTGCAAGAGCAATAGATGAGGCGACCCCTCTGGTTGAATGAGCCCTGACTCCTAGGGGCGAAGTGTGTCCACGCGCCTCATAGGAGAGGGCAATAGCATCTCTCACCCAGTGTGACAGAGTATGTGTGGTGGCGGCCGCCCCCCGGTTGCGGCCTCCATAACATATAAAGAGTTGCTCTGACTTACGCCACTGGCTGGTGCGGTGGACATAAGCCTGAAGAGCACGTACTGGGCACAGTAGGTGAAGTTTCTCCTGCTCCGAATCCGCAAAGGGCGGAGGACAGAAGGCTTCCAGGATGACAGGGTGCATGGTAGAGAAAGGAACTTTCGGTAGATAGTTTGGGTGAGGATGCAGAATGGCCTTGACTAGCCCAGGGGCAAAGTCCAGGCAGGATGGGGAGACTGACAATGCACGCAGGTCTCCGATCCTCTTTAGAGAGGTGATGGCCATAAGAAGAACCATCTTGAGAGTCAGAAGCCTGTCGGGCGCTGACTCTAGCGGTTCAAAAGGAGTCTCGATCAAACCTTCAAGCACGATAGATAAATCCCAAGAGGGAGCCGTGACTCTAGTGGGTGGCCTCAACCGTTTAGCTCCACGAATGAAACGGGCAACTAAAGGGTGATTTCCTACAGTAGCCCCTTCAGACAGGACGTGGCAGGCTGAAATAGCGGCCACGTACGTTCTGAGGGTACTAGGGCACAAGCCCGAGGACAATTTCTCTTGCAGGAATTCCAGCACTGAAACAATTCGGCAGTGGACTGGGTCCACCTGCTTAGCCATGCACCAGCTCTCGAATACCTTCCATTTGAAGGCATAAATCCTTCTAGTGGAGGGAGCCCTAGCACTTAGGATGGTGTCAATTACGCCGGCTGAAAGGCCGGCTTGACTCAATTGGTCCCGTTCAGGGGCCAAGCGTGAAGGTTCCAAAGCTCGGGCCGGGGATGAAATATTGTCCCCTGCGCCTGAGATAGAAGATCCCTCCTCACTGGAATCATCCAAGGTGAGCCGTCGAGGAGTGATATTATTTCTGAGAACCATACTCGGGCTGGCCAACGGGGCGCTATCAATAAGAGGCGCAAACCGTGTTGACGGACCCTCGCCAGGACTCCTGGGAGCAGAGCTATCGGAGGGTACGCATAGAGGCGTAAATTGGGCCACGTATGGGCCATCGCGTCCAGACCCAGGGGAGCTGGATGAGTCAGAGAGTAGTAGAGGGGACATTGTGCAGTCTCCTGTGAGGCAAAGAGGTCCACCTCCGCTGTAGAGAATCTCTCCCAGATGTGAGTGACTACTTCGGGGTGGAGTTTCCATTCCCCGTGATTCACAGCTCGTCTGGACAGAAAGTCTGCTCCCACATTCCTGTACCCTGGAATGTGAATCGCCCTGAGGGACAGGAACTTGTCCTGAGCCCAGAGCAGAACCTGATGTGCTAGCTGGTTCAAGCGTCGCGAGCGCAGGCCGCCCTGGCGATTTATGTAGGAGACTACTGATGTGCTGTCCACCCGCACTAGGACATGGTAGCCTCTCAGCTGCTGGAGGAAATGCTGTAGAGCTAAAAATAGAGCCATCATTTCGAGGCAATTGATGTGCCATGCGAAAAGGTGGCCTCTCCAGACCCCTTGGGCTGGACGGCCATCCAAGACCGCGCCCCAGCCGGTAAGGGAAGCGTCTGTCGTTAGCATTTTGCGATGACAAGACGGACCTAGAGTGGGACCCAAGGCGAGAAACCGGGGTCTGAACCACATAGAAAGGGTACGAAGTCCTTTGCGCGTAACCCTTATCCGCCTTCGGGGATTTGTTCTCGTGTGAACTCCCCTGGCTCTTAACCACAGCTGAAACGCACTCATGTGCAGGAGACCCAAGGGTATCACCATGGACGCAGCTGCCATGAGGCCTAAACATTTTTGTAAGTGATGTACAGTCACTTCTTGGTCTAGTCTGATTTCCTTCAGAGCGTTGTTTATGGATTCGACGCGAGCAGGAGACAGATGTGCCTGCATAGCGATCGAATTCCACCTGACGCCCAAGTAGGTTGTCACTTGTGCTGGAAAGAGAATGCTTTTCGTGGCGTTGAGTCTCAATCCCAGCAAGTGAAGATGAGCTAGGACGACATCTCGGTGTCGAAGTGCTAGCTGCTGAGACTGGGCCAGTATTAGCCAGTCGTCTATGTAATTCAGAATGCGGATGCCCTGGAGTCTCAAAGGAGCCAGAACTGCATCCATGCATTTTGTATATGTGCGGGGTGATAAGGCTAGACCGAATGGAAGAACCCGAAATTGGTAGGCTTTTCCCCCAAAAGCGAACCTCAGGAACTTCCTGTGCTGTGGCAAAATTTCTATGTGGAAATATGCGTCCTTTAAATCTACTGTCACAAACCAATCCTGTGGTTGGATTTGTGAAACAATAGTCTTTATGGTCAACATTTTGAAGTTGCATTTTTTGAGATAGCGGTTCAAACCGCGAAGATCCAGAATTGTACGCAGACCCCCGTCCTTTTTGGGGACCAGGAAGTACCGACTGTAGTAACCTGACTCCATGTCTGGAGGAGGAACCTGTTCTATGGCTCCCTTCTGCAGTAATTTCTGGAGTTCGGAACTCAGAAAACGCGCCCTTTCCGGTATCACGGAAGTGGAGACCACGCCGTTGAAACGCGGAGGGCGATATGCAAACTGGATCCTGTATCCTTTCTCTACAGTCTTTAAAACCCAGGGGGATATGCCTGGCAGTAGCTTCCACGCTGCCAGCTTCTCCGAAAGGGGTGCAAGTACTTCTACTGGGCTGGGGGGTGTTAGTGGTTCGGTGTCCTGGAATATAGCAGGATGCGACCGAAGGACTAACGTGTCGGAGACCGGTGTTGTCCGAAACACCAAAGGCGGCGGAAACTGAACATCGATCTCCTGGGGGTGCCCAGGGGGGCATGCTCCTATGTGCCCGTCCCCAGGGGGGGTCACCCCCACGGTCCTGAGCTCTGCTATCAGGGACGCTTCTTCGCGAAGAAGACAGAGCGGTTTATTTTTTCGCGGTTTACTCGCCTGAGGGGGGCGCCGAGCCGTACCCCAGTCCTTACGGGGGGGTGCGCGGCTACTGACGCTTTCCTTCTGCGCCTCTCGTCTAGCGAGACTGAGATCGGGTCGAGGTTGGGTGGCCGATGGCCTCGACACCTGGGCACGGCGTGGGATAAATTTCCCAAAAGCTTGTTCATAGAGACTGGCCTCTCTAAATCTGGTAGCGACAGTATTTACAGCTTCGCCAAATAGGCCTGAGGGTGAGATGGGAGCATCGAGAAGGAATGCCCGATCTTTGTCCTTAATGCCAGTTAGATTTAGCCAGAGGTGCCTCTCTGCAGACACCAGGGATGCCATAGAACGGCCAATAGCACGGGCTGTCTGTTTCGTCGCACGCAGGGACAGATCAGTAGCCCGGCGTAATTCTATGAACGCTTCCTGATTCATATTGCCGCTCGTGCTCAGATCATTCAGCAGGTCGGCCTGATACGCCTGCAAAACCGCCATGGTGTGCAAGGAAGCGCCGGCCTGACCAGCTGCTTGGAACGCCTTCCCTAACAGGGTAGAAGAAGTTCTACATGCCTTGGAGGGAAGGGTTGGCTTTTTTAATGAAGATGATGTTCCAGGAGCGAGATAGCCCGCGAGCGTCTCCTCAATCTGGGGCATCATCACATAACCCTGTGCTTTTGCATCAACAATATTCGAATAAAATGAAGTTGAAGGTACAAAAATACGGGAAGAAAAGGGACGTCTCCATGAACGAGATAACTCATTGTGGAGATCATCAAAAAAGGGGAGAGAACGGCGTTGTGACGCCATCTCCTGGCCACCCGATAGAAATCTGTCATCCAGTTTGGAACGTTTTGTATGAGCTTGCTCTTGTGGCCAGTCAATATGTAAACGTTCAACTGCGCGTGTTATAACCTCAATTAATTCCTCATACTCTCTATCATCCCTAGAGGATCGTTCTGAGGTAGCTACATCCATTTCAACTGAAGCAAGAGAGTGAGTCTCCCTCAAACACTCCCGAGAAGCACCGAAGTGCGCTCGCGAAGTGGGGGGGGAGAGAGAGAGATCGGGGGAGGAGACGAGAGAGAGAAGGGGCTCCGTCTCTCGTGCCTCGGCCAAATCAACCTGTGAGCCCCAGGAGTGCAGAGCGGCTCGTGGCTCCCTAAAGAACGCGAGACGCGCTCGTAGCACTTTCATCTGGAGATTATCACAGTGCTCACACTCTCCTTCAAGTCCAAGGAGAGCGTGGCTTTCACCCAAACACTCAAAACAGAGATTATGGCTATCGTCTTGAGAAAGAAGGTTACCGCACGGGCATGATACACTGAACTCGGCCATTATATCTGGTGAGTTTTTTTTTTTTTCTCTGTTAAGAATGGTTTCTTATATATCCTTTTTTTTTTTAAATGCTTGCTGCACACATGCGATCACAAGTCGGCATGAAGACAAATGATCTGAGGTTTTGTTGCCGGCTTTCCGGTATTTATAACCTCCACCTGATCTAATCAGATGACGTCACCTGACCGAGGTTATATGTAGCCAGATAATGGCGTTTTTCCACACATGCTTCATGGCCGGCAATGCGACAAGATAGTTCCCATAAGCGTTCTAACGCAGCATTGAGTGAAGCCTCGAAAAGGGAACACCACAAGAAGGAACAAACCACAACGGGTTGCTCTTCAGCTCATTTAGATCGGCACCATTTTTTGAAAATCAAAAACAGAGAAATGAGAACGTTTGGACAGACAGGTGAGATTTTAACATTTTTATTAGAGATGTTCCGATACCATTTTTCCCCTCCCGATACCGATTCCGATACTTGGGCTCAGGGTATCGGCCGATACCGAGTACTGATCCGATACCTGGGTGTCTATCTGTACAGTATATAGCGCATTTCTTTTTTTAAGTAAAATACTACTAGCCCTGTGTAACGGGTTTGACCCTAAATGCAAGGGCGACACCATGAAACACGGACACACTCTGCGGCCTTTTCCACTTCGGCGGCAGGGATGCGAAGTGAAAGTACTCTCTACGCGGAAGTGAAGGTGCCGCGGGAGCTCGCGCAGCTCGTTCACGCGCTCCTCTCGCGGAGATCAAAGGCGCCCGCCTTTTTAAAGTCTCTTGAGCACATCACTTCGCCCCGCTCTTGTGCCACTGTCTCTCATAAAATCCACTGCGTCACAAAGTCCAGCTTCCCAACAGTCAGACCCCGAGCTACACTCCCTGCTGTGTTTTATAGCGCCGGGATCATTAGCGGCGATAGCTCATGGGCCGTTGCCTGATTCTGCGGCCCTGCTCCTTCACATACCTAAAGGGGGGGAGGCCGCCTAACTAGTGAGCGAGGAGCGATATCAATTTGGACGCACGCCCATCACAGGCGCACGCCGTGACACTCTGTAAGTAAGCTAAGCTAGCAAAGCTAGCGGGCATAAATAGGTTATGTTTAGGAAAATGGTATCGGATCGGTACGTGGACTCAAATACTCGCCGATTCCGATGCCAGATTTCCGATACCAGTATCGAAATCGGAACAACCCTAATTTTTATGCATTTATATTGAGGCTGTGACAAGATGTTTGATCATCTACCATATTTTAACTTTTAAGTTTAGTAGTTTGCAGTTTTTCATTTTTTCTTATTAATATTCTTTGGTGACTCGCATTCTTTTTCTCCCTTACAGAGTTTTGAAAGGTAACCTGCAGAGCCTATACTATATGTGAAGATTCATCTTTCATTGCTGAATTCAAGAACATATGACCTGCACTCTTTACTGAGCGATTACTGACAGATATGTCTTTAATGCCGTGTCAGCTGATTAATTACTTGGAGGTTGTTATAATTCTAAACTATGATTTGAAGTACTTTAGATGTAATTGTAAAAGGTTAGTCCATTTATGGTTAATGTGTATGTTATCTGTGAATGCTCCTAAAGGAAATGATGAGGTCCTGTCAGAAATGTACTGTATCAGCACCCTGATTTCTCTCTTTTATTTACTTCATCTTTACGTTTGATTTCAGATGTTAATCTTCAATTTATTATCTGCAATGTTGTTTACTGCTTCCCCCCCCCCACCCCCAAGTTTCAACAAGGTATAGTTTACTAAAGAAGACTATTTTAAGTATTTTTTTGAAAAATCATTTAATTTAAAGACAGTATTCTTGTAATTTATTATTTTTGTTACGTCTTTAATGAGTAAAGAGAAGTGTTATTTTGAAAAGTGAAGACAGTATTTAGATTTTGTAAACACGTTCTTGTTTGAAAAAATTTGAAACATTGTAAAAATATTATTTTGCTTTCAAATGTCAATCATCCTTTGAATAACAGGTGTTGTTAGCTGATTTTTCAAGGTGTATTTTATACCGTTAAAGAAGGCCGTAAATTTTTTCCAAGTATAAAAAGCATTTTTGTCAATCCTTTCATTTAGAGGCTGCATGCTTTTATTTTACTTTATACTTTTATTAGTAATTTTAATACTATTTTGTTAAGACAGCATGTAGATAAAAAAATATATATATATATTGTTGGGAAAACAATAGGAAGTGTTCATTGTAAAATGTAAAAATGTTATTTAATAAACAATGAAACTGAAACTTTTTTCCTATCACATTTTTAACATAATATTAATTTTAGAGTAATTGAACTTAATTAACTAAATAGATTAATACAAAATAACGAATGTTACATTGATTGAACTAAATAAAATTACATTAACTTTATGTAATTAACTTAAGTTCACTGAAATAAATATTGTTTCTTAAAGGCAACTTACTGTAACTCAGTTACGTGGAAACTGTTGACATAAAGTTAAGTAATGCCAACGTACCATTTTTTTGAGTGCAGGATGCAGTGGTATAGATGACGAGTGATTAAGTCTAGTCAAAATTCTGGAAAAATGTATGCAAAAATTTTTTATTAAATTAAATTTTATTTGTTTAGTGCTTTTATAAATTGTCATTGTTGCAAAGCAGCTTTACACAATCAAAAGAATGACTCAACGAGAGTTGATGAACGCGATTCAAAGAACCGAGTCACTAAAATTATCCACAATTCCCATCACAGTAATAATGCCCTAAAAATGAGAGAACAAAAATACCCATTACATTGTATTTATGCATACATAAATATAATTTTATCTAATGAGAAAAGTTAAACCTTAGGTATGAAGAATCCACCCAGTATAATACCTTTAGAAGCCATCTTGGGGAAACCCAGTGGTACAATATTGGCAATCTTTGAATCACAAAAACAACAACGTAGGGAATGTATGTTCAGCCATGCTGGTCTGGCGTGACTGTCGATTTAGCAGGTGTTCAGCAAATTATATGTCAGATTGCATGTAGTACTGTGGTACTATGAAAACTGAACCTTCATAAATGAATGGACAGATCAAAATATGTTTATTCTTCATGTGGAAAGTTTAAAACCAGTTTGTCACATATATACAGGTCCTTCTCAAAAAATTAGCATATTGTGATAAAGTTCATTATTTTTTGTAATGTACTGATAAATATTAGACATTCATATATTTTAGATGCATTACACACAACTGAAGTAGTTCAAGCCTTTTATTGTTTTAATATTGATGATTGTGGCATACAGCTCATGAAAACCCAAAATTATCTAAAAAAATTAGCATATCATGAAAAGGTTCTCTAAACGAGCTATTAACCTAATCATCTGAATCAACTAATTAACTCTAAACACCTGCAAAAGATTCCTGAGGCTTTTAAAAACTCCCAGCCTGGTTCATTACTCAAAACCGCAATCATGGGTAAGACTGATTGCAGAGCCGGGCTTGTTCTGCGGGCTTGATGGACCGTACACTCCCTGATGGTCTGCAGCATTCCCACGTCTAACAGGCAAAGGAAGATTTCGAGCACGCTTGTAATTTTACGGTGTTGGAAGATAAACAAATAGAGAATGGTAAATTTACATGAACATAACTCTAAATGGGTTTATATAAATATCATATGTACTATGGCAATGACAAACCTTAGCAGAATTTGTGGGTCCAACTTGCGCAGTTAAGCACGAGTGATTTGCCCCTTGATTACAGTATCAGTCTGTCATCATTTAGAATTACACAAATATTATTTCTCTTCACTTGGAGAGAGCAATGTGTATCCTTGTACCTGTCGTGCACACCAAATACGCGACTGGCACTAGGACCCGGAAGTAATGTGGTCGCGAACCAGGAAGTATAAGAGGAGTAAACAAACCTCAGTACGACGCTCAGTCATTGAGTTTCGGCCCATGTCGGTTCAGATTGTCCGTCTTCAAAACTGTGAGTACTCACCAATTCTTGGGTTTTACTTTCTGATCTTTGAGTGTGTATTTTAGGACGCGGGTTAAATTTGTGTTTTTCCCTTGCTTCTCTTTCGGGAGAGTCCTTAGAATAAATCGCGTGGTTATCCTATCCACTCGCCTATCACCGTGTTTGGATTCACCATCCACGCTACATTGGGCTAACCGCTAAGCTACGTCTTCTGGTCACCGAGGTTAGTTCATCTATGACAGTACCAGTCCGCTCCAGCTACAGTAACCTGTGTGTGTGTGTGTGTGTGTGTGTGAGTGCAGGTGGGACATATGTTTATGTCTATAGACATAGTCATTTTAATTTTGCTTTGTCATTAATAACTGTGCAGTTTCTTTCTCATCAGTTCTTTAGGGCTTATTAGAACAATGTTAAATTACTTAATGGCCGGCTATTGAAATGTTACGTTGATAACATGTCCTTATTGCTCATGTCAAAATGCGCTGTTTTCATGTCCTTACGAATTTGTTTAAACCATTAGCAGCTCAAAGTGGGGTAAACTGGTAGCGACCACAACAACTTATAATTAGATTAGATACAACTTTATTGCCATTGTGCGAAGTACATGTACAGAGCCAATGAAATGCAGTCGGTATGGTACATTAACATGTATACAGTAGAAATAAATAATTTGTTTATTGTTTCATATCCCTGCATACTACAGTAAATGTACTGGTTTATTACAACAAGACGTAGTTGAAAAATTCTATTTATGTATGGGCTCTTAGCGCAGGGTTACACACATGCGGTATGGTCTGGGTGCATACGTGAAGCCCAGCTGTCCCTCCAAGGTTAGCTCATCTCTGGAACAAGGGGAGATAGTAAAGCACTGCAACAGAGAGGTGAACAACAGAAAGAGCTCCATACGAGCCAGGTGCTCCCCCAGGCATGCTCTCCTACCTGCACAATGCATAAATGAGACATCTTATTTTAATTATTACTGCTAACATTTCTTCCTTCTTTGTATTGTGCCCTACCTGCTGAAAAAGGAAGGAAAGCATCCTTCTTCAGGAACTGACCATGATTATCTAGAAAGTGTTCTGGGTTAAACGTATCCGGTGTTGCCCACTCATTATTGTCATTAAGCACAGACGACAAGTTTGTAATCACAGTCATGCCCTAATAATAACAGATAAAATTACTTTGTATTTGTATATATGTATTTGTGTATACATAATTATTATTTTATCTGATGAGAAATGTTAAACCTTTGGTATAAAGAATCCACCCAGTACAGTATCTTTAGATGCCATCTTAGGGAAACCCAGTGGTAAAATATTGGCCATCCTTTGAATCTCATGAACAACAGCTTCAGTGTAGGGCATGTTGGTTTTGTCAGCCATGCTGGCCTGGCGTGACTGTCCAATCACTTTGTCTATCTCTGCTTGCACATTTTCTGGTAAAAATAAGACAATAATAATATTTAGCAAAACAGTTGTACAGTAAATTTAAATGGTCAAGACTGTATGTAGTTTTCAGTCTCTTTCTCCATCTTCCTCCATAAATTCTAAATTATGATGTTCATGAATTGACATTTACTCTGTATCCCAGGATACTTCATCATGAAGAGAAGACCCCAACGCAGTGTAATGGCTACACTTTCTCTCCCTGCTTCGAACAAGTCCATTATTGAAATCAGTAATGTCTCAATATTAAATCCAGCATCAGGATCATTCTTTTTCTAAAGAAGACAAGACATTAAACATTGACTGGTTATTCGCCTTTTTTTTTTTTTTTTTTTTTACATCCACAGACAATGTGCACATTGCTAAGGTCTTAAACAAACCTTTTCCATTTCTAGAAAGAAACTGTCAATGTAATCCCGAGCAGTTGAGAGATCCCAGTCCTACTTGTGTTGTTTTAGTTCTTCTTTACAGAACTCCAGTATTTTTGTGTAGTTGGCAAAAATCTTCTTATGGGGGCCAGGAATGTATTCAAAAAGATGAGGGAAGGTGTTATACAGCTAACAGACACCACAGAGGACAGAAAAGCAAAAGAGCTGTAAATATATTTGTGAATACAATGATCAGCTGTTACATTAAAACCACCTGCCTAACCATCTATGACAACTTAGTACCACCTTGGAGGCACAGGGCTCCCTCCTTGGTAAACACCAAGAGATTCAGCAGGTTAACCAAAATCAAAACCTGACATCTACAGTATGGTAGATGCTCCTCACTGTTCTTCCCGGATCAAACAGCTTCAGGCCCCATCACCCCCAGCTCCAGTTCGAGTTCTGCTTCCCCCTGAGTGGGGAACAGCGCTTTGAAATAAGATGCCCCCCCAAAGAAACTGACTGTCTTGGAGGGCCATTCTCAAGAAAACCTCTCAGGTCAATGCTACCCATCATGATCGTTTGGAACAACCAAATCCAAACACTCAAGTCTCAACTAAAACTCAATTCTGAATCTGACCAGAACCTGATCTGTGCCATTACTGCAATGAAGCTGGGAATCTGTTTTCTGCCCCTAGACAACCTCCTGTCTGTCCAGGCCCTTGATGGGAGTTCCCTATCACCCATTACTCATTGCACACCCCTAGTCACAATAAGAATCTCAGGAATTTCCTTTTTCATAATGGAGGGATGCTCCTGTCATCCTTGGGACATTGATTGGGCCATTCAAGAACACCATTCTCGATTGGAGTCCTGCCTGTCTGTCTTTGTGCCTTCACTCTGTTCGAGCCCATTCACTGCCCCTGTTGCAGTGGAAAAAGTTTCTGATCTGAGTAAAGCGACCTCCGGCAAATTTTCAGTAAGGCACGTGCCCTCTCTCTGCCACTCCACAGACCATATGACTGCTTCATCGACCTCCTCCCAGGTACGTACTACCCCACGGAGGGGACGTTTGTACTCCCTTTCTGCCCCAGAGCGAGATAGGCTATGAACATATTCATTCATTCATCTTCTATACCACGTTATCCTGTATTTAGGGTCGCGGGGGACCTGGAGCCTATCCCAGGAGACTCGGGGCATATACATGAACATATACATCACTGAATCACTGGCTGCAGGGATCATCCGACCTTCCCCATCAGGTGAGGATGCAAGAGGAGGATGAATGGAAGACAGCCTTTAATACTCCTATAGTATAGCTCATAGTCTCAGTAGAGGTCTAGTTAATCGGTGACAATCCAGAGCCCAGGCCAGGGAGCAGACAGACTGGCTAAACCAACCGTCTGCTAGCTGCATAGAGTCGTCACTCAGGGTTCACCATATTGAGACTGTGTCTATTCCCCGATCAAAGCAAAAATGTAGAAAGACTCAGAAAGTCTGTTTAAATAATTTAATTAACATAAAGACCACAAACTCGGATCATACTGAATGCGCAGCCGGCACCTCTGATCTGAAGCTAGGACTGTTAAACATTAGATCTCTCGCATCGAAAGCGGTTATTGTTGATGAAATTATGACAGATCAGGCGTTGATATACTCTGTTTAACTGAAACATGGGTTAAACAGGACGAGTACAGTATGTAGCTCTAAATGAAGCTAGTCCTCCTGGATACAGCTACATACACCAGCCTCGGTTAACTGGTAGAGGAAGAGGCGTTGCAGTTATTCACAATGATAGTCTGTCTATCGTTCAAAAACACGGACACAAATTTTATTCATTTGAAATTCTTTATAGTAACATAAGTGTATTTAAGTATATTAAGTCAGCTCAGTCGATTCCACTAATTATAATTTACAGACCTCCATGGCCGTATTCTGAATTTCTTAGTGAATTTGCAGATTTAATCTCAAATCTAGTCGTTTCTGTAGACAAAGTGTTAATTGCTGGAGATTTTAATATTCATTTTTGACCCTCTGAGAACAGCATTTATGTCCGTACTGGACTCAGTAGGCGTAAATCAGTGTGTAGTAGGACCCACTCATAAAGCAGGTCACACTTTAGATTTAATAATATTCTTAGGATTAAGTATAAGAAATTTATTCACAATTCCACTGTCTGAAATTATCTCAGATCACTATCTTGTCTCCATTCAAGTGTGTCACAATGATAATGTACGCACAGCACCGCGCTACCGTATTAAACGTACATTCACATTAACTACCACACAGAGTTTTATCAGTAATCTCCCAGAGTTACCAACTTCAATTAGATCACCGTCTGACCCCACAGAACTCGATCAGGCGACTGAATATTTAGAGTCGACATTTCGTTGTACCTTAGATAATGTAGCTCCAGCTAAAAGAGAAATTATTAGAGATAAGAAACTCGCTCCCTGGTATAACAAGCACACGCGCACTTTAAAACAGACCGCTCGGAAATTAGAGCGTAAATGGCGTCAAACTAAATTGTTAGTATTTCAAATAGCATGGAAAGAGAGCATCCTGGATTCCTATAGGAAAGCTCTTAGTGTAGCTAGATCAACGTATCTCTCCACTCTTATAGAAGAAAATAAAAATAATCCTAGATTTTTATTTAATACCATAGCCAAATTAACCAGAAATAAGACCACTACAGAAATCTCCACAACAACATCATACAATAGTGAGGACTTCATGAACTTTTTAAATAATAAAATTATAAATATCAGGCATAAAATTGAGGCTTTGAAACCGAACAATGTAATTGATGCAGATGTTAACCTAGCCATGTCAGATCGGAACCTAGAATACTTTACTCCCCTTGAAGAGAATGAACTAATTTCACTCATCTCTTCTGTTCCGCAGGGTTCAGTTTTAGGCCCACTGCTTTTTTCCCTTTACATGCTTCCTCTGGGCAACATAATCTGTAAGCATGGTATTAGTTTTCATTGTTATGCTTACGACACACAGTTATATGTCTCAGCAAAACCTGATGAGAAAAACCAGCTTACTAAAGTTGAGCAATGTGTGCAGGACATAAGAAATTGGATTCTAATTAACTTCCTTCTGCTTAATCCGGATAAGACAGAAGTTCGAGTCATAGGACCGCATACAGCTAGGAGTAAAATTTTATATCACACTGTAACTTTAGATGGCCTTTCTGTTGCAACAGTGCAACAGTAAAAGACCTCGTCGTGATTATTGATTCCAGCCTTTCATTTGAAGCTCATGTAGATAATATTACCAGGTTAACATTCTTTCACCTCAGAAATATTGCCAAGATAAGAAATATATTGTCGCTAAAAGATGCAGAAAAACTAGTTCATGCTTTTATCACCTCTAGGTTGGACTACTGTAATGCCTTACTGTCTGGTTGTTCAGCTGTAGGTGCATAAACAAGCTTCAGGTAGTCCAGAATGCAGCAGCAGACTGAGTCCTCACTAGAACCAGAAGATACTGTATGAGCACATCAACCCTATCCTACAGATGTCGCCATTAAAAACGCACGTTTCGAGAAAAGGGATCCCGTGACTTGCCGCGGCTTTGCGCGGCTGCGTGCGGGAAGCTGTGAACATGCCCTTCATTACCTGTAGGGGGCAGTCGTGTTTCAGTCTGAAGTATTGAGTGTCTCCTGAGGCCGAAAATGTGTCCAAATTAAACCGCGCATGCGTGTTTGGAGACGCTGTGCCCGCGCTGTGGATCAGTCGGTTGTGGATCATCACGGAGCTGGAGTTGGAGTTTGTCGTGTTCGAGGTAAGTTTACCTTTCTGTTTTGGATGTGATTCTCGCTTTCATGACTCCCAATTAATGTTCATCTTAATCTCAGGATGTACAATTAGCAATATTTAAGTTTTTAATAGTGTGGAGATTCACAAAACACCGTTTTCGTGTAAAAACCTGAACCTACGGAGCCCCCCAGGGGTCCTGTGGTAAATAAATAAATAAATAAATAAATAAATAAAATAATAACGAACCGAGCGCGCGAATTAATAAACCGAGATGTGTGTTTCTTACCCCTACCCCTCGTGAAAACGGCGTGTTCAGACAAAGGCTCGCCAGTGAGATGCCATTTCTGAACAAACTGAGTCGTGTGTTAAAGCATTAAATGGTAAAAGAGCACTAGCAATAAAATTTTTTTTCTGAATCCGAATTTTATTAATAAGTTACAAGTTAAATTTCAACTGTAAAGAACCTGTACATATGTTCATACAGTATTGACAAAGCAGCTCTAATTTGTCTAAATCGCATTGCAGACAAGAAAAAGAAGTAGAGTCATCCTGTGACCTTGCATGCTTAATCTTTCCACACATGATTCTTGCTTCTCACTTTTTCCTTAATCTCCGGTTCGGTTCTGGTTTCGGTCTGTTCTCATGAGTTGTGAAGCGAGAGGAACAAAGTATAAATATTGTTCATTTGCTCAATTACTGTAAGTATCATGAATTTTAATTGAATATCTATCTTTGTATTTTTTCACAGCAGTTTGTGACTGAAAGTGTGTCTGCATCTGACTTCAGGAGTTTCCTGACCAACGTATCTAACGGTCATATTTAAAAATCATAAAGTACAGTTATAAAGTACAAAACGTTTCTGTTGGTGTTTAATTTTGTTTCTTAATTTGATTAATACTTATTTGTGGTGTTTTATGTTTTGTACATCTTTTCAAATTGAGACCTCATTTGTAAGTTACCGTTATCTCGTTTTCTCGTTTTTATATAAATTAATCAAATGTTTGCTTGTTATTAAATGTATTTTTTATAAAAAATAAACGAATCTGTTTTATTATTAGCTGAGAGTGTGGTTTATTTATTTATTATCATACACCCTAAAAAATGCTGGGTTAAAAACAACCCAGTCTGGGTTGTTTTTAACCCAGCTGCTGAATAAATATAGGACTAACTAAATGCTGGGTTAATTTAACCCAGCAAGATGGGTTATTTGTTTAACCCAGCAAGATGGGTTAAATATTCAATCCAATTGCTACATCATATTTAACTATAATGCTGGGTTAATTCTACCACATATATTGGTCAAATGTTCTACCCATATGTTTGGGGTTTGTTGGTTCATTTTAACTGGAATGTTGGGTTAATTCTACCTCACAAATAGGTTATTATTATTTTCATGTTTTACAGTGAATCTGTAAAAAAAAAAAAAAAACACCCATGTCTATTAAACAGTTAAATTATTTTGATATACTGGTCTATTACAAAAAAAAACATACATATATGCAATAAACAACATCCTATTACATGTTCTTAGAAAAAATATTTATTTTTCAAAAGCACAAGAACAGATAACCAACAGTGACATCATTACTATACTATTACTGACAAGGGCAGAATGGAGTAATTGCACAAATAGACTGAGGCAGCTTCTACAGAGCAGGATCTCTATGTGACTTCAGATATCTTTTCTGCAGAACAAAACTATCCAGCCCTGGTCTCATTTTAACATACAAACACTGTCTATGACTTTTCAGGTAGGCCTTGCTATTTCATAGCAACATTACTGAGAGCAGCGCTGGTCATTATCTCCCAACGTCAGGATGTACAGTAGGGGCACGGCCTTGACACTTCAGCCACAATGTTGGTTCCAACCTTAGAAAGAAAGGAATGGAAAAGTTAAAATTTTGTTGAATAGAAAAGATTAAACTGAATAAGTCTATTAATTTAGTGTGAAATAGGATTGAAATAGGATAGAAAATTACAAAGCTGCCCATTAAGATAGGGTATAGGTAACCTAAAACAAAAACATGGAGACAGCTACTACCAAACATAAAACAGCAAAATAAGCATGGCTTTTAGGATACAGCTCTTTATGTCAGACTAGTTGATATTGTGGTCTGCATTGATTTTAAGCTAATTACCGAAAAAATGTCATAACTGGTGTCATACTGGTACATTACAATCACCAAAATATTAATACTTCCATCTAGTAGTTATCTGTACCGCTGTGGTACTTTTTCCTGTAGTTGGCGCGCTGACTGATAGTTAATTTAACTTTGGTTGAGGAGAGCTACTTGGTTAGCTTACATGCAATTACTGGTGATACATTTGCATACTTGCCAAAGGGGGAAAGGTGTAAAATATTGTTATAACTCGGGAGAAACGCAGGAGAAATTTGACCGCAGAGTAAATTATTAGCTAGTGAAAAACGGGAGGGTTAGCAGGTCTGTATATTTGTGAGAGGGTCAGTGTTTTGTACCACCCCAGTATTTTATTGTCTCAAGCAGTGAGATTAATAAAGTTCTAAAGTGGTTGCTAATGCTAGCAAACTAACTAAATGCCTCCGTCATGCTAGCAATACAGTTAACAGTTTAGCGTTCATTCATCACTTCACCATCTTCGTATCCCTGCAAACATTCTACAGAGAAAGCTAAAAAGCTTAGACATCTTAGCCGTTTCTTTCATACACAGGTGGGGTGGCTAGCAGCTATTCTCAGCTAAATTATCATCCAGTACCTCAGACCAGCCGGAAAGTTTGTGTGTAACCTTAACACGGTAACAGTAATAAATGTTACATATAGTAATAATTTTTCAGTCATATGTGAATTAGGTGAGTGAACATGTGTATACAGACCTTGTATTTAACGTCATTTCCTCTTAAATGTCCGAGGAGGATGAACCGTCATCAGCGGTGTGGGAGCTCAAGAGACACGAAGCTGAGTCACAGCCGCTGAATCCACCGGTGAACTTTGGGGGAGGGGCCGAGCAAACTTCAACCCAGCAGCTGGGTTACACAAAAACTACCCAACTCTCTGAAAATAACCCAGAAAAATGACCCAACAGCGGCAACCCAGCGTTTGGGTAGAAAAAACAACCCAGCATTTTTTAGAGTGTATTTGGTCATTGTAACATGCATTAGGGAGCATTATCTCTGCGACGTGTGTGTGCTATCTGGGAATGAATTACCTTTACTTGATTATTTTAAATAAATCTAATTTGTGCATTAAATATAATTATGTAACTTTTACTTGATTTCTTTGATTGTTCATTTCAATTATTAAGTAGATTTTACCTGACAATTAAGTAAGTTACAGTTTTATTTCACTAAAAGCCATCTAATATGGATATCCACATAATTATGGATTATTATATTTATGATAAAAAAAACACTCTTTTTAAAGAAAATATATTAAGTAACAGATAATATTAGGTTTATATTTCAAATTAGATAAAATGATGATTTTACAGCAGTAAAATTATTGTATCTCTACAGTTCAAACATTTAATAAGCACTGCATGTGCATGTTTGTGTGTTTTATGTGTATAGATTCTTTAAACTTATTACTAATAATATAATAATGAACAGCAACATTGTACGCCATCAGGTAAAACATAGGCTACATTTGCTTTGCATTGTCCCGACCTGATGACAGTCATACAGTATGATGCAATTCCATATTAGATTCGTTATGAATATGAGTTTTTCAGCATGTTCTATCTTTTTTAACTTTGAGCACCCGCCCCTTTAAACGTCTCTGCACGGCCCTGCACACACACATATATTGTTCATTCATGTCTTCTGATGATGGCGACACATAGTTAACACTATCAGATAGCCTACTATCAGGAAATTAAATTAATTTCAAGACCATTTAAACCGAGGCATTGTCATGTCTTTCATTGTTTTGTAATGAATCTTTTTTCAAAAGAAAACTGAAAACACAAAATAACCAGAACTGCGCCGTCTATGCGAGAACGGACGGGATTCTGGAAACTAAAACAAAAAACTAAAGATGCTCTCGCGACTCATGGCTTTACTGAGGATTTATAGGAAGAGAGAGAGTAGAGTTTGTGCTTTGTGCACTTTAACCCGAGAGCACGCGCTAAACTGCTGCGTGTCTCCCTCACTCTCTCTCCGGTGTCTTAGACAGACAGAGGCTTGGGCTTTGCCTGTGTCTTCTCCAGCGTACTTTGTCTTTGGCACTGACACATTTTACTGGTGCGACCGAATGATCAGACGGAGTGTCGCGGTATCACGACCCGGCCCGTTCTGAACAGCTTATGCGCGGCTCCGCCCCTCGCGCGAGCCGCGTCGTTACATACATATCCACAAATACTTTAACAACATACACTTATCATGAATTGCATTTTATATGAATGTTACATATGACACACGCACACAAACTTATATAATATATGCACATACAAACACATACACATTGTTAATTCATGTCTTCTGATGATGTTGACTCATTTTTACGTTTTAAATAAGACATGTTGGCGTATTCACGAATCAGGACATTCACATTTAACACTATCAGATAGCCTACTATCAGGAAATTAAATTAATTTCAAGACCATTTAAACCGCGGCATGGCCATGTCTTTCATTATTTTGTACCTGTTAAGAAATTACATAAACTATATAAGAAACTTTTAAAGCACGAATTTGGGCATCTCAATTCATGTTTGCTACAGCATTAGGTTAACGGTTAACCTTATACACAATTCATTTGTACTTGGTCCGGCTTTTAGATAAAGTCCTTCCATGCGCCATCTGGCGGATATTCAGTGAAGCACAACACATTTATTTGAAATTCCTGAATGTTGCCTCTGGCAAGACGCGGCACGCCGCGCACTAAATTACGGCCTCTCGCGGGAAAACACGCGCAGTCTTAAAAGAGACATCTGTATCTTCACTGCATTGGCTCCCAGTGAAATTTCGCATTGATTTTAAAATGCTACTCTTGACATATAAAGCATTAAATGGTCTCGCGCCGCAGTATCTGAGCGAACTGCTAGTGTCTTACGATCCGCCACGCCTACCTCGATCAAAGGATGCAGGCTGCTTGTCAGTACCGCGTATTATGAAAACTACAGCTGGGGGCAGAGCTTTTTCTTACAAAGCACCAAAATTATGATAGTGTTTGGGACTCAGACACAGTCTCAGTGTTTAAGTCTAGGTTAAAAACCTATTTATTTAGCCAAGCATTTTTATAAATAGATTTGCCTTAGGTAAAGGAGCAGATCTGGGGGATTCATGGACGTAGAGTATTATGGTGAACTGTCCATCCATGCATCCATCCATTTTCTTCCGCTTATCCGAGGTCGGGTCGCGGGGGCAGCAGCTTCAGCAGGGATGCCCAGACTTCCCTCTCCCTGGCCACTTCTTCCAGCTCTTCCGGGGGGATCCCAAGGCGTTCCCAGGCCAGCCGAGAGACATAGTCCCTGCAACATGTCCTGGGTCTTCCCCGGGGTCTCTTTCCAGTAGGGCGTGTCCGGAACACCTTACAAGGGAGGCGTCCAGGGGGCATCCTAAATAGATGCCCAAGCCACCTCATCTGGCTCCTCTCGATGCCGAGGAGTAGCGGCTCTACTCTGAGCCCCTCCCGGATGACCGAGCTTCTCACTCTATCTCTAAGGGAGAGCCCAGACACCTTGCGGAGGAAACTCATTTCGGCCACTTGTATTCGCGATCTTGTTCTTTCGGTCACTACCCACAGCTCATGACCATAGGTGAGGGTAGGAACGTAGATCGACCGGTAAATTGAGAGCTTTGCCTTTTGGCTCAGCTCCTTCTTCACCACGACGGGCCGATACAGAGCCCGCATCACTGCAGACGCTGCGCCGATCCGCCTGTCGATCTCCCGTTCCATTTTACCCTCACTCGTGAACAAGACCCGAGATACTTAAACTCCTCCACTTGGGGCAGGATCTCACTCCCAACCCTGAGAGGGCACTCCACCCTTTTCTGGCTGAGGACCATGGCCTCAGATTTGGAGGTGCTGATTCTCATCCCAGCCGCTTCACACTCGGCTGCGAACCGATCCAGTGAGAGCTGTAGGTCGCAGGATGATGAGGCCAACAGAACAACGTCATCTGCAAAAAGCAGTGACCCAATCCTGAGCCCTATGGTGAACTGATATTTTTTTATAGTTTAGATGCTGTCTTCCTCACTCTCATTTGATCACTCAGGTTTGTTGACGGTGAGGTGATTGTTTGCTTTACATCTCAGAGAGCCCTCATGTTTGTGTTTCCTTCTGGCTCTCCCTTTTAGTTGTCATAGTTAGTCCTGCTGGAGTCCCTGCTTGCACTCTACAGTAAATATACATTCACATTATACATTATGTGACTGTGACCATACCTAACTGCCATCTCTCCTTTTCTTCTCTTTCTCCACCTATTTCTCTTTCCTCTCTCCCCCTGTCTCCCCCTTTCACTCTTTCTCTCTCTCTCTCTCTCTGTCTCTGTGCGCATGCGCTGGGTGTGAGTGAGCGTGTGGAAGGCTGATTGGCGTCCTGCCAAGCTTTTTTCCGGCGACTGCTTATTTATTTTTTATTTACTCAGTAAATGGTTTAAGTTTAAATAAAACTTTTAAAAGTGAGAGAGAGAGCGAGCAGGCACCATGGCCTCTGAGGCCGGTGTGGAGACTTTGTCTCTCCGGCATGGTGTCAGGTGTGTGCTGGAGGATGGCGTGCCGATTGAGGACGTGTTGCTAGCGGTGGGGGCGCAGGTCGGGTGTGAGAACATTTATTCTGCCTCCCGGATGAATAAAGCGGTGGTGGTGTTCGTGAACAGGGTTGACCTCGCGAGCGCGGAGTGGCATATGTGTGAGAGGAGCCGCGGTTAAAGTCACCCCTCTGTCTGCACCCGCGGCACGGGTGGTCGTATCTAACGTGCCTCCGTTCATAAAGAACGAGGCTATAATGAAGGAGCTGGCCCGTTTCGGGAAGTTCGTCGGCCCCATGCGAGCTACCCCGCTTGGGTGTAAGAGCTCCAACATGCGCCACGTCCTGTCCTTCCGCAGGCAGGTGCTTATGATCTTAAACAACGAGGACCAGACGCTGGATATTAACTTTAAATGTAAAGAGAGGGACAGCGGCTACACCGTCTTCGCCAGCACGGAGCCGCTGAGGTGTTTCGAGTGCGGTGACGTGGGACACAAGAGGCTGAGCTGTCCACATGGAGCCGTGCAGCCGGGGAGCTCGCGCAGCGACACGACCGGGACACAGCGGCAACGGCGCAAGGACAGTCAGCCGGAGAACACCGGGGAGGCGGAGCCCACAGCGAAGGCGGAGCCCACAGCGGGCCGCAGCAACACACCGCAGCCGCGACTCGAACAGGTTGGCCCTGAACAAACCACCACCACAGAGACACACACTGCGCCGGGACTCGAACAGGTCAGCCATGAACACATCACCACCACCACAGAGATACACACCGCGCTGGGAGTGGACAATAACACCGATATTACTGTAGACGCTGTGAGTACAATAGTATCCAGCGCAAACAGTGACACCTCCCCTGATGCAGAATCTGCCCCTAAAACCAGCACTGAAGACACACAGCAGCCACAAACCAGCACACAACCGAAACCCTCCCCAAAAAAGAGCACCGCAATAAAAACCAGGAAGAAGAAAGATGAGCCGTTCACAAAAAAACTCATTAGAAAACGTAAAACCTGTAGTCAGACCCAGAGTGGAGAAGCAGTATTCACCATAGCAGATCCAAACCCAGACACAACAATAAACATCCAGGAACAAACAGACAGATACCTAAGAAGAAGAAAAAGAATCCAAAAAACCTACCGACACTCAGCAGGAAGAAAATAAAATGGACGAAAGATAAATAAACCAATAACTACAAATAAAACCGTATGACTGAACTTAAAAATTAAAGGAAAATTTAAGACCTCAAAAAAAAAAAAAAGACAATAATAATAATTGTTTTTGTTGGGGGGGTGAAGGGACACGGGTCTTTTCCTAAAAAAAAAAAAAAGTATATATGATGTATGGGTGCACGTATGGGTGTGTGTGTGTGATGTGTATAGGTGTATATATGTAGATATATATGCAGCTTGTAAAACTAGTGCCCTTTTATATTTTGTAACAATAAAGTGAGTTTAAAACCTCAAACCTCTCTCTCTCTCTCTCTCTCTCTGTCGAGCTACACATGTCATTCCTGAGCTGCCAGTGATCCAGACTCCCTCTGCCCTCCGGATCTGTCTGACCCATCCTGGTGCCCTGCTTCTGGTTGGAGATTTCGTCACATGGAAGCCCCGTGTGTCTCTTTGGGATGCGTCTGGTGTATGGGGATGATTCTCTCTACTTAGAAGACGGTTCTGGCCTCAACTGGTGTTGGCAGCTGTTTCTCTGAGAACTTGACAATTCGATAGTTCAGGACTGGAACTTTCTACAAGTCTATCTGAGTCTCCAATAACTACCTGGACTCCATTTTAACATCAATTAACATCAACTATTATAGCTGAACTGCCTGCCACCTAACACACTGTATAAATGCAGATCATTTCCTGCTATCTGTTTCACCTAGATGAGGATGGGGTCCCTGTTGAGTCTGGTTCCTCTCAAGGTTTCTTCCTATTACCATTTCAGGGAGTTTTTCCTTGTCACTGTCGCCCGCGGCTTGCTCACCAGGGACTATCTGACCATTTTGATTCATACACATTCACATTCCATTCATTCATTCATTCATTCATTCATTCATTCATCTTCTATACCGCTTTATCCAGGAATACCTCACAAGACCTGGGGCCTCATGTATCAACGCTGCGTACGCTTTGCTTACGCCAGTTTTCACACTCACGGTCGGATTTACTAACAGTGAAATTAACGTGAGAATGTGCGTTCTTCCACGCCAACTTCATGTCTGGCGTACATGTATTTCTTGTGTGTGTTTGTTTTATTTCCGTTGGCGACTACTAGATGCAATTATGTTAAATTGCACACTACAGAGTATCGCACCAACAAATGTGAAACACATTGCTATTAATTTATAATTGATAAAATGGGCTAATTGACACAATATTTTTCTACCAATTATTTGATTTATAACATATAAAAGCATTTGCAAATGTATACAACCCATAGTCTATGGCAATGGCAGTGTTGGCCTTATTAGAGGACATTGTCAATGGCCGAATCCGAAGGGATCGCATTTTTAGGGATCACAGTGATTTTCTGGCCCACGATGATGACTGGCTTATTAGCCGTTTCAGATATCCAAGAGCTATCCTCTTGGAGCTCTGTGCTGAGTTGGGTCCAAATTTGGAAAGAGAGACAACGAGGAGCCACGCATTACCCGTTCCCTTACAGGTGCTGACAACGCTTGGTTTCCTGGCAACTGGTTCTTTCCAAAGGGAACTGGCAGACCGCTCGGGGTTACAGTAAGCCAGTCGTCTTTGAGCCGTGCAATGCCAGCTGTATGGGACGGGGGATCACCCGCATGTCTAGCAGGTACAGTAAGGTTTCCATACCATGCAGTTGACCAGCCAAACATTAAAGCGCAATTTGCAGTGATCGCCGGTTTTCCAAATGTAGTCAGAGCCATCGACTGCACGCACATTGCTATAAAGGCGCCATCTGAAGACGAATTTGCATACGTGAATCGGAAACATTTCCATTCAATAAACGTGCAAATGATATGTGATGCTCAAACAGGGCCGGCTCTACGGGGGGGGGCAAATATCTTGCCCCCTCAAATAAAAAATTTTAAATGTTGAGAAAGCACATGTTAATATACTCACAAAATGAATTAATAACAAGTTGATAAAATGATCTGCGTTAGCGGAAAAATCCGCCTAAAAAAGGACACTACATAATACGGTATTAGATTTCACAGTCCCCCGTCGCATGATCTGACCGTGCGCACATCCCGCCAACCCCCCCCCCCCTGTCGCATGATCTGACCGCGCACACAAACCCCCCCACCCACCCCGTTGCATATTCTGATCGCGCGCGAATCCCCCCAACCCCCCCCCCCCCCTCCGCCCCGTTGCATGATCTGGGGAAAAAACAATGCTAGACCAGGATGCTCACTTCAAATTTCTCACTGCCCCCCATATGGTCAGGTCTAGAACTGGCCCTGCTCAAATGCGCCTAACAAATATTGTGGCAAGGTGGCCTGGGTCAACCCATGATTCATTCATCCTCACAAACAGCATGGCTGGGATGAGGCTCCAAGGTGGCAGGGGACGCGATGGGTGGCTTCTTGGTGAGTGATGTATTTAAAGATATTATTCCAGCTAAGTTTTTTTTTTTTATTTTGTTATTAACTTGCAAATAACTGTTTTTCTCTGGGCTACCTCCGATAGGAGCACCTCCAATTCACATTCTGTTAAGTTTCTCTTCTTGCTTGCTTTTGCCATTGCTTTTTCGTTTGGTTTTGCCAAAGTGGAGTCATTACCATATTTATACGGGGGAGGAGGCAGGGAGGGGTTTTGCGCTCGTGCACGTGCGCTCAATTTCACGTTAATTCGGATGTACAAAAAGAATCTGCGTGGGATTCCGCGTATACATACATCAGATTTTTTTACTGCGTACGCACATTTACAGCTTTGTCCGTACGCAATGTTTTAGTATGAATTCAACGCAAGTCTTTGTACATGAGGCCCATGGTGTTTTGGAGATGTTCTAACTGAATAATCTAGCTATCACAATTTGGCCCTTGTCAGAGTCAATAAGACCTTTACACTTGTCCATTTGTCTTGCTTTCAACACAACAATTTTGAGAACAGAGTGTTAATTTGCTGCCAACTACTGTATAGCCCAACCCTTGACAGGGGCCACTGTAACAATATAATCAATGTAATTTACAGATGTCGCCTTTAAAACTGCATGTGTTTTCCCGCGAGAGGCCGCAATTTAGCGCGCGGCGTGCCGCGACTTGCCGGAGGCAACATTCGGGAATTTAAAATTAATGTGTTGTGCTTCACTGAATATCCGCCAGATGGCGCATGGAAGGACTTTATCTAAAAGCCGGTGGTCCGGGAAAGTCAGTTACCCTATGTTTCCCCGGTGGCGCGCAGATTCAAATCATGACGTCACTCGCAACCTAACGCTGAGAAGGCGAACGAGGATTTTAACAGATTTTCTCTCGTTTTTAAGTGTTTTTACGAACTTTTTGAATTAAACAAATAACCTATGCAAAATAATCGAGTGTCTTTTCGCTTTTTTTTTTATATTTGAAGATAATTCATACGTTTTAAGCCGCTGCAAAAGGCTGGTTTGCTGGTTTGGTACTGACATCACGACTACTTTTATTACACCTACATTTGTTTATTTGTATATGTATGTTGTTAATATTAATTTTTTAGAGATTGTGTGTGCGTGCACGGAGAGTTTGTGTTGATAAGTGTATGTGGATAAGTTGATAAGTGTATCAGAAAGCATTAAAATGTTCATTTGAATTAAAATGACAAACACACGTCTGTATATACAGTATATCAATTACATATATATCAATTATATCAATTTCACTGAAGCCTATCCCTCGCCATATGACAATTCGCCATTCATTCTCGCATTGATAATCAGCGATATTTTATAAGGAGGTTTAGGGATTTAGCTCTACTTAATTTTCTAACGTTTTAAGAAAATTCATTAGTTCGTTCATTCTATTTGAAGCTTCGGATGTTTTTTTTTTTGTTTAGATTAGTTCTGAACTCGCTTCCGTGAAACTATCGCTAAAACAATGTACTGAGCCCTCCTGAGGATATAAAGCTTTATTATTGTGTTTGAATAAATAATCAGATCTACCACAGCAGATAATAAACTATGGTGTGTCATAACCGAAGCAAACACCACGATTGTGCCTCGTTTCGTTCGACGGGAACGTGGTTCACTTGGCCGCGGTGTATTATAAACCTGTGGAATGTTTCACTGTTTATGCTCAAATAAGAGTAATAAAAGCGAGTGAAATGTGGAAATGATGTGTGGCAACTCAATGAGAACTAAACCAAATATTTCGGTAACTCCACTGAGTGTAACATCTGCATAGTGACACTGAACATCTTCACTTTTCCGTTTACCTCTGAAAAAAAAGCTGTATTTTGTTTGTTTATATTTAGAGTTTTTAGAACAGTAGAAGAAGTATGCGCGCGCACGCACACACAGACACACACACACACACACACAGACACACACACTCCCCTGAGCCCTTGGGAAACATCCAATCACCGTTGGTATACAAATGAGTCAAGACGTAGCCTAACGTGGTGTCGTGTCAGATTTCAGCGGTCACGGAGTGGGAAGACTTTGAAGAAGCTGCAGTGACAGTAAACAGCTGAACAACTTCACTTTTCCGTTTATCTCTGAGGGAAAAAAGCTGTATTTTGTTTGTTTATATTTAGAATTTTTATAGTAGTAAGAGAGAGTTATAGTTTGGTCTGTATTGTAGTTCGCACCCTTGTAGAGAATAAATAAATGAATAACACCTTCATATCCCCTCTCAAGAGTGTCATAGTCCATTGTTAGTTTTAATGATTTGGCTGAAACTAATTATCACTACATAAGTACCCTAACACCATTGATCATGAGTCTCAGCTGAACCTAATTCTATACTTGTAACAGAAAATGTAGATGCAGATTTCAAATGTGTATTTATATGATAGATAGATAGATAGATAGATAGATAGATAGATAGATAGATAGATAGATAGATAGGTAGGTGTGTGTGTGTTTGTGTGTGTGTAGGCTCTACGTAGGGGCAAGAGAGGGAAGCGCACCCTCAAATAAATGTCTGCACATGTTAATATATTCCTAAAATGTATATATTACAAGTTGATAAACTGATCTGCGGTAGCGGAAAAATCCGCTGAGAAAAGGACAGGCTGAAGCGCACGCGCACACACACACATACACACGCGCACACATACACACACAGACACACCTCCCTTGAGCCCTGTGTCTGTCGGATTTCAGCGGTCACGGGGTGGAAAGACTTTGAAGCAGTTTATATATGAATCTAAGCTTGAACTTATCAGCATTGTAAATATATAATACATTTCAAATAAAATCGATATTACTTTGACCCTGAAGTTTAGTTTAGCACACACAAAAAACAGAAAAGTCATTTCTGGTAACGGAATGTGTAGTTTATTTACAGTAATTCATTAAAAAATGAATATACATACAGTACACAGTAAACACGGGAAAAATTACAAAATGAAAAAACAAACAGTATCTACTTTATAAACAGCTTAGTATGTGTGTCGAGATGCTGAAATCCCTTGCATGTTTTTGCTTCCGAGTGGAGAGATATTTGACCGATAGCCTAGAACAAAAGATCTATAGGTGTGATCACAACCCCCTCCGACCGACCGTGCCATCAATCACTGACCACCTCAGAAGTTCCCTCCAATGTATGGCTGCAATACTTGTTTTGCAAGTATTTTTAACACCATTCAAAGGCTTACAAGTTCCATTCAACATATAATGATGTCTGCAAATGTTAATATATTCCTAAAATGTATACAGTATCTCACAAAAGTGAGTACACCCCTCACATTTTTGTAAATATTTTATTATTTCTTTTCAAGGGACAACGCTAAAGATATGAAACTCTGATAGAATGTAAAGTAATCAGTGTACAGCTTGTATAATGGTGTAAAGTTGATGTTCCCGCAAAATAACTCAACACACAGCCATTAAAGTCTGAACTGCTGGCAACAAAAGTGAGTACACCCCTAAATGAAAATGTTCAAACTGTGCCCAGTGTCAGTATTTTGTGTGGCCACCATTATTTTCCAGCACTGTCTTAACTCTCTTGGGCATGGAGTTCACTAGAGCTTCACAGGTGGTCATGGGAATCCTCTTCCACTCCTCCTTGATCACGTCACGAAGCTGGTGGATGTTAGGCACCTTGTGCTTCTCCACCTTCCGTTTGAGGATGCCCCACAGATGCTCAATAGGGTTTAGGTCTGGAGACATGCTTGGCCAGTCCAGCACCTTTACCCTCAGGTTCTTCTGCAAGACAGTGGTTGTCTTGGAAGTATGTTTGGGGTCATTATCATGTTGGAATACTGCTCTACGGCCCAGTTTCCGAAGGCAGGGGATCATGTTCTTCTTCAGTATGGCACAGTACATGTTGGCATTCATGGTTCCCTCAATGAACTGTAGTTCCCCAGTGCCAGCAGCACTCATGCAGCCCCAAACCATGACACTCCCACCACCTTGCTTGACTGTAGGCAAGACACATCTGTCTTTGTACTCTTCACCTGGTCGCCGGCACACACGCTTGACACCATCTGAACCAAATAAGTTTATCTTGGTCTCATCAGACCACAGGATGTGGTTCAAGTATGCCATGTCCTTAGTCTGCTTGTCTTCAGCAAACTGTTTGCGGGCTTTCTTGTGCACCATCTTTAGAAGAGGCTTTCTTCTGGGACGACAGCCATACAGACCAATTTGATGCAGTGTGCGGCATATGGTTTGAGCACTGACAGGCTGGCTCCCCATCCCTTCAACCTCTGCAGCAATGCTGGCAGCACTCACACGTCTATTTTCAAAAGCCAACATCTGGACATGACGCTGAGCATGTGCACTCTTCTTCTTCTTTGGTCTACCATGGCAGGGCCTGTTCTGAGTGGAACCTGTCCTTTTAAACCGCTGTGTGGTCTTAGCCACCGTGTTGCAGGTCAGTTTCAGGGTGTTAGCAATCTTCTCATAGCCTAGGCCATCTTTGTGTAGAGCAATAATTCTTTCATTCACATCCTCAGAGAATTCTTTGCCATGAGGTGCCGTGTTAAACGTCTAGTGACCAGTATGAGAGTGTGAGAGTGATAACACCAAATTTAACACACCTGATCCCCAAGGACACCTGAGACCTTGTAACACTAACGAGTGACATGACAACGGGAAGGTAAAAGGGCTAATTGGGCACAATTTGGGCATTTTCATTTAGGGGTGTACTCACTTTTGTTGCCAGCAGTTCAGACATTAATGGCTGTGTGTTGAGTTATTTTGAGGGGACATCAACTTTACACCATTATACAAGCTGTACACTGATTACTTTACATTCTATCAGAGTTTCATATCTTTACCGTTGTCCCTTGAAAAGATATAATAAAATATTTACAAAAATGTGAGGGGTGTACTCACTTTTGTGAGATACTGTATATTACAAGTTGATAAACTGATCCGCGGTAGCGGAAAAATCCGCTGAAAAAAGTGCACTGCAACTAACACGACAAACACCGTTTCCCATGCAGTGTTTAATTTGTGACGACTTGGCATAATGTTAACTTAACATTAACGGCCACAATTAGCATATTGTTTAGCTGTGCATTTACTAAATGAGCACTGTGCCTAGTCCGAATTGTATATTTTTGTATAATCAATATCCATTCTGTTCTAAGTGTCTTAATTAATTTTAAATACAATTTTGAACCTTTTTTTATTCCTTGTTTTTATTGTTGTGAGTATTTTTTGATGGTTTTACTTTCTTTATGTAAAGCAATTTGAATGACCATTGTGTATGAAATGTGCTACAGTATAAATAAACTTGCTTTGCAGTGTCCTAGATAAATGGACATAAGATAATTTTTCAGTGACTTAAACACCAAGTAAGTACAAGTTCACATATTAAGGCAATTTGGCTTTAAGAATGGGTGCTTATGAAAATACTAATGTCACAATATCAATCACAGGCAAAGGAGACAGAAATTTATTGAGGGACAGTTAGACCAGGGTCAATCAGATGTACAGTGTTGGGTAAGTGTGGTGCTTTTATTGAAGGGATAATGACAGATTTTTTACAATTTTTGGGGGGTGAACAATTTCTTTAATGTTTTTTGAGTTGTGGCTGTTTAGTAGAAAGTAATAGGCTCACCAATTTACAGTATGATCTTTCAATTTAGCAAGTGTAATGTAAACAAGTTAGTTAGTATGAGTATGGAAAACATCTTTTCCTGCATTTTTTTCTGCTTCAGGAGTCAGTCTGTTCTGAGACAGTGAGAGTAGAGGAAGGGGCAGATTCAGGACCAGGGAGGGAGCCGGAGACAGCAGAACAAAGAGATGATATTGCCAGCACCAGCACAGGGAGCACAGTTTTTAGTTTAGATCTCATGTTTACATTTTATTGTATGTTGATGACTTGACTGTAAATGTCACGCTTCACTACTATACTTCTGTGTCTGTGTCTCTCTCTCTCTCTCCTCGCTGCTCTCTCGCAGATGCTCCTGCTCCTCCAGCAATCTGTACTCGCTGCTGCGGTACATCTCCTCCTCGTCCTCTACCAGCCCGATGTTATAGTCCCAGCCGTAGTACTCCTCTTCGCTGTCCCGCCAGTTCGTCAGCTCGGGCAAGATGGCCACTGCGCCCCCCCCAAAAAACTTCAGGAGGGGATCCTCCGCCATGCCTCTTGGTAGGTCTGGCAATCTGTCACGCTTCACTACTATACTTCTGTGTCTGTGTCGGCCGTGGTTGCGAGGCATGATCGCGGAGGCAAGCTGACGGTTAACAAAGTTCTTTATTCTTTAACTCAAACAAAACATAAACACTCCAACACAGATTAACGTAAAATGAACGGTTGCCAGACACCTGACTGGAGTCCAGCCAGGCTATTTATAGCAAAACAAACACACTAATCAAATTAACTTCCCTCGGTTCAGGTGATCTTCTACGTCACCTGACCGAGGTGCAAACCGGGAAATGAAGTGAAAACTGAACGAAAAACAAACTACAACTGAAATCCAACACAACTATAAATGGCGCTCTGGCGCCATCTAGCGGTTAACCGTTACATTACCCCCCCTCCCAAAAATGCTCCTCCGGAGCATCGCCGGAGGCCCCGGACACCCAACCCAATGTTCTACCTCTAGCCTCCTATCCAGGAGGCTGGGTGACGGGGCTGGAGGCATGCTCTGCGGCTGCTGGGCTGGAAGCGTGCTCGGCGGCTGCAGAGCTGGAAGCATGCTCGGCGGCTGCTGAGCTGGAGAAGTGCTCGGCGGCTGCAGAGCTGGAGAAGTGCTCGGCGGCTGCAGAGCTGGAGAAGTGCTCGGCGGCTGCAGAGCTGGAGAAGTGCTCGGCGGCTGCAGAGCTGGAAGCGTGCTCGGCTGCTGCGGATCTGGAGAAGCGCTCGGCGGCGGCAGGGCTGGAGAAGTGCTCGGCTGCTGCGGATCTGGAGAAGCGCTCGGCTGCTGCAGAGCTGGAGAAGCGCTCGGCTGCTGCTGAGCTGGAGAAGCGCTCGGCTGCTGCAGATCTGGAGAAACGCTCGGCGGCGGCAGGGCTGGAGAAGCGCTCGGCTGCTGCTGAGCTGGAAGCGTGCTCGGCTGCTGCTGAGCTGGAGAAGCGCTCGGCGGCGGCAGGGCTGGAGAAGCGCTCGGCTGCTGCTGAGCTGGAAGCGTGCTCGGCTGCTGCTGAGCTGGAGAAGCGCTCGGCGGCGGCAGGGCTGGAGAAGCGCTCGGCTGCTGCAGAGCTGGAAGCGTGCTCAGCTGCTGCTGAGCTGGAGAAGCGCTTGGCTGCGGCAGAGCTGGAAGCGTGCTCGGCGGCGGCTGAGCTGGAGAAGCGCTCGACGCCGGCGTTGGAGTGGTCACTGCGCTCGACGCAGGCGTTGGAGCGGTCACTGCGCTCGACGCAGGCGTGGGAGCGGTTACTGCGCTCGACGCAGGCGTTGGAGCGTGCACGGCGCTCTCCTGCAGCGTTGGAGCGGTCACTGCGCTCGACGCAGGCGTTGGAGCGGTCACCGCGCTCGTAGATGGCGTGGGAGCGGTCACTGCGCTCGACGCAGGCGTGGGAGCGGTCACTGCGCTCGTAGACGGCGTGGGAGCGGTCACTGCGCTCGTAGACTGCGTGGGAGCGGTCACTGCGCTCGTAGACGGCGTGGGAGCGGCCACTGCGCTCATAGACGGCGTGGGAGCGGCCACTGCGCTCGTAGACGGCGTGGGAGCGGTCACTGCGCTCGTAGACGGCGTGGGAGCGGTCACTGCGCTCGTAGACGGCGTGGGAGCGGTCACTGCGCTCGTAGACGGCGTGGGAGCGGTCACTGCGCTCGTAGACGGCGTGGGAGCGGTCACTGCGCTCGTAGACGGCGTGGGAGCGGTCACTGCGCTCGTAGACGGCGTGGGAGCGGTCACTGCGCTCGTAGACGGCGTGGGAGCGGTCACTGCGCTCGTAGACGGCGTGGGAGCGGCCACTGCGCTCGAAGACGGCGTGGGAGCGGCCACTGCGCTCGTAGACGGCGTGGGAGCGGTCACTGCGCTCGTAGACGGCGTGGGAGCGGTCACTGCGCTCGAAGACGGCGTGGGAGCGTGCAGTGCGCTCGACGACGGCCCTGGAGCGTGCAGTGCGCTCGACGACGGCCCTGGAGCGTGCAATGCGCTCGACGACGGCCCTGGAGCGTGCAGTGCGCTCGACGACGGCCCTGGAGCGTGCAGTGCGCTCGACGACGGCCCTGGAGCGTGCAGTGCGCTCGACGACGGGCCTGGAGCGTGCTCAAAGCCGGGAGGCGGCGGCAGAACATGTGCGTGGGACAGCGGCTGCTGACATGCTGGCTCGCTGTCCTCGAAGCCGGGAGGTGGCGTTGGAGCGTGCACGGCGCTCTCCTGCAGCGTTGGAGCGTGCACGGCGCTCGCCTGCAGCGTTGGAGCGTGCACGGAGCTCGCCTGCAGCGTTGGAGCGTGCACGGCGCTCGCCTGCAGCGTTGGAGCGTGCACGGCGCTCGCCTGCAGCGTTGGAGCGTGCACGGCGCTCAACGACGGCTCAACGTCGTTCTCAAAGCCGGGAGGCGGTGGTAAAACGGGTGCGTCGGACAGCAGCTGTTTACACGCTGGCTCGCTGTCCTCAAAGCCGAAAGGCGGCGGTAAGACGGGTGCGTTGGACAGCAGCTGCTGACATGCTGGCTCGCTGTCCTCGAAGCTGGAAGGTGGCGGTGCGTCGGGCAGCAGCTGCTGACACGCTAGCTCGCTGTTGAGTGTTGGCGAGGGAGGAGAAAGCTCCGAGCCCGCTTCGCGGTTCTCCTGGAAGTGGAGGATCATCTGCTGGAGCTCCTTTACATGCTCCAGCATTTCACTCACCCGCTCCGGCTCCGGAATCCACCACATGAGCTCCTCCTCTCTTTGCTGCTGCTCTGCCTGGGGTTTTCTTTCCCCCTCATCACCGCCGTACTTGGGCTTCCTCGCCCTTCTCTTCCGGCCAGTGCGGGGAACCACGTGACCCCGTGCCGCGTCGCCCCTGAATGGCGTCCGCCGAATGGCGAGCCTGCAGCCCTCCCAGCTTTGTGGTGTCTCTCTCTCTCTCTCCTCGCTGCTCTCTCGCAGATGCTCCTGCTCCTCCAGCAATCTGTACTCGCTGCTGCGGTACATCTCCTCCTCGTCCTCTACCAGCCCGATGTTATAGTCCCAGCCGTAGTACTCCTCTTCGCTGTCCCGCCAGTTCGTCAGCTCGGGCAAGATGGCCACTGCGCCCCCCCCAAAAAACTTCAGGAGGGGATCCTCCGCCATGCCTCTTGGTAGGTCTGGCAATCTGTCACGCTTCACTACTATACTTCTGTGTCTGTGTCGGCCGTGGTTGCGAGGCATGATCGCGGAGGCAAGCTGACGGTTAACAAAGTTCTTTATTCTTTAACTCAAACAAAACATAAACACTCCAACACAGATTAACGTAAAATGAACGGTTGCCAGACACCTGACTGGAGTCCAGCCAGGCTATTTATAGCAAAACAAACACACTAATCAAATTAACTTCCCTCGGTTCAGGTGATCTTCTACTGTACGTCACCTGACCGAGGTGCAAACCGGGAAATGAAGTGAAAACTGAACGAAAAACAAACTACAACTGAAATCCAACACAACTATAAATGGCGCTCTGGCGCCATCTAGCAGTTAACCGTTACAGTAAACAACATAAACAATGCAATAAATAGTTTTGAAGAAAAATCTGCTTTGTCATTGAACCTGAGAAAAACTTTGAAAATAACCATAATGGTGCAGTCTCCGTGCTACAATAATAATGATAGAAGTGAAGTTTTTCACTGTGGGGATATATCTTTATAAGTACAATTTGACTGTATTATATGTGTCCCCTTCAAAAATTGCTCATGAGAAATTTTATATTTATTGTCCCCCCTACTGTTAAATGAAATTTACGCCCATACTTGAGGCATCCTGGAGGCAAGGGGCGGGTGCTCAAGCACCCGCCGCCCTCCCCCCTCTGCACGTGCCTGTATGTGTGTGTGTGTGTGTGTCTTTACAGTAAAACGTGAAAGCGCGCTCAGTTACAGCTCAGTCCCTCTTCTCACCTTTGATAGGTGAGAAGTTATCAAACCGGTTTCGGATGGGGGAATTGGCACAATTCAGGGGTTTAAAACGAGACGTCTCTGCCTAAAATGTATTTCTCCAGCAAAGCATAGAATAAATAGAAATAAAATGCTTAATATTAATAATATTGATCTTAGCTGGATGGTCTAATTCTCAAAACCGTTTAAGAAAGACTTAACACACTATAACTAGAATATTTACAAAACTGAAAGGTTGTCTTATGAATAATAAAAAACAACAACTCATAACTCAAAAAGATCATGTTTTTATATTTTTTTAGATCATAGACATGAATTAACTATATATATATACTGGACACAAACAGCAAAAAACATGATGAAAAGCAATAAAGTGCTTAGGGCTTTTCATATTTTTTGCTGTTTGTGTCCAGCATTGAATAATTATTTCATCCATTATTTGACCACGGCTGGGAATAAGAGCTGGAATGTGATTGTGAATTTTATATATATATATATATATATATATATATATATATATATATATATATATATATATACACTGTAAAAAAATTCTTGCTACTCCAACTAAAAAATTTCTAGTGACCTGTTGCATCTAAAATTTTTAGTTGGCTCAATTTAAGTTGTGTAAACTATTTTGTTTTTGCTGTGCTGACTACCTCTAAATGTACACACAAATTGAAATAAAACATTCTGTCAACTAAATGTTCTATGCTGAATAAACATGCCTAGTTAGGCCAACAAGCAGTCTCAAATTGAAATATAATGTTGTGTCAATTAAATGTTCCAAGTTGACTGAAAGGTATATTTTGAATTGGAAATTATGCTTGCATAATTATAAAATTAACATCTTAAAGTTTACTTGAGTAGGTTATTCACTGTGGCCACATTTCAAATAACATGACACATTCTTCTAAATTTGAATATTTTTTTAATGTAAACTTTAAACACCTGTTAAAGACTATCAACATTGATTAAGTGCAATCCAGCTACTCTTTCAACAAATAAACAAATGCTGCATTGTTATAACAAAATATGCAAATAACATTCCAAAATGCAAGAATGAAACTGTGCCCTTAACATTCATGTTACAAAGCTTACTAATATCACACTCAGTCAAAACAGTATACTGGATAAATAGACTTCTGCTTTGAGGAACAAAACATACTGATATTTCTCAGTAAAAACGTGCAGTGGCTTATTTGAAAATAAAATATTTGCTTTAACTCAGAAATGGTTTAAGATATAAAAAAAAAAAATGTTGTGAAATAATTTTGCCAAGCTCCAAGATTGTTTGCAGATGCAGTAAGCACTGTTTCCCAGATATTCTCCCTAATACCTGAAATACAAAAAGAAAAATATATGAATAACTAATTAAGTAACCGTTTGTAGTTCAAAACCATTAAAAATCCTAGACAAAAAAATGTCCGTTTAGCCATTATAACCGTTTTCAGACACTATAAGGTTAATGAATGATGAAGGAGTGAGAACATTAAGCTCCCTCAGTCGCGCACTAACGCGCCGTCTTTTTCAAATAGCCTTTGAAATTATCAGTCATTAAAATGAATAAAATGTATGTAACGTAATTAAACTTTAGCGGTTTCATAGATTAACATTAATGTCAATGTACATACCATCTGAAAAAAAAATGCGTTAGGAGCTGAAACGAGTGCATTGTCAGATAACTACTGTAACACTCCAAATTATATACATAAACACTCGAAAATATAATGTTCTAAAGCTTGCTGCTGGATAATATATATGTTATAAAGCTAAAATTGCTAATTACTTTGCAGGACAGTTAGTTTCCATGAAGTACTCACCATTTCGGGAGGAAATAGCGGGAAGTTCGAAAATTCTGGAAGAACGCTTTTGCGCATGCGCAGAGGTCCCTCTTGTTCGTCCAACATAAAATTGTTTGTGTGCAGTTAAATGTTTCATGAACACAGTTTTATTCGTTGCCTCGATGAAACTTCCGTAGTTGAGTAATGAAATTTATACAATCATTGAGAAAACATATTTTTCTTTTTTGACACCAGCATTATATTAGCCCAACATATATTTCTTTGTTCCAACAACTATTTTCAGGATTTATTTTTTACAGTGTATATATATATATATATATATATATAATATATATATATATGTATATATATATAATATATATATATATATATATATATATATATATATATATATATACAGTGGTGTGAAAAACTATTTGCCCCCTTCCTGATTTCTTATTCTTTTGCATGTTTGTCACACTTAAATGTTTCTGCTCATCAAAAACCGTTAACTATTAGTCAAAGATAACATAATTGAACACAAAATGCAGTTTTTAAATGAATGTTTACGTTATTAAGGGAGAAAAAAAACTCCAAATCTACATGGCCCTGTGTGAAAAAGTGATTGCCCCCCTTGTTAAAAAATAACTTAACTGTGGTTTATCACACCTGAGTTCAATTTCTGTAGTCACCCCCAGGCCTGATTACTGCCACACCTGTTTCAATCAAGAAATCACTTAAATAGGAGCTACCTGACACAGAGAAGTAGACCAAAAGCACCTCAAAAGCTAGACATCATGCCAAGATCCAAAGAAATTCAGGAACAAATGAGAACAAAAGTAATTGAGATCTATCAGTCTGGTAAAAGGTATAAAGCCATTTCTAAAGCTTTGGGACTCCAGCGAACCACAGTGAGAGCCATTATCCACAAATGGCAAAAACATGGAACAGTGGTGAACCTTCCCAGGAGTGGCCGGCCGACCAAAATTACCCCAAGAGCGCAGAGACAACTCATCCGAGAGGCCACAAAAGACCCCAGGACAACATCTAATGAACTGCAGGCCTCACTTGCCTCAATTAAAGTCAGTGTTCACGACTCCACCATAAGAAAGAGACTGGGCAAAAACGGCCTGCATGGCAGATTTCCAAGGCGCAAACCAATTTTAAGCAAAAAGAACATTAAGGCTCGTCTCAATTTTGCTAAAAAACATCTCAATGATTGCCAAGACTTTTGGGAAAATACCTTGTGGACCGACGAGACAAAAGTTTAACTTTTGGGAAGGTGCGTGTCCCGTTACATCTGGCGTAAAAGTAACACAGCGTTTCAGAAAAAGAACATCATACCAACAGTAAAATATGGTGGTGGTAGTGTGATGGTCTGGGGTTGTTTTGCTGCTTCAGGACCTGGAAGGCTTGCTGTGATAGATGGAACCATGAATTCTATGTCTACCAAAAAATCCTGAAGGAGAATGTCCGGCCATCTGTTCGTCAACTTAAGCTGAAGCGATCTTGGGTGCTGCAGCAGGACAATGACCCAAAACACACCAGCAAATCCACCTCTGAATGGCTGAAGAAAAACAAAATGAAGACTTTGGAGTGGCCTAGTCAAAGTCCTGACCTGAATCCTATTGAGATGTTGTGGCATGACCTTAAAAAGGTGGTTCATGCTAGAAAACCCTCAAATAAAGCTGAATTACAACAATTCTGCAAAGATGAGTGGGCCAAAATTCCTCCAGAGCGCTGTAAAAGACTCGTTGCAAGTTATCGCAAACACTTGTTTGCAGTTATTGCTGCTAAGGGTGGCCCAACCAGTTATTAGGTTCAGGGGGCAATTACTTTTTCACACAGGGCCATGTAGGTTTGGAGTTTTTTTCTCCCTAAATAATAAAACCCCTCATTTAAAAACTGCATTTTGTGTTTACTTGTGTTATCTTTGACTAATGGTTAAATGTGTTTGATGATCAGAAACATTTTGTGTGACAAACATGCAAAAGAATAAGAAATCAGGAGGGGGGCAAATAGTTTTTCACACCACTGTATATATATATAGAGAGAGAGAGAGAGAGAGAGAGAGAGAGAGAGAGAGAGGTGTTTTGCTGGCGAAAAACATTTTAGGCAGGGACGTCTACTCGGCCTTGTTAATTGTTTTTAAAACCCCCAATTGTACGAATTCCCCCATCAACGAAATCATGAATGAAAGGTGAGAAGAGGCATTATAATACAGTGGAGGTTCAGTGGGTCTCCAAACTCAGAAGGCTACGTGTCAGCCGATAACTGCTCCTTTGATCTTCTGGTTACAGCGGGGCGCCGACTGCTGATGAGTAGCCTGTACAAGCCAAGCTCTTCCTCAAAAAATAATGTGAATGTCTGCAACAATCACTAACCATTAAAATGTTTTTTGTAATTAAACACGAATATATAAATTGTATTTTCTTTACACATAATCAAAGAAACAATCAAAGAAATCAAGTTACATAATTATATTTAATGCACAAATTAGATTTATTTAAAATAGCCAAGTAAAGGTAATTAATTCCCAGATAGCAGACACACTTCGCAGAGATAATGCTCCCTAATGCATGTTACAATGACCAAATATGATAAATAAATAAACCACACTCTCAGCTAATAACAGATTCGTTTATTTATTTTTTTAATAAAAAATACATTTAATAACAAGCAAACATTTGATTAATTTGTAGAAAAACGAGAAAACAGTAACTTACAAATGAGGTCTCAATTTGAAAAGATGTACAAAACATAAAACACCACAAATAAGTATTAATCATAGAAACAAAATTAAACACCAACAGAAACGTTTTTTACTTTATGATTTTTAAATATGACCGTTAGATACGTTGGTCAGGAAACTCCTGAAGTCAGATGCAGACACACTTTCAGTCACAAACTGCTGTGAAAAAAATAGAGATAGATATTCAATTAAAATTCATGATACTTAATTTAGCAAATGAACAATATTCATACTTTGTTCCTCTCGCTTCACAACTCATGAGAACAGACCGAAACCAGAACCGAACCGGAGATTAAGGAAAAAGTGAGAAGCAAGAATCATGTGTGGAAAGATTAAGCATGCAGGGTCACAGGATGACTCGACTTATTTTTCTTGTCTGCAATGCGATTTAGACAAATTAGAGCTGTCAATACTGTATGAACATATGTACAGGTTCTTTACAGTTGAAATTGAACTTGTAACTCATTAATAAAATTCGGATTCAGACAAAAACGTTTATTGCTAGTGCTCTTTTACCATTTAATGCTTTAACACACACGACTCAGTTTATTCAGAAATGGCATCTAACTGGCGAGCCTTTGTCTGAACACGCCGTTTTCACTCGGGGTGGGGGTAAGAAACATTAATTGGGAGTCATGAAAGCGAGAATCACATCCAAAAAAGAAAGCTAAACTTACCTCGAACACGACAAACTCCAGCTGCAGCCACGCCGTGTTGTAACCTCCGTGATGATTCCCAACCGACTGATCCACAGCGCGGGCACAGCGTCTCCAAACACGCATGCGCAGTTTAATTTGCACACATTTTCGGCTTCAATAGACACACAATACTTCAGACTGAAACACGACTGCCCCCTACAGGTAATGAAGGGCATGTTCACAGCTTCCCGCACGCAGCCGCGCAAAGCCGCGGCAAGTCACGGGATCCCTTTTCTCGAAAAGCGCGTTTTTAATGGCGACATCTGTAGCAATTTGTATCTGAAAATGCATAAATAAAAATGAAAACACAAAGAAATAGTTTTACATAATTTAATTTTTTTATGTAATTTTATTTAAACTGTGAATTGCTGAGGTTTTTTTACTTTGGCCATATTCGTTTGGATGCTTGGATTTCAGATGATAGAAAAGGTTTGACGTGTTTCCACCACTTGTTAAAACAGTGCACTTGTGTACCTTCCAAATCACGTTCGTCTCATTCGTATCACTTTTCTTCTACCCAAACCAATTCCACACCACAGACAATGCAGCTTTTTTCTTTACAATCTCCTCATTGTTGGTTTTGTCACATGTAAGTAAACTCACTGCTTCTGCAGCGTCTTCTTCCATTGTCGAAGTGGATGTGAAGCCAAACACATCAAAAGTGGGATGAAACCGTGGCACCCGATTGAAGCAAATATCTGCGCAAATACAGCGCAGCTCGACTATCTGGATAGCGCAGTGATGATCTGGTTTATTCGCGCAGCCCGGTGGATCGCGCAGCGCCGCTCGAATCACAAACCTGCGCGACTCACTGTGTTTTATTTAAAAACTATTTATTTAAAATGTCAGGACTGTTTAATATTGTTTCCGCCTTGTCATGCCTGGTTTGTACGTGCGCATCCCAGCGGGGTAAAATGTATTTTGGTGGTCTTCGCGGTCTATTTCTGTCAGAGTCGCGCAGCACTGCCCAGTGGGTCGCGCAGGTTTGTGATTCGAGCAGCGCTGCTCAAGTTTGTCCGACGTTAAACCATTATTGTTCCACTATGGTTCCACTTTTTCTCCCGGCCCACAACTGATGTTATTTTAAATTTACTTGTATTAATGATCCATTTATTTCTGTGTGATTGCTTAGTTTTGAGCGTACGCACTTCATTATCAATAAAGAAAAGCATGAATTAGAATAGGTACTTTCCTGTTAATTTCCTCCTGTTCATTGCGCCCCACCTGTCATGTCTGTATTCCCCACTAGTGGGGCGCGCCCCACACTTTGAGAACCACTGGGTTAATGTATTTTGGTTTATATTGCAAACGAATAACGAATCAAGAGCCTGTGATTATATTGCATAAATATTATTCTGTACAGACAAATGTCTGAAAAAAACTGATTTTTTTTTACCACAAATCTCTCAAAAATCATAAGATGTATTTTGGTTTATACTGCAAACGAAAAACGAATACAGAGCCTGTAATTATATTCCATAAATATTATTTTGTACAGACAAAATATTTGAAAAAACTGATTTTTTTTTACAACAAATCTCTCAAAAATAGTAAGATGTATTTTGGTTTTATACTGCAAACGAAAAACGAATCCAGAGCCTGTAATTATATTGCATAAATATTATTTTGCACAAATAAATCTCTGAAAAAAACAATGATATTTTATTCACAAATGTAAGACAATATATTTTGGTTCAGTGCCAGACGAAGTGCGAGCAAATAATGTAATGAGAGGCCCCGATTATATTGCATACATCTTTTTTATTGATTTATTTTTTTATTATCTATTCTGGAAGTTTGCTCTATTTGTTTTAGTTATTTCTATATTTAAATCTTGATGTCTTAAACTCTAACAACTGTAAGTATTTTCGAAATAAAATTTTTTAAAAAGCCCTAGTGCTGTTGTTTGTGCTGTTTTCTTTAATAATAACACTAAACAGATAAAAACAGAGAGTCTGTCTAAACAAAATAAAACCAATGTTTTCTAACTCGTATTTTTTTTGTATTTATAGTTTTTCATGTTTGTTGGACACAGTACTTGGATGTGTAAATGATCATAATTGTAGTATTTCTTCGCTACAACATATTGTTATGACTTTATTATGACTTAAGCTCTGAATATATTTAAAAACTGAGACGACGGAAAATGTCAATTTGCGCCACCTGGCGGTCATTTCACGAATTATTTTGAAATGCTACTGGTTTATTTTGGCTGCTGCCGCGTTTCCACGGCGGTGAGTGCGACGGTAATGAGCAGTCTGGTTGTCCATCTACTGTAGTGGACACAGATAGTTGTCACACATAATCTGTACAGTTGTTTGTCCTGTTAATTGTGTCAGGAGAAAACTTGTCGAAGTCAGTCAGTCAGTCTTGTTTGTATCAGAAGTGGATGCGGCTCACAAGCAGATTCTCATTCTTTATTTGGAGCAGCGGGGTGTTCAACGCTGCGCAATTTGGTATCCAACTTGTGCCAATAGTTGGTTATTTTCCAATAAAGATTTAATTTCTTTGCACTTTTCTGATGTTAGGTTATTCTTTCTTTTTTCCTTCGTTTTCGGTACTCATATTTTTGGTGATTCTCGTGTAATGGTTCAAGTGATACCACATGGTTTTGTCTTTCACTTGAATTACTGTTGGAGTGGCTGCCACACTTTGCGGGGCCCCTCCCTCCTGGGCTTGTGCCACTTCCTCTTGAACACTCGCAGATAGACCTGGTCTCCTGGAGTGATGGGACACGGAGCGTCTTTTCCTTCATCGTCTCCTTTGCTCTTTTCCTGCACATAGATTGCTTCATGTACGGCAGTTAGTTTCTTCATATAAGATTTTCGAAATTGTTTAAGCGGTGGGCCTTTATATGGCTTCTACAGAATGCCATAGGCATGGGTCGACCCGTAAGCATTTCATGCGGGGTTAGGTGTGTATTTGTGTTAGGTTGCATGCTTGTTAGCTCATTGGTATAGAGGGTAAAGCATCAGTTAAAACCTAGTTAAGCATTGTACTACTACAATAATTATTAACCTTGGCTTTGAGATTACCATTTATACTTTCTACCTTCTCCTGGGACTGTGGACATCCCCAAATCTTAGCTTTGTTCCCAACCGTTGCAGCACCTGTCTTACAATTTCTGAATGAATACTGATCCATTGCCGGAACTCACCTCTGATGGAATTTCAAATCTAGATATCACTTCCCTTACGATTTGATAACTGTTCCTTACTCTTCATCTGCAGATGTTATTGCTTCTACTCATCTACTAAATCTGTCAGTTATTACAAGCATGTATCTTTCGCCCAGAACACTACTTTATCCTGCCCACATAGTTCAGCACTAAGTGCTTAAATGGTCATTCTGGTACCGGTATATAGCCTATAGGTGTCGCTGTTTCCTTCCTGACATTATGCTTAGCACATATCTCACATGAAGCTAGGAACTCTTCAACCATAGCATGCAGATATAAAGACCAATACCCATGTTGCTTGATTTTTCTCACAACCTGTCTTCTTGCACAATGGCCCAGTCCATGAGCATTTAAAAACAAAAATGTTCAACAATGCTGTGGGTGCTATGATCAGACCTTCATGTGAACACCAAATACCATGTGCGTCCTTCTGCGCTCCCCTCTGGAGCCACATCGAGCGCTTGTACGGACCTGCTTGATGTTGAGTACAAATGACATCTTTTAACTGAGGCTGTGGTTCTTATAAGGACTATGGGCGCTTGCACAGCTAGTTGACACTTTAATGCACGCTTTGCTTCTAAGTCTGCCATGTTGTTACCCTTAGCAACATAGTCATTTCCCTTTTTACGGGTCTGACATTTAATGAAAGCCAATCATCTTGGTAGCATCATAGCAGACATTAGTTTACTTATTTGTTCAGCATGTTGAATGGGAGTTCCTTCATGCTTTTTAAACCCTCTTTGCTTCCATACGGCTCCAAACAGATGACATACACCATGGAATAGGCTGAATCTGTAAAAATATTTGCCACTAGCCCTTTTGGTAATTGGCAGGTGGCTGTTAGCACTTTTCAGCTCAGATTATTGGGTAAAGCAGGGTTACAAACAATTCTGGGATAAGACGGTTTAAAGTCTTCTCCGTTCATTTTTATTGGATACCTAGTGTGACATCCTACATGGTCTCTAAACTAGACCCATCTACAAAGTAAGTAATTTCTGCATCAGATATCAGTTTAGACTTGATCAGGCCGTAACCTAGTAAATGCCAATGAATTCGCCACAAAATCATGAGACACTCCTTTATAGGCTTAAGGGATTAATTTAGCTGGTTTAACTGTGTCACATCGCTTTATATTAATGTCGGGATATGTGAGCAGTGAAGAATATGCTTGGAGGCGAGCTTGGGTTAGAACACCTTCCCCTTGTTTTATCAATTTATACAACCTATCGGTAACCTGTTGTCAATGAAGATGCTTATCTATATGCATAAGGTACAACTGCAAAACCCTGTTGGTAAGCATGATGGGTAACCTTGAGTTATATTATCTAGCTTAGTGCTGTAATAACTAGGGGCTGTTTTTTCCTATCACTGCAAGGTTCCGGCATCATATATAGCTGAGGCTGATCCATCAGCTTGGTTCACCATGTACAGATCGAACGGATTGATATACTCAGGTATTGTATACCTAAAGTAGGTGCAGTCTGCATTTCTTTTTGATGGATTCAAATGCTAACAGTATATCTGTGTACCATTTTAAGGGAGCACTTAGATCTTGCAGTTCTTCTTTTCTCATTATTATCTCCCTTAGTGGAGCTGTTTTTCCTGCATATTCCTTACTCCAGTCAGCATGAAACCTGTTAACCCTAGAAAGGTCATCACTGTTTATCAGGCTGTGACACTGGTGCCTTACTTTGCCTTCTAATTAGGTAGGTACTACGGCTGTCGTATCATGTGAAATTAGTCACCTTAACAATTCAACTTACCCTGTCCAGGGTGTACCCCGCCTAGTGCCCGAAGTCTCCTGGGATAGGCTCCAGGTCCCCCGCGACCCTGAACACAGGATTAAGCGGTATAGAAAATGAATGAATGAATGAATGAATGAACAATTCAACTTGAGGCTTTTTATGACCTCCCTGCTAGCTTACAGTGTACCTTAATGGAATCCCTATGGCATGTTTCTAATGATGATAATCATATTAAACAATCACCCATATGCTGACCAAGGCAATTTTCTATCCTTAAACCTCCTAAATCAGCTTCCAACTCTGATTGAATATACGCAGTGAATGTTTGAACCACCGTGGCATTTTTGGTACCTATTTTGTCAACTGGCACTTGTAAATGCAAATACATACAGTAGTTCACCGGGAAAAATAGGAGTATTGCAACAACTTGTCTCTTTTAGCACAGATGCTCTTACAAGGCCTTCAATAGTGTTCTTTATACCCGCTTTTGCCTCAGGTCGTAAAGGATATTGTCTTACTCTGGGCAGTTCTACATCTGGTTTACGTTGTACTTGAAGTTGTACTTGAAGTGGGTTGGCTGAATTAAGTAGGCCTACATCTGTATCATGCCGTGACCATAATTCAGGTGGGATTTGACTCTCCATTTGCCTATATAGCTAATTTCCTACAGTCTTAACTATCTCAGATGCTGATGCCAATTGTGTTTGTGACATTTTGGCTAACTACAACTTCTTAAGAAGTACCAATCAAATTATTACCACACAAGATTTTTACATAGGTTTTATCTGCAGAATGAAAATCAACAGGTTTATGGTTGAGTCCCACCGGACTTTTTCAGCTTTCCTCATTATTGGTCCTAAGTCCTATGAGCTGCAATTTTATCCTACAGTACATACAATGTCACCTGAAGAACAGAATCAGTTATATTGAACCACCTCTTTACAAAATCACACTCATCTACACTGAAAGCTGCTGCTTGCCGGCCTATGATGATGTGTTGTGTAATTAATTTAACCTTGTGCCCTTTTGTTTCTTCCTGCCATGTCCGTTCTAAGTCAGTATCCTTAGATGGGTCATATGTCATTGTACAGTGAAAGTCTGACAGGGTAATTGTGCTTCAGGAATTTATGATCAACATACACACCTTCTGGAGAACACCATATTTGCAGTCCTAATTCACCTAATGATTATCTTCCTAGTAAATTAACTTGTGTATGACTTGAGACTAATACAAGGATGATCACACTTTTATTGTTAGGTTGTAGATGGACTGGAGCGATCATAGGAACTAACTGCTTTTTCCCCCGAGAATCCTACGGTTCTGGCAAATTTTCCAGATGTGGGGAGATTTGAGGCATGACTTAAATTTAAGCATGTAATTGCAGCCTGATCTGGACCGGGGATGTTGCCCCGATTTTGACAATCGTAAGTTGGTCTGTGATGTCATTCTACTATTACATGCATTTGTGTGACTGTCATATGTTAGAGAGTTCAGTTTAGATGCGGAAGGCTACGGAAAACATAAGCTTTTGACCATAAGCTACCGTGAGCTGGGAATGTAACATACAGCAACTAGGTTGTTGTAAACGTAAGCTCCCGTAAGTAGAGATATACAACAAGAGTGTTGTTATATACGTAAGTTAAGACTGTAATTTACAAGATGCAGCAAATAGGTTGTTGTAAAAGTCAGAGATTTGCAAGATGCAGCAACTGGTGTCTGTAATCACAGTGGATTTACTCAAGATGACTGTATGAAGTGTTGATTCTTTGATGCTGACAAAATAAACTACAAGAGACAAAGAGATTGGACTTCTGTCGTGTGAGTGAAACTTTAAGACAAAGCTACGCATCAAAACTGGTGAAATAATATGACTGCATCTACATAAAGTCAAAAGCTTTCCGCTGTTTGAACGAAAACAAGTGAACGCTGAAAGGGAAAGTAAAAGGGAATAGAGCGCCCTGAACTTCACCATGTCGAACAACGAGGACGACGATACCAGCACTTCGCTGGAGATCTTGAAGGCGCTCATGGAGGCGGGCAGACACGAGGATAACAGAAAGTACCTCGAAGAGGCTCTGGAAGCAAGCAAAGGCAAGCTAAAGCAAATGAATGCAATGTCTGGTGAATTAGAGGCGCTTATGAAAGATGCACGTAATTTAGGCATCGTTGAAACTGAGTACAGACCCAAATACTGGAAGCTGAAAGAAGACTTTATGAGAAGTAACGTTGATGTGTTAGTGTACACTGATAAAGACGAACGCACACGCGATCAGGCCGCCTGCTTCGCACCTGAGATACAAAGCTGCACAGAATTCATGGCTAAGGTGAATCGCTGGATAGCGGACACCAAGGGCCACTCTATGACGTCGCGAACACGTGAAGACGACGTCTCGCCGGACGACAGCGTGTCACAGATAACGGCAGCATACAAAAGGTCTGTAACTTCTACATCATCCTCAGCCCGACTAAAAAAGGCGGAAACCAACAGAGCAGCCTTGTTGATTAAAGTAGCAGCCTTAGCAGAACGGCGGGCGTTAGAACGTAAAGAAGCAGAACTAAAGGCTGAGGAAGAGCAACTGAAAACACGATTAAAGAATAAAGAAGCAGAATTAAAGGCTGATAAAGAAAGGTTGGAATTAGAAACTGCGCTTGCAATTGTCGACGCTGAATTACAGGTTTATCAGGGTTGTGAAACACGACAGCCTGCATCAAAGAGCGGAGTCATCGACCCGAGCTGCACACGCTCGAGCAGCCCGCCTTGGATGGGCCGCAAACCTGAATACGACAGCCGCCGAAAGCCGGTAAGAGAGAGCACCTTCAACGAACCAAGTAGCGCACGCGCTCCCAAACTGGAATACAACGAACTTTACGAGAGCAGCGCGTCGACAGAATACCTCGGACTGCCATCACGTCTCAAGACAGCCCATCCAAGTGTACCAGTAAGTTTTGAACCAAAATTGAAAAGTACTTTAAATGAAGGGTCTACCCAAGACAATAAATACACCCGCCATGACATTGATACTTTAGAATCACAGAGCATGATGCAACAGCAGGCTGACATCACAGCAATGCTCATGAAATGCCAAAGGCAATCCTTCTTACCTCAGCGCAATGTTCCTGTGTTTCATGGTGACCCTCTTGAGTTTACGTCCTTCATGTTCAAGTTCAATTTAGTTCAAATTCAAATTTCAAATTCAAATTTTATTAGTCACATACACAGTCATACACAGTATAATATGCAGTGAAATGCTTATACGACCGCCAGTGACCTAAAAAAAAGAAAATAAAAGCTTGTACGTAAAATAAATAATCAATAAAAAGGAAATACAGTAATCCCTCGTTTATCGCGGGGGTTACGTTCCGAAAATGACCCGCGATAAGTGAAATCCGCGAAATAGAAAACTTTATTTTTTTTTTACAATTAGCAACTATTACATGTATACAAATACAGTGACTCACGTGTAGGCCGTTTCACTGCTCTTCAGACTGGGCCGCTGCATCCTGACTGCGCTCTGCAGTGTTCTCTTCTTCTGAAGCCCGCGGTGCAGGTGTGTTTGTTCGGGAGAAGAACATAGTGATAGGCAGCTGTTGTCGCTCTTTTTTCTTCTTTGCAAAAAGATCCTTGTACACCGACATGCCACCATCGATTACGTTGGAGAACTGTAATGAACGGCTCATCAAAGGGTCCCATTCCTCAGCTACTCGCTTAAGTTCAGTGGCCATTCGCCAAGTTGTTTTATGTACGTACACATAACTGCACGAGACGACAAAATGATAGCACAATTCGTAGCATGTTTTGATACAAGAAGCGGGAGTGAGTTTTTAGCGAATCAGAATGCAGAACACAATGCACCAAAAAAAAAAAAAAAAAAAGCATTATGAAAATCCGCGAAATAGCGAATCCGCGATAAGTGAACCGCGAAGTGGCGAGGGATCACTGTACTAAATAAATAATTTTAACTAGTAAAATTAACTGTACAATAAGGGCATAATAAAATATTGCAAAAATATAGAAATATAGGGTAGAGTATATATGTATATAGAATTAAAGTGTCAGTGGTTGTGCAAATATGCATGAAAGGTGACATGTGCAATTGTCCAGATGTATGAGTATTTAGTGCAAGTGTGTATGAATGTGTCCATGATTGTCCAGTCAGTGTTGTGAGCTTAAAAGATGTTATTAGTCCTGTGTGGAGGTGTGATTGAGAGACCTTATCGCCTGCGGGAAGAAGCTCCTCCTCAGTCTCTCTGTGTTGGCCTTTAGGGAGCGGAATCTCTTCCCAGACCGCAACAAAGAAAACAGTCCATTACTGGGGTGACTGAGGTCCTTCATGATCTTCCTGGCCTTAGTCCAGCACCGTTTGCTGTAGATGGAGTGCAGGTCAGGGAGCTCAGTGCGGATGATGCGCTCGGCTGATCGCACCACCCTCTGTAGAGCTCGTCTGTCCTGCATGGTGCTGTTCCCGAACCAGGTCGTGATGTTTCCCGTCAGGATGCTCTCTATGGTGCAGGAGTAGAAGTTCCTGAGCACCTTGGAGGGCAGTCTAAAGTCTCTCAAGCGTCTGAGGTGGTAGAGACGCTGTCGGGCTTTTTTCACCACGGTGTTGATGTGACAGGACATTGACAGGTCCTGCGTGATGTGAACACCGAGGTATCTGAAGCTGTCCACTCTCTCCACTGGGCTCCTGTTGATGACGGGGGTCTGGTAGTTCCTCTCCTGCTTTGTACTAAAGTCCACTATCAGCTCCTTTGTCTTACTGACGTTCAGGAGGAGATTGTTCCTCTGGCACCAGTTCTCCAGATTTCCAATCTCCTCTAGGTAGTCCGACTCATCATTGTTGGTGATCGTCCGACCACGACGGTGTCGTCAGCAAACTTGATGATGGAGGTGGAGTTGGTAGTGGCCACGCAGTCGTGGGTGTACAAAGAGTACAGCAGGGGGCTCAGAACACAACCCTGGGGGGCTCCAGTGCTGAGAGTGAGTGTGGCTGAGACATGTCCGCCCATCCTTACTGCCTGTGGTCTGCCAGTCAGAAAATTGGAGATCCACTGACATATAGATGAGCTCAGTCCCAGGTGCTCCAGCTTGGTGGTGAGTGTGGAGGGAATTATGGTATTAAAAGCAGAGCTGTAGTCGATGAAGAGCATTTTAACATAATTCACTTTCCTAGTGTCCAGGTGAGTGAGTGATGTGTGGAGGAGATGAGAGATTGCATCGTCTGTGGAGCGGTTCTGACGGTATGCAAACTGTAGTGGGTCCAGTGTGTCGGGTAGTGAAGAAATTTATTTGTATAGCACATTTACAACAGCCGTCAGGCTGACCAAAGTGCTTCACATAAAACATACTCATAAAACACACAATAAAACACAAATAGCATTTGTGCAATGAAAGAAATGAATGAAAGCATTTGAACATGTCATTGTTGACAAAACCGATAGTGATGCTGATAAGCTGTTTTATCTTGAGCAGTTTACTAAGGGAGAGGCTAGAGACCTCGTTATGAGCTGTCAGCTCATGCCAGATCAGTGTGGTTATGCAGAGGCAATGAGACTGTTGCAGGACAGATTTGGAAATAAACGAAAAATTGCAAACACGCTGATGCAAAAGGTAGCCAATTGGCTGGAAATAAAGTCAGAGGATGGAAAGTCGTTAAATGCCTTCTCCGTGTTTCTAGCATCCTGTCACAACATCATGTCAAGCATCGACCACATGGAGGAGGTAGATAACGCTACCAACATGCAGACTATTACTTCAAAACTGCCCTATGAATTGCGTAAGAGATGGAGGGACCAAGTATACAAGCTTGAAGAGCTTAGTCAAACAAGACCCAAATTTAAGCAGCTAGCGGAGTTCGTAGACCAACGAGCTAAAGTAATCTCAAACCCAATCTTCGGAAACCTGAACTCTTCAACCAGCGACAAAGGACACTTTAACAAATCCCCGCAAGGACCCAAGTCAAGAAGAGAAGGGAAGGCCAGGGTCAGCTTCGCAACCGACGTCAGACAGGTTGGTAAAATTCACAAAGACTCGATTACAATGAAGAATGCCGGTACGTTAGCTGTTAGCGCTTTCACTAAGCCATGCGCATATTGTAAAAAGGACCATATCTTAGACGAGTGCGTAAAATTTTATGATAAGACATACAAAGACAAAGTAGAATTCTTAAAAGGAAACGGATTCTGTTTCGGATGTTTAAGAAAGGGTCATTTGTGGAAAGACTGTACCAGAAAAATTGTATGTTCATTGTGTTCAAAGCCACATCCGCGCATGTTACACAGAGCAGTGCAAGACACGGCGCAGGTAGTTACACGCGCTGACGAGAACGAAACCGAAAGTGACACAAAAAATACACCATCTGCAGTGAGTCACAGATCAAATGCGCTCACTGGGGCTGGAGGTAATTGCATCCTCCCCATAGTACCTGTCAAAATAAAGTCCAAGAAAGGTGACAAAATTGCAGAAGTGTATGCATTTATAGACCAAGGCAGTTCCGCCACATTCTGTACAGAGTCATTAGCAAGGCGACTAAATGTACGAGGCAGAAGAGTTAAGATACGGCTGAGCACCATGAACTCCACAAAACTAGTAGAAAGCTACATGCTCAATGATTTGGAGATCAGTAGCCTGGAAGTAAAACAATTTTATTGAACTTCCCAACGTCTTCACACAAAAGACTATGCCAGCTACAGTGGGAAACATTCCACAACAGCATGACATCGATAAGTGGCCATACCTTAGTGATGTAAAACTGCCCCAGATTAGCGCTGGAATCGAAATTCTCATAGGAAATAAAGAGCACGGACTCATACAACCTCTGCGAATAATCAATAGCAGGCATAGAGGGCCATACGCGGTGCAGAGTGTTCTCGGATGGACTGTGACCAGGCCTCTCCGAGAACCCGACAAACTAGTGACCGTTACAGTTAACCGAACCTCCATTGAAAGTGTAGAACGAATGCTGATAGAGCAATATAACCATGATTTTCCCAAACGAAATTGCGATGACAAAGCAGAGATGTCACAAGAGGATTATCAGTTCTTAAACCTCGTTAATAACTCCCTGCAGTTCATAGACAATCACTTCTACATCGGCCTCCCACTTAAGAAGGCGTCAGTTCAAATGCCCAATAACCGAAATGCAGCTATGCAACGTGCCTTAAACCTTAAACGCAAACTCAGCAGCAACAGCTCCTTTCACGAGGAGTACACAAACTTCATGGGTGACATGATAAAAAAGGGTCATGCAGTCAGAGTTCCTACACATCACGTAAACCGCCAAGGCGGTCAGGTGTGGTACATACCGCATCATGGCGTCTATCATCCTCAAAAGAATAAACTAAGGGTGGTCTTCGACTGTGCTGCCAGTTATCAAGGAGTGTCACTAAACAGTGAGCTCCTACAAGGACCAGACTTAACAAACTCACTCATTGGTGTGCTCACACGCTTTAGACAGGAAGAAATTGCCATGATGGCAGATGTGGAAGCCATGTATTATCAAGTAAGAGTCCCCGAGAAGGATACAGATCTGCTCAACTTCCTATGGTGGCCGAATGGAGATGTGAACCAAGACTTAGTTGAATACAAAATGGTAGTTCATCTGTTCGGTGCAAAATCTTCACCTAGTGTTGCTAACTTCGCCCTCAGAAAGACAGCAGAAGAAAACCGCAGCAATGCATCTGCTGTGGCAGTTAATACAGTGCTTAAAAACTTTTATGTAGACGACTGCCTGAAATCCGTTTCGAGTCATGACCAAGCAGTCTCCCTATACAATGACCTCACAAGTCTCTGTGCAAGCGGAGGCTTCAACCTCACTAAATGGGCAAGCAACAGCCGTGCCCTACTGTCATTCCCGAGAGTGAAAGGATCAAAGACATGAGAGACTTAGACTTGAGTAAAGATGCACTGCCCATAGAAAGAGCTCTGGGGGTGCTGTGGTGCATTAACTCAGACATGTTCAAGTTCAAAATTAGTTTAATGGAACGACCCGTGACAAGACGAGGAATCCTGTCAATCACCAGTTCAATTTATGACCCGTTAGGGTTTCTGGCGCCTGTCATACTGCCAGCCAAAATTCTAATGCAACAGTTATGTAAAGAAAAACTAGCCTGGGATGATGACATTCCCGAGCAGTTTGCAACAGCATGGAAAACCTGGCTGCAAGAGCAGCACCGACTGTCCGAGTTCAGCATAGCAAGGTGCATAAAACCAGCCGACTTCGGAGTTACAGCTACAGCACAACTCCACCACTTCTCGGATGCAAGTGAAATGGGATACGGAGCTGTCTCATACCTCAGGTTAGTAAACGCTGATGGACTTACACATTGTGCATTCATGATGGGGAATTCCCGTGTAGCGCCCCTGAAACAAACCACCATTCCACGAATGGAACTGACTGCAGCAGTGGTCGCTGTAAAAAATGACAAAATGTTGAAAGAACAGCTAGAATTGAAATGGCTGGACTCTATGTTTTGGACTGACAGTACAACTGTTTTGAGATACATTGATAACGAAACACTTCGTTTTAAAACCTTCGTGGCCAACAGAATCGCCATTATAAGAGAGTCAACCAAGTCACAGCAATGGAGGTACGTTAATACCTCACAAAACCCAGCTGACTCTGCCTCCAGAGGGGTATCTTGTGAAAAGTTCATGAAAAACTTTGACTGGATCCATGGTCCCTCCTTTCTCAAAGAAGCAGAGTGCAACTGGCCTGAAAACATTCATGACACATCAATAACACAAAATGATGATGAAATTAAACTCTCAGCTTTAGTGAATACTGTGAGCGTTACAAAATGCGCAGATGCAGTGAGTAAACTGATTAATCATCACTCCGATTGGCACAAGTTAAAAAGATCCGTTGCCTGGATCCTTCGCATCAGAGACATGCTCAAACAAAAAACAGAAAGGGTCAAAACACAAGTAGATAACCCAAAGACAGAAAATCACAAGTCGCTAACAGCTCAAGAACTAACAAAAGCAGAAAACGAAATAATTAAATTTACTCAAAGACAAAATTTTAAGGAAGAAATTCTCACGTTGCAAAAGAATAAAGCAGCAGCAGAACTCAAACAGGGAATTCACACACAGCAAAAACGCAAGGCATCTGTAAAAAGAAACAGTTGCTTGTCCAAACTGGACCCAGTACTACAGGATGGATTGCTGAGAGTCGGAGGACGTCTCGGCAGGTCCGCATTGCCAGAGCACGTTAAACAACCAGTCTTTGTACCTAAAGACTCACATATCACAACGTTAATATTAAGAGATGTTCATGACAAGATAGGACACAGTGGCAGAAATTACATGCTCTCATAATTACGGCAAAAATACTGGATTCCGACTGCTAACTCACTCGTAAGACAGTTTCTCTCCAGGTGTGTGACATGCAGAAAGTCTAGAGCTAAAGCATGTGAGCAGAAAATGTCAGAATTGCCAATTGACAGAATAATACCAGACCACCCACCCTTCACTAATGTGGGAGTAGACTACTTCGGACCCTTCGAGGTCAAACGTGGCAGAAGTAACGTTAAAAGATATGGCGTACTTTTCACTTGTCTGACAACAAGAGCCGTGCATATTGAAATCGCTCATTCGCTGGACACAGACTCTTGTGTGAATGCCATGCGACGCTTTATAAGCAGGAGAGGTCAGGTGTCAGTGATGCGAAGTGACAATGGAACAAACTTCATAGGCGCTGAGACTGAACTGTGCGAGGCTATTCAGCAATGGAATCAGTCACAAATTTAAAGCTTCCTCACTCAAAGGAACATACAGTGGACATTTAACCCGCCCTCTGGATCTCACTTTGGTGGAATATGGGAAAGACAGATCAGGTCAGTTAGAAAGATCTTGAGATCAGTACTGAAAGAACAAACATTAACTGACGAGAGTCTGCATACATTCATGTGTGAAGTAGAAGCGATAATGAATAACCGACCCCTCACTACTGTCTCGGAGGATCCCACAGATCTGGAACCTCTGACACCAAACCACCTGCTGCTAATGAAAAAACAGCCAAACCTGCCCCCTGGACTTTTCAAAAAGGAAGACATCTATGCACGTCGCAGGTGGAAACAGGTTCAGTACCTATCAGACCTGTTCTGGAAGCGATGGGTGCGTGAATACTTGCCCTTGCTCCAGGAGCGGCAAAAATGGTTTCAAGAGAGAAAAAACCTCTCGATTGGAGATATAGTTTTAATGATTGACGAGTCTTCTCCAAGAAATTCATGGGTCATGGGAAGAATCACGAAAGTGTTCTCGACAAAGGGGGACTGGTGAGACGTGTGTTAGTTAAAACTAAGACCAACACTCTGGAAAGACCCATCGACAAGCTGTGCCTCATATATGAAATGGACTGTTAAATGTGTGGTAATATGTTATGAGATTTGATATGCAAAGATAAACACCTGAGATAAATATTATACATTTGCAAGATTTAAAACGTTTTAGAAGGTTAAGAATGTTTGATTTCATGGTTTTATCAAAAAAATAAATAAAAAACACAAATTGTAATTGATAGTCTCCATACCTGTCAATTAGGGGCTGGAATGTAAGAGCCATATTGTACTTGTTATGAATTTGTTGTTGTGTTTATTTTATTTTACTTGTTATTTCATTTATTCTACCTTGTTCTATTCATTAGTAAAGCACTAAGCATTAAGTTTGTTATATAAGCCATAAGCTTTAAATTTCTAAGTTATGCATCCATTTTGACAATCGTAAGTTGGTCTGTGATGTCATTCTACTATTACAGTGGGAGCCACGCCAAATAGCCGCGACCGTGTGGCTGAAGTGTGAATGGCCTTTGCACGCCGTAATCCCCACTCCCTTTTCTGCCAGAAAGGCATGTCAAGATTTCACAGTAAACACGCCCATTCAAGCCCTATTTATTCATTTACCTGGTGCCACCACTAGATGGCGCTTCGTTCTCAAGAACACGTTAAAACAAGCCAGGTGGGCTGAGTTGCAATCACGTGATTTTAACAACCCGCCCCCACCCCGCCGTACTGACGCTGCCGAACTACAGAGATGAAGATGGCGGCTTAACGGACTATTCATGGTAAGTGATGTTTTATTTTATAAAATGTGTTTGGGGTAGTTTACAGTTTATTTCCCAGTTTAGTTTTTTATTGGCCGTTTTAAATATCACTGGCAGCACCAGCAGCGGTCAGATGTGACTTTAGAGAACTTAATGTTCTGTTTACCAAGTCTGGAGTTAATATTACAGCTTACTGTCACACACTCACAATGTCACTCCACTTTAACTCAAAAACATGCTCAAGCTTCGACAATACTATTAATGTCCCTATTACAAGAGCTGCACTACCCGATGAAGAGTGTTTGTGTTCTCTGTAAATACTGAGAGAATCTCACCGCGTGTTGTCTGGATAAATTCAGCGGTTATTTATTCTCTGGTTAAGAGTTAATCTGCAGGTTATTTCTGTGACTGTAATATAATGTGATGCAGTTGATGAGGGACACAGACTGAGGGAAGCTGTACAGGAGCTAGTAACGCTCATAACCGGGTTTATATTTTATACACTTCGGTCGTGACTTTCCGCGGTAGCGCGAGCGCTTAGTTAAAGAGCTGAATAACAACACTGAAGTGTTTATTAGATGAGGAGGAGGGGGGAGGTGTGTGTGTGTGTGTGTGATATGAGGGGCTTCAGTAAGTTATAGTTTGGCTTCAGGGATGAACTAATGCTCATATACGAGTGTTATATCGCTTAACATATTTGTATGAAAAGTGCATTAAGTAAATTCTCGGTTAATTTAATTTAGACGATAATACAGACAGTCAGTGGTTAACACTAACACTGTTCACTGGTTAACATTAGCACAGGCAGTTTATTTAAATTCCAGAATCCCCAAAACAGTATTTTACACACTCTGTGGTAAATAGGTTTATTAATATATTTTATTTTTATTAGAACTATATGTTCTGTGAAGTTTATTTATCTTTGTCTTGACTAAATTCTCCTGTTGTCTTTAAGCAGAGCTCCGCTGTGGAGGATGGGGGGTCAGACGGCTGACGGCTGGACTTTTGGAGCTACAGTACTGTAGGAGCCTGAACAAGCTGTTGAGGGAGCTGTGGGAGGGATGACGTCACAGTCCGACCGCTTTAGAATGATGTTTGATCAGGTCTACTGTATATTCTGAACATAGAACTGCAAAATGTCTGATACAGTACTTTGGGGGAAACAAAGACTTAAACTGTTCCATGTTTAATAGTTTTGATATTTGAAAAATTTATATTTTAATATAAAAGGACTATAGATAGAGACTTATAAGCAGCTGATGTATCCGGGTAGTTTAATGAACTTTAAGCAAAAAGACAACATGTATTCACCTGTTTTATACAAATGACTGTTTTAACTTTGACTAGTTTTGGAAGAATAAATTGAATTGTTAGTCATGTTTGCGTGTTTAAATTTTTTGGGATTGTTTGGGTATTTAAAAAATGTTTAGTTGAACCAACAACTTCAATGGGCAAAAAATGGGACACAACTTTGTTTTAAATAGTCAAAGAGTTGGGCTGAAAATCATAATAATAATTATTGGTCATAGAAACAAATGAAACCAGTTAAACACTTGATCATATGTGTTTGTGATTATGTGACCCATAATAATTTTTTCTCAGTATAAATAAATGTTTTGGGTTTTAAGAACTCCAAAAGAGCAACGACAAACTTGGTATTCTCCATTGAGGTTTCTCACCTTCCAGTCCTGAGTATGACATGGTGTTAATTGCTCTGTGTGTGTGTTTTTGGTGGGGGGATGTGTGTGTGTGTGTTTTTGGCGGGGGGATGGGTGTGCGTGTTAAAGCCAACGGAGAAATGCTGAAGAGCGCGCGCATAAACAGATGTCGCCTTTAAAACTGCGCGTGTTTTCCCGCGAGAGGCCGCAATTTAGCGCGCGGCGTGCCGCGACTTGCCGGAGGCAACATTCGGGAATTTTAAATTAATGTGTTGCGCTTCACTGAATATCCGCCAGATGGCGCATAGAAGGACTTTATCTAAAAGCCGGTGGTCCGGGAAAGTCAGTTTCCCTATGTTTCCCCGGTGGCGCGCAGATTCAAATCATGACGTCACTTGCAACCTAACGCTGAGAAGGCGAACGAGGATTTTAACAGATTTTCTCTCGTTTTTAAGTGTTTTTGAAAACTTTTTGAATTAAACAAATAACCTATGCAAAATAATCGAGTGTCTTTTCGTTTTTTTTTTTTATATTTGAAGATAATTCGTACGTTTTAAGCCGCTGCAAAAGGCTGGTTTGCTGGGCGAGTACTGACATCACGACTACTTTTATTACACCTACATTTGTTTATTTGTATATGTATGTTGTTAATATTAATTTTTTAGAGATTGTGTGTGCGTGCACGGAGAGTTTGTGTCGATAAGTGTATGTGGATAAGTTGATAAGTGTATCAGAAAGCATTAAAATGTTCATTTGAATTAAAATGACACACACACGTCTGTATATACAGTATATCAATTACATATATATCAATTATATCAATTTCACTGAAGCCTATCCCTCGCCATATGACAATTCGCCATTCATTCTCGCATTGATAATCAGCGATATTTTATAAGGAGATTTAGGGATTTAGCTCTACTTAATTTTCTAACGTTTTAAGAAAATTCATTAGTTCGTTCATTCTATTTGAAGCTTCGGATGTTTTTTTTTAGATTAGTTCTGAACGCGCTTCCGTGAAACTATCGTTAAAACAATGTACTGAGCCCTCCTGAGGATATAAAGCTTTATTATTGTATTTGAATAAATATTCAGATCTACCACAGCAGGTAATAAACTATGGTGTGTCATAACCGAAGCAAACACCACGATTATGCCTCGTTTCGTTCGACGGGAACGTGGTTCACTTGGCCGCGGTGTATTATAAACCTGTGGAATGTTTCACTGTTTATACTCACATAAGAGTAATAAAAGCGAGTGAAATGTGGAAATGATCTGTGGCAACTCAATGAGAACTAAACCAAAGATCTGAGTGTAACATCTGCATAGTGACACTGAACATCTTCACTTTTCCGTTTACCTCTGAAAAAAAAGCTGTATTTTGTTTGTTTATATTTAGAGTTTTTATAACAGTAGAACAAGTACCCGCGCGCACGCACACACATAGACACACACAGACACACACACACACGCACACACATAGACACACACACACACAGACACTCCCCTGAGCCCTCGGGAAACATCCAATCACCGTCGGTATACAAATGAGTCAAGACGCAGCCTAACGTGGTGTCGTGTCGGATTTCAGCGGTCACGGAGCGGGAAGACTTTGAAGAAGCTGCAGTGACAGTAAACAGCTGAACAACTTCACTTTTCCATTTACCTCTGAGGAAAAAAAGCTGTATTTTGTTTGTTTATATTTATGATTTTTATAGTAGTAAGAGAGAGTTATAGTTTGGTCTGTATTGTAGTTCGCACCCTTGTAGAGAATAAATAAATGAATAACACCTTCATATCCCCTCTCAAGAGTGTCATAGTCCATTGTTAGTTTTAATGATTTGGCTGAAACTAATTATCACTACATAAGTACCCTAACACCATTGATCATGAGTCTCAGCTCAACCTAATTCTATACTTGTAACAGAAAATGTAGATGCAGATTTCAAATGTGTATTTATATGATAGATAGATAGATAGATAGATAGATGTGTGTGTGTGTGTGTGTGTGTAGGCTCTACGCAGGGGCAAGAGAGGGCAGCGCACCCTTAAATGTCTGCACATGTTAATATATTACTAAAATGTATATATTACAAGTTGATAAACTGATCTGCGGTAGCGGAAAAATCCGCTGAAAAAAGGACAGGCTGAAGCGCACGCGCACACACACATACACACGCGCACACACACACACACAGACACACCTCCCTTGAGCCCTCCGTGTGTCGGATTTCAGCGGTCACGGGGTGGAAAGACTTTGAAGCAGTTTATATATGAATCTAAGGTTGAACTTATCAGCATTGTAAATATATAATACTTTTCAAATAAAATCGCTATTACTTTGACCCTGAAGTTTAGTTTAGCACACACAAAAAACAGAAAAGTCATTTCTGGTAACGGAATGTGTAGTTTATTTACAGTAATTCATTAAAAAATGAATATACATACAGTACACAGTAAACACGAGAAAGATTACAAAATGAAAAAACAAACAGTATCTACTTTATAAACAGCTTAGTATGTGCGTCGAGATGCTGAAATCCCTTGCATGTTTTTGCTTCCAAGTGGAGAGATATTTGACCGATAGCCTAGAACAAAAGATCTATAGGTGTGATCACAACCCCCTCCGACCGACCGTGCCATCAATCACTGACCACCTCAGAAGTTCCCTCCAATGTATGGCTGCAATACTTGTTTTGCAAGTATTTTTAACACCATTCAAAGGCTTACAAGTTCCATTCAACATATATAGTGATGTCTGCAAATGTTAATATATTCCTAAAATGTATACAGTATCTCACAAAAGTGAGTACACTCCTCACATTTTTGTAAATATTTTATTATTTCTTTTCAAGGGACAACGCTAAAGATATGAAACTCTGATAGAATGTAAAGTAATCAGTGTACAGCTTGTATAATGGTGTAAAGTTGATGTTCCCTCAAAATAACTCAACACACAGCCATTAAAGTCTGAACTGCTGGCAACAAAAGTGAGTACACCCCTAAATGAAAATGTTCAAACTGTGCCCAGTGTCAGTATTTTGTGTGGCCACCATTATTTTCCAGCACTGTCTTAACTCTCTTGGGCATGGAGTTCACTAGAGCTTCACAGGTTGTCATGGGAATCCTCTTCCACTCCTCCTTGATCACGTCACGAAGCTGGTGGATGTTAGGCACCTTGTGCTTCTCCACCTTCCGTTTGAGGATGCCCCACAGATGCTCAATAGGGTTTAGGTCTGGAGACATGCTTGGCCAGTCCAGCACCTTTACCCTCAGGTTCTTCTGCAAGACAGTGGTTGTCTTGGAAGTATGTTTGGGGTCATTATCATGTTGGAATACTGCTCTACGGCCCAGTTTCCGAAGGCAGGGGATCATGTTCTTCTTCATTATGGCACAGTACATGTTGGCATTCATGGTTCCCTCAATGAACTGTAGTTCCACAGTGCCGGCAGCACTCATGCAGCCCCAAACCATGACACTCCCACCACCTTGCTTGACTGTAGGCAAGACATATCTGTCTTTGTACTCTTCACCTGGTCGCCGCCACACACGCTTGACACCATCTGAACCAAATAAGTTTATCTTGGTCTCATCAGACCACAGGATGTGGTTCAAGTATGCCATGTCCTTAGTCTGCTTGTCTTCAGCAAACTGTTTGCGGGCTTTCTTGTGCATCATCTTTAGAAGAGGCTTTCTTCTGGGACGACAGCCATACAGACCAATTTGATGCAGTGTGCGGCATATGGTTTGAGCACTGACAGGCTGGCTCCCCATCCCTTCAACCTCTGCAGCAATGCTGGCAGCACTCACACGTCTATTTTCAAAAGCCAACATCTGGACATGACGCTGAGCATGTGCACTCTTCTTTTTCTTTGGTCTACCATGGCAGGGCCTGTTCTGAGTGGAACCTGTCCTTTTAAACCGCTGTGTGGTCTTAGCCACCGTGTTGCAGGTCAGTTTCAGGGTGTTAGCAATCTTCTCATAGCCTAGGCCATCTTTGTGTAGAGCAATAATTCTTTCTTTCACATCCTCAGAGAATTCTTTGCCATGAGGTGCCGTGTTAAACGTCTAGTGACCAGTATGAGAGTGTGAGAGTGATAACACCAAATTTAACACACCTGATCCCCAAGGACACCTGAGACCTTGTAACACTAACGAGTGACATGACAACGGGAAGGTAAAAGGGCTAATTGGGCACAATTTGGGCATTTTCATTTAGGGGTGTACTCACTTTTGTTGCCAGCAGTTCAGACATTAATGGCTGTGTGTTGAGTTATTTTGAGGGGACATCAACTTTACACCATTATACAAGCTGTACACTGATTACTTTACATTCTATCAGAGTTTCATATCTTTACCGTTGTCCCTTGAAAAGATATAATAAAATATTTACAAAAATGTGAGGGGTGTACTCACTTTTGTGAGATACTGTATATTACAAGTTGATAAACTGAACTGAAAAATCCGCTGAAAAAAGTGCACTGCAACTAACACGACAAACACCGTTTCCCATGCAGTGTTTTATTTGTGATGACTTGGCATAATGTTAACTTAACATTAACGGCCACAATTAGCATATTGTTTAGCTGTACATTTACTAAATGAGCACTGTGCCTAGTCCGAATTGTATATTTTTGTATAATCAATATCCATTCTGTTCTAAGTGTCTTAATTAATTTTAAATACAATTTTGAACCTTTTTTTATTCCTTGTTTTTATTGTTGTGATTATTTTTTGATAGTTTTACTTTCTTTATGTAAAGCAATTTGAATGACCATTGTGTATGAAATGTGCTACAGTATAAATAAACTTGCCTTGCAGTGTCCTAGATAAATGGACATAAGATAATTTTTCAGTGACTTAAACGCCAAGTAAGTACAAGTTCACATATTAAGGAAATTTGGCTTTAAGAATGGGTGCTTATGAAAATACTAATGTCACAATATCAATCACAGGCAAAGGAGACAGAAATTATTGAGGGACAGGTAGACCAGGGTCAATCAGATGTACAGTGTTGGGTAAGTGTGGTGCTTTTATTGAAGGGATAATGACAGATTTTTTAAAATTTTTGGGGGGTGAACAATTTCTTTAATGATTTTTGAGTTGTGGCTGTTTAGTATAAAGTAATAGGCTCACCAATTTACAGTATGATCTTTCAATTTAGCAAGTGTAATGTAAACAAGTTATTATGAGTATGGAAAACATCTTTTCCTGCATTTTTTTCTGCTTCAGGAGTCAGTCTGTTCTGAGACAGTGAGAGTAGAGGAAGGGCCAGGTACGGTTCAGGACCAGGGAGGGAGCCGGAGACAGCAGAACAAAGAGATGATATTGCCAACACCAGCACAGGCAGCACAGTTTTTAGTTTAGATCTCATGTTTACATTTTATTGTATGTTGATGACTTGACTGTAAACAACATAAACAATGCAATAAATAGTTTTGAAGAAAAATCTGCTTTGTCATTGAATCTGAGAAAAACTTTGAAAATAACCATAATGGTGCAGTCTCCGCGCTACAATAATAATGATAGAAGCAAAGTTTTTCACTGTGGGGACATATCTTTATAAGTACAATTTGACTGTATTATATGTGTCCCCTTCAAAAATTGCTCATGAGAAATTTTATATTTATTGTCCCCCCCTACTGTTAAATGAAATTTACGCCCATACTTGAGGCATCCTGGAGGCAAGAGGCGGGTGCTCAAGCGCCCGCCGCCCTCCCCCCTCTGCACGTGCCTGTATGTGTGTGTGTGTCTTTACAGTAAAACGTGAAAGCGCGCTCAGTTACAGCTCAGTCCCTCTTCTCACCTTTGATAGGTGAGAAGTTATCAAACCGGTTTCGGATGGGGGAATTGGCACAATTCAGGGGTTTAAAACTATTTAACAAGACCGAGACGTCTCTGCCTAAAATGTATTTCTCCAGCAAAGCATAGAATGAATAGAAATAAAATGCTTAATATTAATAATATTGATCTTAGCTGGATGGTCTAATTCTCAAAACCGTTTAAGAAAGACTTAACACACTATAACTAGAATATTTACAAAACTGAAAGGTTGTCTTATGAATAATAAAAAACAACTCATAACTCAAAAAGATCATATGTTTTTATATTTTTTTAGATCATAGACATGAATTAACTATATATATATATATATATATATATATATATATATATATATATATATATATATATATATATACTGGACACAAACAGCAAAAAACATGATGAAAAGCAATATTAGGGCTTTTCATATTTTTTGCTGTTTGTGTCCAGCATTGAATAATTATTTCATCCATTATTTGACCACGGCTGGGAATAAGAGCTGGAATGTGATTGTGAATTTATATATATATATATATATATATATATATATATATATATATATATATATAGAGAGAGAGAGAGAGAGAGAGAGAGAGAGAGAGAGGTGTTTTGCTGGCGAAAAACATTTTAGGCAGAGACGTCTACTCGGCCTTGTTAATTGTTTTTAAAAACCCCAAATTGTACGAATTCCCCCATCAGCGAAATCATGAATGAAAGGTGAGAAGAGGCATTATAATACAGTGGGGGTTCTGTGGGTCTCCAAACTCAGAGGGCTACGTGTCAGCCGATAACTGCTCCTTTGATCTTCTGGTTACAGCGGGGCGCCGACTGCTGATGAGTAGCCTGTACAAGCCAAGCTCTTCCCCAAAAAATAATGTGAATGTCTGCAACAATCACTAACCATTAAAATGTTTTTTTTTGTAATTAAACACGAATATATAAATTGTATTTTCTTTACACATAATCAAAGAAACAATCAAAGAAATCAAGTAAGTTACATAATTATATTTAATGCATAAATTAGATTTATTTAAAATAGCCAAGTAAAGGTAATTAATTCCCAGATAGCAGACACACTTCGCAGAGATAATGCTCCCTAATGCATGTTACAATGACCAAATATGATAAATAAATAAACCACACTCTCAGCAAATAATAAAACAGATTCGTTTATTTTTTTTAATAAAAAATACATTTAATAACAAGCAAACATTTGATTAATTTATAGAAAAACGAGAAAATAGTAACTTACAAATGAGGTCTCAATTTGAAAAGATGTACAAAACATAAAACACCACAAATAAGTATTAATCATAGAAACAAAATTAAACACTAACAGAAACGTTTTGTACTTCATGATTTTTAAATATGACCGTTAGATCCGGTTGGTCAGGAAACTCCTGAAGTCAGATGCAGACACACTTTCAGTCACAAACTGCTGTGAAAAAAATAGAGATAGATATTCAATTAAAATTCATGATACTTAATTTAGCAAATGAACAATATTTATACTTTGTTCCTCTCGCTTCACAACTCATGAGAACAGACCGAAACCAGAACCGAACCGGAGATTAAGGGTGCTTTCACACCTATAGTTTGATTGCTTTAGTCCGCACCAGTCAGAAAAATGTTACAATGTAGTAAACAGATGTTGGTACGGTTTGCTTTCACATATGCAGAGTTCTAAACGAACCAAAATAGACCGCGGAGCCCATCGGCACCGGAAACTCGCGCCACTTTCAATAATCATGGAGGAACAGCTTTGCTTTGCGCTCATGGTGCTGATCCTCGCGCACTGCATTGTACGTGCAAATCATTATTTTCAGATAATTAATTTGAACACGATTCGCGGCTGCGACTCCAAACCAAATCTCGCCGACGGCGCATTACGCGCCACTTCAGGGAGAAGAGACGTGCCCTCCTCCTGAATGATCATTTTGTTATTAGCCGGCGATCTTCCTGCAATTCCATCAGGTAATCCGTTGGCCGATCGAAACAGCCCAGCCACACATTATTCATCTTTAATGTGAATACAGAGAGGCACTTAATTTCTTCGGCACTCCACGTTTCTCCGCGGTTTGATTTCATCGCGAGTCGAGCTTGAAAAATTTAATCAAGTCATCAGGAAGGGAAAATAATTTTACCCGCAACCCCGTATCTTACCCAAAGTGCATTAAACTATACCATTTCATCACATTTGGTTTGGTTGCTTTCACACCAGACTAGCTGTACCAAAGTAGAGCGGATGAAGCGGTCCGAGACCACCCCTTCAGGCAGGTCTCGGATCGATTGATTTGGTGCGCACCAAAGTACCGAGATCGCATTCACATCAACGCAAATGAACCGAACCAAGTGACCAAACATGTTTGGTGCGCACCAAATGCTGTAGGTGTGAAAGCACCCTAAGGAAAAAGTGAGAAGCAAGAATCGTGTGTAAAGATTAAGCATGCAGGGTCACAGGATGACTCGACTTCTTTTTCTTGTCTGCAATGCGATTTAGACAAATTAGAGCTGCTGTCAATACTGTATGAACATATGTACAGGTTCTTTACAGTTGAAATTTAACTTGTAACTTATTAATAAAATTCGGATTCAGAAAAAAACGTTTATTGCTAGTGCTCTTTTACCATTTAATGCTTTAACACACACGACTTAGTTTGTTCAGAAATGGCATCTCACTGGCGAGCCTTTGTCTGAACACGCAGTTTTCACTCGGGGTGGGGGGTAAGAAATACACATCTCGGTGTATTTATTTATTTACCACAGGACCCCTGGGGGGCCCTGTAGGTTCAGGTTTTTACACGAAAACGGTGTTTTGTGAATCTCCACACTATTAAAAACTGAAATATTGCTAATTGTACGTCCTGAGATTAAGATGAACATTAATTGGGAGTCATGAAAGCGAGAATCACATCCAAAACAGAAAGCTAAACTTACCTCGAACACGACAAACTCCAGCTGCAGCCACGCCGTGTTGTAACCTCCGTGATGATCCACAACCGACTGATACACAGCGCGGGCACAGCGTCTCCAAACACGCATGCGCAGTTTAATTTGGACACATTTTCGGGCTTCAGTAGACACACAATACTTCAGACTGAAACACGACTGCCCCCTACAGGTAATGAAGGGCATGTTCACAGCTTGCCGCAGGCAGCCGCGCAAAGCCGCGGCAAGTCACGGGATCCCTTTTCTCGAAACGCGTGTTTTTAATGGCGACATCTGTATATATACACACACACACGCACACATCTCTCCATTCATCCATCATTGATTAAACCTATGAACACGGCTGTTCAGCAGTTCTAAACACAAGCACAGTTTTTGTCCTTAACTAAAATACTTCAATACGTTAATAATTAATTTATTTTGCTGAATAAGGTAATAAGCGATATTTAAACCAAACCAGTAAGTTAAGTAAGTGTTCCATACATTAAAGTACTGTGTATAATCAAGTGCCCTAGCAAACACAATTACAGTTTACTGTACAAACAGAGTGTGTGCGCTGGGGGGATTGGAAGGTGAGTGAGAATACTCATTTACAAGACAAAAGACGGTCAGATGCAGGGCCGTTCTAGACCAGGGGGGAGGGGCGCAGTCAGAAATGTGAAGGGGGCATCATGTTCGAGCACTGTTTTTCCCTGGGCTTACTGTATAGTAACAGTATTGTCCTTGCTGAATTGTGTTGAGGCACGCAAACCCCCTGACCACAATAAGGTGGCAATCCCTCAGGGGGAAAATAAAAAATACAAATTAAAGAAATAAAATAAAATATCCTTAATCCAGATTTTATCAATCAATGACATAACATTTATCTAAGCTGGATGGTCAAATTCTCAAAAACGTTTAACCTAAAGTAAGACTTAATAAGACTATAACTAAAATATTTACAAAACTGAAAGGTTGTCTTATGAATAATAAAAAATACAAACTAAATTAAAACAGATGGGCTATTGAACACATCATAATATGTTTTATGTTTTCTGATTATAAATGGGTTGATTTTAGAAAGGCTAAATGAAATAGCTAGTTTTTGGTAATGTCAGTCCAGTAACTATACTATGTAAAAGTAATTATAATATGAATTAATTAAGGGCAGGACCTAACCTAATGTTAATAATTTACAGCATGATAGCATTAGTATTCATGTTTTTTGTATATATTTTTAAATGTTCAAATGAACGTTTCAGAGTATATAATTTGTCGTGTCATCTCTGATTGAGACCCATGAGTTAAAATGAAATAATGTTTATAGGTAGTAAGCCAGGTTTTAGTAACCTTGGATAAATCAGCATGTAAGCCCTCTCTCGTGCACGCGCTCTCACGCTATCTCTCGCACACACACACACACTGTACACACACACACACACACACACACAAATAACACATGAAATCGCGTAAAACCAAATGAAACTAGGGTAAAAAATATGAGCAGTAAAATACAGTAGTATCCTGTAGGTGATTCCTGTCCTGTGATAACAGGCACTAACACTCTAGAACTGTTTACTTCTGTTAGTATTGTTTTCAAGTGTGAATGTTTATGGGGATTAAATCGGTCTCTGTTGCTGCATCTAAACACAGTTGTGATAAGTGATTTATGCCCCATCAGATCTTTGATGTGGGACGTTATGCTGGTTAAATGACTAAAGACACACTGATCCGTGTGGACAGATATTTAATTTCTATCATCTTCTATACCGCTTAATCCTGTGTTCAGGGTCGCGGGGGACCTGGAGCCTATCCCAGGAGACTTCGGGCACTAGGCGGGGTACACCCTGGACAGGGTGCCAATCCATCGCAGGGCATGTTCCAGATATTATTCGCCATTAATCAATTTTTTATGCCAATTTGACTATCAGCGAAAACATCAAAAATGTAACGGAAACAAAGCCAAGCAGAAGTTAAATTTTAAGCTTTACTTTCAAATTAAAATTAGATTTGTCACATACACGATATGCAGTAAAATGCTTTGGGTGCTTCAGGTGAGGCTCGAACTCGGCATTGCTTCACCTGGACCGCTTTATAAGTGTCACGCGCTAACCGATTGCGCCACGGGAGCCACACACTGCAAAAATTGTTAGTCTAAAAATAAGAAACAATTACTACATTTGATAAAAAAATTACCTAAAACTAGTGAAATTATCAGTCCATGCAGCAAGTAAATTTTACTTGGTAAGAAATCTTGAAATAAGATTTTTAAATCAAGCAAACTGAGCAAACAAATCTTTGAGTTTGTCAAAGAATTTTAAAAGAAGTTTTATTTTGTGAGACGTCTGGTGAAATAACTAATTTAGCTTATTTTAAGACCTATTCTATCCAATTTAGGATTTCTGGACTAATAAAGACAAAATGATATACTCATGCTCAGTTTAAGATTATGATATAAAATCAAGTATTAAAAACAAGTAAGTCATTTTTAAAACAAGGCAAATTATCTATCATGTCTGAAAGTCAGATTTTAAATCATGGCAAGTGTCAGATAATTTGCAGTGCACGGAAGTTGCTCTTGTCAGAGTATCCTCTCTCTCGCGCACACACACACACACACACACACACACACGCACACACACACACACACACACATGAAATTGCGTAAAACCAAACTAAATATAAGCAGTAAAAAAATAAACAGTATAACATTACATTAGTATACATTAGTATAACAGGCGCTAACCCTCTGGAACTTTTTTACTATTGTTTCCAAGTGTTTATGGGGATTTAATCTGTCTCTGCTGCCGCATCCATTCACAGTTAAGTGATAAGTGATTAATGCCCCATCAGATCTTTTTACGGGGGAGCATTATGCATGATTAAATGACTACAGAAATACTGATCCATATGGGCAGATATTTGTTCCAGGTTGCATGCGCCATTAATTGCCTTTCTTATGCCACTTGTGGAAAAAAAACATAATCAAAAATATAACGAAAACAAACCCAAGTAGGCGTTACATTTTGAGCTTTACTTTGCAGCAAAATATTATCTATCAGTATATTAAATGGAACAAGGTAAAATACACCGTAATATAAAATACTGTACATAGCCCGCGTCTTTATTCCGTACCTACAATGATCGGTTTAGACAAATTACAGCCGCTACCGTGTCTTTAAGGATCATTTCAGGATGTCTTAAAAAATATTTCACTAACTAGTTTTATTAAGTCATTATTAAATAATAAATAGCATAATCATCATGGGTTGTGTATTGAGTGATTTAACAAATCTGTTTTATTAATCGGTTTGTTGTTGTTTTTTTACCACGTCATCTATTTATGAAACTATGTTGACAATACAAGAACTGTCTATATATTAAAGATACAGTATTGGATTTTCTGGACACTGCAGTTAATGCTCCATCTGGCGGAATTATAAAGCATTGCAACCATCTTTTTAGAAAGCGCATGGGGGCGTTTATGGGGCGGGGCATTGTTAACTGCGTCATCGCGGGGGATCACACTCCGTGCACGAAGCGTGCATTAACCCTTCATGGACCTGCCATGAATCCAACATGCTCCAGGCGGCTGTTTGACGTGGCTCCCACTGTACATGCATTTGTGTGACTGTCATATGTTAGAGAGTTCAGTTTAGATGCGGAAGGCTACAGAAACACAAGCTTTTGACCGTAAGCTACCGTGAGCTGAGAATGTAAGATACAGCAACTAGGTTGTTGTAAACGTAAGCTCCCGTAAGTAGAGATATACAACAAGAGTGTTGTTATATACGTAAGCTAAGACTGTAATTTACAAGATGCAGCAAATCGGTTGTTGTAAATGTCAGAGATTTGCAAGATGCAGCAACTGGTGTCTGTAATCACAGTGGATTTACTCAAGACGACTGTATGAAGTGTTGATTCTTTGATGCTGACAAAATAAACTACAAGAGATAAATAGATTGGACTTCTGTCATGTGAGTGAAACTTTAAGACAAAGCTACGCGTCAAAACTGGTGAAATAATATGACCGCATCTACAGTGCCCTTTTGTCCATATCCCCAGCACACACTTGGGAGGAAGTTAGACTGAGAGTTTCTTTGTCCTCTCGGTTGCTGATTGGCTCTCCACTCCCTCTTCCCTGGCCTTGGAGTGAAAACGTTAATGACAGGCGCAGGCATCTGGTTTGAGTTTTGGAGAAAATGCTGCTGGTGATGTCATCACTGTGCCTGCGGCTGGCTGGATCCTTGGTGAAGGATTGCTTGTGACCCTCTCTGTTTCTTTTGTAATCAGAGTAGCTTGAGCCTTTTTCCTTGGTTCGCTCTGTAAGGTTTTCAAGCTGTAACTGCCTCCAGGTCACCCTTTAATGTCCTTGGGTCAACACTCGGCATGCAAGGCCTGCCATACAACAGCCTCAAAGACAGTTCATCCATGTGGTATGTATTTACAGCCTCACTCGAGTAAGAAGCACGTTTTTTCCTCTCCCCAAAATCTTCACCACTAGAGTTTTCACATCAATCACCGATAAAAGCTTGCCTGAGGTCGGCTCGTCTAAGACCATTTCCCTGCACCCTCGTTGAATGTTAGGGAGGCGGTTGACAATTCCCTCAATAATATATTATCCCAGTGCACCTTTAATTAAAATTGGGAATTGTGGAAATGCCCATATTAAATAACAAATCCTCTTCATCCCCATCCTCTCTACTGTACAAAGATCTATGTCCAGTCTTTAACGGTGTATCAAATTCAAATTCAAATTTTATTGGTCACATACACAATCATACACAGTATAATATGCAGTGAAATGCTTTATACGACCGCCAGTGACCTTAAAAAAAGAAAATAAAAGCTTGTACGTAAAATAATCAATAAAAAGGAAATACTAAAGAAATAAATTTAACTAGTAAAATTAACTGTGCATAAGGGCATAATAAAATATTGCAAAAATATAGGATTAAAGTGACAGTGGTTGTGTAAGTATGCATGGAGGTGACATGTGCAATTGTCCAGATGTATGAGTATTTAGTGCAAGTGTGTATGAATGTGTCCATGATTGTCCAGTCAGTGTTGTGAGCTTAAAAGATGTTATTAGTCCTGTGTTTGTGGTGTGATTGAGAGACCTTATCGCCTGCGGGAAGAAGCTCCTCCTCAGTCTCTCTGTGTTGGCCTTTAGGGAGCGGAATCTCTTCCCAGACCGCAACAAAGAGAACAGTCCATTACTGGGGTGACTGAGGTCCTTCATGATCTTCCTGGCCTTAGTCCAGCACCGCTTGCTGTAGATGGAGTGTAGGTCAGGGAGCTCAGTGCGGATGATGCGCTCGGCTGATCGCACCACCCTCTGTAGAGCTCGTCTGTCCTGCATGGTGCTGTTCTCGAACCAGGTCGTGATGTTTCCCGTCAGGATGCTCTCTATGGTGCAGGAGTAGAAGTTCCTGAGCACCTTGGAGGGCAGTCTAAAGTCTCTCAAGCGTCTGAGGTGGTAGAGACGCTGCCGGGCTTTTTTCACCACGGTGCTGATGTGACAGGACCATGATAGGTCCTGCGTGATGTGAACACCGAGGTATCTGAAGCTGTCCACTCTCTCCACTGGGCTCCTGTTGATGACGGGGGTCTGGTAGTTCCTCTCCTGCTTTGTGCTAAAGTCCACTATCAGCTCCTTTGTCTTACTGACGTTCAGGAGGAGATTGTTCCTCTGGCACCAGTTCTCCAGATTTCCAATCTCCTCTAGGTAGTCCGACTCATCATTGTTGGTAATCAGTCCGACCACGACGGTGTCGTCAGCAAACTTGATGATGGAGGTGGAGTTGGTAGTGGCAACGCAGTCGTGGGTGTACAAAGAGTACAGCAGGGGGCTCAGAACACAACCCTGGGGGGCTCCAGTGCTGAGGGTGAGTGTGGCTGAGACATGTCCGCCCATCCTTACTGCCTGTGGTCTGACAGTCAGAAAATTGGAGATCCACTGACATATAGATGAGCTCAGTCCCAGGTGCTCCAGCTTGGTGGTGAGTGTGGAGGGAATTATTGTGTTAAAAGCAGAGCTGTAGTCGATGAAGAGCATTTTAACATAATTCCCTTTCCTAGTGTCCAGGTGAGTGAGTGATGTGTGGAGGAGATGAGAGATTGCATCGTCTGTCGAGCAGTTCTGACGGTATGCAAACTGTAGTGGGTCCAGTGTGTCGGGTAGTGAAGAAATGATGAAGTCTCTGATAAGGCGTTCAAAGCACTTCATCACTACTGAGGTGAGAGCTACAGGGCGATAGTCATTGAGGGAAGCAGGATGTGGTTTCTTTGGAACAGGAACAATAATGGTCTCTTTGAAGCATGTGGGGATCACCGACTGAGATAAAGAGATGTTGAATATCTCAGTGAACACAGGTGCAAGCTGGTCTGCGCAGGCTCTGAGAATACGACCTGAGATGCCGTCTGGTCCTGCTGCTTTCCTGGTGTTCACTCTCTTGAAGGCTCTCCTCACGTCGTGCTCGGAGATGATGAGCGCGTTCCCGGTGCTGGCTGTGTCTTCCTGTCTGCAGCCGTTAGCGCCGCTAGCATTAGCGCCATTAGCATTAGCGCCGTTAGCATTAGCATTGCTAGCGTCTTTAGCTGCAGCCTCGAAGCGAGCGTAAAATGTGTTCAGCTCGTCTGCCAGAGTCGCGTCCGCGTTCGTCATACCGGATGCTGGTGCTTCATAATCCGTTATTGTTCTTAGTCCCTGCCACAGGCTCCTAGAGTCACTCTGTTGAAGCTGTGACTCTAGTTTTCTCCAGTAGCGCTGCTTCGCCTCTTTCACCGCCTTCCGGACGTTATATGATGCAGCCTTGTATGGTTCCATGTCCCCCGACGCAAGTCCCGTGTTGTAGGCAGCGGTGCGAGATCTCAGAGCGTCGCGGATGGTTTTATCCACCCACGGCTTCTGGTTGGGAAACGTTCTGATAGTCTTTTTCTCTACCGTATCGTCTGCCAGCTTTTCAATGAATCCCACAACCGCTTCCGTAAACACGCTGACGTCATCATCGGAGCTGTTTCTGAACATGTCCCAGTCTGCGTCATCGAGTGCGTCCTGTAACGCGGCCACCGATTGGTCCATCCAGCGCGCGACCTCCCTCAGGACCGGAACTTCCTGTTTCAGCCTTTGTTTATATTTTGGCATGAGGAAAATGGCGGCGTGGTCGGATTTACCAAACGCTGGACGAGATTGTGCCTTGTAACCGTCTTTGACCGTGGTATAACAGTGGTCCAGTGTCCTTTCGCCCCTGGTGGGGCAGGTGATGTGCTGATAAAAGTTCGGCGCTGCGCGTTTGAGGTTGGCACTATTAAAATCCCCCGCCACAATGAGTGCAGCGTCCCGGTGTTGTGTCTGGTGCTGTGTGAGCGCCTCATGCAGCTCGCATAAGGCAGTTTCAGTGTCTGCTTGTGGAGGTATGTAAACGGCACTGATTATGACCGATGTGAACTCCCGTGGAAGATAAAATGGACGACACATGATGGACAGTAGTTCCAGGTTTGGTGTGCAGGAACGTGTAAGAGGAACAACGCTCGCGCTGTTGCACCAGCTGTTGTTCACCATTAAGCACACGCCGCCTCCTTTTGACTTCCCCGAGTCCCGCGTCCTGTCCATGCGGTGAACCGAAAAGAACTCGGCCGGCTGTATGGCGTGGTCTGGCACCGCTGGGTTCAGCCATGTCTCGGTGAAGCAGAGGAGATTGCAGTCCCGAATGTCTCTCTGGAACTTTATCCTGGCCCTGAGGTCATCGAGCTTGTTCTCCAGTGACTGGACGTTGGCGAGCAGGATACTAGGCAGAGGTGTGCGGTGTGCACGGGCTCGGAGCCGGTTCCTCACGCCAGCTCGTCTCCCTCGGGTTCGTCGCTTCGCATCGCGTCCATTGTTCTCCCTCAGGAACCGTCGAATTGTGAGTACATTGTATACCAATAGAAACAAGAGTGTCTCTATCATACCTAATGTACTCAATGGTGGTGATTTTGCCGATTTTAAAACACTGAAAACTAACTTAAATAACAAAAACAAAGAAAAGGTGGTCGGAGCAGTCGTGACGGCAGCCGAACTCACCGGCGCCATCTTGGTTAGTTCCAGATACAGTAGTATCTACTGTATCTGACTTTTTACTTGTCCTGGTGTCTTAGTGCTCCTGTCTAACCTCTCTCCACATGTCTGCACCCCCTCCTGTTCCTCTCTCTTATCCTTCTCTCCACATAGCTTTTTCACTTTCTGTAAATCTGCCCCCACTTTCTTATAACAATCTAATGGTGTGCTTTCCTCTCTACCCATTTTCCTCTCCTTTCTTAACTTCACACTCTGTCGGCTCCATCTAAATCTACATAACATTCCTTTTCCATCTCACCAGAAACTTCCACCATTCCCTTAAGCTTAGGGATTTGACCTTCTGCCTGCACATATGGGGGAGGTGTAACTAACTTCCCCTCTGGTTTTCTGTGCCTCACTGTCTCACTTTCTTAACTTTTTCATCACTTGCTTTTTCTTTCTTACCAACTCTACTTATTCTTTCTTAAACAAAGCTAGGACCTCTCTTTCCTGCTGTCTTTTCATCTCCTCTGGACATGCTTTTTCTCTCTTGCTGTCGTTTTATAATTATATTAAGGTTCCATCTCCTCACAATGCCACATCAAATGTCCCCTCCTTTGGCCATTTCGTAATCATATCTTTAGTCCTCTTTTGCTACTTATTGGAGATCTTAGTTATGAGATCTTCACACAAAGGATGCTTCGGCACTAAAGTCTCCACCGGAGAGGCTACCATTATGCTTTAGAGCCTATGTCACCACAACTTAGATATTAAATTTTTATTTCATGCCTATGCACTTACTTAATGGCTAAATTTACTTACAACAATATCAATATTTCACTATTTGCCTATTAACACTTGCTAAAAAGCACAGTATTTTTATGCACAGTGAACACCTTCATCAATAGGTGTGTAATGCCACAGTATTAATATGGGGTTCAAACACATCCACCACTCCACATTATTAATTAATTAATTTATTTATTTATAGGCCTATGCATTCAGACTTTATCCCTCTTTTCCTAGAAAACTGTGCTTATACTTTTCATACATGTCCCCCTGCTAATGAGGGCTCATTTTTCCCACTCACACTTGTCCCTTTATTGATTAATATTTATCTATTTAATTATTTAGTTAGCTATTACTTTAATAAGGGCTCATACACACACACGTCTCCGGTCTGGCAGCAACTGCCCCCCCTCTGAGGGTTGCACACACAATTCCCTCGGGAGGTCCAGCTTTGTTCACAGGACACAGAGCTTATGGTTCTCACTCAACCATTCTCTCTCTCTCTCTCTCTCTCTCTCTCTCTCTCTATCTCTCTCTCTCACACACTAGGCGAACATAGAGCTCTCACACACTCAGACAGTAACAGACAGACACAACATCAATTAGACACAAACAATTGCAATTGCATTCAACTTAATGGCACAAAATAGTGCTCCTCAAAAGAAGGATATATCAATTAACCCCCTGTAACTCATACAATAAAACATAAGGGGTGATTTCACAATGCTTATGATGTACAACCGTACATTCCTCATAGGAAGGGTATTAATTAAAGCCCACCAAACCTCATACCATATAACATTTACGGTGGCTACAAAATGCTTATGACATACAACAGTATGTTCCTCATAGAAAAGCGTATATTTTATTAATTGCTGGGTTATCTTACACAAGCAATATTACTAATTAAGCGCAATTCCTTATTAACTTGCTTTCCTACTCATACCATCCAATCAAGGCCCACTTGACAATGAGTACAAATGAATATCGAGATTATCTACCTTTTTTCTGTCCTGCTATCTACAGTATCAAAGCCCACTTGACAAAACAAATAGACACTCAAATGCGCTTCCTCATACCATCTGTTACTGCTGCCATCAATCAATGCCCACTTGACAACACCCAGACCAATGCAATGCTTATCTTCTCAATTTACTATCAGTACAACCGTCAGTAATTTGATGCATGCATTCTCTTCTGGAAACAAAGCCCATTTTAAATTACTTGAGTTGGAGAGATCTTTATCAGGTGTCCTTACCACCATGGGTGATCCTCAGCCAACAACACAAACTAAGTACAGTATATAAGCAAAAGTTGCTTACCTTTGTAAGTCGCCGCCTGTTTGTGTTGCCGACCAAGGAAGCCCATGCTGATCAGTCACCTTTGCCCTTTTTCCACCCTGCTCGCAGCACCATTATGTTGTGGAAAAATACTCAGAGTCATGCTTCTCGGCAAAATCGAGAAATTTTTAGTTGATTTCAATTTGATTTTACTTACTTTTGGGGGTTGGAAGATACCTTATCAGTATATAATCGGGGATGTGCTTGCAAGCTGAGACGTAGGCTTCTTTGTGTGTGCTTGTATATAGGAAACCCGAGCTTTACATTGTGGGGGCTAAAGAGGGCCCTTTAATGGGAAACAGATGTTGGAGGGAGGTGGGGCAGGCACTGCATATGTACTGGAAGAAACAACGAGAAAATTCAGTTGTGTCCATGGCTCAGCTCCGGCCTTTATTGCATGATAATAAAGGTCGTAATCTTCTGTAAGAAAAGCCTGACTTTGAGTATTTTTCCACAACACTCTCTGCTCTAATCACACCACGCACTGCACCACGTTCCCTCCGATCCTCCAGCACTGCTCGCCTCATCCCACCATCTATCAGGGATCGAGGGCGGCATTCATCCATACTCTTTTCTATTCTGGCACCTAGGTGGTGGAACAAACTTCCTCTAGATATGCATACAGCAGAGGCTTTGACGATCTTTAAACGATGCCTCAAGATGTATCTCTTTCTCCAGTGAAACCTGTGAATTAGATCATATACCGACTTATTTTCAAAAGCGGATTGTACAAGCAGTAGCAGAACCCCTGTTTGAAAATAATTAACTCTTCATTCAGCAGTGGGAATGTACCAAAATCTTTTAAATTAGCAGTTATTAAACCACTAATTAAGAAACCTGACCTCGTCCCCTGTCAGCTGTCCAATTACAGGCCAATATCAAACCTCACTTTTATCTCTAAGATTCTGGAAAAAGTAGTAGCGCAGCAGCTATGTTCATATCTACATAGTTACATCTACAATAGCATAAACGAACTGGAGCAGTCAGGATTTAGGCATCATCACAGCACAGAGACAGCATGTGTTAAAGTAGTAAATGACCTCCTATTGGCCTCTGATTAGGGTTGCGTCACTATACTTGTGTTACTCGACCTCAGTGCAGCTTTTGACACCATTGATCATAGTATTCTCCTTCACAGATTATAAAATATGGTAGGAATTAAGGGAACGGCCCTCTCCTGGCTCAGATACTATTTGACTGATCGTTTAGATTTAAATGGTGAATATTCTGCATGTTCTCAAGGGGAGTTTGGTGTTCCACAGGGTCCAGTTTTAGGCCCACTGATTTTTTCTCTTTACATGCTTCCTCTGGGCAACATAATTCATAAGCATGGTATTATTTTTCATTGTTATACTTATGGCACACACTCATCAGCCAATACAGATGAGAAAAACCAACTTACTAAATTTAAGCAATGTATGAAGGACATAAAAGACTGGATGTTAACTTCCTTCTGCTTAATCCTGATAAGACAGAAGTTCTAGTCATAGGACCGCAAGCAACTAGAAACAAGCTTTTTGATCACATTGTAACTTTAAATAGCCTTTCTATTCCATCAAGTGCAACATTGAAAGACATTAGTGTGATTATAGATTCCAGCCTTTCATTTCAAGCACATATAGATAATATTACCAGGATACCATTCATTCACCTCAGAAATATTGCCAAGATAAGGAATATATTGTCACTAAACGATGCAGCGGTGGTGTAGTGGTTAGCACTGTCGCCTTGCACCTCCAGGGTCTGGGTTCGATTCCCCGGCCAGGCTCGATTCCCATCTCTGTGCATGGAGTTTGCATGTTCTCCCCGTGCTTGGTGGGTTTCCTCCGGGTACTCTGGTTTCCTCCCACAGTCCAAAGATATGCAGGTTAGGCTAATTGGCATTCCTAAATTGCCCGTAGTGAGTGATTGGGTGTGTGAGTGTGTGTATGTGTGTGTGCCCTGCGATGGATTGGCACCCTGTCCAGGGTGTACCCCGCCTAGTGCCCGAAGTTCCCTGGGATAGGCTCCAGGTCCCCCGCGACCCTGAACACAGGATTAAGCGGTATAGAAGATGAATGAATGAATGAATAAACGATGCAGAAAAACTACAGTATTTTATGCTTTTATCACCTCTAGGTTGGACTATTGTAATGCCTTACTGTCTGGTTGTCCAACTAGATGCATAAACAAGCTTCAGAATGCAGAATCTTTAGTCCAGAATGCAGCAGCAAAAGTACTCACTAGAACCAGAAAATACAATCACATCACCCCTATCTTATCCACACTGAATTGGCTCCCTGTGAAATTTCGCATCAATTTTAAAATACTACTTTTGACTATAAAGCATTAAATGTTCTCGCACCACAGTATCTGAGTGAACTGCTAGTGTCTTACGATCTGCCACGCCTACTTCGATCAAAGGATGCAGGCTACTTGTCAGTATCACGTATTAGGAAAACTACAGCAGGGGGAAGAACCTTTTCTTACAAAGCCCCAAATTTATGGAATAGTCTTCCAATTAATGTTTAGGACTCAGACACAGTCTCAATGTTTAAGTCTAGGCTAAGAACCTATTTATTTAGCCAAGCATTTTTGTAAATAGGTTTGCCTTAGATAAAGGAGCAGATCTGGGGGACTCATGGACATATTTTCCATATTTTCTTCTCTTCTGCTCAATGTCAAAAAGCGCTATACAAGTAAAATTGAATTGTATTGAATTACAACACCTGGTATTCCCAGGATTCTCCCAGAAATGCCTGTGCACACATAGACATCAAAGGGGGGCTTGAACACCTGCCCTTTTTCTTCCTCAAGAGAAAGTGCCCTATTTTGGGGGGATGTTTTTTTTTTTTTTTTTTATAAATTAAGTAACATATGTATATATGAGTGTGTTTGCACACAGCTTTTGAAAGAAAATTAAAATATCAGGTCAGGTAGGGGAAAGGGAAGGAAAGCATCCTTCGTTAAGACTCTGTCGAGTTCTAATGTCTTCCTCCCCTTCGCATCTCAGAGCAGCCGCGCACAGTACATAGCACACATTGACTGGCACATCACAGCCAGGCAGAGAGCTGCAGAAGTGTAGCCCTCCCTCCATTTCCAGTTTGTCTTTGTGTGGAGGTAAGTGATTATGACTGAAAGACTAAGCTACCTGTGCCTGATCTAATTTTGTCTTGCTAACATCCATGATCATAAGCTATTATATAATAAGTTAGTTAAAGTTTAGCTAAAGTAATATATCATGGGCATACAGGGTAAAAAGCATTTTAATAAATATGAAAAGTGCCCTTTTTTCCACTTGAGCCCCTGCCCCTCAAAATGCCTGTGCATGTCCCTGCTTCCAACCCTGTTTAGTTTCGAAGGACATACAAGATTGGGCAATATCAGACAGGTATGGATTTATAGTAAGGTAAATGGGATACAGTATTTCAGTCTTTTTTATTTTTTAATGAACAAAACACTACAAACACATTATTGTACTTTATCATTGATAAGCACTCTGTGTAGAATGATGACAAAAAGAAGGATTTGAATACATTTTGTAAAACATGGAAGGGTCTGACTTTCTGTTACCACTATACATGTTGATATGTATACAATAGAATCAAATCTGCATAAAATTTGCATTATATAAAGCCAGCTCAATGTTTATAAGATAAAAATGGTAAGACGTGCTTACAAAACCGTGACTACAGGCAAATGCTACAATACAATATAATACAATTACTTATGCTTGTTATTAAAGAACATAGATGTTGGGACAGATCATTCTTGTCAAGATAAGGGTTATCACATCAGCAAGTTTAAAAAACGTGAGCTTTTAGCGTGGGGTCACACACATGCGGTATGGTCTGGGTGCATATGTGAAAGCCATCTGGCCTTCCAAGCTCAGCTCATCTCCAGGACAAGGGGAAACTGTAAAGCACTGCAACAGAGAGGTGAAGAAGAGAAAGAGCTCCATACGGGCCAGATGCTCCCCCAGACATGACCTCCTTCCTGCATAAGGCGTAAATCAGACATTTAAGTAGTACTTAAACTTTCTATTTAATTCAATTCAATTCAATTCAATTTTATTTATATAGCGCTTTTAACAATGGTCATTGTCTCAAGGCAGATATTTAACTTTCATTTATTCTTTATATTATTAATTTGCCAAACATCTATTCAGTGTTTCATATTTTCTTTACCTGTTGAAAAGGGAAGGAAAGCATCTTTCTTTAAGAACTGGCCTTGATTATCCAGAAAGTGTTCTGGGTTAAACACATTTGGTGTTGCCCACTCGTTCTTGTCATTAAGCACAGATGACAGGTTTGTAATTACAGTCGTGCCCTAATAATGAGAGTAAAAAAAAAGTGCTGTGACAAAATATTTGCCCCTTTCTGATGTTTTTTTTTTTGCATATTTGTAATGCTTAAACATTGATTCAGACTATAAGTACACAATAAATAAGAAGAATATTCATAAAAATTACAAGTGATACCATAATTGTCTTATTATTGTGCAGCCTGTACTTTTACTTGTCTGCAAATTAGGCCCAACCTCCCTGGGCACTGAGATCTTGCGACCTGAGATCATTTTTTTCAACCATCATGGTGGACACAGAGTCAACTCGCAAAAAAGACGTACAGTATTTGGTTTTCCGACATCTTGTTTGTTTTGATACCTTGTCACGTGACCGTTGCATTTGCATACTCATTAATATTCATGACTGTACACAAGATCAGCCATGTCTGTGTTCAATTATTTCAATATTTAAACAATATTGAACTTTTTTGTATAGTGTCTTTATTTATTTATTTTTTCTTTAACATGCATTCTTACACATGTAATATACACTTTGAGAAGCATGTATGGTCTTTGTCAACCTTTACATGATTCAGATCACCAAAAAAATTTAATATCACACAAAGATAACCAGAGAAAATTCAAAATGCAGTTTTAAATGATGAAAATGAAAAAAATATGAGAAAAAAGCATTCCAAACCTACCTGACCCTATGTAAAAAAGTAATTGGCCCCATGCAAAATCATGAATGAATTGTGACAAAGTGAAGCATGCTAAATGAAAAAAGTAACATTATCTAAAGAAATTCAAGAACAAATGAGAAACAAAGTAATAGACATGTACTGTATCAGTCTGGAAAGGGTTACCAAGCTCTTTCTAATGTTTTCGGACTTCAGCGAATCACAGTGAGAGCTATTATTCACAAATGGAGAAAACCTGGAACAGTGGTGAATCTTCCCAGGAGTGGCCATGCTACCAAAATTACTCCAACAGCACAATGACAACTCATCCTGGAGCTCATAAAAGATCCCAGAACAACGGCTAAAGAACTGCAGGCCTCACTTGCCTCAGTGAAGGTCATTGGTCATGATCTAACTTGTTGAAAGTGACTGGGCAAAAATGGCATCTATGGGAGGGTTCCAAGGCAAAAGCCACTGCTGAGAACACAAAGGCTTGTTTTACATTTGCCCCCAAAAAATATTGATTATTCCAAGAGCAAATCTGTGGACTGATGAGGCAAATTTTAAACTTTTGGGAAGTGTGCATCCCATTACATCTGGCATAAAACTAACTCATTGTTTCATAAAAAAGAACATAATTAAAACAGTCAAGCATGGCGGTGGTAGAGTGATGGTCTGGGGCTGCTTTGCAGCTTCACGACCTGGACGACTTGCCATACAGTAATAGATGAGACTTGCTTTTGTTTAACCTGCATGCACACGTGCGTTATAATAAATCCACACATATACAAACACAAAATGAAAGGTGCTTTAAGCACACACCCATGGTTACACTGTTACAGTAAACAGTACACTAGAGCACGGATGTTGACTATACGAGTGAGAGACTGAGCATGGGAGACGATTGCCCACAATTCTGCAGCGCCAGTTAGGGAAAAACCATTCGCTCAGTTTTCATTGGATCATGTGACGCTCGGCGTCAAAACAAGAAGCGCATGCGTGCCACATGCAGAGGTGGAAAGTAATGAATGACATTTACTCACGTTACTGTAATTGAGTCGTTTTTTAGTGTACTTTTACTTTTTAAAGTAGTTTTCAAAATCTGTAATTTTACTTAAGTATGTTTTGTTTGAAGTATTGTACTTTTAAAATCATATTCCCTACTGAGCAAAAAAAATAAATGAATGAAAATGAAAAATTATAAAAATAATGCAACAGGGAAGGAAACCACTGCGTTGATTGATTGATGGGCATGGAGAACAAGCGCGCTAAATTCACAAGAATGATGTAGATGGACAAAACAGATGCCAGTGATGCAGACCCAGCTAAGAGCGAAATGTCATCAAATTCTTATGAAGCAAACCCCTGGCCATTGTAACAGCCACTACTATGTTGTATACCACATTATGTATGTATGTTGCCCTTTTAAGAGTTGCTGCCCCTTCCCCAGTGTGTGCGCTGCGGATGTGTGCGCGTGAGAAGGAGAGAACAAAGTAGGAGCTCAGGTGTGCTGCTCACCCCTGAAACACTATTCTTTTACCCCTTTCTTCACTTTTACTTTATGTTGTTTTTTTAAATACATTTTTTATTAGTTTTATCTCTTACTTTATGTTTTGTATTATAATTTTGTGACATTGAAAAAGGCTGATAAAGGTTTTGTGCTTGAACGTTGTCTTGGCTCTGAGATTTTTTTCCCCTCGGCTATCCTGCGCAAAGTGTCACACCATATTTAAGCGACCACTTTGATTTCAAGCACAAGAAAGGCATCAGCTTTATTATGCAAAGGTGTTCCTTCAATTAAAAACAACTAGTTTGAAATTTTTATCCACTTGTCTTTTTTGAACTACACTAGAATCCCCCATCCCACCCCCGCTGTTTAAAAAAAGTTACTCTGTAACTTTTACTCTAAGTAAATTTTTAATGAGCTACTTTTTACTTTTACTTGAGTAGTTTATAATGGTAACTTTCCTTGTATTTCAGTAAAATTACACTGAAGTAACAGCACTTTTACTTGAGTACAAATGTTTATTACTCTTTCCACCTCTGGCCACATCAAGGCACCGTAAATCTAGGCATGCTCGTTTTTCAAGTCAAAATTTATTCTAAAATTTTACCCGTCTACGCTTGCAAACAAGGTAACTCACAATTCGAGTTTCCACTATATACTATCCTGGTTATATAAATACACGTATGTGTACTAGTATTATTTTAAAGTACAGCTACTCTACTTTTAAAGTAGTTTTTGGCTACTCTACCCACCCCTGTCACAGTTTGTGACCTCAAGCTCAAACATACTTATGCATCAGGCCAATGATTTTGACAGAACCTCTGAATGGCTCAAAAAATACAAAATTAATGTTTTGGAGATGCCTACAGCAATGTGAATCTCATTGGCACATGTGGACTCATTTATCTCAAACACTTGATTGCAGGCGTTGCCACCACTGTGTGAAAAAAAAAATCAGGAAGGGGCAAATATTTTTCATCCCCTGTACATGATTACTGTATATTATCTCATGATAAATTTTAAACCTTTGGTATGAAGAATCCATTCAGTAAAGTATCTTTAGAGGCCATCTTGGGGAAACCCAGAGGTACAATATTGGCCATCCTTTGAATCTCATGAACAACAGCTTCAGTGTAGGGCATGTTGGTTTTATCAGCCATGCTGGCCTGGCGTGACTGTCCAATAACTTTGTCTATCTCTGCTTGCACCTTTTCTGTAAAAACAACACAATAGTACTACTACGCAAGAATGTATGCAAGGCAGTAGTTTTAATAAATAAAAACTCCCTTATGTTCATCTTCATGTACTGACTTGTGATATTCATGAGATGATATACAGTACAGTATGCATGTTTTTACTTTGTATCTCAGGATACTTCATCATGAAGAGCAGACCCCAACGTAGTGTAGTGGCTGTGGATTCTGTCCCTGCTTCAAACAAATCCAGCATTATAAGCAATAATGTCTCAGCATTAAATCCAGCTTCAGGATCATTCTTCTTCTAAATAAGTCAAAAAAGTAAAGAGTTAAACATTGTCCATGACTATTCTTCAGCATTTGTTTCACACCCAGAAACAATGTGCATATTGTTAACATCTTAAACAAACCTCCATTTCTAGGAGGAAACTGTCAATGTAATCCCGAGGATTTGAGGGATCCCAGTCCTCCTTGTGCTTTCTTAGTTCTTCTTTTAAGAAGTCCAATATTTTTGCATAGTTTGCAAAAATCTTCTGATGGGAGCCAGGTAGGTATTCAAAGAGGCGAGGAAAGGCATTATACAGCTAACAGACACCACAGAGGACAGAAAAACAAGAGAGTGGCAAATCTAGTTGTGAATACAGTGATCAGCCATAACCAACAGCCAATATATTGTACTGTCATTTTGTGCAACCAAACCAGCTCTGACTCATTAAGGCATGAACTCTACAAGACCTCTAGGAGTCTCCAGTGGTATCTAGCACAAAGGCTTTAGCAGCAGATCCTCTAGGTACTGTAATGAGTAAGGTAAGGCTTTTTTATCACGGGCTTGTTTACCCAGGACATCCCGAATCAACAGCCCACACTTTGTCGTGTTCGTCAAACCATTCCTCAGTATATCTGCTGAAAGAGGACACTGCTCTTAGGGAATGCCATTGCCAAGGGATTTAATAGAACCGCAACAATGTTTGGTTCGGTGGTATGTGCGAAAGTCACATTTACCTGAAGGTCAGGACCCAAGGTTTCTAAGCAAAGCAACGCTCAGAACATTATACTGACCCAGCCAGCTTGCAGGAAATTTGCAAGTGGTGCTGCAGTAGTTTTCTGTGGAATCTGACCAGATGAGCTGGCTTTCACTCCCAATAAATATCAAAGGGGCTTGGGTGCTCAACACTCAAGCACCTTGTGTTCCTTGGACCACTTTTGTCCCATACTAACCACTGCATATGTGGATAACCTAAAAAAAGCTGCTGTTTTGGATTTGCTCTAAACCAGTCATCCAACTTTTCCATTATGGTTGCTTCCAACGCAGGAACTTTTAGAGCAGAGTGCTCAACTGCTGCCTATTATATACAACACTTGACAGGTGCCCACATATAAAAACATAATCAATGTAATATACATCACCTGTCAGTGATTTAAACGTTGCGTGTGATCGGTTTATAACTTACTGTATAAGTAAGTTATAAACTCACACAATGAGTTGACCACAAACAAGAACTCCAAAAGAAATATTTAATATTAGATAATTATTGTTTCAATCCATTTAAGAGCAAAATTTCTGTCTACTGACCTCAGATTGAAAAGACCCTGTCAAAGCGATAGTTTCAGCATCCAAACGCAAGATATTTAAAAAATTCTCATCGTGGTATTCAAAGCGATGACCAAAGACTAGTGCAGAGATGATGTTTGAGACTGCATTGCTCAGGAAAAACCGAGGATCAAAAGGACCTAAATGGGCACAAAAATCTTATTTGTAGATTGTTTTGGTTGTGTATGTCTAAAATCTGTTTTAAACTTTTAAATATTATGTAACCAATGAGGAAATTTTATTTTCTTTATTAAATGTGGGAACACGTACCCTGTTCTGCTTTGAAAGCATCACAGATAAAGATGCTCTCCTGCTGAATACTTAGCTGCAGGATTTTCCTTCCTTCACCAAAGTGCCGTAGGTGTGTGATTATAAACTTCCTCTGTTTTTTCCACATGTACCCATTACTTAAGACTACACCTTCAGAGCATGACACAGAAAGTCTCATTGTACACAAATAGATTAGATTAAAAGGTTACTTGCAAGGTTACTTGTGAACATGCAGTACCAATTTTTACGAACCTACAGTACCAATTTTAAGGATTAAACATGGTTGAATAGTAAGTTGAGGGTCAGAGTCATTACACACAAAAATGTCTGGTTATTATTATCTAAGGCATATCTATCTTTGAGATACAGAACGGGTCAAAAGTTTGGACACACTTTCACTCAATTCAATGCATTTTCTTTATTTTCATGACCATTTACATTGGTAGATTCTCACTGAAGGCATCAAAACGATGAATGAACACGTGGAGTTATGTACTTAACAAAAAATGGTGAAATAACTGAAAACATGTTTTATATTCTATATATTTATATATATAGTTTCTTCAAAATAGCCACCCTTTGCTCTGATTACTGCTTTGCACACTCTTGGCATTCTCTCGATGAGCTTCAAGAGGTCGTCACCTGAAATGGTTTCCAACAGTCTTGAAGGAGTTCCCAGAGGTGTTTAGAACTTGTTGGACCCTTTTTGCCTTCACTCTGATCACCCCAAACCATCTCGATTGGCTTCAGGTCCAGTGACTGTGGAGACCTTTTTTTGTTAAGTACATAACATATGTGTTCATTTATAGTTTTGATGCCTTCAGTGAGAATCTACCAATGTAAATGGTCATGAAAATAAAGAAAACGCATTGAATTGAGTGAAGGTGTGTCCAAACTTTTGACCCGTTCTATCATGGTTCAGTAGTTCTGGATGAAAATCAAATTATACATTTATATACTATAAATGTACTTGTGTGGCAGATTAAATTGTTTTAACCCAAGACATTTTTGGAGTGAACAACATTTATAATGTACATACAAAACAACTGTTTTCAAAGTACTGTTTTTTAATTGTATTCTCCTGATAACTTGGTATCCAAAACATGAAGTACTTATTACCTGAGAAAAGTACATCTCCTGTCAAATATATGTATAACTTAAAAATTTTATGATAGACAGGGATGACAGGGCGGTCTGTAAAGCTGTCCATCTGTGTAACAAGAGCCTCTTTCACCATTTTATGTCCAGAGATAAAAACAGTTTTCTCACTGCCCCAACGTAGGCTGATAACATCTCCATACTTCTCAGCAAGCTTAGTTTAAATAAACACAAATAATGGAGAAAAGAGTGAAAGGTAGTGGTTCAGTGAAGAATATAGTGAATTATAATAAAAATATTTTGAACTTTTATTTGACACAAAACTATTTTGTGTGCAAGATATAATATTTTAAATATTATTGCTGGCTACAGTTAGTCAAAACGTAAATGTATATATACAAAGTCTTTCCTCATCAAGACTAACAAAAAGCAAAAAAAGTAAAGAAAGAAAAAGTTTTTTTTACCGTACCTTATCTATTGTTCTAAAGTCAAGCCCAGTGAAAATGTTCCCCACAAAAGGTAGGGGCCATGGTCCTGGTGGAAAATTGGATGGATTTTTATTCTTGATGATATCAAGCAGTAGTAATAAAAGAAAAAATCCTATTAGCAAACACTTAAAGTCAAGATATTCCACTAAGTAGTGTAAGAACATTGCTGTGGTTTGTGAGAATTCTGGTGGTGTGTCTGCTCCTTTGTGTGTGAAGCTTTCTGTACTTTGTGTTGTTTAAGCTTGTGACCCATGGACTGGAGCAGAGGGCGGCGATTATGCATGCTACTCTGTTCCAGGAAATGTGCAACATAAAAACTCTTCATTTTTTTTCTCCCCCGTTTCCTTTGCTGATAGGCTGTTTTACATGGGAATTACACTTGTGAGATGGAGGACGGACAGCAATCACTGCAGCACTCGACTATTCAGGTGTTAGAGGTAGCCAGATCAGTGGCGGCCGGTCAATAAGTGGTGCTGGGGTGGCACCCCCTTAAAGTTAGGCAGAGAAGAATTCTACTTTAACATGTAAGTGTCTATGGCAAACACATTTTTGAAAAGAATGTGATTTGAGGCTGAGCTCTAATTGGATTTTTTCAAATCATCCTTGGGGCGCAGCACTGTGCACCCTGAACCTTTTGTTCTTAGCGAATCAATATTGTTTTTAAATATTTGGGCTCATATGATTGGACCATTCTCAACGAGTCTCATTAATGGTCAGCAGATTGTTAGTTAATTTATTGAATAGTGATTGACGAATAGTGAATTCTGTAATTTCTTAGCTAAAATACACCTTTGGAAGGCGATCGGACGAAGAAAGAAAAAAAGTTAAAGAGCTTGGACCAGATCAACCTGATCTTCTAATTAATCAATAGTCAAGTGATTGTGGCCGAGCTTACACTTTGTTGCACCAGCCGCCACTGAGCCAGACAGAAGCTATTACACAGCAAAAGACCCATGACATGCTGCTGGGAGTTTGCCTCTATTTGAACAATTCCCCAAACCATGTGCAGGTGAATCAGGCAGCTGTGTTGGCAGCAGTGTGGATGATTTTTTTCCCCTGTAGTTAGGACTGGGGGAGGCACAGTGGCTTAGTTGTTAATACTGTTACCTTGCACCTTCAGAGTCTGGGTTTGATTCTGGTCTCGGGTCTGTATGCATGGAGTTTGCATGTTCTCCCCATGCTTGTTTGGTTTCCTTCGGGTATTCCAGTTCCTTCTCACAGTCCAAAGATATGCAGGCCTCCTGCAACCGTGGATACACACTCAAAAAAATTAAATATGGCATTTGTTGGTCCAAAGAAAGTAATTATGTTTAAATTAACTAAATTTCGTTTGTGCATCAAAATTAAAAGAGTTGTGTTGAAAGAATTAAAACAGGTAATTCTTCAAATTTACTCAGCTCAGTTAATTAAAATGAATGAAATGGTATTGTGTTGCTTCTGCAGTACCGCAGAAGCAACACAAAAACACTGTTAAAATCTGCACATGCGCAGTTGGAAAACACCACAAGAAGGATCAAACCACAACGGGTTGCTCTTCAGCTCATTTAGATCGGCGCCATTTAAAAAAAATCAAAAACAGAGAAATGAGAACATGTTTGGACAGACAGGTGAGATTTTAACATTTTTATTAGAGATGTTCCGATACCATTTTTCCCCTCCCGATACCGATTCCGATACTTGGGCTCAGGGTATCGGCCGATACCGAGTACTGATCCGATACCTGGGTGTCTATCTGTACAGTATATAGCGCATTTCTTTTTTTAAGTAAAATACTACTAGCCCTGTGTAACGGGTTTGACCCTAAATGCAAGGGCGATACCATGAAACACGGACACACTCTGCGGCCTTTTCCACTTCGGCGGCAGGGATGCGAAGTGAAAGTACGCTCTACGAGGAAGTGAAGGTGCCGCGGGAGCTCGCGCAGCTCGTTCACGCGCTCCTCTCGCGGAGATCAAAGGCGCCCACCTTTTTAAAGTCTCTTGGGCACATCACATCGCCCCGCTCTTGTGCCACTCTCTCTCATAAAATCCACTGCGTCACAAAGTCCAGCTTCCCAACAGTCAGACCCCGAGCTACACTCCCTGCTGTGTTGTATAGCGCCGGGATCATTAGCGGCGATAGCTCATGGGCCGTTGCCTGATTCTGCGGCCCTGCTCCTTCACATACCTAAAGGGGGGGAGGCCGCCTAACTAGTGAGCGAGGAGCGATATCAATTTGGACGCACGCCCATCACAGGCGCACGCCGTCACAGGCGCACGCCGTGACACTCTGTAAGTAAGCTAAGCTAGCAAAGCTAGCGGGCATAAATAGGTTATGTTTAGGAAAATGGTATCGGATCGGTACGTGGACTCAAATACTCGCCGATTCCGATGCCAGATTTCCGATACCAGTATCGAAATTGGAACAACCCTAATTTTTATGCATTTATATTGAGGCTGTGACAAGATGTTTGATCATCTATCATATTTTAACTTTTAAGTTTAGTAGTTTGCAGTTGTTCATTTTTTATTATTAATATTCTTTGGTGACTCGCATTCTTTTTCTCCCTTACAGAGTTTTGAAAGGTAACCTGCAGAGCCTATACTATATGTGAAGATTCATCTTTCATTGCTGAATTCAAGAACATATGACCTGCACTCTTTACTGAGCGATTACTGACAGATATGTCTTTAATTCCGTGTCAGCTGATTAATTACTTGGAGGTTGTTATAATTCTAAACTATGATTTGAAGTACTTTAGATGTAATTGTAAAAGGTTAGTCCATTTATAGTTAATGTGTATGTTATCTGTGAGTGCTCCTAAAGGAAATGATGAGGTCCTGTCAGAAATGTACTGTATCAGCACCCTGATTTCTCTCTTTTAGTTACTTCATCTTTACGTTTGATTTCAGATGTTAATCTTCAATTTATTATCTGCTATGTTGTTTACTGCTTCCCCCCCCCCAAGTTTCAATAAGGTATAGTTTACTAAAGAAGACTATTTTAAGTATTTTTTTGGAAATCATTTAATTTAAAGACAGTATTCTTGTAATTTATTATTTTTGTTACATCTTTAATGAGTAAAGAGAAGTGTTATTTTGAAAAGTGAAGACAGTATTTAGATTTTGTAAACACGTTCTTGTTTGAAAAAATCTAAAACATTGTAAAAATATTATTTTGCTTTCAAATGTCAATCATCCTTTGAATAACAGGTGTTGTTAGCTGATTTTTCAAGGTGTATTTTATACCGTTAAAGAATAAAAAATTTTTTTTTACAAGTATAAAAAGCATTTTTGTCAATCCTTTCATTTAGAGGCTGCATGCTTTTATTTTACTTTATACTTTTATTAGTATAATAATAATAGTATTAGTATAATACTATTTAGTATTAGTATAATAGTATTTTAATACTATTTTGTTAAGACAGCATGTAGATTAAAAAAAAAAAAAAAAAAAAAAAAAAAAAATATATATATATATATATATATATATATATATATATATATATATATATATATATATATATATATATATAGTTGGGAAAACAATAGGAAGTGTTCATTGTAAAATGTAAAAATATTATTTAATAAACAATTAAACTGAAACTTTTTTCCTATCACATTTTTAACATAATATTAATTTTAGAGTAATTGAACTTAATTAACTAAATAGATTAATACAAAATAACGAATGTTACATTGATTGAACTAAACAAAATTACATTAACTTTATGTAATTAACTTAAGTTCACTGAAATAAATATTCTTTCTTAAATGCAACTTAACTCAGTTACGTGGAAACTGTTGACATAAAGTTAAGTAATGTCAACATACCATTTTTTTGAGTGCAGGATGCAGTGGTATAGACGACGAGTGATTAAGTCTAGTCAAAATTCTGGAAAAATGTATGCAAAAATATTTTATTAAATTAAATTTTATTTGTTTAGTGCTTTTATCAATTGTCATTGTTGCAAAGCAGCTTTACACAATCAAAAGAATGACTCAACGAGAGTTGATGAACGAGATTCAAAGAACCGAGTCACTAAAATTATCCACAATTCCCATCACAGTAATAATGCCCTAAAAATGAGAGAACAAAAATACCCATTACATTGTATTTATGCATACATAAATATAATTTTATCTAATGAGAAAAGTTAAACCTTAGGTATGAAGAATCCACCCAGTATAATACCTTTAGAAGCCATCTTGGGGAAACCCAGTGGTCCAATATTGGCTATCTTTGAATCACAAAAACAACAACGTAGGGAATGTATGTTCAGCCATGCTGGTCTGGCGTGACTGTCGATTTAGCAGGTGTTCAGCAAATTATATGTCAAATTGCATGTAGTACTGTGGTACTATGAAAACTGAACCTTCATAAATGAATGGACAGATCAAAATATGTTTATTCTTCATGTGGAAAGTTTAAAACCAGTTTGTCACAGGTTCTTCTCAAAAAATTTGCATATTGTGATAAAGTTCATTATTTTTTGTAATGTACTGACAAACATTAGACTTTCATATATTTTAGATGCATTACACACAACTGAAGTAGTTCAAGCCTTTTATTGTTTTAATATTGATGATTGTGGCATACAGCTCATGAAAACCCAAAATTATCTAAAAAAATTAGCATATCATGAAAAGGTTCTCTAAACAAGCTATTAACCTAATCATCTGAATCAACTAATTAACTCTAAACACCTGCAAAAAATTCCTGAGGCTTTTAAAAACTCCCAGCCTGGTTCATTACTCAAAACCGCAATCATGGGTAAGACTGATTGCAGAGCCGGGCTTGTTCTGCGGGCTTGATGGACCGTACACTCCCTGATGGTCTGCAGCATTCCCACGTCTAACAGGCAAAGGAAGCTTTGGAGCACGCTTGTAATTTTACGCTGTTGGAAGATAAACAAATAGAGAATGGTAAATTTACATGAACATAACTCTAAATGGGTTTATATAAATATCATATGTACTATGGCAATGACAAACCTTAGCAGAATTTGTGGGTCCAACTTGGGCAGTTAAGCATGAGTGATTTGCCCCTTAATTACAGTATCAGTCTGTCATCATTTAGAATTACACAAATATTATTTCTCTTCACTTGGAGAGAGCAATGTGTATCCTTGTACCTGGCATGCACACCAAATACGCGACCAGCACTAGGACCCGGAAGTAATGCGGTCGCGAACCAGGAAGTATAAGAGGAGTAAATAAACCTCAGTACGACGCTCAGTCATTGAGTTTCGGCCCATGTCGGTTCAGATTGTCCGTCTTCAAAACTGTGAGTACTCACCAATTCTTGGGTTTTACTTTCTGATCTTTGAGTGTGTATTCTAGGACGCAGGTTAAATTTGTGTTTTTCCCTTGCTCCTCTTTCGGGAGAGTCCTTAGAATAAATCGTGTGGTTATCCCATCCACTCGCCTATCACCGCGTTTGGGTTCACCATCCACGCTACATTGGGCTAACCGCTAAGCTACGTCTTCTGGTCACCGAGGTTAGTTCATCTATGACAGAATGACTGAGCCTATTGCGGTGAACCCAGCGGATCACGCACGCCTCTGCGGCTTGGTGGATCGGCATGCCGTGCTAGTCAATAGGCTAACCGAAGAGATTGCTACTCTTCGCCGGAGCGTCCAAGACATTGCGGCCTTGCGGCGTGAGGTTGCGGAGCTCAGGCAGGAGAACGCGGATCTCCGGGCGGCTGTTGCTAGCGCGGCTAGCCGGCCTCCCGTCGTGGTGGCCGCAGCACTGCATCCCCCTCCCCCCCCTCTTCTGACATCTTTTTATCACTACCAGAGAAATGGAATGGCACGGACGGGAGGTGCATTGTGTTTTTGACAGCGCTTGATCTGGTGTTCGAGTTCAATTCCAACAAGTACTCCACCGATTGGCTACGCATTGCTCTCCTCGTTTCGTTGCTCTCAGGACAGGCAGCTGAGTGGGCCACGGCAGTTCTCAAAGCAGACCCAGATACCGCCCACTCATACAATGAGTTCACACGTCAACTCCGGCTCACTTTTGAACACCCTGCAGCCGAGGTGGAGACCGGCACCAAACTTTACCACCTGTGGCAGGGAGGATCGTCCGTGAGTCGCTACACTGCCGAGTTCCGCACTCTCGCCGTTCAGACCACCTGGGGCGATGCAGCGCTCCGGACCTCCTACTATGGGGGACTGACTTCGAGGATTAAGGACGAACTAGCCGGGCGAGAGCTTCCTGCCACAATGGAGGGACTGATCCAACTCGCCCTTCGGATCGACCAACGCCTCCTCTCTCGTCCGAAGCCAGCCCCTAGAACCCTGCCGCCAACACCCACCTTCAATTCAATTCAATTCAGTTTTATTTGTATAGCGCTTTTAACAATTGACTTTGTCTCAAAACAGCTTTACACAATGAAAAGAATTATTTAAGTTTGTATGGAATGTGAATGTGTATGAATCAAAATGTTCAGATAGTCCCTGGTGAGCAAGCCCGAGGGCGACAGTGGCAAGGAAAAACTCCCTGAGATGGTAATAGGAAGAAACCTTGAGAGGAACCAGACTCAACAGGGAACCAATCCTCATCTGGGTGAAACAGATAGCAGGAAATTATCTGCATTTATACAGTGTTAAGTTCAGCTTTAATAGTTGATGTTAATTGCTGTTATAATAGTTATTGGAGACTCAGATAGACTTGTAGAAAGTTCCAGTCCTGAACTATCGAATTGTCAAGTCCTCAGAGAAACAGCTGCCAACACCAGTTGAGGCCAGAACCATCTTCTAAGTAGATAGAATCATCCCCAGACACCAGACGCATCCCAAAGAGACACACGGGGCATCCATGCGACGAGACCTCCAACCAGAAACGGGGCACCAGGATGGATCAGACAGGTCCGGAGGACAGAGGGAGTCTGGATCACTGGCAGCTCAGGAATGACATGTGTAGCTCGACAGAGAGAGAGAGAGAGAAAGAGTGAAAGGGGGAGACGGGGGGGGGGGGGGGGAGGAAAGAGAAAGAGGGGGAGAAGGAGTAGAGGAGGAGAGATGGCAATTAGATATGGTCACAGTCACATAATGTATAATTTGAATGTATATTTACTGTAGAGTGCAAGCAGGGACTCCGGCAGGACTAACTATGACAGCATAACTAAAAGGGAGAGCCAGAAGGAAACACAAACATGAGGGCTCTCTGAGATGTAAAGCAAACAATCACCTCACCGTCAACAAACCTGAGTGATCAAATGAGAGTGAGGAAGACAGCATCTAAACATACCAGTTCACCATAATACTCTACATCCATGAGTCCCCCAGATCTGCTCCTTTACCTTATGGCAAATCTATTTATAAAAATGCTTGGCTAAATAAATAGGTTTTTTAGCCTAGACTTAAACACTGAGACTGTGTCTGAGTCCCGAACACTATTTGGAAGACTATTCCATAATTTTGGGGCTTCGTAAGAAAAAGCTCTGCCCCTAGCTGTAGTTTTCATAATACGCGGTACTGACAAGCAGCCTGCATCCTTTGAACGACGTAGGCGTGGTGGATCGTAAGAAACTAGCAGTTCGCTCAGATACTGCGACGCGAGACCATTTAAAGCTTTATATGTCAAGAGTAATATTTTAAAATCAATGCAAAATTTCACAGGGAGCCAATGTAGTGAAGATAGGATAGGGGTGATGTGCTCATATCTTTTGGTTCTAGTGAGGACTCTCGCTGCTGCATTCTGGACTAGCTGAAGCTTGTTCACGCACCTAACAGTACAACCAGATAGTAAGGCATTACAATAGTCCAACCTAGAAGTGATAAAAGCATGAACTAGTTTTTCAGCATCGTTTAGCGACAATATATTTCTTATCTTGGCAATATTTCTGAGGTGAAAGAATGCTATCCTGGTGATATTATCTACATGAGCTTCAAATGAAAGGCTGGAATCAATAATCACGCCGAGGTCTTTTACTGTTGCACTTGATGGAACAGAAAGGCCATCTAAAGTTACGGTGTGATCTAAGATTTTACTTCTAGCTGTATGCGGTCCTATGACTAGAACTTCTGTCTTATCCGGATTAAGCAGAAGGAAGTTAATTAGCATCCAATTTCTTATGTCATGCATACATTGCTCAACTTTAGTAAGATGGTTTTCCTCATCAGGTTTTGTTGAGACGTATAGCTGTGCGTCGTCAGCATAACAATGAAAACTAATACCATGTTTACGGATTATGTTGCCCAGAGGAAGCATGTAAAGGGAAAAAAGCAGTGGGCCTAAAACTGAACCCTGCGGAACGCCAAACTCCACTAGAGAACATGCAGAATAATCACGATTTAAGTCTACATACTGATAACGATCGGTCAAATAGGATCTGAGCCAGGAGAGGGCTGTACCCTTAATTCCTACTACATTTTCTAATCTGTGAAGAAGAATAGCATGATCAATGGTGTCAAAAGCTGCACTGAGGTCGAGTAATTAAAGCATACAGTGGGAGCCACGCCAAATAGCCGCGACCGTGTGGCTGAAGTGTGAATGGCGTGTGAATGGCCTTTGCACACCGTAATCCCCCCTCCCTTTTCTGCCAGAAAGGCGTGTCAAGATTTCACAGTAAACCCGCCCATTCAAGCCCTATTTATTCATTTACCTGGTGCCACCACTAGATGGCGCTTCGTTCTCAAGAACACGTTAAAACAAGCCAGCTGCGCTGAGTTGCAATCACGTGATTTTAACAACCCACCTCCACCCCCGCCGTACTGACGCTACCAAACTACAGAGATGAAGATGGCGGCTTAACGGACTATTCGTGGGGTAAGTGATGTTTTATTTTATAAAATGTGTTTGGGGTAGTTTACAGTTTATTTCCCAGTTTAGTTTTTCATTGGCCGTTTTAAATATCACTGGCAGCACCAGCAGCGGTCAGATGTGACTTTAGAGAACTTAATGATCTGTTTATCAAGTCTGGAGTTAATATTACAGCTTACTGTCAGTGTCACACACTCACAATGTCACTCCACTTTAACTCAAAAACATGCTCAAGCTTCGACAATACTATTAATGTCCCTATTACAGGAGCTGCACTACCCGATGAAGAGTGTTTGTGTTCTCTGTAAATACTGAGAGAATCTCACCGCGTGTTGTCTGGATAAATTCAGCGCTTATTTATTCTCTGGTTAAGAGTTAATCTGCAGGTTATTTCTGTGACTGTAATATAATGTGATGCAGTTGATGAGGGACACAGACTGAGGGTAGCTGTACAGGAGCTAGTAACGCTCATAACCCGGTTTATATTTTATACACTTTGGCCGGGACTTTCCGCGGTAGCGCGAGCGCTTAGTTAACGAGCTGAATAACAACACTGAAGTGTTTATCAGTTAAGGAGGAGGAGGGGGGAGGTGTGTGTGTGGAGGTGTGTGTGTGCGTGTGCGTGTGTGTGGGGGGGAAGGTGTGTGTGTGGGGGGGGGGGCTTCAGTAAGTTATAGTTTGGCTTCACGGATGAACTAATGCTCATATACAAGTGTTATATCGCTTAACGTATTTGTATGAGAAGCGCATTAAGTAAATTCTCGGTTAATTTAATTTAGACGATAATACAGACAGTCAGTGGTTAACACTAACACTGTTCACTGGTTAACATTAGCACAGGCAGTTTATTTATATTCCAGAATCCCCAAAACAGTATTTTACACACTCTGTGGTAAATAGGTTTATTAATATATTGTATTTTTATTAGAACTATATGTTCTGTGAAGTATATTTATCTTTGTCTTGACTAAATTCTCCTGTTGTCTTTAAGCAGAGCTCCGCTGTGGAGGATTGGGGGGTCAGACGGCTGACGGCTGGACTTTTGGAGCTACAGTACTGGAGGAGCCTGAACAAGCTGTTGAGGGAGCTGTGGGAGGGATGACGTCACAGTCCGACAGCTTTAGAATGATGTTTGGTCAGGTCTACTGTATATTCTGAACATAGAACTGCTAAATGTCTGATACAGTACTTTGGGGGAAACAAAGACTTCAACTGTTCCATGTTTAATAGTTTTGATATTTGAAAAATTAATATTTTAATATAAAAGGACTATAGATAGAGACTTATAAGCAGCTGGTGTATCCGGGTAGTTTAATGAACTTTAAGCAAAAAGACAACATGTATTCACCTGTTTTATATAAATTACTGTTTTAAGTTTGACTAGTTTTGGAAGAATAAATTGAATTGTTAAAGTCATGTTTGCGTGTTTTAATTTTGGGGGATTGTTTGGGTATTTAAAAACCGTTTAGTTGAACCAACAACTTCAATGGGCAAAAAATGGGACACAAATTTGTTTTAAATAGTCAAAGAGTTGGGCTGAAAATCATAATAATAATTATTGGTCATAGAAACAAATGAAACCAGTTAAACACTTGATTATATGTATTTGTGTTTGTGATTATGTGACCCATAATAATTTTTTCTCAGTATAAATAAATGTTTTGGGTTTTAAGAACTCCAAAAGAGCAACGACAAACTTGGTATTCTCCATTGAGGTTTCTCATCTTCCACTCCTGAGTATGAAATGGTGTTAATTGCTCTGTGTGTGTGTGTGTGTGTGTGTGTGTGTTTTTGGCGGGGGGATGGGTGTGTGTGTGTTTTCGGCTGTTCAGCAGTTCTAAACACAAGCACAGTTTTTGTCCTTAACTAAAATACTTCAATACGTTAATAATTAATTTATTTTGCTGAATAAGGTAATAAGCGATGTTTAAACCAAACCAGTAAGTTAAGTAAGTGTTCCATACATAAAAGTACTGTGTATAACCAAGTGCCCTAGCAAACACAGTTACAGTTTACAGGACAAACAAAGAGTTTGCGCTGGGGGGATTGGAAAGTGAGTGAGAATACTCATTTACAAGACAAAAGACGGTCAGAGGCAGGGCAGTTCTAGACCAGGGGGGGAGGGGCGCAGTCAGAAATGTGAAGGGGGCATCATGTTCGAGCACTGTTTTTCCCTGGGCTTACTGTATAGTAACAGTATTGTCCTTGCTGAATTGTGTTGAGGCACGCAAACCCCCTGACCACAATAAGGTGGCAATCCCTCAGGGGGAAACAAAAAAAATTTAATTAAAGAAATAAAATAAAATATCCTTAATCCAGATTTTATCAATCAATGACATAACATTTATCTAAACTGGATGGTCAAATTCTCAAAAACGTTTAACCTAAAGTAAGACTTAACACACTATAACTAAAATATTTACAAAACTGAAAGGTTGTCTTATGAATAATAAAAAATACTAAATTAAAACAGATGGGCTATTGAACAGATCATAATATGTTTTATGTTTTCTGATTATAAATGATAGATGGGTTGATTTTAGAAAGGCTAAATGAAATAGCTAGTTTTTGGTAATGTCAGTCCAGTAACTATACTATGTAAAAGTAATTATAATATGAATTAATTAAGGGCAGGACCTAACCTAATGTTAATAATTTACACCATGATAACATTAGTATTTATGTTTTTGTATATATTCTTAAATGTTCAAATGAACGTTTCAGAGTATATAATTTGTCATGTCATCTGTGATTGAGACCCATGAGTTAAATTTAAATAATGTTTATAGGTAGTAAGCCAGGTTTTAGTAACCTTGGACAAATCACCATGTAAGCCCTCTCTCGCGCACGCGCTCTCACGCTATCTCTCGCACTCACACACACACACACACACACACACACACACACACACACACACACTGTACACACACAGACACACACAAATAACACATGAAATCGCGTAAAAACCAAATGAAACTAGGGTAAAAAAAATATGAGCAGTAAAAATACAGTAGTATCCTGTAGGTGATTCCTGTCCTGTGATAACAGGCACTAACACTCTAGAACTGTTTACTTCTGTTAGTATTGTTTTCAAGTGTGAATGTTTATGGGGATTAAATCGGTCTCTGCTGCTGCATCTATACACAGTTGTGATAAGTGATTTATGCCCCATCAGATCTTTGATGTGGGACATTATGCTGGTTAAATGACTAAAGAAATACTGATCCGTATGGATTGGGTGTGTGAGTGTGTGTATGTGTGTGTGTGCCCTGCGATGGATTGGCACCCTGTCCAGGGTGTACCCCGCCTACACTGTAAAAAAATTCTTGCTACTCCAACTAAAAAATTTCTAGTGACCTGTTGCATCTAAAATTTTTAGTTGGCTCAATTTAAGTTGTATAAACTATTTTGTTTTTGCTGTGCTGATTACCTCTAAATGTACACACAAATTGAAATAAAACATTCTGTCAACTAAATGTTCTATGCTGAATAAACATGCCTAGTTAGGCCAACAAGCAGTCTCAAATTGAAATGTAATGTTGTGTCAATTAAATGTTCCAAGTTGACTGAAAGGTATATTTTGAATTGGAAATTATGCTTGCATAATTATAAAATTAACATCTTAAAGTTTACTTGAGTAGGTTATTCACTGTGGCCACATTTCAAATAACATGACACATTCTTCTAAATTTGAATATTTTTTTAATGTAAACTTTAAACACCTGTTAAAGACTATCAACATTGATTAAGTGCAATCCAGCTACTCTTTCAACAAATAAACAAATGCTGCATTGTTATAACAAAATATGCAAATAACATTCCAAAATGCAAGAATGAAACTGTGCCCTTAACATTCATGTTACAAAGCTTACTAATATCACACTCAGTCAAAACAGTATACTTGATAAATAGACTTCTGCTTTGAGGAACAAAACATACTGATATTTCTCAGTAAAAACGTGCAGTGGCTTATTTGAAAATAAAATATTTGCTTTAACTCAGAAATGGTTTAGATATAAAAAAAAAAAAATGTTGTGAAATAATTTTGCCAAGCTCCAAGATTGTTTGCAGATGCAGTAAGCACTGTTTCCCAGATATTCTCCCTAATACCTGAAATACAAAAAGAAAAATATATGAATAACTAATTAAGTAACCGTTTGTAGTTCAAAACCATTAAAAATCCTAGACAAAAAAATGTCCGTTTAGCCATTATAACCGTTTTCAGACACTATAAGGTTAATGAATGATGAAGGAGTGAGAACATTAAGCTCCCTCAGTGGTACACTAACGCGCTGTCTTTTTCAAATAGCCTTTGAAATTATCAGTCATTAAAATGAATAAAATGTATGTAACGTAAGTAAACTTTAGCGGTTTCATAGATTAACATTAATGTCAATGTACATACCATCTGAAAAAAAAAATGCGTTAGGAGCTGAAACGAGTGCATTGTCAGATAACTACTGTAACACTCCAAATTATATACATAAACACTCGAAAATATAATGTTCTAAAGCTTGCTGCTGGATAATATATATGTTATAAAGCTAAAATTGCTAATTACTTTGCAGGACAGTTAGTTTCCATGAAGTACTCACCATTTCGGGAGGAAATAGCGGGAAGTTCGAAAATTCTGGAAGAACGCTTTTGCGCATGCGCAGAGGTCCCTCTTGTTCGTCCAACATAAAATTGTTTGTGTGCAGTTAAATGTTTCATGAACACAGTTTTATTCGTTGCCTCGATGAAACTTTCGTAGTTGAGTAATGAAATTTATACAATCATTGAGAAAACATATTTTTCTTTTTTGACACCAGCATTATATTAGCCCAACATATATTTCTTTGTTCCAACAACTATTTTCAGGATTTATTTTTTACAGTGTAGTGCCCGAAGTCTCCTGGGATAGGCTCCAGGTCCCCCGCGACCCTGAACACAGGATTAAGCGGTATAGAAAATGAATGAATGAATGAATGAATGAATGAATGATCCGTATGGACAGAATTTTGTTCCAGATATTATGCGCCATTAATCAATTTGTTATGCCAATTTGACTTTCAGCGAAAACATAAAAAATATAAAGAAAACAAACCCAAGCAGAAGTTACATTTTAAGCTTTACTTTCAAATAAAAATTTTATTTGTCACATACTGTACACAGTGCGATATGCAGTAAAATGCTTTAGGTGCTTTAGGTGAGGCTCGAACTCGGCATTGCTTCACCTGTACCGCTTTATAAGTACCACGCGCTTGCTCTTGTCAGAGTATCCGCTCTCTCTCGCGTGCGCGCACACACACACACACACACACACACACGAAATTGCGTAAAACCAAACGAAATATAAGCAGTAAAAAAACAGTAAAAATACATTAGTATAACAGGCGCTAACCCTCTGGAACTTTTTTTACTATTGTTTCCAAGTGTTTATGGGGATTTAATCTGTCTCTGCATGCCGCATCCATTCACAGTTGTGATAAGTGATTAATGCCCCATTTGACGGGGGAGCATTATGCATGATTAAATGACTAAAGAAATACTGATCCATATGGGCAGATATTTGTTCCAGGTTGCATGTGCCATTAATTGCCTTTCTTATGCCACTTGTTGACTATCAGTGAAAAAAAAAACATAAAAAATATAACGAAAACAAACCCACGCAGACGTTACATTTTGAGCTTTACTTTGCAGCAAAACATTATCTACCAGTATATTAAATGGAACGAGGTAAAATACACCGTAATATAAAATACTGTACATAGCCCGCGTGTTTATTCCGTACCTACAATGATCAGTATAGACAAATTACAGACGTTACCGTGTCTTTAAGGATCATTTCAGGATGTCTTAAAAAATATTTCACTAACTAGTTTTATTAAGTCATTATTATATAATAAATAGCATAATCATCATGGGTTGTGTATTGAGTGATTTAACAAATCTGTTTTATTAATCGGTTTGTTGTTGTTTTTTTACCACGTCATCTATTTATGAAACTATGTTGACAATACAAGAACTGTCTGTATATTAAAGATACGGTATTGGGTTTCCTGGACACTGCAGTTAACTTTGTCAGTCAATGCTCCATCTGGCGGAATTATACGGTATTGCAACCATCTTTTTAGAAAGCTCATGGGGGCGTTTATGGGGTGGGGCATTGTTAACTGCGTCATCGCGGGGGATCACATTCCATGCACGAAGCCTGCATTAACCCTTCATGGACCTGCCATGAATCCATCATGCTCCAGGCGGCTGTTTGACGTGGCTCCCACTGTAGTTACACAACCCTGATCAGAGGCCAATAGGAGGTCATTTACTACTTTAACAAGTGCTGTTTCTGTGCTATGATGAGGCCTAAATCCTGACTGATACAGTTCATGTATGCCATTTCTATGTAGATATGAGCATAGCTGCTCCGCTACTATCTTTTCCAGAATCTTAGAGATAAAGGGGAGGTTTGATATTGGTCTGTAATTGGACAGCTGACAGGGGTCGAGGTCAGGTTTCTTAATTATTGGTTTGATAACTGCTAATTTAAAAGATTTTGGAACATAACCAATGCTGAGTGAGGAATTAATTATTCTCAACAGCGGTTCTGTTATAACTGGTACTATCTGTTTAAGAAGATGTTTCCGTATAGGATCTAATATACAGGTTGATGAATTCAAGAGGAGTAAAGTATTCTAGTTTTGAATCTGACATGGCTAGGTTAACATCTGTATCAATTACATTGTTCGGTTTCAAAGCCTTTCAAAGCCAGGTTTTGCTGAGACATATAACTGTGTGTCGTAAGCATAACAATGAAAACTAATACCATGCTTACAGATTATGTTGCCCAGAGGAAGCATGTAAAGGGCAAAAAGCAGTGGGCCTAAAACTGAACCCTGCGGAACAGAAGAGATGAGTGAAATTAGTTCATTCTCTTCAAGGGGAGTAAAGTATTCTAGGTTCCGATCTGACATAGCTAGGTTAACATCTGCATCAATTACATTGTTCGGTTTCAAAGCCTCAATTTTATGCCTGATATTTATAATTTTATTATTTAAAAAGTTCATGAAGTTCTCATTATTGTATGATGTTGTTGTGGGGATTTCTGTAGTGGTCTTATTTCTGGTTAATTTGGCTATGGCATTAAATAAAAATCTAGGATTATTTTTATTTTCTTCTATAAGAGTGGAGAGATACGTTGATCTAGCTACACTAAGAGCTTTCCTACAGTATAGTTCAGGATGCTCTCTTTACATGCTATTTGAAATACTAACAATTTAGTTTGACGCCATTTACGCTCTAATTTCCGAGCAGTCTGTTTTAAAGTGCGTGTGTGATCGTTATACCAGGGAGCGAGTTTCTTATCTCTAATAATTTTTCTTTTAGCTGGAGCTACATTATCTAAGGTACAACGAAATGTCGACTCTAAATATTCAGTCGCCTGATCGAGTTCTGTGGGGTCAGACGGTGACCTAATCGAAGTTGGTAACTCTGGGAGATTACTGATAAAACTCTGTGTGGTAGTTGATGTGAAAGTATGTTTAATACAGTAGCGCGGTGCTGGGCGTACATTATCACTGTGACACACTTGAATGGAGACAAGATAGTGATCTGAGATAATTTCAGACAGTGGAATTGTGAATACATTTCTTATACTTAATCCGAAAAATATTATTAAGTCTAAAGTGTGACCTTCTTTATGAGTGGGTCCTACTACACACTGATTTACGCCTACGGAGTCCAGTATGGACATAAATGCTGTTCTCAGAGGGTCTTCTGTATTCTCAAAATGAATGTTAAAATCTCCGGCAATTAATGCTTTGTCCGCAAATGAAATCCGCAAATTCACTAAGAAATTCAGAATACGGCCCTGGAGGTCTGTAAATTATAATTAGTGGAATCGACTGAGCTGACTTAATATACTTAAGTACACTTATGTTACTATAAAGAATTTCAAATGAGTTAAATTTGTGTCTGTGTTTTTGTACGATAGACAGATTAACATTATGAATAACTGCGACGCCTCCTCCTCTACCAGTTAACCGAGGCTGGTGTATGTAGCTGTACCCAGGAGGACTACAGTAACTTCATTTAGAGCTACATACTTGTCCTGTTTAACCCATGTTTCAGTTAAACAGAGTATATCAAACGCCTGATCTGTGATAATTTCATTAACAATAACTGCTTTTGATGCGAGAGATCTAATATTTAACAATCCTAGCTTCAGATCAGAGGTGCTGGCTGCGCATTCAGTATGATCGGAGTTCGTGGACGTTATGTTAATTAGATTATTGAAACAGACTTTCTGAGTCTTTCTACATTTTTGCTTAGATCGGGGAACAGACACAGTCTCAATATGGTGAACCCTGAGTGACGACTCTATGCAGCTAGCAGACGGTTGGTTTAGCCAGTCTGTCTGCTCCCTGGCCTGGGCTCTGGATTGTCACCGATTAACTAGACCTCTACTGAGACTATGAGCTATACTACAGGAAATGAGAGCAGCACCTTCCCGAGTGGGATGGACACCGTCCCGCCCTAACAGGCCAGCTTTGCCCTCAAAGGTCTTCCAATTATCTATAAAGCCCACATTATTTTCGGAGCACCACCTGGACATCCAGCGGTTCAGCGACCATAACCTGCTGTAAGCTATGTCGCCACGTCTCATTGGGATGGGACCAGAGCCTATTACTTCATCGGACATCGCCTTCGCTAATTTAAACACCTCTGTAAAGTTACTCTTACTAACCTCTGACTGACGAAGGCGTATATCATTAGCTCCAGCATGTACCACTATCTTAGAGAACCTGTGCTGTCCTAGAGCCCTAAGATTACCTTCTATGTCCGGTGCTCTGGCTCCCGGGATACACCTAACCACTGCCGCTGGCGCCCCTAAAGGTCTAGCTAATGTCATCTAATGTTATCTATTCTTACAAGCCTTGGAGTTTGTGGAACAGCGTGGCAATGGTTTGCTTCTTACCTAGAAGATAGGTCATATGAGGTAACATGGAGGGGATCTACATCTGCCCCACATAGGCTCTCTACTGGTTCTCTTTTATTCCAGATGCAGAAATTTAATTGAAGCAGCTAATGGATGACTTTACTGTGTCTAAGTAAATTTATGAATGTGATTTATATTTAACCAAAGGCTTTCTAAAATTAACAGCATTTCCTAACAACAACAGACAAGGATGAATTTTTTGGACACAGTCATCAAGGATATCCCTAACTCAGCCATATATAACTCTAATAAGAGACTTTACTGGTTCATATATTGAAGCGTATCTTCCACGGCATGAGCCCACAATGACGTGCTGGCAACCTCTCTTGTGGGTTCCAACTAATTCTCTACGATGCGCAAAGCACCTGAGTTGAAGACTATTATATTACGACAAACTGTTAAAAAGTATATCCATTCTTAAAAATTGTATTGTGCTATGTATGTTCCATTGTAGGTTATATGGTTTATCCAATTGATGTAATCCTAGAAAAATCACTGTATTAAGTACATGTTCATGTCATGTTATTGAGTAATGGAAAGTATGATGTCACGGAGGTCGAGTCTTTTACTCCTATTCCTAGTCAAGAGTGGAAGGAGAGGTTTGGCCGATTCTCCACTAGAGGGCGAATCCATGGGTCAGTCATTGATAAAAGTCCAGTGATTTAATTTGATCACCAGTTAGTATAAGGAGGACTGACTCATGGAGTCGCACTCTAGATTAACCAATTAGTGTGGGACATACAAGTCCCATAGGGGGGATATATGGGAGAAATTTTTAGTTGATTTCATAGGAAACCCGAGCTTTACATTGTGGGGGCTAAAGAGGGCCCTTTAATGGGAAACAGATGTTGGAGGGAGGTGGGCACTGCATATGTACTGGAAGAAACAATGAGAAAATTCAGTTGTGTCCATGACTCAGCTCCGGCCTTTATTGCATGATAATAAAGGTCGTAATCTTCTGTAAGCAAAGCCTGACTCTGAGTATTTTTCCACAACACTCTCTGCTCTAATCACACCACGCACTGCACCACGTTCCCTCCGATCCTCCAGCACTGCTCGCCTCATCCCACCATCTACAGTGGTGTGAAAAACTATTTGCCCCCTTCCTGATTTCTTATTTTTTTGCATGTTTGTCACACTTAAATGTTTCTGCTCATCAAAAACCGTTAACTATTAGTCAAAGATAACATAATTGAACACAAAATGCAGTTTTTAAATGAAGGTTTACGTTATTAAGGGAGAAAAAAAACTCCAAATCTACATGGCCCTGTGTGAAAAAGTGATTGCCCCCCTTATTAAAAAATAACTTAACTGATTTATTACACCTGAGTTCAATTTCTGTAGTCACCCCCAGGCCTGATTACTGCCACACCTGTTTCAATCAAGAAATCACTTAAATAGGAGCTACCTGCCACAGAGAAGTAGACCAAAAGCACCTCAAAAGCTAGACATCATGCCAAGATCCAAAGAAATTCAGGAACAAATGAGAAGAAAAGTAATTGAGATCTATCAGTCTGGTAAAGGTTATAAAGCCATTTCTAAAGCTTTGGGACTCCAGCGAACCACAGTGAGAGCCATTATCCACAAATGGCAAAAACATGGAACAGTGGTGAACCTTCACAGGAGTGGCCGGCCGACCAAAATTACCCCAAGAGCGCAGAGACAACTCATCCGAGAGGCCACAAAAGACCCCAGGACAACATCTAAAGAACTGCAGGCCTCACTTGCCTCAATTAAGGTCAGTGTTCTCGACTCCACCATAAGAAAGAGACTGGGCAAAAACGGCCTGCATGGCAGATTTCCAAGACGCAAACCACTTTTAAGCAAAAAGAACATTAAGGCTCGTCTCAATTTTGCTAAAAAACATCTCAATGATTGCCAAGACTTTTGGGAAAATACCTTGTGGACCGACGAGACAAAAGTTGAACGTTTTGGAAGGTGCATGTCCCGTTACATCTGGCGTAAAAGTAACACAGCATTTCAGAAAAAGAACATCATACCAACAGTAAAATATGGTGGTGGTAGTGTGATGGTCTGGGGTTGTTTTGCTGCTTCAGGACCTGGAAGGCTTGCTGTGATAGATGGAACCATGAATTCTACTGTCTACCAAAAAATCCTGAAGGAGAATGTCCGGCCATCTGTTCGTCAACTCAAGCTGATGCGATCTTGGGTGCTGCAGCAGGACAATGACCCAAAACACACCAGCAAATCCACCTCTGAATGGCTGAAGAAAAACAAAATGAAGACTTTGGAGTGGCCTAGTCAAAGTCCTGACCTGAATCCTATTGAGATGTTGTAGCATGACCTTAAAAAGGCGGTTCATGCTAGAAAACCCTCAAATAAAGCTGAATTACAACAATTCTGCAAAGATGAGTGGGCCAAAATTCCTCCAGAGCGCTGTAAAAGACTCGTTGCAAGTTATCGCAAACGCTTGATTGCAGTTATTGCTGCTAAGGGTGGCCCAACCAGTTATTAGGTTCAGGGGGCAATTACTTTTTCACACAGGGCCATGTAGGTTTCGATTTTTGTTTCTCCCTAAATAATAAAACCCCTCATTTAAAAACTGCATTTTGTGTTTACTTGTGTTATCTTTGACTAATAGTTAAATGTGTTTGATGATCAGAAACATTTTGTGTAACAAACATGCAAAAGAATAAGAAATCAGGAGGGGGGCAAATAGTTTTTCACACCACTGTATCAGGGATCGAGGGCAGCATTCATCCATACTCTTTTCTATTCTGGCACCTAGGTGGTGGAACAAACTTCCTCTAGATATCCATACAGCAGGGGCTTTGACGATCTTTAAACGATGACTCAAGATGTATCTGTTTCTCCAGTGAAACCTGTGAATTAGATCATATACCGACTTATTTTCAAAAGCGGATTGTACAAGCAGTAGCAGAACCCCTGTTGAAAATAATTAACTCTTCATTCAGCAGTGGGAATGTTCCAAAATATTTTAAATTAGCAGTTATTAAACCACTAATTAAGAAACCTGACCTCGTCCCCTGTCAGCTGTCCAGTTACTAACCAATATCAAACCTCACTTTTATCTCTAAGATTCTGGAAAAAGTAATAGCGCAGCAGCTATGTTCATATCTACATAGGAATAGCATAAACGAACTGGAGCAGTCAGGATTTAGGCATCATCACAGCACAGAGACAGCATGTGTTAAAGTAGTAAATGACCTCCTATTGGCCTCTGATTAGGGTTGCGTCACTATACTCGTGTTATTCGACCTCAGTGCAGCTTTTGACACCATTGATCATAGTATTCTCCTTCACAGATTAGAAAATATGGTCGGAATTAAGGGGACGGCCCTCTCCTGTCTCAGATACTATTTGACTGATCGTTTAGATTTACAGTGGTGTGAAAAACTATTTGCCCCCTTCCTGATTTCTTATTCTTTTGCATGTTTGTCACACTTAAATGTTTCTGCTCATCAAAAACCGTTAACTATTAGTCAAAGATAACATAATTGAACACAAAATGCAGTTTTTAAATGAAGGTTTATGTTATTAAGGGAGAAAAAAAACTCCAAATCTACATGGCCCTGTGTGAAAAAGTGATTGCCCCCCTTGTTAAAAAAGAACTTAACTGTGGTTTATCACACCTGAGTTCAATTTCTGTAGTCACCCCCAGGCCTGATTACTGCCACACCTGTTTCAATCAAGAAATCACTTAAATAGGAGCTACCTGACACAGAGAAGTAGACCAAAAGCACCTCAAAAGCTAGACATCATGCCAAGATCCAAAGAAATTCAGGAACAAATGAGAACAAAAGTAATTGAGATCTATCAGTCTGGTAAAGGTTATAAAGCCATTTCTAAAGCTTTGGGACTCCAGCGAACCACAGTGAGAGCCATTATCCACAAATGGCAAAAACATGGAACAGTGGTGAACCTTCCCAGGAGTGGCCGGCCGACCAAAATTACCCCAAGAGCGCAGAGACGACTCATCCGAGAGGCCACAAAAGACCCCAGGACAACATCTAAAGAACTGCAGGCCTCACTTGCCTCAATTAAGGTCAGTGTTCACGACTCCAGCATAAGAAAGAGACTGGGCAAAAACGGCCTGCATGGCAGATTTCCAAGGCACAAACCACTTTTAAGCAAAAAGAACATTAATGCTCGTCTCAATTTTGCTAAAAAACATCTCAATGATTGCCAAGACTTTTGGGAAAATACCTTGTGGACCGACGAGACAAAAGTTGAACTTTTTGGAAGTTGCGTGTCCCGTTACATCTGGCGTAAAAGTAACACAGCATTTCAGAAAAAGAACATCATACCAACAGTAAAATATGGTGGTGGTAGTGTGATGGTCTGGGGTTGTTTTGCTGCTTCAGGACCTGGAAGGCTTGCTGTGATAGATGGAACCATGAATTCTACTGTCTACCAAAAAATCCTGAAGGAGAATGTCCGGCCATCTGTTCGTCAACTCAAGCTGAAGCGATCTTGGGTGCTGCAGCAGGACAATGACCCAAAACACACCAGCAAATCCACCTCTGAATGGCTGAAGAAAAACCAAATGAAGACTTTGGAGTGGCCTAGTCAAAGTCCTGACCTGAATCCTATTGAGATGTTGTGGCATGACCTTAAAAAGGCGGTTCATGCTAGAAAACCCTCAAATAAAGCTCAATTACAACAATTCTGCAAAGATGAGTGGGCCAAAATTCCTCCAGAGCGCTGTAAAAGACTCGTTGCAAGTTATCGCAAACGCTTGATTGCAGTTATTGCTGCTAAGGGTGGCCCAATCAGTTATTAGGTTCAGGGGGCAATTACTTTTTCACACAGGGCCATGTAGGTTTGGATTTTTTTTCTCCCTAAATAATAAAACCCCTCATTTAAAAACTGCATTTTGTGTTTACTTGTGTTATCTTTGACTAATAGTTAAATGTGTTTGATGATCAGAAACATTTTGTGTGACAAACATGCAAAAGAATAAGAAATCAGGAGGGGGGCAAATAGTTTTTCACACCACTGTAAATGGTGAATATTCTGCATGTTCTCAAGGGGAGTTTGGTGTTCCACAGGGTCCAGTTTTAGGCCCACTGATTTTTTTCTCTTCACATGCTTCCTCTGGGCAACATAATTCATAAGCATGGTATTATTTTTCATTGTATACTTACGTATGGCACACACTCATCAGCCAATCCAGATGAGAAAAACCAGCTTACTAAAGTTAAGCAATGTATGAAGGACATAAAAGACTGGATGTTAATTAACTTCTGTCAAGATGGACTAACCTGAGGTGACCAGAAGACGTAGCTTTAGCGGTTAGCCCAATGTAGCGTGGAAGATAAACCCAAACGCGGAAAGAAGCGAGCAGGCAGGATAACCACGCGATTTAGTTTAAGGACTCTCACAAAAGCGGAGCAAGGGAAAAACACAAATTTAACCCGCGTCCTAAAAATACACACACAATAGCAAAGACAAACGGAACCAACATGTGAGTACTCACGGTTTGCTGAAACGACAGCTGGAGCTGACATGGGCCGAACTCAATGACTGAGCGGTAAGCCATCGTTTGTTTACCTCTTTTATACTTCCTGGTTTTGCGCCCGTCTTACTTCCGGGTCCTAGTGCCGGGCGCAGATTGAGTGTGTATGACAGTACCCCCCTGTCCAGGACTGGCTCCTGACGGTCCTGGGATGGAGGATACCCTGTGACGGTAGTCCCGAATTAGCTGGGGGTCGAGAATGAACCGGGCCGGGATCCAAGATCGCTCCTCGGGGCCATAGCCCTCCCAGTCCACCAGGTATTGCGTTTGTTTACCTCTTTTATACTTCCTGGTTTTGCGCCCGTCTTACTTCCGGGTCCTAGTGCCGGGCGCAGATTGAGTGTGTATGACAACTTCCTTCTGCTTAATCCTGATAATACAGAAGTTCTAGTCATAGGACCACAAGCAGCTAGAAACAAGCTTTTTGATCACATTGTAACTTTAAATAGCCTTTCTTTTCCATCAAGTGCAACATTGAAAGACCTCAGTGTGATTATAGATTCCAGCCTTTCATTTCAAGCACATATAGATAATATTACCAGGATACCATTAATTCACCTCAGAAATATTGCCAAGATAAGGAATATATTGTCACTAAACAATGCAGCGGTGGTGTAGTGGTTAGCACTGTCGCCTTGCACCTCCAGGGTCTGGGTTCGATTCCCCGGCCAGGCTCAATTCCCATCTCTGTGTGCATGGAGTTTGCATGTTCTCCCCGTGCTTGGTGGGTTTCCTCCGGATACTCCGGTTTCCTCCCACAGTCCAAAGATATGCAGGTTAGGCTAATTGGCGTTCCTAAATTGCCCATAGTGAGTGATTGGGTGTGTGAGTGTGTGTATGTGTGTGTGCCCTGCGATGGATTGGCACCCTGTCCAGGGAGAACCCCGCCTAGTGTCCGAAGTCCCCTGGGATAGGCTCCAGGTCCCCCGCGACCCTGAACACAGGATTAAGCGGTATAGAAGATGAATGAATAAACGATGCAGAAAAACTATTTCATGCTTTTATCACCTCTAGGTTGGACTATTGTAATGCCTTACTGTCTGGTTGTCCAACTAGATGCATAAACAAGCTTCAGAATGCAGAATCTTTAGTCCAGAATGCAGCAGCAAAAGTACTCACTAGAACCAGAAAATACAATCACATCACCCCTATCTTATCCACACTGAATTGGCTCCCTGTGAAATTTCGCATCAATTTTAAAATACTACTTTTGACTATAAAGCATTAAATGTTCTCGCACCACAGTATCTGAGTGAACTGCTAGTGTCTTACGATCTGCCACGCCTACTTCGATCAAAGGATGCAGGCTGCTTGTCAGTATCACGTATTAGGAAAACTACAGCAAGGGGAAGAGCTTTTCTTACAAAGCCCCAAATTTATGGAATAGTCTTCCAATTAATGTTTAGGACTCAGACACAGTCTCAATGTTTAAGTCTAGGCTAAAAACCTATTTATTTAGCCAAGCATTTTTGTAAATAGATTTGCCTTAGATAAAGGAGCAGATCTGGGGGACTCATGAACATATTTTTCATATTTTCTTTTCTTCTGCTCAATGTCAAAAAGTGCTATACAAGTAAAATTGAATTGTATTGTATTACAACACCTGGTATTCCCAGGATCCTCCCAGAAATGCCTGTGCACACATAGACATCAAAGGGGGGCTTGAACATCTGCCCTTTTTCTTCCTCAAGAGAAAGTGCCCTATTTTGGCGGGATGTTTTTTTTTTATAAATTAAGTAACATGTATATATGAGTGTGTTTGCACACAGCTTTTGGAAGAAAATCAAAATATCAGGTCAGGTAGGGGAAAGGGAAGGAAAGCATCCTTCGTTAAGACTCTGTCAAGTTCTAATGTCTTCCTCCCCTTCGCATCTCAGAGCAGCCGCGCACAGTACGTACTGTAGCACACATTGACTGGCACCTTTCCAGTTTGTCTTTGTGTGTATATAAGTGATTATGACTGAAAGACTAAACTACCTGTGCCTGATCTAATTATCCAAAAAGCAAATATAGTTAATTTTGTCTTGCTAACATCCATGATCATGAGCTATTACATAATAAGTTAGTTAAAGTTTAGCTAAAGTAATATATCATGGGCATACAGGGTAAAAAGCATTTTAATAAATATGAAAAGTGCCCTTTTTTCCACTTGAGCCCCTGCCCCTCAAAATGCCTGTGCATGTCCCTGCTTCCAACCCTGTTTAGTTTCGAAGGACATACAAGATTGGGCAATATCAGACAGGTATGGATTTATAGTAAGGTAAATGGGATACAGTATTTCAGTCTTTTTTATTTTTTAATGAACAAAACACTACAAACACATTATTGTACTTTATCATTGATAAGCACTGTGTGTAGAATGATGACAAAAATAAGGATTTGAATACATTTTGTAAAACATGGAAGGGTCTGACTTTCTGTTACCACTATACATGTTGATATGTATACAATAGAATCAAATCTGCATAAAATTTGCATTATATAAAGCCAGCTCAATGTTTATAAGATAAAAATGGTAAGACGTGCTTACAAAACCGTGACTACAGGCAAATGCTACAATACAATAGAATACAATTATTTATGCTTGTTATTAAAGAACATAGATGTTGGGACAGATCATTCTTGTCAAGATAAGGGTTATCACATCAGCAAGTTTAAAAAACGTGAGCTTTTAGCGTGGGGTCACACACATGCGGTATGGTCTGGGTGCATATGTCAAAGCCATCTGGCCTTCCAAGCTCAGCTCATCTCCAGGACAAGGGGAAACTGTAAAGCACTGCAACAGAGAGGTAAAGAAGAGAAAGAGCTCCATACGGGCCAGATGCTCTCCCAGACATGACCTCCTTCCTGCATAAGGCGTAACTCAGACATTTAAATAGTACTTAAACTTTCTATTTAATTCAATTCAATTCAATTTTATTTATATAGCGCTTTTAACAATGGTCATTGTCTCAAGGCAGATATTTAATTTTCATTTATTCTTTATATTATTAATTTGCCAGACATCTATTCAGTGTTTCATATTTTCTTTACCTGTTGAAAAGGGAAGGAAAGCATCTTTCTTTAAGAACTGGCCTTGATTATCCAGAAAGTGTTCTGGGTTAAACACATTCGGTGTTGCCCACTCGTTCTTGTCATTAAGCACAGATGACAGGTTTGTAATTACAGTCGTGCCCTAATAATGAGAGTAAAAAAAAAGTGCTGTGACAAAATATTTGCCCCTTTCTGATGTTTTTTTTTTGCATATTTGTAATGCTTAAACATTGATTCAAACTATACAAGTACACAATAAACAAGAAGAATATTCATAAAAATTACAAGTGATACCATAATTGTCTTATTATTGTGCAGCCTGTACTTTTACTTGCCTGCAAATTAGGCCTAACCTCCCTGGGCACTGAGATCATGCGACCTGAGATCATTTTTTTCAACCATCATGGTGGACACAGAGCCAACTCGCAAAAAAGACGTATTTGGTTTTCCGACATCTTGTTTGTTTTGATACCTTGTCACGTGACCGTTGCATTTCCATACTCATTAATATTCATGACTGTACACAAGATCAACCATGTCTGTGTTCAATTATTTCAATATTTAAACAATATTGAACATTTTTGTATAGTGTCTTTATTTATTTTTTTCTCTTTAACATGCATTCTTACACATGTAATATACACTTTGAGAAGCATGTATGGTCTTTGTCAATCTTTACATGATTCAGATCACCAAAAATTTTTAATATCACACAAAGATAACAAGAGAAAATTCAAAATGCAGTTTTAAATGATGAAAAAAAAAAAAAAAGGGGAAAAAAGCATTCCAAACCTACCTAACCCTATGTAAAAAAGTAATTGGCCCCATGCAAAATCATGAATGAATTGTGACAAAGTGAAGCATGCTAAATGAACAAAAAGTAACGTGATCTAAAGAAATTCAAGAGTGAGAAACAAAGTAATAGACATGTATCAGTCTGGAAAGGGTTACCAAGCTCTTTCTAAGGTTTTCGGACTTCAGCGAATCACAGTGAGAGCTATTATTCACAAATGGAGAAAACCTGGAACAGTGGTGAATCTTCCCAGGAGTGGCCATGCTACCAAAATTACTCCAACAGCACAATGACAACTCATCCTGGAGCTCATAAAAGATCCCAGAACAACGGCTAAAGAACTGCAGGCCTCACTTGCCTCAGTGAAGGTCATTGGTCATGATCTAACTTGTTGAAAGTGACTGGGCAAAAATGGCATCTATGGGAGGGTTCCAAGGCAAAAGCCACTGCTGAGAACACAAAGCCTTGTTTCACATTTGCCCCCCAAAAATATTGATTATTCCAAGAGCAAATCTGTGGACTGATGAGGCAAATTTTAAACTTTTGGGAAGTGTGCATCCCATTACATCTGGCATAAAACTTACTCATTGTTTCATAAAAAAGAACATAATTCTAACAGTCAAGCATGGTGGTAGAGTGATGGTCTGGGGCTGCTTTGCAGCTTCACGACCTGGACGACTTGCCATAATAGATGAGACTTGCTTTTGTTTTACTCTCATGCACATGTGCGTTATACTAAATCCACACATATACAAACACAAAATGAAAGGTGCTTTAAGCACACACTCATAGTTACACTGTTGCAGTGAACAGTACACTAGACACGGATGTTGACTATACGAGTGAGAGACTGAGCATGGGAGACGATTGCCCACAATTCTGCAGCGCCAGTTAGGGAAAAACCATTCGCTCAGTTTTCATTGGATCATGTGACGCTCGGCGTCAAAAAACAAGAAGCGCATGCGTGCCACCTGCAGAGGTGGAAAGTAATGAATGACATTTACTCACGTTACTGTAATTGAGTCGTTTTTTAGTGTACTTTTACTTTTTAAAGTAGTTTTTAAAATCTGTAATTTTACTTAAGTATGTTTTGTTTGAAGTATTGTACTTTTAAAATCATATTCCCTACTGAGCAAAAAAAAATAAATGAATGAAAATGAAAAATAATAAAAAATAATGCAACAGGGAAGGAAACCACTGCGGTGATTGATTGATGGGCATGGAGAACAAGCGCGCTAAATTCACAAGAATGATGTAGACGGACAAAACAGATGCCAGTGATGCAGACCCAGCTAAGAGCGAAATGTCATCAAATTCTTATGAAGCAAACCCCTCGCCATTGTAACAGCCACTACTATGTTGTGTACCAGATTATGTATGTATGTTGCCCTTTTAAGAGTTGCTGCCCCTCCCCCAGTGTGTGCGCTGCGGATGTGTGCGCGTGAGAAGGAGAGAACAAAGTAGGAGCTCAGGTGTGCTGCTCACCCCTGAAACACTATTCTTTTACCCCTTTCTTCACTTTTACTTTATGTTGTTTTTTTAAATACATTTTTTATTAGTTTTATCTCTTACTTTATGTTTTGTATTATAATTTTGTGACATTGAAAGAGGCTGATAAAGGTTTTGTGCTTGAACGTTGTCTTGGCTCTGAGATTTTTTTTCCCTCGGCTATCCTGCGCAAAGTGTCACACCATATTTAAGCGACCACTTTGATTTCAAGCACAAGAAAGGCATCAGCTTTATTATGCAAAGGTGTTCCTTCAATTAAAAACAACTAGTTTGAAATTTTTATCCACTTGTCTTTTTTGAACTACACTAGAATCCCCCATCCCACCCCCACTGTTTAAAAAAAGTTACTCTGTAACTTTTACTCTAAGTAAATTTTTAATGAGCTACTTTTTACTTTTACTTGAGTAGTTTATAATGGTAACTTTCCTTGTCTTTCAGTAAAATTACACTGAAGTAACAGTACTTTTACTTGAGTACAAACGTTTATTACTCTTTCCACCTCTGGCCACATCAAGGCACTGTAAATCTAGGCATGCTTGTCTTTCAAGTAAATACTTATTCTAAAATTTTACCCGTCTTGCAGAACGCTTGCAAACCAGGTAACTCACAATTCGAGTTTCCACTGTACAGTATACTATCCTGGTTATATAAATATATGTGTATTAGTATTATTTTAAAGTACAGCTACTCTTACTTGAGTACATGTGAGTTTTTGGCTACTCTACCGACCCCTGTCACAGTTTGTGACCTCAAGCTCAAACATACTTATGCATCAGGACAATGATTTTGACAGAACCTCTGAATGGCTCAAAAAATACAAAATTAATGTTTTGGAGACACCTACAGCAATGTGAAACTCACTGGCACATGTGGACTCATTTATCTCAAACACAGAGAGTGGCGTTGCCACCACTGTGTGAAAAAAAAAATCAGGAAGGGGCAAATATTTTTCATCCCCTGTACATGATTACTGTATATTATATCATGATAAATTTTAAACCTTTGGTATGAAGAATCCATTCAGTAAAGTATCTTTAGAAGCCATCTTGGGTATACCCAGAGGTACAATATTGGCCATCCTTTGAATCTCATGAACAACAGCTTCAGTGTAGGGCATGTTGGTTTTATCAGCCATGCTGGCCTGGCGTGACTGTCCAATAACTTTGTCTATCTCTGCTTGCGCCTTTTCTGTAAAAACAAAACAATAGTACTACTATGCAAGAATGTATGCAAGGCAGTAGTTTTAACAAATAAAAACTCTCTTATGTTCATCTTCATGTACTGACTTGTGATATTCATGAGATGATATACAGTACAATATGCATGTTTTTACTTTGTATCTCAGGATACTTCATCATGAAGAGGAGACCCCAACGTAGTGTAGTGGCTGTGGTTTCTGTCCCTGCTTCAAACAAGTCCAGCATTGTAAGCAATAATGTCTCAGCGTTAAATCCAGCTTCAGGTTCATTCTTCTTCTAAATAACTCAAAAAAGTAAAGAGTTAAACATTGTCCATGACTATTCACACCCAGAAACAATGTGCATATTGTTAACATCTTAAACAAACCTTCTCCTTTTCTAGAAGGAAACTGTCAATGTAATCCCGAGGATTTGAGGGATCCCAGTCCTCCTTGTGCTTTTTTAGTTCTTCTTTTAAGAAGTCCAATATTTTTGCATAGTTTGCAAAAATCTTCTCATGGGGGCCAGGTAGGTATTCAAAGAGGCGAGGAAAGGCATTATACAGCTAACAGACACCACAGAGGACAAAAAAACAAGAGAGTGGCAAATCTAGTTGTGAATACAGTGATCAGCCATAACCAACAGCCAATATAGTGTACTGTCATTTTGTGCAACCAAACCAGCTCTGACTCATTAAGGCATGAACTCTACAAGACCTCTAGGAGTCTCCAGTGGTATCTAGTACAAAGGCTTTAGCAGCAGATCCTCTAGGTACTGTAATGAGTAAGGTAAGGCTTTTTTATCCCGGGCTTGTTTGCCCAGGACATCCCGAATCAACAGCCCACACTTTGTCATGTTCGTCAAACCATTCCTCCGTATATCTGCTGAAAGAGGACACTGCTCTTAGGGAATGCCATTGCCAAGGGATTTAATAGAACTGCAACAATGTTAGGTTAGGTGGTATGTGCGAAAGTCACATTTACCTGAAGGTCAGGACCCAAGGTTCTTAAGCAAAACAACGCTCAGAACATTATACTGATCCAGCCAGCTTGCAGGAAATTTGCAAGTGGTGCTGCAGTAGTTTTCTGTGGGATCTGACCAGATGAGCTGGCTTTCACTCCCAATAAATATCAAAGAGGCTTGTGTGCTCAACACTCAAGCACCTTGTGTTCCTTGGACCACTTTTGTCCCATACTAACCACTGCATATGTGGATAACCTAAAAAAAGCTGCTGTTTTGGATTTGCTCTAAACCAGTCATCCAACTTTTCCATTAAGGTTGCTTCCAACGCAGGAACTTTGAGAGCAGAGTGCTCAACTGCTGCCTATTATATACAACACTTGAGAGGTGCCCACATATAAAAACATAATCAATGTAATATACATCACCTGTCAGTGATTTAAACGTTGCGTGTGATCGGTTTATAACTTACTGATGCATCACACAATGAGTTGACCACAAACAAGAACTCCAAAAGAAATATTTAATATTAGATAATTATTGTTTCAATCCATTTAAGAGCAAAATTTCTGTCTACTGACCTCAGATTGAAAAGAACCTGCCAAAGCGATAGCTTCAGCATCCAAACGCAAGATATTTAAAAAATTCTCATCGTGGTATTCAAAGCGATGACCAAAGACTAGTGCAGAGATGATGTTTGAGACTGCATTGCTCAGGAAAAACCGAGGATCAAAAGGACCTAAATGGGCACAAAAATCTTATTTGTAGACTGTTTTGGTTGTTTATGTCTAAAATCTGTTTTAAACTTTTAAATATTATGTAACCAATGAGGAAATTTTATTTTCTTTATTAAATGTGGGAACACATACCCTGTTCTGCTTTGAAAGCATCACAGATAAAGATGCTCTCCTGCTGAATACTTAGCTGTAGGATTTTCCTTCCTTCACCAAAGTGCCGTAGGTGTGTGATTATAAACTTCCTCTGTTTTTTCCATATGTACCCATTACTTAAGGCTACACCTTCAGAGCATGACACAGAAAGTCTCATTGTATACAAATAGATTAGATGAAAAGGTTACTTGAATTGCATGTGAACATGCAGTACCAATTTTTACCAACCTACAGTACCAATTTTAAGGATTAAACATGCTTGAATAGTAAGTTGAGGGTCAGAGTCATTACACACAAAAATGTCTAGTTATTATTATCTAAGGCATATCTATCTTTGAGATACAGTACGGGTCAAAAGTTTGGACACACCTTCACTCAATTCAATGCATTTTCTTTATTTTCATGACCATTTACATTGGTAGATTCAAACTGAAGGCATCAAAACGATGAATGAACACGTGGAGTTATGTTCTTAACAAAAAATGGTGAAATAACTGAAAACATGTTTTATATTCTAGTTTCTTCAAAATAGCCACCCTTTGCTCTGATTACTGCTTTGCACACTCTTGGCATTCTCTCGATGAGCTTCAAGAGGTCGTCACCTGAAATGGTTTCCAACAGTCTTGAAGGAGTTCCCACAGGTGTTTAGAACTTGTTGGACCCTTTTTGCCTTCACTCTGCTCACCCCAAACCATCTCGATTAGCTTCAGGTCCGGTGACTGTGGAGACCTTTTTTTGTTAAGTACATAACTCCATACTGTATGTGTTCATTTATAGTTTTGATGCCTTCAGTGAGAATCTACCAATGTAAATGGTCATGAAAATAAAGAAAACGCATTGAATTGAGTGAAGGTGTGTCCAAACTTTTGACCCGTTCTATCATGGTTCAGTAGTTCTGGATGAAAATCAAATTATACATTTATATACTATAAATGTACTTGTGTGGCAGATTAAATTGTTTTAACCCAAGACATTTTTGGAGTGAACAACATTTATAATGTACATACAAAACAACTGTTTTCAAAGTATTGTTTTTTAATTGTATTCTCCTGATAACTTGGTATCCAAAACATGAAGTACTTATTACCTGAGAAAAGTACATCTCCTGTCAAATATATGTATAACTTAAAAATTTTATGATAGAGAGGGATGACAGGGCGGTCTGTAAAGCTGTCCATCTGTGTAACAAGAGCCTCTTTCACCATTTTATGTCCAGAGATAAAAACAGTTTTCTCACTGCCCCAACGTAGGCTGATAACATCTCCATACTTCTCAGCAAGCTTAGTTTAAATAAACACAAATAATGGAGAAAAGAGTGAAAGGTAGTGGTTCAGTGAAGAATATAGTGAATTATAATAAAAATATTTTGAACTTTTATTTGACACAAAACTATTTTGTGTGCAAGATATAATATTTTAAATATTATTGCTGGCTACAGTTAGTCAAAACGTAAATGTATATATACAAAGTCTTTCCTCATCAAGACTAACAAAAAGCAAAAAAAGTAAAGAAAGAAAAAGTTTTTTTTACCGTACCTTATCTATTGTTCTAAAGTCAAGCCCAGTGAAAATGTTCCCCACAAAAGGTAGGGGCCATGGTCCTGGTGGAAAATTGGATGGATTTTTATTCTTGATGACATCAAGCAGTAGTAGAAAAAGAAAAAATCCTATTAGCAAACACTTAAAGTCAAGATATTCCACTAAGTAGTGTAAGAACATTGCTGTGGTTTGTGAGAATTCTGGTGGTGTGTCTGCTCCTTTGTGTGTGAAGCTTTGTGTACTTTGTGTTGTTTAAGCTTGTGACCCATGTACTGGAGCAGAGGGCGGCGATTATGCATGCTACTCTGTTCCTGGAAATGTGCAACATAAAACCTCTTCATTTTTTTCCCCCCATTTCATTTCCTGATAGGCTGTTTTACATGGGAATTACACTTGTGAGATGGAAGACGGACAGCAATCACTGCAGCATTCGACTATTCAGGTGTTAGAGGTAGCCAGATCAGTGGCGGCCGGTCAATAAGTGGTGCTGGGGTGGCACCCCCTTAAAGTTAGGCAGAGAAGAATGCTACTTTAACATGTAAGTGTCTATGGCAAACACATTTTTGAAAAGAATGTGATTTGAGGCTGAGCTCTAATTGGATTTTTTCTAATCATCCTTGGGGCGCAGCACTGTGCACCCTGAACCTTTTGTTCTTAGCGAATCAATATTGTTTTTAAATATTTGGGCTCATATGATTGGACCATTCTCAACGAGTCTCATTAATGGTCAGCAGATTGTTAGTTAATGTATTGAATAGTGATTGACGAATAGTGAATTCTGTAATTTCTTAGCTAAAATACACCTTCGGAAGGCGATCGGACGAAGAAAGAAAAAAAGTTAAAGAGCTTGGACCAGATCAACCTGATCTTCTAATTAATCAATAGTCAAGTGATTGTGGCCGAGCTTACACTCTGTTGCACCAGCCGCCACTGAGCCAGACAGAAGCTATTACACAGCAAAAGACCCATGACATGCTGCTGGGAGTTTACCTCTATTTGGACAATTCCCCAAACTATGTGCAGGTGAATCAGGCAGCTGTGTTTGGAGCAGTGTGGATGATTTTTTTCCCCTGTAGTTAGGACTGGGGGAGGCACAGTGGCTTAGTTGTTAATACTGTTACCTTGCACCTTCAGAGTCTGGGTTTGATTCTGGTCTCGGGTCTGTATGCATGGAGTTTGCATGGAGTTTTGCATGTTCTCCCCATGCTTGTTAGGTTTCCTTCGGGTACTCTAGTTCCTTCTCACAGTCCAAAGATATGCAGGCCTCCTGCAACCGTGGATACACACTCAAAAAAATTAAATATGGCATTTGTTGGTCCAAAGAAAGTAATTATGTTTAAATTAACTAAATTTCGTTTGTGCATCAAAATTAAAAGAGTTGTGTTGAAAGAATTAAAACAAGTAATTCTTCAAATTTACTCAGCTCAGTTAATTAAAATTAATGAAATGGTATTGTGTTGCTTCACCACAAGAAGGAACAAACCACAACGGGTTGCTCTTCAGCTCATTTAGATCCGCGCCATTTTGTGAAAATCAAAAACAGAGAAATGAGAACATGTTTGGACAGACAGTTGAGATTTTAACATTTTTATTAGAGATGTTCCAATACCATTTTTCCCCTCCCGATACCGATTCCGATACTTGGGCTCAGGGTATCGGCCGATACCGAGTACTGATCCGATACCTGGGTGTCTATCTGTACAGTATATAGCGCATTTCTTTTTTAAAGTAAAATACTACTAGCCCTGTGTAACGGGTTTGACCCTAAATGCAAGGGCGACACCATGAAACATGGACACACTCTGCGGCCTTTTCCACTTCGGCGGCAGGGATGCGAAGTGAAAGTACACTCTACGCGGAAGTGAAGGTGCCGCGGGAGCTCGCGCAGCTTGTTCACGCGCTCCTCTCGCGGAGATCAAAGGCGCCGACCTTTTTAAAGTCTCTTGGGCACATCACATCGTCCCGCTCTTGTGCCACTGTCTCTCATAAAATCCACTGCGTCACAAAGTCCAGCTTCCCAACAGTCTGACCCCGAGTTACACTCCCCGCTGTGTTTTATAGCGCCGGGATCATTAGCGGCGATAGCTCATGGGCCGTTGCCTGATTCTGCGGCCCTGCTCCTTCACATACCTAAAGGGGGGGGAGGCCGCCTAACTAGTGAGCGAGGAGCGATATCAATTTGGACGCATGCCCATCACAGGCGCACGCCGTGACACTCTGTAAGTAAGCTAAGCTAGCAAAGCTAGCGGGAAAATGGTTTAGGAAAATGGTATCGGATCGGTATGTGGACTCAAATACTCGCCGATTCCGATGCCAGATTTCCGATACCATTATCGAAATCGGAACAACCCTAATTTTTATGCATTTATATTGAGGCTGTGACAAGATGTTTGATCATCTACCATATTTTAACTTTTAAGTTTAGTAGTTTGCAGTTTTTCATTTTTTATTATTAATATTCTTTGGTGACTCGCATTCTTTTTCTCCCTTACAGAGTTTTGAAAGGTAACCTGCAGAGCCTATACTATATGTGAAGATTCATCTTTCATTGCTGAATTCAAGAACATATGACCTGCACTCTTTACTGAGCGATTACTGACAGATATGTCTTTAATGCCGTGTCAGCTGATTAATTACTTGGAGGTTGTTATAATTCTAAACTATGATTTGAAGTACTTTAGATGTAATTGTAAAAGGTTAGTCCATTTATAGTTAATGTGTATGTTATCTGTGAGTGCTCCTAAAGGAAATGATGAGGTCCTGTCAGAAATGTACTGTATCAGCACCCTGATTTCTCTCTTTTATTTACTTCATCTTTATGTTTGATTTCAGATGTTAATCTTCAATTTATTATCTGCAATGTTGTTTACTGCTTCCCCTCCCCAAGTTTCAATAAGGTATAGTTTACTTAAGAAGACTATTTTAAGTATTTTTTTGGAAATCATTTAATTTAAAGACAGTATTCTTGTAATTTATTATTTTTGTTACGTCTTTAATGAGTAAAGAGAAGTGTTATTTTGAAAAGTGAAGACAGTATTTAGATTTTGTAAACACGTTCTTGTTTGAAAAAATGTAAAACATTGTAAAAATATTATTTTGCTTTCAAATGTCAATCATCCTTTGAATAACAGGTGTTGTTAGCTGATTTTTCAAGGTGTATTTTATACCGTTAAAGAAGGCCGTAAATTTTTTCCAAGTATAAAAAGCATTTTTGTCAATCCTTTCATTTAGAGGCTGCATGCTTTTATTTTACTTTATACTTTTATTAGTAATTTTAATACTATTTTGTTAAGACAGCATGTAGATAAAAAAAAAAATACATATATATATATATATATATATATATATATATATATATATATATATATATATATATATTGTTGGGAAAACAATAGGAAGTGTTCATTGTAAAATGTAAAAATGTTATTTAATAAACAATGAAACTGAAACTTTTTTCCTATCACATTTTTAACATAATATTAATTTTAGAGTAATTGAACTTAATTAACTAAATAGATTAATACAAAATAACGAATGTTACATTGATTGAACTAAACAAAATTACATTAACTTTATGTAATTAACTTAAGTTCACTGAAATAAATATTCTTTCTTAAAGGCAACTTAACTCAGTTACGTGGAAACTGTTGACATAAAGTTAAGTAATGCCAATGTACCATTTTTTTTGAGTGCAGGATGCAGTGGTATAGACGACGAGTGATTAAGTCTAGTCGAAATTCTGGAAAAATGTATGCAAAAATATTTTATTAAATTAAATTTTATTTGTTTAGTGCTTTTATCAATTGTCATTGTTGCAAAGCAGCTTTACACAATCAAAAGACTGATTCAACGACAGTTGATGAACGAGATTCAAAGAACACTAAAATTATCCACAATTCCCATCACAGTAATAATGCCCTAAAAATGAGAGAACAAAAATACCCATTACTGTACATTGTGGACGTAGCTTCCTGTTTTCTTATCGTTGCCGCGAAAGTTTCACAACGCGCGAGTTTCCTCGTCTAAGAACAACTAACGGAATTCATCTCCAAACAACTAAAACTCCGACACAGACGTACGTTATAATGTCTACCGTTCAGCTTGTTCAGTGTGTAGAGTGCAGGATGTTTAGACATTCTTCCTCCGTCATTAGCGATAATTTTATTTGTGATAGGTGTGTGTTAGTGAGCACTCTGACGGAGAAGATATCAGCATTAGAGGAGCACATCCACACTTTAGAGAGGGTTAGACAGTGCGAGAGCAGCGTTATTCCTGTAGCGGACAGTCTGGGTGCCACAGGCGGAGATAATCAGCCCCCGACTCCGGCATTAGAGCCCTCACAGCGGGGCGAGTGGGTGACGACTCGGCGGCATACTCGTTCAGCCAAAGCTAACGCTAAGGCTAGCCCACCGGAGCACACCTCCTCTGCGCCTCACGTGTCCAACAGGTTTGCTCTCCTCAGTGCTGCACCCGCTGAGAAACCTGAAAGAGCTCTGGTTATAGGAGACTCTATACTGAGACACGTGACATTAGCTAGACCTTTAGGGGCGCCAGCGGCAGTGGTTAGGTGTATCCCGGAAGCCAGAACACCGGACATAGAAGGTAATCTTAGGGCTCTAGGACAGCACAGGTTCTCTAAGATAGTGGTACATGCTGGAGCTATATGATATGATATACGCCTTCGTCAGTCAGAGGTTAGTAAGAGTAACTTTACAGAGGTGTTTAAATTAGCGAAGGCGATGTCCGATGAAGTAATATGCTCTGGTCCCATCCCAATGAGACGTGGCGACATAGCTTACAGCAGGTTATGGTCGCTGAACCGCTGGATGTCCAGGTGGTGCTCCAAAAATAATGTGGGCTTCATAGATAATTGGAAGACCTTTGAGGGCAAAGCTGGCCTGTTAGGGCGGGACGGTGTCCATCCCACTCGGGAAGGTGCTGCTCTCATTTCGTGTAGTATAGCTCATAGTCTCAGTAGAGGCCTAGTTAATCGGTGACAATCCAGAGCCCAGGCCAGGGAGCAGACAGACAGGCTAAACCAACCGTCTGCTAGCTGCATAGAGTCGTCACTCAGGGTTCACCATATTGAGACTGTGTCTGTTCCCCGATCTAAGCAAAAATGTAGAAAGACTCAGAAAGTCTGTTTCAATAATCTAATTAACATAAAGTCCACGAACTCCGATCTTACTGAATGCGCAGCCAGCACCTCTGATCTGAAGCTAGGATTGTTAAATATCAAAAGCAGTTATTGTTAATGAAATTATCACAGATCAGGCGTTTGATATACTCTGTTTAACTGAAACATGGGTTAAACAGGACAAGTATGTAGCTCTAAATGAAGCTAGTCCTCCTGGGTACAGCTACATTCACCAGCCTCGGTTAACTGGTAGAGGAGGAGGCGTCGCAGTTATTCATAATGATAATCTGTCTATCGTACAAAAACACAGACACAAATTTAACTCATTTGAAATTCTTTATAGTAACATACTGTAAGTGTACTTAAGTATATTAAGTCAGCTCAGTCGATTCCACTAATTATAATTTACAGACCTCCAGGGCCGTGTTCTGAATTTCTTAGTGAATTTGCGGATTTCATCTCAGACCTGGTGGTTTCTGTAGACAAAGCGTTAATTGCCGGAGATTTTAACATTCATTTTGAGAATCCAGAAGACCCTCTGAGAACAGCATTTATATCCATACTGGCCTCCGTAGGCGTAAATCAGTGTGTAGTAGGACCCACTCATAAAGCAGGTCACACTTTAGATTTAGTAATATTCTTCGGATTAATTATAAGAAATGTATTCACAAGTCCACTGTCTGAAATTATCTCAGATCACTATCTTGTCTCCATTCAAGTGTGTCACAGTGATAATGTACGCACAGCACCGCGCTACCGTATTAAACGTACATTCACATCAACTACCACACAGAGTTTTATCAGTAATCTCCCAGAGTTACCAACTTCGATTAGGCCACCGTCTGACCCCACAGAACATGATCAGGCGACTGAATATTTAGAGTCGACACTTCGTTGTACCTTAGATAATGTAGCTCCAGCTAAAAGAAAAATTATTAGAGATAAGAAACTCGCTCCCTGGTATAACGATCACACGCGCACTTTAAAACAGACTGCTCGGAAATTAGAGCGTAAATGGCGTCAAACTAAATTGTTGGTATTTCCAATAGCATGGAAAGAGAGCATCCTGAACTATAGGAAAGCTCTTAGTGTAGCTAGATCAACGTATCTCTCCACTCTTATAGAAGAAAATAAAAATAATCCTAGATTTTTATTTAATACCGTAGCCAAATTAACCAGAAATAAGACCACTACAGAAATCTCCACAACAACATCATGCAATAGTGAGGACTTCATGAACTTTTTTAATAATAAAATTGTAAATATCAGGCATAAAATTGAGGCTTTGAAACCAAACAATGTAATTGATACAGATGTTAACCTAGCCATGTCAGATTCAAACCTAGAATACTTTACTCCTCTTGAAGAGAATGAACTAATTTCACTCATCTCTTCTGCAAATTCATCAACCTGTATATTAGATCCTATACCGACACATTTTCTTAAACAGATAGTACCAGTAATAACAGAACCGCTGTTGAGAATAATTAATTCCTCACTCAGCATTGGTTATGTTCCAAAATCTTTTAAAGTAGCAGTTATTAAACCAATAATTAAGAACAATGCTGGAGCTATATGATATGATATACGCCTTCGTCAGTCAGAGGTTAGTAAGAGTAACTTTACAGAGGTGTTTAAATTAGCGAAGGCGATGTCCGATGAAGTAATATGCTCTGGTCCCATCCCAATGAGACTTCGACCCCTGTCAGCTGTCCAATTACAGGCCAATATCAAACCTCCCCTTTATCTCTAAGATTCTGGAAAAGATAGTAGCGGAGCAGCTATGCTCATATCTACATAGAAATGGCATACAAGAACTGTATCAGTCAGGATTTAGGCCTCATCACAGCACAGAAACAGCACTCGTTAAAGTAGTAAATGACCTCCTATTGGCCTCTGATCAGGGTTGTGTAACTATGCTTGTATTACTCGACCTCAGTGCAGCTTTTGACACTATTGATCATGCTATTCTTCTTCACAGATTAGAAAATGTAGTAGGAATTAAGGGTACAGCCCTCTCCTGGCTCAGATCCTATTTGACCGATCGTTATCAGTATGTAGACTCAAATGGCGATTATTCTGCATGTTCTCTAGTGGAGTTTGGCGTTCCGCAGGGTTCAGTTTTAGGCCCACTGCTTTTTTCCCTTTACATGCTTCCTCTGGGCAACATAATCCGTGAGCATGGTATTAGTTTTCATTGTCATGCTGACGACACACAGCTATACGTCTCAACAAAACCTGATGAGAAAAACCATCTTACTAAAGTTGAGCAATGTGTGCAGGACATAAGAAATAGGATGCTAATTAACTTCTTTCTGCTTAATCCGGATAAGACAGAAGTTCTAGTCATAGGACCGCATACAGCTAGAAGTAAAATCTTAGATCACATCGTAACTTTAGATGGCCTTTCTGTTCCGTCAAGTGCAACAGTAAAAGACCTCGGCGTGATTATAGATTCCAGCCTTTCATTTGAAGCTCATGTAGATAATATCACCAGGATAGCATTCTTTCACCTCAGAAATATCGCCAAGATAAGAAATATATTGTCGCTAAACGATGCAGAAAAACTAGTTCATGCTTTTATCACTTCTAGGTTGGACTATTGTAATGCCTTATTGTCTGGTTGTTCAGTTAGGTGCATAAACAAGCTTCAGCTAGTCCAGAATGCAGCAGCGAGAGTCCTCACTAGAACCAGAAGATATGAGCACATCACCCCTATCCTATCTTCACTGCATTGGCTCCCTGTGAAATTTCGCATTGATTTTAAAATACTACTCTTGACATATAAGGCATTAAATGGTCTCGCGCCGCAGTATCTGAGCGAACTGCTAGTGTCTTACGATCCGCCACGCCTACTTCGGTCAAAGGATGCAGGCTGCTTATCAGTACCGCGTATTATGAAAACTACAGCTGGGGGCAGAGCTTTTTCTTACAAAGCCCCAAAATTATGGAATAGTCTTCCAAATAGTGTTCGGGACTCAGACACAGTCTCAGTGTTTAAGTCTAGGCTAAAAAACCTATTTATTTAGCCAAGCATTTTTTATAAATAGATTTGCCATAAGGTAAAGGAGCAGATCTGGGGGACTCATGGACGTAGAGTATTATGGTGAACTGGTATGTTTAGATGCTGTCTTCCTCAGTCTCATTTGATCACACAGGTTTGTTGACGGTGAGGTGATTGTTTGCTTTACATCTCAGGGAGCCCTCATGTTTGTGTTTCCTTCTGGCTCTCCCTTTTAGTTATGCTGTCATAGTTAGTCCTGCCGGAGTCCCTGCTTGCACTCTACAGTAAATATACATTCACATTAGACATTGTGACTGTGACCATACCTAATTGCAATCTCTCCTCCTCTTCTCTTCCTCCCCCTCTTTCTCTTTCCTCTCTCCCCCTGTCTCTCCCTTTCACTCTTCCTCTCTCTCTCTCTCTCTGTCGAGCTACACATGTGGTTCCTGAGCTGCCAGTGATCCAGACTCCCTCTGCCCTTCGGACCTGTCTGATCCATCCTGGTGCCCGGTTTCTGGTTGGAGGTCTCATCGCATGGATGCCCTGTGTGTCTTTTTAGGATGCGCCTGGTGTCTGGGGATGATTCTATCTACTTAGAAGATGGTTCTGGCCTCGACTGGTGTTGTCAGCTGTTTCTCTGAGGACTTGACAATTCGATAGTTCAGGACTGGAACTTTCTACAAGTCTATCTGAGTCTCCAATAACTACTGGACTCCATTTTACATGGAGGGCTCTAATGCCGGAGTCGGGGGCTGTTTATCTCCGCCTGCGGCACCCAGACTGTCTGCTACAGGAATAACTCTGCTCTCACACTGTCTAACACTCTCTAAAGTCTGGATGCGCTCCTCTAACGCTGATACCTTCTCCGTCAGAGTGCTCACTAACACACACCTATCACAAATAAAGTTATCACTAATGACGGAGGAAGAATGTCTAAACATCCTGCACTCTACACACTGAACAAGCTGAACGGTAGACATTATAACGTACCTCTGTGTCGGAGTTTTAGTTGTTTGGAGATGAATTCCGTTTGTTGTTTTTAGACGAGGAAACTCGCGCGTTGCGTAACTTTCGCCTGGGTGAAATGAGTTCACACGTCAACTCCCGCTCACTTTTGAACACCCTGCAGGCGAGGTGGAGACCGACACCAAACTTTACCACCTGTGGCAGGGATGATCGTCCGTGAGTCGCTACACTGCCGAGTTCCGCGCTCTTGCCGTTCAGACCACCTGGGGCGATGCAGCGCTCCGGACCTCCTACTATGAGGATTAAGGACGAACTAGCCGGGCGAGAGCTTCCTGCCACAATGGAGGAACTGATCCAACTCGCCCTTCGGATCGACCAACGCCTCCTCTCTCGTCCGAAGCCAGCCCCTAGAACCCTGCCGCCAACACCCACCTTCAATTCAATTCAATTCAGTTTTATTTGTATAGCGCTTTTAACAATTGACTTTGTCTCAAAACAGCTTTACACAATCAAAAGAATTATTTAAGTTTGTATGGAATGTGAATGTGTATGAATCAAAATGTTCAGATAGTCCCTGGTGAGCAAGCCCGAGGGCGACAGTGGCAAGGAAAAACTCCCTGAGATGGTAATAGGAAGAAACCTTGAGAGGAACCAGACTCAACAGGGAACCAATCCTCATCTGTGTGAAACAGATAGCAGGAAATTATCTGCATTTATACAGTGTTAAGTTCAGCTTTAATAGTTGATGTTAATTGCTGTTATAATAGTTGATGTAAAATGGAGTCCAGTAGTTATTGGAGACTCAGATAGACTTGTAGAAAGTTCCAGTCCTGAACTATCGAATTGTCAAGTCCTCAGAGAAACAGCTGACAACACCAGTTGAGGCCAGAACCATCTAAGTAGATAGAATCATCCCCAGACACCAGACGCATCCCAAAGAGACACACGGGGCATCCATGCGACGAGACCTCCAACCAGAAACGGGGCACCAGGATGGATCAGACAGGTCCGGAGGGCAGAGGGAGTCTGGATCACTGGCAGCTCAGGAATGACATGTGTAGCTCGACAGACAGAGAGAGAGAAAGAGTGAAAGGGGGAGACATGAGGGGAGGAAAGAGAAAGAGGGGGAGAAAGAGAAGAGGAGGAGAGATGGCAATTAGATATGGTCACAGTCACATAATGTATAATGTGAATGTATACTTACTGCAAGCAGGGACTCCGGCAGGACTAACTATGTCAGCATAACTAAAAGGGAGAGCCAGAAGGAAACACAAACATGAGGGGGAACTGAGATGTAAAGCAAACAATCACCTCACCGTCAACAAACCTGAGTGATCAAATGAGAGTGAGGAAGACAGCATCTAAACATACCAGTTCACCATAATACTCTACATCCATGAGTCCCCCAGATCTGCTCCTTTACTTTATGGCAAATCTATTTACTGTATAAAAATGCTTGGCTAAATAAATAGGTTTTTTAGCCTAGACTTAAACACTGAGACTGTGTCTGAGTCCCGAACACTATTTGGAAGACTATTCCATAATTTTGGGGCTTTGTAAGAAAAAGCTCTGCCCCCAGCTGTAGTTTTCATAATACACGGTACTGACAAGCAGCCTGCATCCTTTGACCGACGTAGGCGTGGTGGATCGTAAGAAACTAGCAGTTCGCTCAGATACTGCGACGCGAGACCATTTACTGTAAAGCTTTATATGTCAAGAGTAATATTTTAAAATCAATGCGAAATTTCACAGGAAGCCAATGTAGTGAAGATAGGATAGGGGTGATGTGCTCATATCTTCTGGTTCTAGTGAGGACTCTCGCTGCTGCATTCTGGACTAGCTGAAGCTTGTTTACGCACCTAACAGAACAACCAGACAGTAAGGCATTACAATAGTCCAACCTAGAAGTGATAAAAGCATGAACTAGTTTTTCTGCATCGTTTAGCGACAATATATTTCTTATTTTGGCGATATTTCTGAGGTGAAAGAATGCTATCCTGGTGATATTATCTACATGAGCTTCAAATTAAAGGCTAGAATCTATAATCACGCCGAGGTCTTTTACTGTTGCACTTGATGGAACAGAAAGGCCATCTAAAGTTACGGTGTGATCTAAGATTTTACTTCTAGCTGTATGCGGTCCTATGACTAGAACTTCTGTCTTATCCGGATTAAGCAGAAGGAAGTTAATTAGCATCCAATTTCTTATGTCCTGCACACATTGCTCAACTTTAGTAAGATGGTTTTTCTCATCAGGTTTTGTTGAGACGTATAGCTGTGTGTCGTCAGCATAACAATGAAAACTAATACCATGTTTACGGATTATGTTGCCCAGAGGAAGCATGTAAAGGGAAAAAAGCAGTGGGCCTAAAACTGAACCCTGCGGAATGCCAAACTCCACTAGAGAACATGCAGAATAATCACGATTTAAGTCTACATACTGATAGCGATCGGTCAAATAGGATCTGAGCCAGGAGAGGGCTGTACCCTTAATTCCTACTACATTTTCTAATCTGTGAAGAAGAATAGCATGATCAATGGTGTCAAAAGCTGCACTGAGGTCGAGTAATAAAAGCATAGTTACACAACCCTGATCAGAGGCCAATAGGAGGTCATTTACTACTTTAACATTTGCTGTTTCTGTGCTATGATGAGGCCTAAATCCTGACTTATACAGTTCATGTATGCCATTTCTATGTAGATATGAGCATAGCTGCTCCGCTACTATCTTTTCCAGAATCTTAGAGATAAAGGGGAGGTTTGATATTGGCCTGTAATTGGACAGCTGACAGGGGTCGAGGTCAGGTTTCTTAATTATTGGTTTGATAACTGCTAATTTAAAAGATTTTGGAACATAACCAGTGCTGAGTGAGGAATTAATTATTTTCAACAGTGGTTCTGTTATAACTGGTACTATCTGTTTAAGAAGATGTTTCAGTATAGGATCTAATATACAGGTTGATGAATTTGCAGAAGAGATGAGTGAAATTAGTTCATTCTCTTCAAGAGGAGTAAAGTATTCTAGTTTTGAATCTGACATGGCTAGGTTAACATCTGTATCAATTACATTGTTCGGTTTCAAAGCCTCAATTTTATGCCTGATATTTACAATTTTATTATTAAAAAAGTTCATGAAGTCCTCACTATTCCATGATGTTGTTGTGGAGATTTCTGTAGTGGTCTTATTTCTGGTTAATTTGGCTACGGTATTAAATAAAAATCTAGGATTATTTTTATTTTCTTCTATAAGAGTGGAGAGATACGTTGATCTAGCTACACTAAGAGCTTTCCTATAGTTCAGGATGCTCTCTTTACATGCTATTTGAAATACTAACAATTTAGTTTGATGCCATTTACGCTCTAATTTCCGAGCAGTCTGTTTTAAAGTGCATGTGTGATCGTTATACCAGGGAGCGAGTTTCTTATCTCTAATAATTTTTCTTTTAGCTGGAGCTACATTATCTAAGGTACAACGAAATGTCGACTCTAAATATTCAGTCGCCTGATCGAGTTCTGTGGGGTCAGACGGTGACCTAATCGAAGTTGGTAACTCTGGGAGATTACTGATAAAACTCTGTGTGGTAGTTGATGTGAAAGTACGTTTAATACAGTAGCGCGGTGCTGTGCGTACATTATCACTGTGACACACTTGAATGGAGACAAGATAGTGATCTGAGATAATTTCAGACAGTGGAATTGTGAATACATTTCTTATACTTAATCCGAAAAATATTATTAAGTCTAAAGTGTGACCTTCTTTATGAGTGGGTCCTACTACACACTGATTTACGCCTACGGAGTCCAGTATGGACATAAATGCTGTTCTCAGAGGGTCTTCTGTATTCTCAAAATGAATGTTAAAATCTCCGGCAATTAACGCTTTGTCTACAGAAACGACCAGGATGAAATCCGCAAATTCACTAAGAAATTCAGAATACGGCCCTGGAGGTCTGTAAATTATAATTAGTGGAATCGACTGAGCTGACTTAATATACTTAAGTACACTTATGTTACTATAAAGAATTTCAAATGAGTTAAATTTGTGTCCGTGTTTTTGTACGATAGACAGATTATCATTATGAATAACTGCGACGCCTCCTCCTCTACCAGTTAACCGAGGCTGGTGTATGTAGCTGTACCCAGGAGGAGTAGCTTCATTTAGAGCTACATACTTGTCCTGTTTAACCAATGTTTCAGTTAAACAGAGTATATCAAACGCCTGATCTGTGATAATTTCATTAACAATAACTGCTTTTGATGCGAGAGATCTAATATTTAACAATCCTAGCTTCAGATCAGAGGTGCTGGCTGTGCATTCAGTATGATCGGAGTTCGTGGACTTTATGTTAATTAGATTATTGAAACAGACACAGTCTCAATATGGTGAACCCTGAATGACTACTCTATGCAGCTAGCAGACGGTTGGTTTAGCCAGTCTGTTTGCTCCCTGGCCTGGGCTCTGGATTGTCACCGATTAACTAGATCTCTACTGAGACTATGAGCTATACTACAGGAAATGAGAGCAGCACCTTCCCGAGTGGGATGGACACCGTCCTGCCCTAACAGGCCAGCTTTGCCCTCAAAGGTCTTCCAATTATCTATAAAGCCCACATTATTTTCGGAGCACCACCTGGACATCCAGCGGTTCAGCGACCATAACCTGCTGTAAGCTATGTCGCCACGTCTCATTGGGATGGGACCAGAGCATATTACTTCATCGGACATCGCCTTCGCTAATTTAAACACCTCTGTAAAGTTACTCTTACTAACCTCTGACTGACGAAGGCATATATCATTAGCTCCAGCATGTACCACTATCTTAGAGAACCTGTGCTGTCCTAGAGCTCTAAGATTACCTGCTAAGGTGATTACCTGTCCGGTGCTCTGGCACCCGGGAAACACCCAACCACTGCCGCCCCTAAAGGTCTAGCTAATGTCACGTGCCTCAGTATAGAGTCTCCTATAACCAGAGCTCTTTCAGGTTTCTCAGCGGGTGCATCACTGAGGAGAGCAAACCTGTTGGACACGTGAAGCGCAGAGGAGGTGTGCTCCGGTGGGCTAGCCTTAGCGTTAGCTTTGGCTGAACGAGTATGCCGCCGAGTCGTCACCCACTCGCCCCGCTGTGAGGGCTCTAATGCCGGAGTCGGTGGCTGTTTACCTCTGCCTGTGGCACCCAGACTGTCCGTTACGGGAATAACGCTGCTCTCACACTCTCTAAAGTCTGGATGCGCTCCTCTAAAGCTGATATCTTCTCCGTCAGAGTGCTCACTAACACACACCTATCACAAATAAAATTATCACTAATGACGGAGGAAGAATGTCTAAACATCCTGCACTCCACACACTGAACAAGCTGAATGGTAGACATGATAACGTACCTGAGTCGGAGTTTTAGTTGTTTGGAGATTAATTCCGTTTGTTGTTCTTAGACGAGGAAACTCGCGCGTTCTCCAAAAATTGCAGGAAAAAAAGGCGAAGCCGAATAGTATGGAGATGTAAAAGATAGTTGCTATTAATATTGTTATTGTATAAAGCGATGTAATTTAAACGCTGATACAAATGCGAAACTTTCGCGGCAACGATACGAAAACAGGAAGCTACATCACCAACAGGAAGTTCCAACAGGTTAGGTTATTATCTTTGTGTATATTCTGATAATGCACCTTCGCCTCCACCACTCCACGCCCATGGAATCCAGCTATCTACACCACTCAGGAACATGTTGGTTCTCCACCTACTGCCGTGATTGACACCGGAGCCGGGGAACCCATGCAATTAGGGCGCGCATTCCTGACCGCTGCAGAACGAGAACAACGCTTTAGAGAAAGACTCTGTGCTTATTGTGGGTCGGCAGAGCACCACAGAGCCATCTGCCCACATCGCCAGGGAAACGCCCAAGCCCGGTGAGCGTTGGGAGCAGCTCACCGGGCCACCTCCACCTTTCTGCTACCTCACCTAGCGTCTCTCGTCTCACGGTACAGGTACACCTCCAGTTTGGCCACAAACGGGTCAGAAGTACCGCATTCATCGACTCCGGTGCTGCAGGTACAGATGTCGCCTTTAAGACTGCGCGTGTTTTCCCGCGAGAGGCGCGCGGCGTGCCGCGACTTGCCGGAGGCAACATTCGGGAATTTAAAATTAATGTGTTGTGCTTCACTGAATATCCGCCAGATGGCGCATGGAAGGACTTTATCTAAAAGCCGGTGGTCCGGGAAAGTCAGTTTCCCTATGTTTCCCCGGTGGCGCGCAGATTCAAATCATGACGTCACTCGCAACCTAACGCTGAGAAGGCGAACGAGGATTTTAACAGATTTTCTCTCGTTTTAAAGTGTTTTTACGAACTTTTTGAATTAAACAAATAACCTATGCAAAATAATCGAGTGTCTTTTCGCTTTTTTTTGTATATTTGAAGATAATTCATACGTTTTAAGCCGCTGCAAAAGGCTGGTTTGCTGGGCGAGTACTGACATCACGACTACTTTTATTACACGTACATTTGTTTATTTGTATATGTATGTTATTAATATTATTTTTTTTAGAGATTGTGTGTGCGTGCACGGAGAGTTTGTGTTGATAAGTGTATGTGGATAAGTTGATAAGTTTATCAGAAAGCATTAAAATGTTAATTTGAATTAAAATGACAC